>OX453041.1:5112500-6362500 GCA_949699805.1 Tromatobia lineatoria | reverse complement strand
TTTCAGGATTTTGCTAAATATTTGTAAACGTTTCGAGTTGAACAAATGTTAAGCCATCGAGCTGAAACTTCGTATGAACATTAAATAATAAGTTATGCGACTTTTGGTACTGAGTTTCAGTAAAATCAGTAAAGCGATTTTAAGGGATTTCCAATTTTTCGATAAATTTACGGTTTGCTCCAATTTAAGGTGAATCTCAACAAATCAGCCGAAATTTTCTGCAGAAGAAAAATAACATTCAGCGCGGCTACTTACCATATTTGGTGATGATTGGTAATGTGAGCCGGATGTTGTGTGATTTCGAATAAAAAAAACAAAAATTTTCCCTTTGGGATTCGTAAAACTTAAGCAAGTAAACTAAAACTTTGTACCTAAGAAAACCGCAATGTACCAGTAATCGTAATGGTACGTAACGTCGTTTTTTAAAAAATTCTACCTTTGTATTTCTTATGTCCGTAAGTATCAATATTCAATTGCCCATAGTTCTTGAAGGGTGCGATGTATCGAACCGAAATTTTGCACACGAGTGGCGCATCAACTTCTTTTGAGTAACTTCATTTTATTAAAAATTTTATCCATAAATACTATTTTTGTTTTCTCATGGAGGTAGCTTTGTTTCCGTTGAAGAGATTTTTCGAGTTATTCGCGTCAGGACACTCAAAATGTTCTAAAACGTCAAGAAAAGTGGTTTAGAAAAAATGTCCAGATGTGTGTGTGTGTGTGTGTGTGTGTGTCAGTATCACAATCAAGGTGAAATTTACCAAATGTAAAAAATTTACTGGTCAGAAAGTCAAAACCTTTTCCTATGTATAGATTTTTGCTACAAAAATAAAATTAAGAAAAATTTTATAAGACTTAATTTTTTGGAAAATGTTTGCGTGTTCGGCAATTTTTGAGCTTATGAGCTGAATAGTTTTTGACAAGGAAAGCAATGGAAAATGATGTCGTGAATTCGAGCAAAATCCATAAAGCGGTCTTCACAGAACTCCGTATTTTCAAAATTTTTTCTTTTTTGTTCTAATTCAAGTTAACTTCGAAGTTAACTCGAATTATTCGAATAAACCGACTCGAATCGTCTGCGAGGTTAAATGGATACCCGGTTGAAGTAAATACCGAATTTAGCGTAACGTGGTTCAGATTTTATAAAATGTGAATTAAAAAAATTCTGTATGTTTTCTAGATGCCGCAATTTTGCAGCTATCGGATTGAAACTTAGTTTTAAATTTAACCGAAGTGATACAACCTTTGGAATTAAATTTCGGCAAAATCGGTCCAGTTGCTCGGTTTTTATGAGATTTTGTAATTCGCAAAAAAATGTAGTTTTGCTTTTATTCAGGTCAAATTCTAACAAATCGATTGAAATTATCTACAAAATAACTAAATGTTATTTTTCCTGTAACCTACCTACCACGTACTTAATTTTCTTTCTAACAGCTTTCTCTATCCATGAGGAAGCCAAAAATAAAATGAATAAACTTCCTCTTTAAGGCGGCTTTGCAACAGATAAAAATTTATGACAAAGTAATGTGCAAAGTGCTACTTCGTTTAAAGAAAAAGGATGCAAAGAGGAACCTTAAGAAGTGAAGAATAATAAGGACGCAATGTGCAAGGTTATTCTATCTTACATCATTGTTTAGTATGTTCTTAACGATTCATTATAATTTTCATTTACAAAATTTCAGATTCGTAATCGGCGAAAACCTTCGGATTTTCATTAACATCACATTGTAGTCGTGAAAAATCCTAAAGTTTATCCGAAGAACTACTGAAAGAACCTGCCCTTATCGTAACAGAATCGGTATAAGCAGGTATAAGAAACTAACTTTGTTTAACCGATTTATAATCTTCCGAAAATTTCAGTTAAGAATAAAGGGTACTTTTTAAAAATTTCAATGTCCATTTTCGCAAAACGTTCAGCAGATACTCTCTGTGTAAACCGTCAAGGGCGCATCGACATAACGATCCCATTATGTTACTGTTGCGCGCCTCGAAGATATATCTTTTGAAAAAATCTCATCCTTATCTAGGTGTTATCATGAACACGTTGAGTTCTCGTATTCTATAAGACTGCTAACGTACGAGTAGATAAGAGTGGGCTATTTGTGAGTGGTAGTCGTGCTGAATTGTGAAGTTAGGAATAAAATGTCGTCGTTATAAATAAATAATGGCAACTGTAATAAAAATAAGCAAAATGTTGTATAATCAGTGACGATAAAAAATATAATTAAATCAAATGGGATTGCAGAATTTCATTGAGCCTTTGTTTTGCAATGGTGTAAAAATTTACCGTCAATATTTACAATGAAATGTTCGCGGACGGAAAAAATTTTGACTGCAAAAGAGTAGCGATTTATTTAGTGCTCTTACTCGTAAGTCAAGTACGCTCCGCTGTTTTAAATTCCGGCGTTGCTACCAATTTGACTGCAACAGTCTTTGAGGATACCACGTTTGTCGAAAAAAACGGAGAACATGGTCCTCTCAAGCTAAACATTACCTGGCAACCTCCTCGTAATAGTCGAAAGCCTTCGTCCTACAGGTAATTTTTCGTGTCAATAAATGCACGCCGCAAATATTTCTATTCACGTTTTAACGAATCTTCAGTTTAGGAATACAAAAATGGGATCTAAATCGTACCACAAGTATTGAAGCTAAATTTGGTGATGCAAAAAAAAAGATGTTCATCTTCAATGAAAAATAAAAAATTCCGCACTACTTTTTCATTGCCTTCTCTTTTACTTATATATCAAATCAAAGTTCCGCAAGTATAATTTAAAAAATAGTCAAATCTTATCAGTCGCTCATGCTCAAACGATTTTCGTGAACTGATTACCTTTACAAATCTGACTGCGGTGCCCGTAAAACGAAAAGCAAAACAAAGAAAGAATTTTGGAAATAATAATAAGAAAATTAAACGAAGTTTTGTATGATTGAAATGTTTTCTATTTTTTTTTTTCTCTTTTAACAAAAGCATTTGTCCCATTTCATTTTCTGGTGTTGTCCTACATTTCAGTTGGTATGAGAGTGGTTGTAATTAATAATTGAAGGACTTGTAAGGAATTTAGTTCCATTATAAAAAGCAAATGTCGCTTATCAATGAAAGATAATCGAACGATAATTCCATTGAAGTTTTATGATCGCATCAATACAGTAAACACTTACAGTGTTCTGATAACATCACTACCGAAGCCAAACGATGCGGACGCAAAGTCGTGTCCCGAGGAAACTTTATTTTCCACCACTTGGGATGGAAATCGTTGTTACACCGTCCTACCGGAAAATCAATTCTCGTCGGAACTCAGCATTCGGCCAACATGTTCCTATGTTATTCAGGTTTATGCAAATCCACGAAGCAACCCAAAACTCAAAGCACCGGAGGTTGGTTATCTTACTAACCATAATAAATTAGATACATAATTTGAATCTGAATATAATTATCAATTTATCTATTCAGTCATTGCTAAAAATTGTATAACTTTGGTGATTATAAAATTAAAGAAATATTCATAATAGTAGTTAAAAAAATTAATAATTTGTGATGTATGGTAAATACTTTGATATAAAATTGGTTGTGCAATATTATAATGTTTATAATTTTATATAAAATTATTCAGAAATTATTGCATACATATCTCACTCGGTGTTTTACTTATTTTATATGATTACGCGTTTTTTTATACAGAAATAAATAAATTAACAATTTTAATAATTTCTAAAAATGTCAATTCACAAATTTTTATTTACTTCGTTTTTATAGATAGTGTTGAATGTTCCGGAATGTGTAGGCCGATGGTGTAGTTGTGAAGACGCCGAGAAGTCTCTGCCGATACCGGAAGTGACTGCTCTCGCGGAAAATCGGAAGAATATTAGAATAGAATGGAAAGTTGAACCTGTGGACATGCGAATTCATTCCTATGTCATAAGGTTTGTTATCACTTATATTAATATTTTTGAATATTCTGTCGATCATAAAATATTCAAGCCTGTAGCATAATGCGACTATTCAATATTCATTTCAGTTTTGGAGTTCCTTTCTTGACGTCTAATAGTCGACTTGCGGTCTATAACATTACAAAGATCGCAAACGTAACTTCAAAAGTTTCTTCATATTACTGGTCAATTAACACCACCGATTTAGATATTACATCAGGAGGCAAAGTGTTTGTGACTGGCCAAGATATTCTAGGATGCTTAGGAACGCCAGGAACGGCACTGATGAATTTACCTATTGAACCTTTGGCTTCTGTACACCATCCGGTTAATGTAAGCTACGTAGATACACTTTTTTCAGAAAATGAATTTTTCCAAAAAATTTGCATTTGCGAATTTTTATATATTGAATTGCTTTTTTCATATTTAAATGAAGCAATTGAAACTAAATATTGCTAAAGCCTGTTGTTAATATATTTTACTTGCATTAATAATAGATTTTGAAGTCTGCATGATATAATCTTTCTTATGAAAAGAATAGATTAATTAATAAGAGAAAATTAATTACGAATTAAAGTTTCAGTGGTTGGTGTGGGTTTGTCTGGTCGGTTTGTCGATGGTGCTGGTCGGTGCAGCCATCAGTCTACTTTACGCTCGAAGTCAAAAGAAGTATGAGCTAATATGGGGCAACCAATCAGCAGCATCGCGGTAAAAAGAACATTAACTTATTTTAATTTATTTATAAAAACAATAGAAGTACATCTACAGATTTCGATTGGGTTGTGTTCATTTTTGCAGAGTGCAAAATTCTTCCCGTCGTCGTGTTGATTATGACTCAATATTATTCGAGTTTAGCTAGCGCGGTGCATCAATAAACTAAATTAGTAATTCGTACATTGAAAGTACTTCTAATATTTTTTTTTAATTTGACGGTGCTGTTAATTACTATTATTATTTATCGATACAGGATTCAGGGTCTGGTTCGACTGTCTAGACTGAGATCTCAGTGGGCAGATTCTACTTTAAGAGAGCGTAATGTCCTCTATGTGGAGCAAGAAGTACAGGTGAAAGACAAATATGACCTTTCAAAGCTTACATACATACGATATGATTATTTGTTACATTGCGCGGAGAGTATATTTGTAGTATTGGTTTGCAGGATGCGATCAATCGTGGCGAGGCAGATGAATTCGAAGTCTCCTTCAAAAGATTAAAGTTCATTCGTGAATTGGGCAAAGGTCAATTTGGCAAAGTGTACCTAGGGACACTCGAGGGCCATTGCGATTCCGTTGTAGCGATTAAGATGTCAAATTGTCCGGATCCTAGCACAGAGCCGCAAGCTAGACAACAATTTTTGGCCGAAATTGAGACAATGAAGAACGCCGGTCCTCATCCGCATCTCGTGAGGCTTGTGGCGACCTGCACTTTGCCAGAAAATCCCATTTGCCTGATTCTCGAGTATCTCGAAGGCGGCGATTTACTCGCTCATCTTCATAGGCTCAGAGATTGCTTGATGTGCGATCGAGATGAAACCCTCGCTACTGGCGTCTCTTCTTCGCGGAGTCAACGACCCAGTTTCTCCGAAAGTATGATTTACTGGAATTAAAGTATATTTTGTTAGAAATTTTCGGAGAATGTTATTGGATTTTTTCTTCGACTTAAAAGATCAAATAAAACGCAAAACAAATTTTTTAATACGTTTTACACCCAGAGAAAAGATTGATTGTATTTTTATAAAATTCAGTTAAAATAAGCAAGTTTGTCTTATTTGTCGTGGACCCTATTAGTATTTTATTTTAAATGAGTATATATTTTTTATTAAATGCGCATTCCTTTTGCGTATAGCGCATTCACCGGCTGATTTGTATACACTAACAGTATTTTCTATTCAAGTTTCATACATATTTGATTTGAAGCAATATTTAATTCCAAAATTGAATGTCTATATCGATTATTTAGTATCTAAATCAATTGGTTTGACTTATTAAAACTAAAATCGTTTAGTCCTGATAAGTAACACACACAGCGAGAATCTAATAAATATTTTTTGCCCCGAAATAAAAATGTTTCTCTGGAAAAAAATCGTTAGACCAATTGAATATGCGGTTCCGGGCGGAAAAACAAATATCTGGTTGCGATTGGAAGGAATAATCGTTAATGTGAATTACGGAAAATTTCATTCAACTATGCGTTGGTTCGTTCCACCAAATGTTCGTTCCAATAAACCAAATATTTCTTTCACCACCCGCAAACGCAGATTCATTTGGTCTTATCCACTTGTTTTCTCAGTGTAATAAATCGTTTCGCTGGGTGTGAACTTTGATCGATTATGAAAAAAAAAACAAGCACAATCCATTTCCGCTATTCCATTGTTATAGCAATTTTGGTGGGCCTTTGCATTTTACCCTAAGCCATGCTTTATCTTGTCTATTTTTTCCTTAGGCCCTAGAAGAACTTCCAAAAGTATTATTGTTGCGATTATTCTGGATCTTTTATGATTGATTGATACTATATTTATTTTTATTCCATCTTTGTAATTAGCGGATTTCCAATATATGCTATGGAATTTATTGGAATTTTGTATCGGAATCATAATTTTCCCGTGCTGAGTAAAATAATTTGGACTTCAATATTTTGTCATATTAATTAATAAAACTTGATGATTAATAATTTATTGAAATTAATAATATAGCTGTGTACACAACCGTGGACAATCAGTCACCAACTATGGAAGCATTTCCTGATTATCCGACAAAAATGTCTTGTACCGATGACATGAAGCAAAACGTACAACTATATGTGAATCTTGCGGAGGACGATTCCACAGACGCATCTGATGGATGTATCGAAGTGGACCGATATCGCTTTACCTCGTTTGCATTGGATATCGCACGAGGGATGGAGCATCTCGAGTCGAGAGGAATAATTCACAGGGATCTTGCTGCCAGAAATATTTTGCTCAGTACGGATATGACGCTTAAAGTACGTACTTCAGTACCCTGTTGAAAAGTACTAATTGATCCAGATAGATTCCTATCTGATCCTAGATCCTAGATCCTATCTGAATCTATGTGTGCTTTTGGCATGACATGGAATAACATTATAGTCTTCCGTTACATTATTCTATAGTCACAGTAATTTACTGTACAATTGATCATTCATCTAAAATTAATTACTGTACCTGTTGCATAAATGTCAGTCTTTATTTTTTACTATCTCATAGAGAAAGTTTTGTTTTGGATTTAGAAAATCGCATGATTTTCATATCAGAACACACAAAATGATCTTAATATCGCAAAAAGTGGGTTACACTAGGAGAAAAGCACATCGTTTATTTACCGATTTCACATGATAAAACGAATATAGGAAGGCTTGCAATGTTTTATGGTTGAAGCGATGATAATATGGTTCAATAAACGATCTTGTAAGGTTATTGGAAACAAACGTTGAAATCGTATGTGCAACAAAACGGCGTATTTGAAACTATTAGGATAGTTTTTGGAACTATTATCATTTTAATAATTGCTACTATAATTATATTTGCTGTAACCATAAAGTATAAACGTTCTTCCTGGAAATTATATCAGTGGTTGATTCAACTATTTTCTCATATTTGCTATAACCATAAAATATAGACGTTCTTCCTGGGAATTATATCAGTGGTTGATCCAACTATTTTCTCATATTTGCTATAACCATAAAATATAGACGTTCCTCCTGGGAATTATAGTTTATAGTTAGATTATCGTCAGTCCAACTATATTATTTTTGAAATTACCAGATTTTTCTCTCAGTGTAGAAAAATTGTCGAGATGTATGTATGCATGTTCGTGAAAGCATTGACACTTCTCTTCATCATCGTCATCTCATCGGTGAAGAACCAGATCCATATCGTATGAATCTGTGAGACATCATCAAGTGCGCCTAAAATTCATCTACGGAAACTCATGACCTACTCCACCGAATCAGCTCAAACTTTAATGGAATGTAGCGTACTGGTCAATCTTTACGTGGTATTGATTTTATGAAAACCCCTTGAAGCGTTTCGGTTTCACAATATTATTCAAATTTTAAAAAATGTCACTCAACGCTCTAACCCAAATGAATTTTTAGCTACCGGGCTGAAACGGCATACGATAATTGACCAAATGGATGCAACCTTTAGTGCTAAATTCGGATTTTATCGAGTTTTGACATTTTCACACAATTAACGGTATTGCCTAAGCTTTTGCTAAATTTGATCTAGAGAGCATGACATTTTCACATAAGCAAAGTAATGTTCGTTAATGCTTCCTACCTGATTTAAGGAGGTTGGAGCACTATGTTCGGGGAGGATTAGCCTGGAGACGCAAGCGGAACGGAGTAGGTAGTGAATGAATGAGAAGCCCGCGGTGTGAAAGCCTACACTGAGAGAAATAGATACTACCCGATAGTAAAATTATACTATCGAATAGTATATTGGATGCTTCGTATAGGGATCACTCTCTGGAGTGCAACAGTTAGTACCCAGATAGAAAAACGTGCCGTCCGGTGCCGCACGCCATGTTTGTACGGTGCAGTTAGATGCTTTCAAATGAGACGGCACTGTGACAGCACGGCGTCCCGATTGAGCACTGTGCCTGCACGGTATCATAACGTCTTGCAGAGTCACGGCGTACTGGAGCCGTGGGAGCACTGATGCAGCTTCAGCACGCCGTGCCGTCACTATGCCGACACATTTGAAAGCAACGAACGGCATTGTGCCATCACGCCGTGCCGTTTCGTGGTGCCTGTGTGGTCTCACCGTGAACCTTAATGGCTATTTGGGTATAATTATAGTAATGGTTAATATCTGATTGTACCAAGTACATTCCGTATAATAAACCCTTACAATACACACAATACACAGTACTATCCAAATACTACCTGATAGTATATAATATTTAGTATATCGGATATTAAAAATCTTAGTATCTATTTCTCTCAGTGTAGGCGTTCCAAAACAAAAACTGTAAAAGTCGTTTTCACTCGTACTATCTAAAAACTTAAACGCTTAATTATTTTTTAAATTTAACGATATGTTTTTAGACAAAATTTCTTTCCCGTTAGAGCATTTTCCACATGAAAATCTTTTCGCACACTTTTGTGGGATCAGTTTATGTGCTGTCAATTAGCAACGGTCCCATAAACGAAATTTTGAATAGCCCAACTTCAGTTGTCAATATCTCGGTAACTAAGCGGTGAATCTATTTTCATCTGTGGACACACCCCTAGCAATCACGATAACGGTGATTATAATGGTCATAATGACGGCAAAAATGACAGTCGTTTTTGTCCATCTTAATCACGGTACATCATTACAGAAAAATGTTGATCCACAAAATAATGCCGCGATGAACAATATCGCTCCGTTATTAAGACGGAATTGTTTTTTTACGGACCATCTTTTTTCTGTTATTATGATCAATATCGCATCGTCAATTAGGTGTAAGATATCGGTAGGGACCGAACACAAATGTTGTTCAACATAATTTCTTTTTTTACATTCGAATATTAGAAATGCTGTAGCGATCGACAGCAGCAGGCGCACGGTTGGTGTGTGGCTTCGGCGCTCTCCAGAATTAAGCAGCTTTGTTTGCGGCCATAACTTAGATGGGTGACCGCTTAGCCGCGCACTGGTTTGCGCGTGAAGTGTTGGGCGGGAGGGCAGTTTTTTTAAATTTCTAATGCGTCTTAAGACGCAGTGATACACCACCAGAAATTTCGTTGCCCCCAATGGTAAACGCATATAGGTCTGTCTTTATCTAACATAGCTGTCTCTCTCACACTATTTTTTTTTTAATTCTTTTAAAAAAACGGCTATGTCGAATAAGGAGCCAGAAGCTTAGCCCAATTCTACGATACTCCTGCGTATCCTCTCAAAATACGGACCCTATCTGTCGTATCGTCAGGGAGAAAATAGCTTTCGAAATTTCTGCGGAAGGGGGAGATCACTGCCTCTTAATGAAGATCCGTAGAAGCGCTCAAATTTTACACAAATTTCATTCTTTGTTCATTATACTTTAACGACTAAAATTTCGCTAAATTGAGTTCATCATTCTGAAATAAGTATGCAAAGCCTGCACATTGATTCTTCAATATTTTTCGCTATTCGCAAAGCTTCCTCCATGAGGAAAACGAATCTGCATATCGTTCTCATAGGAGTAGTTTTGTAAAAAATGATAAATAATGACGTAATAATAATAATAAATAAGTAATGTGAGATTTTATTTTGCATCCTTGTTTTAGATGCATGAGTCAACTAAAATTAAGCATAATTTTAATCGTCTAAGAATAATAATTTTACTCTATATCTATTTTACTATTTGGGACGAAGTAGAAAGCTTATTTTGGATAGCTAATTATGTTATTTCGTGCAGATTTCCGATTTTGGGCTTTCACGGAACGACGGTGTATACATAATTGGTACCACCGAGGGAGTACGGCGACTTCCGGTCCGGTGGATGGCACCGGAAGCTCTTAGAGATCGCGCCTTCACGTCCAAAAGCGACGTATGGTCATTCGCGATTGTTCTCTGGGAAATTGGAACGCTAGGAGCTTTTCCCTATTGGGATATTCAGGACGATCAGGTGTTGCGTCACGTTCTTCACGAAGAGGGTCGACTTCAGAAGCCAAATAGTGTCTCTCTTGAGCTCTACGATATTATGCGATCGTGCTGGGCATCACGACCGGAAAATCGACCAAACTTCGGGCAAATTGTTCAGCGACTATTGGCTCTTGATGAGCCATCCAAGATTTTTAATGCTACAAGTAATCCCGGTTACGCTTTGTTTCCAACAATGCCACTAGAAGAAGACCCGACTTTTGCGAACTAAAATTATTAATTTTTTTTTGTACAAATCATTCATTACTTCTATATAATTTACCCGCTTAATGTTCGGTACAAAAGCTCCCAGAGCAATTGATGAAAAATTGATAACAAATGCATTGTCAAATTTCCTGAAATAAGACGAACATTTTTCTGTTGGAAGAAATGTATAAATATTCATTAAAAATATTTTTCAAATCGTTTCCAATATTCAAATATAATGTTCTTTATAATTGCATATTTTTACAGTATCCTGTTTACGTTTATGCTATTCTTGTCAAATTTAATTGATTTACATTGGCATTTTTTTGGAGCAATGCCTATGTCTATATTGTGAGACCTTTTCGAATTAACGTTTAGGATGAGACTACAGACAACAGGAAACGGCACATCGTGATGGAACAGTGTCGTTAGTTGGTGTCAAAAGTGTCGGCATTGTGACGGCACGAGGTGCTGCTTCAGTGCTTCCAATGGCCCAGTGTGTCGTGCCACTCCGTAACGGCTTAATACCGTGCGGGCACAGTGCTCAATCGGCACGCTCTGCCGTCACAGTTCCGACTCATTTGAAAGCTAACTGCACCCTTCCGGCATGGTGTGCGGCATGGAACGGCACATTTTTTTATCTGGGAAGTAGTGTTAAGATATTACATCGTCGTGCTCTCTTTGAGTGTTTTTGAAAATACATATGACAATAACTTGTTGATTTTCCAAAATGAGTTTAAAAATTGATCTCTCTCGGTTAGTGCTTTCTTTAGAAAATGTATCTTATAAGCAGGTTTGAAGCGACCCATCACTTATGAACTTATTCCATTTGTTAATCTATTCTGTATATCAACAATTGCGGTAAAAAGAATTGTCTATATATATATTCGCCAGAATATTCTACACAGATAATATTTTCAGATTATGTTGGGAAAAAGCGTAGAATTAATATAATAATTCTCTAAAAACAAAGACGGTTTTGAATTTATCTTCATTTCAAAATTTTACGGAAATTGAAGTAACGGGTTATCATTTTTCCCGCTATTTATGATTCTTTGCTTAATATATTTAAAACTCCATCTATTTGCCACATTTTGATTATTTTTTTCAAGTTATAAAAAATAGTCACAATGTGGCAACATAACGTAGTGTATAATTTCACTTCAATGTTGTTAAATATTGAAAAATAACGCGAATGAAAATTTACATATACTGTTCACACATTTACATTACGATCATTTTTTTCATCAGCTGATTTGTCAACTGGTATACATCACTGCAATAAAATGACAAATTGTTATATGGAAATAATAAATCTTATTGGATTCAGTAGAAAATATGCAATTTTACATCTCACTTGCATACCAAATTAAATGTACCAGTTTCTGTAAAAGACTTTCCTTCACCTGTAATAGAAATTTACAGTAAATATTTTTAACAATGTATAAAATAATTAAATAAATAAAGTGAGCCTAAAGTACTGGCTGTACTAAATATTTTGTAAGGTGTATGCAATATATAAATAAATAAAGTAAGCCAAAAGTAATTGGTGCACTAAATGTTTTTAAGGTATATGGAATAAATGAATGAATAAAGTAAGCCAAAAGTAATAGCTGCACTAAATGTTTTTAATGTATATGGAATACATGCATAAATGAAGTATGCCAAAAGTAATGGCTGCACTAAATATTTTTAAAGTATATGGAATATGTGATGAAATAAATTGAGCCAAAAGTAATGGCTGCACTAAATATTTTAAAAGTGTATGGAATATGTGATGAAATAAATTGAGCCAAAAGTAATAGCTGCACTAAATATTTTAAAAGTATATGGAATATGTGATGAAATAAATTGAGGCAAAAGTAATAGCTGGCTGAAGCTCTGATGCTTATAAGACAATATAGTCAAGAGCTCGATTGACCGAAGCTGCGCCTCGGGGGTGTTTGAGGGGTTTGTCGAAGAGGGTTGGCTTATTTGGGTGGCTTGATGCGACATGCGCGCAAGCTTGACAGAGCCCACATGCCTCTCACGTAGGATATTGCTTGTGCTCCTTGCTCAAAGCAGCTTCCACCGTGAGATGGCGCTCCTACTGGCGGAGCAGCAGTAGCAACCCCTAAAATCCGAGGGTTTCCACCTCTCCGTGGGGTGGTTCGTGGAGGCTCGCGGCGAGCCGATCGAAAGCCTTCCCCAGTTGTAGCGCCGACACGGCACGAAGTTGCGTAGTTTAAAGGCACACACTGTATAAAATAGACGCACGTTTGTAATAAATTACGTAGTAAACAAATTAAATATAATATATTAATTCAGCACCTTACTACTAACTATTAGTACTACTCCCCTTCGTAAATAAAAATTTCAAAAACCAAAAAAACGAAAAAACGAAAAGAATACCATAAATTAAAAAAAAAAACGAAAGAAAGAAAAAACTAACAGAAAGAGAAAAAATGCCGCGCCAACAAGCCGACTGGAGAAAAATCGTATTCGTATATATTTTACAATTATTTTCATGTAAGTTGATTTTTCAATTATATGTGTCGTCTCCATTTTATTGTTATTAATGTACGTCACATCGAATCACATACACTTGTAGAACTTAGAGTAGTACCAGAGGACCTCCAGTCTATGTAACAGTTCGACGAAGAGCTGCGAACGGAAAAAGGACCGAGCCCCTACATACGTACGCACAAACACATATAACACTCATACAACACATGAGGTATATATTATGTATGTATATATATATACAAACACACCCAACACATACATAAAAACTTTACCTACGTCATTCTACACTTTGTTGCAATAATATTCAATGATTACGAATTACTAAAAATAATAAATATCGTCGTAGTAACAAATTTTTTTTCGAAGACCTCTTTTTTTATCACGCTGAATTTTTTGAAACATTTGTCGTGTGGGGCCTTCAAAAATTTTTATTTGAAAAATACTCAAAGATTTCGGGTAGCGTAAAAAAAGCTCAACATTATTTAAGCACATTTTTTTTTCAAAGATGTCAATTATTTTTCAGAACAGAATTTATTAAATCCGTATGTACTGTTCAAAAAAGTTTCACTGCACGTAAATTTATAATTTTTTGCAGAAATACTAAAAAATTAGGAGTCTTAAACAAAAATCATTGAGCGTAAATTAACAAAATAAATGTTTTGAAAAACCTTCAAATTATTATTATTTTTATTCAAACATTGCCGAATTGTTGAAACGCGTATGAATATTTGGGGAGTTGTGAAAAATAGCTTGAGAAGAGAAGGAAAAAAAGTATCTTTAAATTCGACATTTTGAGACACGAGAAAGTGGGAAAATCATGAAGGACTTGTATGAAATGGCCCAGAAACATATTGACACACATAGAAAATTGCATATAGTTATTTATAGAATGTATTATGACGTAGGATATATAGGTATATTAATGCCAAGCGAGCTTGCGGCTACTGTCGCAATTATTAATGCTTCTACGCTTCTGCTAGCGTGTTTCTCGATTAATTTCCTGGGAATCCGGGCCACGGTTAGATCTATAGGTATAGGAGGTGCAGCGGGTGTGAATTAACGTCATCCTTTTATAATTGTCAAGCTTTTTACGGTCTGTTATGAGCCTTTTGTCAGAGACAGAGCTACAAGTATTTCGGTGGCGACAACCTCTTTTATTCTTTGAGAATAATAAGATGGTGTTGCAAGTAGGAGTTGTCGATTATATTTCTATTCTCCGCGCGGAAGGACACGCGCTGTGCCTGATCGATACAGTTACGCCTCCCAGCAACAGGGTATATACCGCGTGCGTTGTATAGTCAACTGAAGCTTCTACCCACACTAAATGTATCGACAATTTTCGGGATATTAGCATTGCCCCGGAAATTCATTTATTTTCGATCGCAATGCTTTATTTCTCGAAACTAACATTTCCCGGGGATTCCCCAATATTATTTTATATTATATGCAAAAAAAACATTATGAGTTTCGAGTTTAAAAATCAATCAATTTTTTTTCTAGCTCTTCGAAATAGAATTTATTTACCCAATAATAAATAGTCAATAACAATTAATGTTGTCGATGAAAGCTGTTACCTACACCAATTGTATTGCCAATTTTCGAAATATTATCGTCGCCCCCGGCACATTCGCTTTTTCATCGAAATGCCTTTTTCGAATTCGTCCTATGACTTTTTTTTTCTTTGGTTATATATTATACTAAAAAAAGAACATTATAATTTCTAATTTTTAATATTAATACATTTTTGTAACGTTTTGAAAAATCCACTTTTTTACTGACATGAGATGCTAAAAGAATATTCATGTTTTTTAATAAAGCTGTTACCCACACCAAGTGTATCGACGACTTTCGGGATGGTAACTTTGCGCCAGACGTTCATTTATTTTATGTCGCAATGCCTTTTTTCTGGAAACTCATTTGTTCCGGGGTTTTCTCAATATTATTTAATATCATACGCAAAAAAAAATGGTAAGTTTCGATTTAAAAAAAAAGATTTTTTTTTTGTAGTTCTTGAAAATCGAATTTATCTACCCAATTACAAACACTACAAAAATATTCATGTAGTCAAATAAAGCTGTTACCTACACCAAATGTATAGACCATTTTTGGAATATTACCTTTGCGCCTAGTAATTCATTTATTTTCGATCGCGTCTTCCTCGAGGCTATTTTGTCCGACAGGTTTGTTTATATTGGATTGAGTTATACAAAAAAACGGTAAATTTCCATTTTTTAAATCAAACCATTTTTTTTATTAATTGAAAATTCAATTTTTTTTGTCTAATTGAAAACATTTCCTTGTCTTATACTCAATTGGAGCTCACTGAACTGAAGACAACAACTCGATGGATTTTTCATATCACTTTATATTATACTGAACAAAAATATTAAAACTTTTGTTTTCTCGGATTGAACTTAAATTTAGAAAATGTTAATCACATTTTGTACCCATTTGGAAATACTAAAAAGAACATCCATATGGAATATTAGTGACAAACGATTTTTTCGTTGCATAGCCATATACAATATAGTTAAATAAAAAAAAAGCTGTTACCCACACCAAAAGTACCGACAATTTTTAGGATTTCAAATTTACCCCCGCCGTCTCACTTATTATCGAGCCCAATGCCTCCCATCAATCTAATTTATCAAAGATATGTCGTGAGAATGTCTTGCCATTAACTTCCTCGCAGTCTCGGGGATTTCCTGCCTCTTAGTCGAGTTGCACTGCAACTTTAGACATATTGGGCACATCCGACTCGTGAACGAATTCTCCAATCGTTATTGGCAATCTCGAAATAGGAATTCAGAGCTTTCAGAGATAAAATCCACCATTATAAATTACTACTATCACATAAATAATAAACTGCAGTTCTTGAAAAAAAAAAGTTTGACCTTATAATGATTGTAAAGAAAAAGTTATTCTCAATATCGAAATAGGAATTCAGAGCCTTCAGAGATAAAATCCATCATTATAAATTACTACTATCATATAAATAATAAACTGCAGTTCTTGAAAGAAAAAGTTTGACCTTATAATGATTGTAAAGAAAAAGTTATTCTCAATATCGAAATAGAAATTCAGAGCCTTCAGAGATAAAATTCACCATTATAAATTACTACTATCACATAAATAATAAATTGCAGTTCTTGAAAAAAAAAAGTTTGACCTTATAATGATTGTAAAGAAAAAGTTATTCTCAATATACTTTTTTTTAAAATTGTGCATTCAGTTTTCAATACACTCCTTACATGCTTCAATTATTATCAAGACAATTTCTACACCATAATGTAGGTTCTTAAACATTTTGAAAAATATAAATGAAAAACTGGAATGGAAATATATTTTTAGCTATGTTACAGCGTTGTTTATAATGCATTTATGAGTGTTTTTTAAGTATTGCTGTCTTCCTTACATATGCGAAATCGCTTATGTAAATACCACGAGCCGTGGCATCGTCAAAAGTATAATGTTGACCTCTCAGATTAGTTGAAATTGATTCGTAGATGCGACTCACGCGGAACACATAGTGCAGCTCGTTGCACCGAGTTACGTAAAATATAACGACTCGGCGACTCTTACATGCAACCATAACGTAGCGCCGGAAGATCTTCACAAGATCGAATTCTTAAAAGACGATAAAAAGATTCTTCAATATGTAAGGGGCCGAACGGATCCATTGCAGAAAACGCCCCTTCCTGGGGTGGACTTTGAGGTATGCATATTCATTTCTGTTAGCTCCATTTACGTGCATGAAATATTCAGAAAAATGCAAATGCTTATTGTAATACAAATTACCCAATTTGAGAATATAATTTCGCTTATTCGCTCTGTTTTTCTTTGTTTTTTTTCTACACGGTTAATTATATTATGGCATTGACAGAAAAAGTATAGTAAATAATTATTCGTACATATTGTCCAATGAAATTAATTAAAGTGTTTGATTTTAATATATTCATATTGAATTTGATATACACCCCTCAGTATTCAGAAACACTAGAAGAATTTTCTTCCAAGTTTAACGTATAGTAATACCATATTTCAATATTACTTCTGGACAATGTACAAGTCTTATTGACAATCGGAATAAGCATTGCAAATTTTATGATTATGATTTTATGATATTCTTTCTTAGAATTTCCGATTGAAACCGATAGGAAACGATTAAATAGACAAACTTCAGATTGAAAAGTAATCGGTAGTAATAGTCTACGATTAGATTGTTTTCCATTTTTTTGGTTTTAACCGGATCTTTTAAACAGTAATTATTAGTATTCCGCAAAAAAAACTTTCTGCACATATATGTAAATTCAGGGAAGTTCTTTGAACAGTACTATTATCTTCTTTACGTGTCATTTTGTTCGATCAATTTTAGTCCATAAAGTGTTTTACTATTTTAGCCTTCACCGGATGGCAAAAGAATCACACTGAACTCAGTCCGTTTTGCCGCGACTGGTTCGTACCTGTGCGTGGTTGTCACAGCCACGCCATCGATATTTACTAAGAGTTCCAACGCGACGAAATTACAGGTCATAGGTGCGTAAGATATTCCGCTGTTCTATGCACTTAAGGAGGATCGATCACGACTATCGAAGTGAAATCAGTGCTAATTTTTTGTAATTGATTCTTTGAAGTTCAATGCATTAAAAAACAATAGTGAAGGGTGATTTCTATTGAAGCATGTATACTTAATCCAGTGAAAGATCAATAGTGACGAATTTGCATAAAGATTAACCGGTTGATTTCTCTGGCTCAACAGGCATGAAAAATGTAGTGTCTAATAATTTGAAAAATTAACAACATAACACAAATAAATAAATAAATAAATACCAAAAATACGATCTTACATTGAATACGACCTCGAACATAAATAAACAGCCACAAGATAAAACAAAGTACACATGAGCCAGAGATACCAGATTTTCTAATAGGAACGAACCAGAATATATTCATATATAAATTGAAAAGGACGTATTTAATACCATGAATAAACGACATCTTTAATAACAAAATGCAATAAAATCTTCCAACTTGGCCGCAAATAGCCGATCATCCATCTCAACATCCACAAAATTCGGCCACAGCATCAATAACACATAATTAACCGATTGATTTTTCTTTTCAATAAGACCCATTTTTGTTTGGTTTTTTCCAAATATCATCTGTAATTCTTCATGGATTACACCGAGTGATAGCTCATTTTGTTTCTCAAAAGATACTTAACGAATCGACCGCCTAGATATTCCGTAATATTGATCGTTCAATAATTATAGCTTGTTGTTTAACAAAAACAAAAATACTTTAATAAATAACACGCTATAATAATTAAACGATCAACACTATGAAATATCGTGGTAGTCAATTCATAGAGTATCTTTTGACAAAAGAAATAAGCCGTGACATATTTAAATCGATAAAGAATTACTGATTATACTTGGGAAAAACGGAACGGAAATGTATCCCATTACAAATAAATGTCAATCCATTAATCTTAATGCAAATTCGTGACTATTGATCTTTCACTGGATGAAGTATAGATGCTTTAATACAAATCTTTCGTCACTATTATTTTTTAATGCATTAAACTTGAAGGAATCAATTACGAAAATTTAGCACTCATTTGACTTCGATAGTCGTCATCGAGCTTCCTTAACGAAGATTCAAAATTTGAAGCGAAACTTCAACAATTATTCGTACTTGTGACTTTCTTTAGTACCTCAGTCGGACAATCCGCATATAACTTTTAAGAAGCGCATTTACAAGGCGGGAGAGACACTTGAGGCAAATTGCACCTCAGCTCCTGCTCATCCAGTTCCTCATCTGACTTGGTTCATCAACGGAGACGAGGTGAGACCATGTTCACTTCTTATCATGTTTGGATCTGCATGTAAAAAAATTTTGTTAAGTCATGGGCAATTTATAAATTTTTAGGCGGATATATCGCTGATTGCCCCTTTTCCACATCGTTTTCACGACGGCAATTTGATGTCGGCTACCGCTAAACTGTCAATAGAAGTAACGAAACTTCACGCCGGTGTTAATGGCCGTTTGGAGATACGCTGTCAATCAACCATACCTAGCTTCGTGAGCAATCACGAGCGGTATGCTGACAATAGATCAAAGACTGTGGCAGGTAATAGTTCTTGAATTTTTCGCTAATTTCATTTTACCAATTTTGCTTCCGCATAGAGAAAACTTCTTTTTTATGATACTTTTTTTCGAGATTTTCATGTCAGGACCCTGAGAATGGTGCAAAATATTTAGAAAAGTCTAACTGACAGCGGTGGACGCGCTGTCGGTGTGTGGCTTTCGGCGGTCCCCAGAGTTAAGCAGCATTATTTGCGGCCACAACTTGGATGGGTGACCGCTTAGCCGGGCAATGGTTTGCGCGCCACCCTGTCAGATTAGGCAACCGTAGCCACAACCACTTTTCTACCGCGAAACCACCGGTTGCCTTTCGCCGCACGATTTACCGCTGAACGACTATAAAACAACCTTGGTGCTGATGGAAAGACGGTTCTTTCATGGTTGGTGTTAGTTGCTGCAGTCGGAGGTGTAAAAAACACCGTTGCCAGTAACGCGATTGCTTCGCAGTTACAACGGTAGAACCGCGTTTGGAAGCGGTTACAATGGTAGAATCGCGGTTGCCAAGCGGTTACTTTCACGGCGTTTTTCGACCGTTGTTTTACGGGTTGTTTTGAGGTTGCGGTGTTCCGATAGGGCAACTGCTGAACGGGAGGCAGTTTTTCTGAGTTTCTAATGTATCCTCATACAGTAGACACTCACCCGGAAAGAAAAATGTGAAGTCATGGTCGGGACTGCGTGCCGTCAGAAATGAGTTACGTGCGACCAAATGTAACGACATGGTGACGGTACAACAACGTACTGAATGCTGTGCCGTCCTGTGTGAGCACCGTTGCAGCACGTCGTTCATTACAGGAGAACTGGACCGTGTGCCGACACAGTGCTGACACACTGGCGGTTTCAGCACGTTGTGTACAGTCACCGTGTCGTGTCATTCGGTCGCTCATAACTCCACGGTACCGACACAACGTGCCGTGTCGCCACCGTGCCGTTTTCGTGTCGTCATATTTCTATCTGGGCAGTAGAAAAAAAGCCGTCTGTATCGGCCAGGTTTTCCGCAGTTTCCCTGTGCCCTCGTGCAAATGCGATACAGGAGTGCATTAGGATGAGTGGCTGCGGACAACAATCTAGGGGAGTCCCAATGAAGGAACCAAGAAAGGAGGGGAATCCATGAAATGATGGGGAAAAAGGGAAGAGCGGCAAAAAACGTAGAAGCCCGAAGAAGGCATACGGAGAGAAACTAATTTTAAAAAAATAAAAAATGTTGAGACGAGTAGTTAGAAAAAAATGTCCTTATGTAAGTGTGCATATGTGCAGGGCTTCGAAATTTCAATCACCTATAATTCAAAATCCGTTAAGGTAGTTCTGTTGCAAGGGAATTCCAAACTCAAAAACTTGATTTTGCAGTATGTATTAGTTTAAATATTGAACTTTATGTTCCTGAAAAATCAGTGCGACTCCCGGACCACTAGAAAAAGAAATTGAATTCCAAAAATAAACGTTTTTAGGATTAGCGCGCACTGGAAAAGTAGTTGAATTTATTTTCAACTAAAAAATGATCATATTTAGGTCAAAGATACAAAAATGATAAATAGTGCATTGTATTTGTCAGTGAATAACGATTCCACTGAGCTAAAAAAACATGCGTTACGGGACATTTCAGACCCAGTTATACACCGACTGGAATTTCTTCGTCCAATGGTAAATGCCTATAGGTCTGCCTCTCTCTAACATAGCTCTGTCTCTATCGCACTATTTTTCTTTTAATTCTTTAAAAAAAACGACTATGTCGAATGAGGAGCCAGAAGCTTAGCCCAATTCTACGATACTCCACCGTATTGCCTGAAAATACGGACTCTATTTGCTGTATCGTTCGAAAGCTGTTTTCTCTCGAACGATACGGCAGATAGTGTCCGTATTTTCAGGCAATACGCTGGAGTATCGTAGAATTGGGCTAAGCTTCTGGCTCTTCATTCGATATGGCCGTTTTTTTTTAGAATAAAAAGAAAAATAGTGCAAGAAAAACAGACACATGGGCGTTTAACATCGGGCGACGAAATTTCTGGCGGTGTATAACTGCGGCTTAAACCGATTGAACAAAAATTTGGCGCGCAAGTGGAGCAGCGGCCCATCTTTGACTGTTGCATTTCTTCCGCAATGTATGCAGAAATTTTGATTTTATAGCTTTTTGATTTTTTCCAAAAACGAGCGTCCGCTCTCTAGCTTTCGTAAAATTGACGATATTTTGCTGGGTAATTCTTTATAAATGCAGGTGCTCTTAATGACGTTTAGTAGTGAATTTGACCGAAATCGGAAAAGCGGTTCGGATTATATGGTTTTGAAATTTTTGAAAAATTTACGTACTGATCGACGTTAACAAAACATGAGACAACGAACACAAATTTCATACATGAAATCGGTACTATTTAGCGATGTACATAGCTTCGTCGTAATCTGCAATGTGATTTAAATTTCTCAGAATTTCAACTTTAAGAAAAAATGATGCTATTGCATTAACTTTGGTGAAACATAAGATAGCGAACTTTAATTTTATACATGAAATCAGTAGTATTCAGCAATAATAGGTATACAGATTTGTCATAATTTGTTATGTAGTGGAAATTTTTCAGAAATTTAGCTTTGATAATGAATAAAGCTGCAAAGCTGGACTTTGCAAATTGCTCCCTCATTATTTTTTATTTATTTTACATAGCTTCCTCTATGAGAAAGCTGAAAACGATTAACAAACTTATTTTTAGAGGTAACTTTGCAGAAAAAAAACCGAAAATAATGAGGAAGCAATTTACAAAGTTCAGCTTTGCAGCTTTATTAAGCATATTAGTGAGAGACTTTCTTCGTACTGAACCAGTGGCCCCAATTCAATCGGGATTCCAGTAGTTTTTTTACAACAAAAACCTGCAAAAAAACACGTTACGTTATAAATACCCCTAAAATCATTTTTATATAATAATAAAACGAAGAAAATAAATTGTTAAGATGGAAAATTGTTTTTTAACAAATTCGATAGGAATCTATTGATTTTCCACATGAGATCAATTCACAGATGTTGCAGAATATATTATTTTGGATGATTGGCGAAGAAATTTTCAAATAACAATTTTCGATAAACTGTTGCTTTGATATTGACATAATAATTAGTAAATGTTATATTTGATTTTTTTCAGTGGAAATCGCACTCGTGCCGGCATCAGGATCAGGTTCAGCCGAAGGTTTTGCATTGCTGGCTATGGCGTGCGTACTACTTGCGATGCACCCAATAATTCCTTAATAAAAGTCAATTGCTATAGAGTAAATAATGTGTATTATACTGTCAAATTGTAAGCCGCAAATGAATAAAAGACCAAACAATCATGTTGACGATTATAAGTTTATTTCCCTGAATTTAAATGTGCGGAGTTGACTCATTGACGCATTTTGTGCAGAGTGAGGGTGCGCTGTATGAAAACTCTGACTTTCCTTCGTGTCACCTTGGCATTTACATACTACGAAAATTAGAGTCTATTTCTGGAACTCCTTTGACTCGTCGTCCACAATGACGTCACACTGTGACAAGAATATTAGTTTTTTCCAAATGATATATGAGCCTACTTCATAATCCGAGAAACGATTTTCGCAGCCTTTTAGTTTCAGACATTGTTCAATTGTTTCTTTGCATAAAGGAGAAAGTTGATTTCTCCAATATTTTCTCAGCATTCGCATCAATTGATCCTATAGTTTTATTATTCTGGTTTCACCGCTCGATAAAATACTAATTGTTATTATTATTATTGTATATTATATGCTGTGATAATGTATGGGACGTGAGGGAAGGATCGTTAAACTCATGCATTTGAATACATTGTACAAAGAATACCCTGTATTTAAATAACTTATAACAAATAACATATAACCGTAATATCATGTGGAATATTAGAGACTGCCAATTTCCTTGAATCTTTTTAGTTTCTCCGGAAATTGATCTTTAAAAAGTACAGGATCGGCTCGGAACTCGACGGATTGCAGAGGCATGTTTTTATAGATTTCGGAGAATCGATTAATGCACTGAGTTCGTTCTACCATGTGAGTTAAGTCTGCAGAGAGCATTTCAGTATTTGTACATTCCGGACAGCGAAATTTCTTTTTTGGAGTAACCTGGAAGAGTAAGTTTATTAGTAACTCATTGTATTCCATATAAACATGACAATATTCATTGAAAATTTTTATTGGAGGCTCAACCTTTATTGGAGCCTTTCCCGTAATATTGGCTACTAAAAAATTCATAGCGATGTCCTCGCAATTCATATGATCATCAACCCACGATTTTATGTCTCCAGGCATTGCTGTGGTGTACATATAACTCCAGAACTGAAATATAACATTTATCACCAATAAATTTCATTTTATTCGAGAGAGAAATGGAATAAATAAAAACTGGGCGTTACTTTCGGGTGTAGTGGAAAAAGTATTTCCGGTACCAAAGGTGGAAAGGAAAAATAACGGGTACCCTGCGTTTTCGAATTAACAGTGGCATCGAAAACTTCTTTGGTCGAGTTACTGTTGGATGTAAGGAATCGGGAGGTGCGATGGTCAGGATTTGGACGAATTATGCAAAGTGATCCATCATTTGTTTTCTGAAATGCTCGAATGAAATATTCTTTTACCTTATGATGGAAAGCGGCTCCAGTCAGTACCATAGATATGCGATTAGTCCACTCGCTTTCATACCTCCAATAATTTGTGACATTATCCCACGTATGCGTACGTGATGGAAAGCCAACAATTCGGTCCGGAAATTCTCTCCACACCTTAAAGATGGAAAAATTGAAAAATTTATCTGACCGAAGACTCTTTATCATTGAACAGAATAATGTAAAATTCATCAACAGATTTTCACGAACGTAAATAATTGTAACAAGATTATTTATCGAACCTCGTATGCAAATTCCACTTCATCCACCGTCAGCATAATAATATCGTCATCAATCGATAATATTGCTTCCGTTTCAATTTCGTCGTACGGATAAAAACGATTTGAAAGTTTGTTCTCTTTGGTTTGAATCACTTTTAAGGGTTTCATTATTTTCGGCCACCTGGAAGCTTTAACGACATGCTTATTATTTCGGAACCGATTTTATTTGCGAGTTAAAATACATTCATTATTTATTAATGATGGGGAATACTAGTTTTTATAATAATTGGCAAAAAAAGAGCCGATAAAAATTAAGCAACGAAATATTTCTAAGCTAATGAATCGCTGTTAAACGTGTTTATTTGTCCCAATTTGTCACATTTAAAGACGTATAGTAGTAGACTCATTTTTTTATAAAAGAAATTAAGTGATTACTCACGATGTGGTGGATCTTTATGTTGATTATTCCAAATAACCAATACTTTCGACAAGCTTGGAACTTTCGCTAATTTAGTGATGAGCGAAAACAGCAACTCCTGGCGATCGTACGTTAGAATAACAGCCGTGAAACCGCGTATCTTTGGAGCAGTCACGGGTGCAAAAAGTGGCGACATTTGACCCTTTAAATAACAAAATCGCCACATGACGCTCAAAAAAATTTGGGATTAAAAAATATTTATTTCGTCTATGCAAAACAATGACAAAACTTACTGCACGTCGCGGTAAATTCCAATGTGCATAGTCTCTCGCTAAATGAGGGAAGACGCGATCTTCAATTATTTCAAGAGTCATTTCTGTTATTTTTTGCATCGATTTGAAATATTTCTCAAACAACCAAATGCAATTAGTTTGCATTTCTGCAATTCTATTCCGCGATATTTTCTTTAAAGTCGGTATAATCGTCAGAATATCAACTTCGCGTATAAATACCGCAGCCCTGTGAAGTAATAGAGTTTTCTTAGAATTATTAAACGCGGCTGAATGCGGCAACCGATTGTCATAAAGTATGAATAGGTATAAATAAGGAAGAGTCATCACCTCATCCAGTCGATAAATCCATGAAAAGGCATTATAAGCGAGTCTGACAAAACAACAGGAATACAACCTGCCGCTAGTGCTTCTATAAGAGCGCTTTGCCCGAGCCGTGCTCCTCGTATTACCAAACAAAACGTTGAGCTCTGAAAACAAAAAAGTGAAACAATTTGTTACTAGAATGAGAATTAAAGCATTCTTCCAAAATAGTTTTTTTTTTCAACTGGTTAGGTTTTTATTCGGTTTAGAATAAGGAATGTCTATCTAAATATTTTTGAAAGTACTTATTATTTTCGGGTACAAATATTTATATAAAATCTAAAGAATTAAAACTTTACCTGCAATACGTCAACATATTTGTAAACATTCTGTCCCATACAACGAATTGAACTATTCATTGGATTATACTGCAGACAAGGTCCGAGTATCGCTAGATCATTCGGATGCGTAGCTCGTACTTCCATCAAGTCTTGCTCAAACGCTCCGTTAATATTCATCTGTGTTGAAACGGCAAACCAGGTTCTGTTCGATTAAATAATGGATCCATTAGATTGAGGGAACAAGATTGTAATCAAATTGAAGCGCTGCCGCATGCAGCATTCATTTACGGCACGATATTAAACTTCTATACTATGAAATGAAAGCCAGTTGAGCTTGTGTGATGAAAATAAAATTGGGTAGCTCTGTAATTTGTTATTAAATGTGATTTGATTACAAGAAGTAGGTGGCAAGCAGTTGATTATATTATTTAAGTTGTCATTATCACCTGGGATGCGATAAGTTTGCCTTAATTTGCATAACCAAAGCACTGTAGACTGGAATACTTATGTCGAAGCCAGATCTGTATGTTAATGATGAAAATCCAGCCCCAGCTATCATTCCTCTGCCTAAAGATACGTCGAGGACCGTATTATAATCTGGTACGCTTCCGGGTATCATATTAAATATTAAGTGATTTTCGCCATCATTCCAACTGGAAAAAAAATAAAGGTAAATTGCTTGGATAGTAAAGAAAAATATGGGATTAATTTTTTATGCATTATTGGAGTTTTTAAGGGCGTTAATTTTTCTTTCTATCTGAAAGATAAGTTTTATGATTTTCCTGTTGATTTCATATCATGTAAAGTACGAAGTTGTGCAACTATTAGAAAGAATTGTAGCAGAAATATTTGTTATAGTAAAATCATTTTTTTCCCTGATTTATTTGTAAACAGCTCAGGAAATTGTCATTATTTTTTAGATTTTCAGATAATTGAAAATTTTATTTCTATAAATTTATTTTAAAAGTTTATTACTGAGATTTTATTTAAAAAATACATTGCAGTATTTTCATCCCCAAATTCAACTCGTGACAAAAAAGGAAAGAAGGTATTTTCATTTAAAAAAAGTTTTTCTAAATATTATTAAATCACTCAGTGTACATAAAATCAAGTCTTCTATATATATATATATATACAAACAACCAAATTTGAAATTTTAATAAAAGATATTATTTTTATATTTGATATCGTCATAGATAAAACGATGTCTCAAGAGAATATATAAAAAACTTACAACTCAAGAGCTTTGAAGACCTGTGATATATGCTGTAGTTTCAGTCTGTTTTGATTTAGCGTATCAATAGATGGAATAAAAATGCAAGCTTCCTGTGGATTCGAGGTATAAAACTTGCTGGATACAATTGCTTGCAGAATTTCATAAAACTCCCTTGTCATTTGAGCAGTGATGGGTTTACCAAAGGAGTCAACATAAGTAGCCGGCGGATAGACATAGACCAGAAGTTTGTTGCCCTGACTGCCACATTTGTATACGTTGAAGCAGCCAAAGAAAGTGCACGAAGAATTTGTTGCACTGACTTGAGGTAAACTTTCGGTTGGCAAAACTTTAGTAGGAAACGTGTTAACGTTATCCAATATTAATGGATGATAAACAATGTCCTGGTGTACATTACCAAGATTGAAAATTTGATAACCAATTATCAATATCAGGAACAGTAAAACAGTGAAAATAATAGTGCAGGAGGATCGATAGGGATGAGGATTGTGATTCGATTTTCGAACCATTCTTGTAACCAAACTCGTTGACGTCCGCGACGTATAATCACAGAAAACTTTCAAATTCATTCTTTACACCCTTAAAAAACACAGCGACGCTCCAACACACTCTCAAACCGCCGCAAATTCTTATAAGTCATTTCAAATGGTTACTCGTCCTATTGACCTGTTAAAGCAAAAAGCACTTCACAGGAAACAACATTTTTCACATTTTTTAGTCACTTCAAGTTTTTGTGTACATTGTTGGTTCAATGAGGTTATGAGGGTTATGTCGACTTTGACACTTGGTAAACGTTTCGTAAACATATTCGAAGAGAGAGAGAATTACGATAAATAAAGTGGAGGGGAACGACGAAGACTTAATTTAAGTTTTCGGGTTATTTTACCGGTTACTTTACCGCTAATTTACAGCTTGTTGAAGAATACTCTTTTATCGATTGTAGATTACACATGCAACTACCTTTTTGGATGATGATAGAAAATTGTCATCTGACAAGTGTTGTGGTTTATTGGCTGTATTGTTGACTGTAATTGACAGTAAGTTGCACATGCCGTGGCGGCAAGTGGGCGATAGCCAAAAAAGGAGAAAAAGGACAAGACTGTAGTTGACAGCAGAATTGGCAATATCAGAACTCAGGTAATTCCGATCGGTTTATAAAAGCTACTTACTTGAAATTAATAAACTAATGAAATAAAGGGAGAAATTGACAGTTCTTCCGATATTATGGAAATCCGAATTAATATTTGAAAATTAGGGGGAAGAAAGTAACCAACATTTAATCTTGGAGATAACTTTGAGGTTAAATCTACTACTTTTGCAGCTTCTATTCAATGACGTTTTTTTTTCTAAACCGACACAATTTTTGAAAATATTGATATTGGTAATTGAGTTTAGTTAACGATTTTAGGATGATGGCTGTATCGATAAGTGAAATTTGTGAAAGCACCAAACTAGCCAGAGAAATGGCATTAACCGGAAATTACGATACATCAGGAGTTTATTATCAAGGCGTTGTTCAACAAATTCATCAACTTCTTGCCACTATTGCTGATGCTACTAGGAAAGCTAAATGGCAATTGGTACAACATCAGATTGTGAAAGAATTTGAAAAAGTGAAGGCAGCATCGAACACTCTGCAGCTTTTCAAAGTTGACTCACACAGCGAAAGATTAATAGGTAAATTTAATATGAGAATTTTTTTAAATAAGTTAATTACAACATCATGGATAATATCATTCTACTACAATCTCTTTTTCCAGGTAATTTTATGATGGCAATAATGATAACTCTTTTCTCTCATTACTTAAAAGCTCTATCTATTTATTTGTTCATATTAAGAAAAAGTTAGATGTACTGCTAAATTAAGCTGTCTTGAATTGATATACATGCTTAAGAGGTTTTTTTTGCTGATAGTGCTCATAAAGTGTGCAATATGTATTATTTTCAATAAGTGGTATAACAATAGATATAGAGTCATATGTGAATATCATATTATTAAATTATGAATCTAAGAAAATTCCTTAACTGTATTTTGATGCTGAGGCTCATGTACACACTTTTTTTGACACAACATTCAAGATTACTGCATGAAGATTAATCATGTTCATTCATTTCACTGTACAATATGTATAGATAGTTGTGTATTATAATTATAAATTTTATCCAACTTTTTACAGTAGAAAGTTTGAATTCCATAAAACTTTTAACAGTGTAGTATTCATTTTTTCAAAATGTCATATTACATTAATGATAAAATGTATGAATAAAATACTGGAATTTTTTTTCAGGATCTACTTGCTTATCATTTGAGGAACCAACTCGTGATCCAACATTATGGTCATGCACAAATCCTGGTGCTGCTTGGAGTCAACCTCCTCCACGTGATCCTGATGTTTGGCCTCCATTAGGACCTCTAGAACAAAAGTATGTTAAGATTAGTGCTAGAAAAAATATTTTGATTAAAGCTGCATATTATAATGTGTATAAATTATGTCTTCACAAAAATAACTGTGCTCTATCTCATATAGAACAACAAAGCCTCAAAAATACCAACATAAATCCCAAGTCCGTCCAGGAATGAAGAAAGCATCAACTGGAAAAAAACCGGATGCAAAGCCTACCTCCAGAAAGGATGACAAGAAGAATTCAAAACGTGGAGAGGATCCCACAAAAGTATGAGAATATTGCTCTATATTTAATTTCCATGACATTTCACTTGTTTAATAGATCTTTGAGAGAATTAATTTTTTTTTTATAGGAAAAGTCGGAAGCTGAAAGAGCGGATGTAGAAGTAGAGGATCGGAAGTTTGAACCATCTGGAAATGACCGAGATTTAGTTGATTTATTGGGTAAATTTTACAGTTAAATATAATAGAATTTTATCACATGAAACAGTTGATAATTTTCAAGTCGTTTACCGAGATTGTATGATCGCGGTTAAGGAAAACCTGATATAAATTAGCTCACTATTACACTTTACAGAAAGAGACATAGTGCAGAAAAATCCAAACATCCGCTGGGATGATATAGCAGATCTTCATGAAGCTAAACGTTTGCTGGAAGAAGCGGTAGTGCTGCCAATGTGGATGCCAGATTTTTTCAAAGTATGATGCATAATAATACACGTGGAGGATATTTTTATTATTATTTTATAACCGATGCAATTCAGCCATAGAGGATTAAGTTTTTTTCAAGATGCACTCGAAATTGGGAAATTATTATTTTCTATTCTCATTGTATTCGGTCGTTTGGAAATAATGTGTAATTTCTTTCATGTTAAAAGGGTATTCGTCGTCCATGGAAGGGTGTACTTATGGTAGGACCACCTGGTACAGGTAAAACGATGTTAGCAAAAGCTGTAGCTACCGAATGCGGAACTACGTTTTTTAACGTCTCATCGTCAACGTTAACTTCTAAATATCGAGGCGAGTCAGAGAAGCTTGTCAGACTTTTATTTGAAATGGTGAGTAGACATTGATAAGAAAATATCCGACGAAAATTCTTTCCGTCCGGAAATATCACTTGTCAATTGTCAAGCAAAGTTAGAGAGTTAAGAGCATTGTTGGTCCTGCGATCGAATTTCTAAATATTTTCCACTTTCATCCGTCGAATGCGAGCTTAAAAATGTTGGTGGTTGTCTAAGCGCTCTGAAGTCTTAGTAACCATTGTGTTTTCACAATGAATTCTTGCGTTCCCTTGCACAGGCCAGATTTTATGCACCCAGCACGATTTTCATTGATGAAATAGACTCATTGTGTTCGAGACGAGGGTCCGAATCGGAGCATGAAGCCTCGAGAAGGGTAAAATCCGAATTACTCGTGCAAATGGATGGCATAAGTTCAAATAGGTACGCGCAATCAATCACGACTGCAATCACAGTTGATTGTTGAATATTTTCTTGATCAGATTGTCTTGTTAACAGTGATGACCCAAGTAAAGTTGTAATGGTCCTCGCCGCTACTAATTTTCCATGGGACATCGACGAAGCTCTTCGAAGACGTTTAGAAAAGCGAATTTACATTCCTTTACCAAATCGTAAGTTTGAAAAGCCTGTCTTTCTACTCCGCAAATATATTTTTAATGATTTACTACAATGGATATTTCGTTGACTAAATGTTATTTAATGTATTAATGATTTACTACAATGGATATTTCGTTGACTTAATGTTATTTAATGTATTAATGATTTACTACAATGGATATTTCGTTGACTAAATGTTATTTAATGTATTAATGATTTACTACAATGGATATTTCGTTGACTAAATGTTATTTTAATGTAAATCATTGTGGTCTAATATTTGTATTCTACTTCATTGTCTTAAAATACTTCAAAACTGCTGATATCTGCAGGCGATGGACGAGAAGCCCTGCTAAAGATCAATCTCCGAGAGGTGAAGGTGGATCCATCGGTCAATCTTTCGGATATTGCAAAAAAACTTCAAGGATACTCTGGAGCTGATATTACCAATGTTTGCAGGCAAGTTGCGTTATACATTGTTTTTATTTTATGATAAACGAACATTTATATTGCACGATTGATGAAAGCATTAAGACATTACAGAAAAACTTGAAAAAATTCCTTGAGGATGCAAATAGTCCACTTCTGTTTTTGAATAAAATTCTTTCTATACGAAAAAGAAGGAGGAAAGTACATTTGCATTGTAGCGAATTCTTTGAAATTCCAAAAGCTATTTTCAATAAATCTTTGGTAGTTCATATTTCGAATCCTGATAAATTTCTGCCAAAAGGACAATAAATTGAAATTTTTATATTATCGTATTTATAGGGACGCGTCAATGATGTCAATGCGGAGAAAAATTGCTGGCTTGAAACCAGATCAAATAAGACAGTTACCAAAAGAAGAATTGGATCTGCCAGTTTCGGCCGATGATTTTCACGAAGCTATAGAAAGGTGCAATAAGAGTGTATCTCAGGAAGATTTGGAAAAGTATGAAAAATGGATGAGCGAATTCGGATCGTCATGATATTTCATTGAAATAACAGACGTTCTCTAATTATTGATATACATTCTAATACTGTTAACTGTTATGCGTTCTATTTATCAAAAGTAGCATATAAGTTTATGTTTTTGAAAGATTTCCAAATTAATGCGTCTTTATATGAATTGTGGATGTTGAATTTAAGAAAAAATTTTAAACAATTAAATTGGAAATACAAATAGGTGAATATTATTGATTTAATTAAAATATTAATTTCTAAATATAGTAGATTCAAAGGGAACAAAAAAAACGAATAATTTTTACAAGATTAGACAAAAATCAAGAATTGAATGTGTAATATTATTTACGACAATGAAGATGAAAAAATATATACTTATTAACACCATTCTATAACGATTTGTCAAAAAAAATATTTTACTATTTCCAATCCAGAGTAATTCTCCAAAAGTTATAAGTTGTTACTTCAAATGTAGGGTTTGAAATTGAATAATTAATTGATTGGTAAGTGCATCGTTTTTTACTTGTTACAAATCTGTAAATTCCTAAAAAACAAGACTAAGAAAATAGAACTTCGATCTGCTCGAAGTACGAGACGACAATAATCCGTCTCGGTCAGTGAGCTTCTTTTATAATGGAATTCTATCTCTTCTACTCAATTGCGTGATATCAATGTCGCGCACGAGCTGTTTACGAGATTAAAACGTGTTTGGAGTGACGACCCTTGATACGTATATGCAAATTCGCTGAAGCTGATAACAAAATTTTTCAGATGTATCCCAGAAATTGGATACAATGATTGTCCGATTCTACTGTAAACAGTACGAAAAACGTGTTGATATTAAGGATGTATGATACGTACAGTCCCGCCAAAAGTGAGTTTCAGAGACAATTTCTCTGTGCTGAAAAGATTGATTTTGCATAATAATAATCCCAAAATGTTATTAACAAGTCAATCAACTTAACTTTTTATCTAACGACAATTATATGTTCATTTATTTGAATGCATACGAATTTTTACCGATTTTTTTATTTTTTTCGATTTTTATTTTTTTTATTTTGAAAAATGCGCAGAATATAACAAATTTTGGATATGCGCTTTGCAAAAAAATCTTGAGTGAGTAGTAGATGGTTTTATGCCGAACACATATCCAAAATTCGTTGTTGTGCGAACATTTAAAAAAAAATCGAAGTCAAAATAAAGAAAAAAATCTGAAAAAATTCGTATGCATTCAAATAAATTAACATATCATTTTCATGAGAAAAAAAGTTAGGTTGATTGATTGATTGTTGAACAATTGTTTTTTTCATCAATTTGTTGTACGTATCATACATCCTTCAATCTCTGTGGAACCCTGGAAACAGAGCTCTATTTCGCATAAAATCAGTCGCATATTAACAGATTGTCTGCAAGCTAAAACTTCCCACGACGTGCATGCGATTTAATAAAAAACCGGGACGATGATTTATAAATTTGAGAGCAATTTTATTACGATTTTCCAACATTTTTTCAAAATACGTTAAATATTGGACATGATGAAGTTCGGGAGATTGCTGACGAAATACAGAAAATCGCACATGCATTCGAATTATGCGGTAGAGTGAATTATTCAATTTGTAACGAATGGCTATAATTATTGTAATCAGACTACAATAAAAATGTCGTAGTATGCACAATCTACTATATACACTGGCTTCTTGAAGCAGCATTGAGAAAAATAAAAAAAGGATAGAGTGCTTGTCTAAAATTCGTATGCACCTTATATAAATCATTCATCTAATATTCTTCTTCGGTTGCGTACGACGAAGTTGATCAAATTGTCCTTTTATCATCTCCCATTCTGAATAGGCGTCGAGACTAACGCCAAATTCAGCGCATGTTTCCTCGTATGCAGCTTGGCACAGCGGTAAATATCCGTGATCAACTGTAGGCAAAAGATGGTGAAGACTGTGCGTTCCGAAGTTTGTTAGAGTCAAGAAGTGGTAATTGTCGACAACTTTTCTGTCTCGCACGGCATCCAATTCTAGAAGCCCCCAGTCGAGATTGTCACTATTTAAAATTATTATCATTAATATGTTACTACTAATATTATGCCAAAGACATAGTTTGTAGAAATAAGCTGAACATTGTACTTTCTCTCATATCTAAGTTGATATTACCGATAAGTATCGCCATCGTGGAAAATATTCGGATGATGATGAGCTGCACTCAAACCAATGAAGCTGAATAGCAAACTGCCGATACCGATGATAACCAACCATACGCCTATTGCTTGTGATAAAGTTGGTGCTACAAAGGCCATCGCTGTCGGGATGAGCAATGGCACGAGATCTCGGCCCTCAAATTTCTTCCAGACAATTATAGCTGAATAGTACCTGGTATTATTTTTTTAAATTTTGCATAAATATTTTTTCAGCATCCGGGACGAAATAATTGCTGTAGAATGCAACAACTAAAGAAATCGCACTAACAGACGTGCTCAGAAAATTTCACAACATTGACTTTGGAAAGTTACACGACTTAAAAAAGGAATTTGCAGAATGAATAATAAACCTTTTTACTCCTTGCACATAGAAAGCCAAAAAATAAGCCAAAGGACTGTAGAAAGTCGACAAATATCGAGGTATAAATGATTTCTTCCTCGGCAACCACTGAAGAAATGGCTCCAAAGTGTACATTTCATAATCCCAAAGTGTATTCGGATACATATGATGACTCATTACGTGAGTTATTCGCCATTCTTTTGACGACATGAGGCTAATATCAAAGTAGTACATGCGGAAGTTGTCCCGCATATGAAAGTAATTGTGGCCCGATACTGTTGTCCAGGTTAGAAAGACTCCTGAAACATTAAAGAAAATTAAACTGGAAGATATCTTCTAACATAACAGAAAAGTTATGCGCTTCTATCAAATAAATAGTTGTATATAGGGCACTCCCGGCGATCCATACCGATTTGACCTGTGTATATGACTCAACATCTCAGATTTCGTCCACGTTTTTTTTTGTATTCTTGTTCCAACTCTGAAAAGAGCTCGAATTTTTTTCCAAATTTGAATTAGTTACAATTTTGCGCAATGAAAATATTACTAGTCCGGTTCAAAAAATCTGAAAAAATTCCCGAAAATCCCGTATAAAACATACATTTTTTAAACATTAAGGAAGATCGGTGACAATCCTCAGAGTCAAAATAGTGCTATATTTTCGTAAACGATTGTTGAAAGTTTAATGCATTAAATAACAATAGTAGAGGGTAATTTGTATTGAAGCATGTATACTCGACCCACTAAAACATCAATAGTGACGGATTTGCATTAAGATTGATTGAATGACTGTTTATTGTATACAGGTGAAGACCTATTACAATTATTAATCTTACTTACTAATATCTTATGTAACTAGGATCCGACTTCCGGTTAGTACGGTCCGTTATCGTATCTCAACAATTAATATCACTTGAAGCTCGTTATCAGGGATATTTTGCATTAAGATTAATTGATTAACATTTATTTATTATTATAACATTATTGTAATGGAATACATTTTCGGTTCGTTTTTTCCAAGTATAATCATTAATTCTTTATCGATTTAAATTAGTGACGGCTTATTCCCTTTCCCAAAAGATACTCTATGAATTGACCGCCATGATATTCCATAGTGTTGATCGTTTAATAATTATAGTCTGTTGTTTATGAAAGTATTTTTGTTTCTGTTAAACAACAGGCTATAATTATTGAACGATCAATATTACGAAATATCTATGCGGTCAATTCGTGAAGTATCTCTTAAGAAACAAAATGAGCTCTTACTCAGTGTAATTGGTGAAGAATTACAGATGATATTTGGAAAAAAACAAACAAAAATGTCTCCCATTGAAAAGTAAAGTTAATCGGTCAATCGTTATGCAAATTCATCACTATTGATCTTTCACTGAATCAAGTATACATGCTTCAATCCAAATCACCATTCAGTATTGTTTTTTAATGCATTAAACTTTAATCCTTTCAAATTTATTTGACTTCGATAGTCGTCACCGAGCCTCCTTTCAAACCCACTGATATTTGATTCTATTTTCTTTCAGAGTTTATCTCGAAAAAAAAACTCAAAACCTTGACTGCCTATGAGATACCGTTTAAAGATTTAAAACATTTTGAGCATGGAATTGATACAAAAAAATGTGACATTTTTCACATCGCGGTTTACGTTTCGTTTAATCAAAATTTTTTTTCTTAAGTATACAAATAAATCGGATTGGTTCTAAAAAAAACTTGTGATGCATGTGAAAATGTTTTGGCCACTGCTGACAGCGAACTATTTGTAGTTTTTATATGTGTAAATATCATTTCATTTTTTTTTATGTTAAGTTAATTTTTCGAAGTAAACTCCGAAAAAATTGGAACCAAAGTTCGGCCCACTTTAGGTGTAGGCCTAGAAAATTTCATAGCTTGTATGGGTTTTTTAAAGAATTTTTCCAAATCCGGTCAATTCCAGGTCGAATCGGTATGGAATGCCCATATAGTATTTTTTTTTTCGTACCGGCAATAATCATCGTAAGCCATGATTGCGTTGATGCAGCTAAAAGACACGTAGCAAGAGTCATCGTTGCTAAAAAGTCAGCAGTCATGTTAGATTTATCCGAAGGCTTGTGATAATTTACATTTTTCAAAGCCGCCAATGCGCGCTGTTTGAATTTCTTGTAAAAACTTTCAGTGTTGAATGTCAAGGGCACAGATCTTGTAGTTTTTGCTTCTCTCACGTAGAACTTCGGTAACAATCTTTCTGCTCTGTCGGAGATGTGATGAGACTTGTGAATAAAATAAAGTAAATATTATATCAGCAACTTTAGGTTTAGTACAAAAAAATTTCAAAAACGTTTTAGATCCTCAAATAAGTTGTCATTTACTTTTAAATACTACTTTTCCGAAACAAAACAATTTACTGATAAATTGATAGATGATCAAATGGATATGAACATTTTATTTATCATGTTGCATTAGGGTATGCCAAAAAAAAGGCGATATTTTTTTTTCTTTGCTCTCCTCCCAAAATATCGTAGAATACGGCTTAGTAATGATCCTGTCAAAAGCGGAGCTCATAATTTCAATTCTTAGTGGTCCATCATTTATGGAGCCCAACTATTTACTCAGGGAGTAAATAATTGAGCTCCGTGTGGTCCTGGCAAAAGGACCACTTGTAAAATGATCCAATTAAGTTACGAAACCGTTGAAACCACATTGATTATAAAAAAATCATCGCGTTTCAAGTTTTCTCATTTAAATAACACAGGAAAATTATTTTTCCATTCTTTCTCCCTGCAACCTAAGAAGAAATTTTTTTTCATAAAATCAGTGACTACACATTATGAATCATTAAATTTAAACAAGAAATCTTATTGAGTCGAATTTCTATCTTCAATATTTGATTTATTACAGAGACTTGAAATTTTTTTATCGGATATGGGTAAAAAACCATCAAAATAAGATTCAATGAGTCTGTAACTTAACCGTTAGCAATACATAGAATTTCACCCGGATTTTTCAGAAAATTAAATGATCTAATAAATTCCTATTGACTTTTTTGTACTAACATCAGTAGTTTACTTAATGACAGTTAAAAATACAAAAACGATAACTTTTTGGTCTGTAATTTTGTAAATATCAACGATGCGAAAAATTCTTTAGCAACTTTTTTGTAGTGCGTCAGACGGACGTCAAATTTTTCCTTTAACTTTTTGTCCTAACTTCAATAGATTAGCTACAAAATGTTTTTAAAAAAACACGGGAAATTTACAACATTAAAAATTTCAAATCTCTGTAATAAATCAAATATTGAAGATAGAAATTCAACTCAACGAGATTTTTTGTTCTAAATCTAATGATTCATAAGATGGAGGCATTGATTTTATGAAAAAAAAATTTCTTCTTAGGTTGCCGAGAGAAAGAATGGGAAAAAATCTCTTTCCTGTGTTATTTAAATGGGAAAACTTCAAACGCGATGATGGACCTCTAAGGATTAAAATTATGAGCTTCGCTTTTGACAGAATCATTACTAAGATGTATTCTACGATATTTTAGGCGGAGAGCAAAGAAAAAAAAATATCGCTTATTTTTCGCACACCCTAACGTTGCATGTATATATTTTTCTATACATAGTTTAAATTTACTTCAAAAGCCTCTGTGATATCTGTTCCTTTTGTAAGATGAATCCATTCACTACCACCGGGATGGGAATGTGCCCATTTTGAAAGATCGTATAGATGGTTTCCTATGCGCCAAAGTCCCTCAGCACCATCAATTTTTCTTCTTGCCACCAAAAAACCCTCACCGCTGGGAATTTTATCTTTGCGAGCGGGAAATTGGGCGAGACCGGGAAGAGTACTCTGAAGTCCTACCATCTTCGATCTATGAAATTAGACTCGAGAACCTGACCAGAAAAAAACGCATTTTTTATATTTATTAAATGTCTTCAATACCAGTTAAACTTTTTACTACCAAAACATTCTCCGAAGATGAAATAAAAATTTAATAGTCGAACATAATTTTGTTTTCTCCCAGAGTAACAGACTTATGCTTATTTATAACTTCATTTTCATGACGAATTTGTTTGTAAGGATTTTGAAATCAGTATACAGAAAATAGGCAGAAAAACCAAAAATCGATGTCACGGCCGGAAAATCCAGCCCACAATTTGTTCTTATCGAGTTATCGCACCTTGGCCTTCACTTTCGTTATCAAATCATACAGTACATCACAGAGAATATTCGTTTCAAACCTTTTCACTTTGACTCAAATAAAAGGCACTTCTGTATCTTTTAATAATAAATAAAGTTTATATGCACCGATCTAGTTCGCGATTATTAATGTCTTTATTGGGATCCCAAAATTGAACAACATAGTCGTTCAGACGTAACTTTTTTTAAATCTCGATAATAATAAGGAGGCGATGTGCAAAATTCTACTTTGCAGCTATTCTTATATTTTAGTTAAATGTGACAGAAAAGTACATCTTTTATAAATTAGATCCATTGGGGATTTTGAAAATAACTTGTTTGCAATGTCAATGATTCAAGTATCGAATTATAGAAAATTGAAGCACGATATTTTTATAAAAATAAGTTTTCTTCCGTCAATGTATCATAACGGAGCACTCACTATAAAATGTAACAATATTTCACTTCACAGCACTGCATGCAACTTCTCTGGATGTTTTGTTGCACTACCCGTAGTTAAAGCTTTGGTTTGTATCTACAGAAATGACAGGCGTCTGAGTGGCGTTTAAATAGTTATACATTAAACGGTACAAAAAATAACAGGCCAGTTCAAACTGCAGGATGTCCCGCTTGTGGGAGTAGATACCGATAACGCATGAACTCTGACTTTACATACTTTTCGAATATGGCAATGCATGATCAAGCATATATTTAACCCTGGTTGCCATTTCTTTCCTCGTATTACTATTCTTCCTCGATAAGGAATTTTTATCATCGTTAATAGCTTTGCCGATTTCAATAATTTCATATGAAAGTGAACATGCATTGTCGATTGTTTATTACACAATCTACTGTAATGATATTAAATAAATTGTTCTTACAGCTTGTACGTAATTATAGACAATTTCTTTCCTAGCCGATCTAATGACCGCTAGACTTTTGGGAACATATGTTTTGATTTTATATCTGAAACATAATAGAGTCCTGAACATGTTATTACTTTTGACACTTACACCATTCAACTATTGCATAAATATTAATTAATGACAAAAAAAAAAATTCTTCGATAGTAATAATAGCGTACTTTTGATGTAATTGGAAACACGATTACAAATTTACTATTACGAAGCCTATGCAGTTTGATCACTTCAGGATCGAAAATGTATTTTGTGGATGCAGAATTTTGGTCGCACGATTACTTTCAATGACACATCTTTCAATGGCATCGTGTTCTTCGAGTTACTACCTGTAGCATGGAAATCCAGTTTACAATTCTGCTGTATCTTATTATTTTTTTACAACCGGTCTAGACCGGTGCTCGCGATCGAAAGCAGTGGAATCAAACCCGCGATTCCCCCTCAGTCGTATCAACAGGGAAATTATAGGCCAAGGTTATCGGTCAATCGTACCCACTCCGATTCGTTTATATAACGATCTCAGTACAACAAATGTAGGTATAGGAGAAAATTAAAGTATGCATTTTTGAGACACTCAAAAACCAATGTAATTGATGCGCAAATAAGATGGAGTCAATAGACTTCAGTATAGCATGGAGAGATTTCAATCGTGAAGTTCAAGACCCTATCAATTTTTATTTTGTTCATACGCTTGATATGATCTTGGAGAGAGTATAGGTCAAAGTGTTTATTGCAATACATAGATTAGTGTTTGCAACAATTATTTTTTAACGTATTTTTATGAACTTTCACCTTGTGTAAGCATCAATTCCACGTAATTCTAATCAATCTCGAACCGAATATAATGAAAAAAGAGAAATGTTTTCTAGCTTTGAAAACATCGCAAAGTTATCGTAATTTGAATTGTCACAGTTCAAATGCATAGAACGCCTAAGTTTTTTTAGATAATGTGCTACGTGTTGGATATTCTGAGAACGAGTTGACAGTCTTGGCATCTATCGGGAAAATCCATGACATGGATAAAATCTTTATAGTTTTGTTGAAGCGATCGCACATCATCTTGAGACCAAACATGACTTTAAGCATCGTGGTTGTTAGAGAAAAAAAGAAACAATTGTTATTGCACTCTGATGTAAATAAATTTTATATTTTGGTAAAACACTCGAGAGGTTTGTTATTTTCGATCAAATAGGTTTTTAGAATGTAGTCAACAATATTTTATTCTTCAAACCGACCGAAATGCTAAAACCGTATGAATTTGGAATTATAATTGGCGATAATTTCTTGTTCCGTTCCAACGTCGGTAAATTCTTTTCTTTCAGAAGAGCTTGATGAAAAAAAATAGCTCAGATTTGAAAAATGACTGAATAAGGATAAAATGATCGTAGAAGGAGAAAAACAACGCAAAAATATTTAATTTTCTCATTTCCAACTTTAAAAACTCGTGAAAAGGTTCAAACTTAACGGATCCTTGCATTCCATGTTTTGAAACTTGCATGAATACGAGGAAAATAAACACAAGTCGCAATCGCTAATCCATTATTTCTTTAAGTTCTATCCATTTTAGCGACAACCTGAATTTTTTGAAAAAGTGTAAGAAAGCAAAGTTTTTTTTTGTCTTTAACTTAATACTGATATATTTTGCTCCACTGAACCTGGACCAGTTATTCATGAGTGGGAAAAACCGACATTTTCAATGAAAAGGACCAAAAATCTTTCGTTTTTTTTTCAATTTTATTAATTTTCATTGTGATGAATTAAGATCTGTATTAACATTCTTTCAGATTGGTGGTCGATGGAAAACTTTTAATACCGACTCATCAGATAAAAAATCAAATAAAAAATCAATTAATAAACTTAGTATCGTTCAATGATGAAGAGCTTCGTTTTTTATTGACAATTACAAGTTTGCATCTGTGATTATTCATTGATTTAAAATAGTCCAGGAATGCATCGTATTATTTCTGAATGAGTCAACTCTGATGGACACACTGCGGCGTTATGAAATAGTGTTAAGAACGTTTCTCGAACAAGGTGTCAAATGATTAGGGGGAAATTTACAAAAAATAATCTGCCTGTGGCTTTTTACTAGGTATCCCTCTGCTTTCTTGTGGCGCTGCCTCGAATATTGTGAAATCCCGTTGAAGATGCTCGTTAAGTTCCAAAATTGCAGCGACGTTGCCACATCTGAAATAAATCGAATAATTAATAATCCACTAACAACAAACCTACACATTTTTCATGATTTTTCTTTCTTTACATAAACGGCGTTTCATTCTAATCATTCGAATAAATAAATCAATAATAAAAATCAATTAGACCAAATCTCTCGTGTTAAATACGGAGGCACGCAATTTAGGAAAATATGTTTGAACAATCTTACCTATAGCAATAATTAGGTGCCGACCAGACAGTCAAAACAGTCTCGTTGAAGTGCCATTTGTATCCTTCCATGACCAATTGATGGGCTCGGCAAATCATGTCTATGTCATTGGCGGAATTGAATTGGGCGACGACATCACTACCGAAAAGATATCCTGCGCCTCTCGGTGAAACTCCCCATCCTTGGGTATCTTCTGGATCCGACCATAAAAGATCACACATTGGACCGTCATGTGGCACCTAAATAACATCATAAAAAATGTATATTGATAATCAACACAAGGCACAAAAAAAAAATAATAATTAAGAATTTATTTATCAATCATTTTACATAGATTAGTCTTACACTCTATGCATACGATAAAATAAAAGATCAAATTATTTTTGCAAGTGTAACCTGTAAAGGTCGGCACTAGCTTAACACGTCGTCGCTGGCCCAACCTGATCGTGTGATCCATTCTTTATGTTAACCACAATGGCAATTCAGTGTCTATGCGTGGACTACATAATTTTTTATTCATACCCGTTTTAAGGAGGTTCGGTGACGACTATCGAAGTCAAATCAGTGCTAAATTTTCGTAATTGATTCATTAAAGTTTAATAATTAAGAAACAATAGTGAAGGGTGATTTGTATTGCAGCCTGTATACTTAATCCAGTGAAAGATCAATAGTGACGAATTTCGATTAAGATTAACTGATTAACATTTATTTGTAATGGAATATATTTTGTTCCGTTTGTTTCAAGTATAATCAGTAATCCTTTGTCGATTTAAGTGAGTGATGAGTGATTAATAATTATAGCATGTTGTTTATGAAAGTATATTTGTTTTTGTTAAACAACAGGCTATAATGATTGAACGATCAATATTACGAAATATCTATGCGGTCAATTCGTGAAGTATCTTCTAAGAAACAAAATGAGCTATCACTCAGTGTAATCGGTGAAGAATTACAGATGAAATCTGGAAAAAACTGAACAAAAATGTGTCCCATTGAAAAAAAAAGTCAATCGGTTAATCTTAATGCAAATTCGTCACTATTGATCTTTCACTGAATTGAATATACATGCTTCAACACAAGTCACCCTTCACTATTGTTTTTTTATGCATGAAACTTAGAAGAATTAATATCGAAAATTTAGCACTGATTTGACTTTGATAGTCGTCACCGAGCCTTCTTAATCTAAAGTGTGAGTACCATAACTCTGAGTATCTCTACAGCTTTATCACTCTACTTATCCGAGAATATATCTCTTATCCTTTTCCTGCCACCTTCTGACACACTTTTATTAATTATGTCCTTATCATTGTTCCTTTCTACTTATCGCTTTCTACATATCGGTTTTTATGTATCCCTGTGCGCATCACCAACGCCAGTGAATTTATAATTTCTACGGGTAAATAAAAATGACTTCTTCGTCTTCCAGTTGATGATCTTATTTTAGGCATGACTACGTAATTTCGCACCAATCATGGAAGGTTCCTACGCCCCTCTTCTATACTGTGCGGTCTTTTTTAAATGTACAACAACTCCAGTGTTGTTGAAACACAGTTTGTATAAGATAATTATAATTAATCATTACGCAAAACTCAATATTTTCCCATTTCTTTGACGATTATAAATACTTTAGCCAAATTATGCGCTTACAATGAAATCTAATATCATTGGTTTCTCTCCATATGCCTTCTTCAGGCTTCTACGTTTTTGCCCCTCTCCCCTTTTTTTCCTTATAATTTCATATACATCCCTCCTTTCCCAGTTCCTTTATTGAGACCCCCCCAGAGTGTTGTCTGCAGCCACTCATCCTAATGCACTACTGTATCGCATTTGCACGAGGGCACAGGGAAACTGCGGAAAACCTGGCCAATACAGACGGCTTTATTTTTACTGAGTTTCTACTGTATGGGGATACATTATTTATACATATATACATTAGAAAAACTGCCTCCCGCTCAGCAGTTAGCGCGCAAACCAGTACCCGGCTAAGCGGTCATCCATCCAAGTTATGGCCGCAAAATAATGCTGCTTAGCTCTGGAGACCACCGAAGCCACACACCAACCGCGCGTCCATTGCTGTCGGTGAAATCTAATATTTAATAGGCTTAATATTCCCCAATCATTCAACCATGAAACCACTGCAAATACATTTTCATTGAATGTATGCCCATCTTTGCATTCAATTGACACTATCAAAATGATAATTTTCGACAAATAATCACAATTTTTTGTAGATTTTACGGTAACCATACATTTCGAATTTAGCTGTTTGCGGTATTTAATGTTTCGGTAAAAAAAATTGAGAAGTAATTCGAAGGTTTATTTTTCAATTCCTTTTAGAGTTTTTCGATGAATACAATGTTCCTTTAATATACAACGTTAGTAATTTACTTACCTCTTGTTTTCTGTCTATCGTTCGAATTTGATCTAGTGTTTGAATGCTGGGCGAGAGGCCGCCGTGAACACAGAAGATTTTGCCATCGATGATAGCAGACAAGGAGAGATAATCAAAAATTTCTGTGCAATATCGCCAAACTGTAATACTTCCGTACTTGCGGAGACATTCGTCGTAAAAACCGTAAACTTGGGTGATTTGTCTAGATTCGTGGTTACCTCGTATCAAAGTGATTCGATCTGGATATCGGACCTACAGAAGTAGTTAAAAATATATACGTATTTACGACACAAAAAATTTTTTACTTTTTTTTTGTGGCGGTATTGCAATTAATTAGTGACTTACCTTCAATGCTAGAAGTAAGAGGAAGGTTTCGACACTGTAAAATCCTCTATCAACAAAATCGCCCATAAAGAGATAATTTGTTTCCGGGACATCGCCTCCTACTTTAAATAATTCCTTGAGATCGTAAAACTGGCCGTGGATATCTCCGCATACCTAAAAATTGAATTTTATTGGATGCGATTTGACAACTGTTAGTTACATTGTGAACAAATAAATAAATTTCTACAAATTCACGTAAGCTCGCGGCAAACTGCGAGTTATCGACAACAATATTTGTGAGAGCAAAGTTCAGCTATCTCTCTTGCCTATATGGCAATCTGCATTAAAAAACCCATCTGCAGCACATAGCCTTAAGGCATAATACACAAAAATTAATTAATTTATCAATCAGTTTTATTGTTGGATTGAAAAAGCCCTTTTAAAATACATAACATCAAGCTATTGTTTACATATAAATTATTCAATGCCAAAAGGGATAATGAATATACATATCTTGTGTAAATATGAGTATAAAACATTTAGTAATAACAGAAATAGAACTTTCATGATCCAACTTTATAACTTTGAAAATGGAAATTTGTTTCTACAGAACAAAAAAGAAAACAAATTGTCCAAAATAATTGATAAATGGTATAATAATAATAGTGTATAATATATACAGTATAATATAGTATAATAATAGTATAATATATAATATATAGTATAGTATAATAGTAATAATTGATAAATTGCAATACAGCTTTTGCAGCTTATTACAGTTTTTGAAAGTTTGTGCAATTAGTGCAATAAAGCTTGTTCTTTTTTATACTTTTCTACTCATTTAGATGATTAGTTTACTTTTAATTTTATAAAACCTAGAGTGGTATAGACTCTGTAGAAATAGTGGCCATATAGGCAAGAAAACACGTTCGATAGAAAAGTTTCTTGAAAATTAACAGTGGCTGAATCAATAGCTGATGGTCCATATGAATGTAAGATCCAGAATGGAAGAACTTACAGTAACGGGCGAGTCTATGCGTTGGACGTTACTTTCCTCAATGAGGATTTCCCGAGCCTTGGCGCAAAGTGCCTTGACTTCGGCTTCTTTGATGATTTCACATTTCTTTAGTTGTTCAATCTGCCGATCCAAATCACTGGAATCCGTCATTGTATGCCGTATCCCTACGAACAATCATTATATTATTTTTGATTACCAATAATTTGTCCAGATATGTTAATAAAGCCTCATCTAAATAATTACAACTAGAGACCTTGAAATATTCTTAGTAGTAATATAACAAAGTTACTAAATACAATTCTATGTTCTACACAAATTTGTGTGCACCATAATTAGTTATTAATGCAAATCATAAATACAGGTAAGAGAATCTCACTCTCTACTGATTGAATTAATTATCAATTTTTATCTACATTTATACATAAAGTTATGAATGGAGAAGATGAAGAATATTGTGTTGTGTGGAAGGCTCAACAAATTCGACGCATTTTTGAGGTTATGTTATAGTTATCACAAAAATAACGACGAGATCAAAGTAAAGCAGGTAATCATTGGCGATAAACGAGATTTTGTTCTAAGATATGCGATGAAACGTTGCCGGCTAATTACAATTGCCTCCGATAGAAACAGCAAACGCAGGTGTACGCGTAAGTGGCAAGAATTTGTCATAGGTCATAAAAATCATTGCATTAGTCTGTTAGATCGAAAGTAATATTATGTGGAATATATGTGTAGGCTCCAAAACATTGAAAGAAATTTACCTAAACGATTTGACTTCAATCGGCCCAGCCAATTTTATTTACGAGTTAAAAGTTGTTGGTGCACATATATATATACAGATACTCAATCTCACCGCGAACCACAAAATCACAACGGCAATACAACCTTCGCCTCCGCGTGCCTTGTCGGCGACTGCGCAACGCGATCACGTGATACTTATTGTCCGAGAGACGCGGTAGCATCTAGAAACTTATTCAGTTGATCCCGGTACCAAATCTAGTGATTTATTACATATTCCGTTCGCAAGTAAAAAAATCAGTTTGACAATTGGTTCTAACGGTATATTCTGTTCTCCAATTGGTTCACGGCATTTAAAGAGTCAATCAGAAGGCAGAACTTGTCGCTACAAAAGCCATGTATGATGTATATAGTGGTAAATAACGCGGCGGCTGGTAATGCAGTTGTAAACCGGCTTTAACACAATTCGCGTCAAAACTGAAAGACAGCACGAATAAGTACACAATATTTATCGTGTAATTGAATAAACAGACAGTAACAATTAAAGAGCTGTCGTTAACAAGATGGGACGTAGAAAGAGTAAGCGTAAGCCACCGAGCAAAAAAAAGGCTATACAGCCTTTGGACACGCAGTTTAACTGTCCGTTTTGTAATCACGAAAAATCGTGTGAGGTTAAGATGTGCGTATGACAAATGTTCCCTCCCAATAATGTCTGTTATCCATCGTTTTCTTTATGACATTCAACGACCCATGGATTTTCAGGGACAAAGCTCGGAATACAGCGAGAATAACTTGTAGGGTGTGCATGGAAGACTTTCAGACTACAATAAACTTGTTGTCGGAACCTCTTGATGTGTATAACGACTGGATCGATGCGTGTGAGACTGCAAATTGATATCGAGCAGAACTTTAAAACTGATGATGACTGCATCGAATCAAGATGTCGCCTCATGGTTTTCCTAGCTGAGAAACCAAAAAACAACAACAAACGATCTCGTGTACTCAAATTCTTATTTATTAATGCAAGAGTACTGCAATCATTTATTACATATGTATATGTTTATATATGCTAATACTTTGGCACAAATTTAAATATTTTATATCAATGATAGATTTAGCTTTTAATATAAATCACTTCGGGGATTATGCAGCTATATTATAGATTAATTTATCGTACTACCAGACTTGGATAACTTGCCAAGTCAACTAGTTCAAAGGATGCTGTAATACAAAGAATACACAATGTAAGGATTTAATGTGAGACTGTATAAAAAATACATAATACATAACAAAAAATCTATGTAATTGTTATAGTTTTAGATTTTCGTTAATCTTCAGAATTCACTGTTTAATTATGTTGATATATTGTGAAACCAGCCCTCAGTAATTTGGAGCATGTCAACAATAAAGCCAATGAAGTAGAAGTCCACTTTTTTGTTGTTATTGCACCGACAAGAAGAAATGATGAATTTTCATTGTCAACCTTTGAAAACTTGATTAACGATTGGTTGCACTAAATAGTATAATTCAAGTGGAATATCGGAATTTAAAAAAAAGACCAATTTATGAAAGATTTATTGCCCCACGAAAATGTAATTTGTAACAATAACAAAGCAAGTCATATTACCCGGAAATGAAAGTAGATTGTATATTGGAAATCGTATTTTCGTTGATCTGAGTAGTGGGCAACACAGACTGATTAAAAAATCATAATCGACGGTGAATTAGAGACTTTTCGTCGTAGTTTGAGTGTCTTTCATCAATGTTCGGCGTTGCCAACGGAAGTAATGTTTGGCCTGGTGTAACAAAATGGCGTGGCTCGCGAGAGTAGTGTACACTCCGAGTGAAAAGTTGGTGTAAAAAAATGCCGCGATAAGCGAGAAGCGACGCGTGTAAAAGGGCCAATATCAATAACGTGGGTCGTCGCGAGTGCCGTTTAATGCTTGAGCGATATTCCCAACTTAAAGTCGAATGTCGATTAACGAATACTACGTGTAGCCATTGAGGCAACGTATCCTCGGGATTTTCGTATCATCGGAAGAGCGCGATTGCCGCGGCTGAACAACGACGCTATGGCGTCCATCGACTGTGTGTGTCATTACTTTTTTTATCCCCAATTAACGACTAATTAAGACCCCGGAAGAACAGAGTGCGTGTACATTTATGCTTTATCGGACTAGAGCGTTGTCAGCCGAAAGGTGAGTCCCGACTTAAAGTACACGCGTGTACCAATCAACCCGTAAACAACAAACATTCGGACCAGTAGAATCCTTATACCCTTCCCTGTTTGACAGTTCAGCCCACCCTCAGTCTCTTAGATTACGATATTCATTATTTTTCAACGATTCCGGCGAATCCTTTATCAATTCGTGTTTAAATTCATGCCTATGGTTTTTCGTTAATTGAAACTCGACCATATTTCTTTTCCCTGCCTCTTTTACTTCTGCTAATTGTGCCTTTGTAATTCAGACAAAAATTACTCCCAATTTGCTTGTACTGTAATTGCTTTGGACAACTTTTTATCAGCAGGGCTTTGTCGTTGTCTGATCCATGGTGGTTTTTATTATGTTGTTCAACAACAAATAATCATGGTAATAGAATTATTTTATCCTTTTTTGTTTGACAGCTTTGGCCACTCTCAAACTCTCAGATTCGATATTCATCACTTTCTAACATCTCCGACAAATTCTTTATCTATTTGTGTTTACATTCATGTCTGAAACTTATCGTTCACTCGATGTCAATCATATTTCTCTGACCTGCTTCTCTCACTTCTGCTTTGTGACTTTGTAATTCGGACAAAAATTACTCCCAATTTGCTGGTACTGTAATGACTTTTGACAACTTTTCGTCAGGTGGACTTTGATGTTGTCAGATTCGTGTTGACATTTATTTTGTGGTTTAACAACAAATAATCATGGTAACAGGATTCTTATCTTTTTTTTTTGACAGCTTTGTTTACTCTCAATCTCTGAGATTTGGTATTTATCAATTTCCAACATCTCTGACAAATTCCTTATCTATTCGTGATTATATTCACGCTTGTGGTTTTCTTTGATGATGGGATGTCAACGATACTTCTCTGACCCGCTTCTCTCCCCACTGCGAAATGTGCTTTGTAATTCAGACAAGAATTACTAACAACTTGCTGGTACCATATTTTGACAACTTTTCATCGGGTGCGCTTGGCTGTTATCAGATTTGCGTTGATTTTTATTATGTGGTCTTACAAAAAGTAATGATGACAACATAATTCTTATACTTTTTATCGTTTCACAGCTTTGTCTACTCTGAAACTCTGCAATTTGGTATTTCTCATTTTCCAACGACTCGGAAAAATTTCTTATCCATTTGTGTTTGCATTCACGCTTGAGATAAATTGTTAATTAGATGTCAACCATATGTCTCTTTTTTCCTTCCCTCACTTTTGCTAAATATGCCTTTGGAATACAAGCAAAAATTATACTCAATTTGCTGGTACCGTCGTTACTCTTTGCAACTCTTCATTAGCTGGACTTTGCTATTGTCAGATTTGTGGTAGTTTTTATTATGCGGTCTAACAAGAAATAACTGGTATAACAGGATTCTTATATTTGGTCTTGTTCGACAGCTCTGTTCACTCATGATCTCTGAAATTCTATATTCGTTTTTTTTTAGCGACTGACAGATTCCTTTTCAATTTTTGTTTACATTCATGCTTAAGGTTTTTCTTTTATTAATTGGATATCCACCAAATTTGAAATTTAGACAAAAATTACTTCCTTTGCAATTGCCAGTTTTGTGTTGATTTTTGTTATACAGTCTAACAAATAATGGTGGTAACAGATTTTCAGATTTATCTCATCATGATTTATTGCAATATAATACAATAGCATTGTCAGCTATTGTTTCCATATCATTATATTCTTTCCCAGGGCTTGAAGCAATTCATGAATAACTACCACTTTGGTATTTTTCTAGCAACAAAGTAGTCTCTTTTACAGGTAATGTATTTTTACTTATTGTTTCTGGATTTATGATTGTTAGTACTTCACAAAAAAATTCTGTGGAAATATATTTAGCCACATTTTGAAAGATTTAAATATTTTGCTGTACGAATTTAATAAAACCTCTCAATGAACCATTTAAATTTGGTTTTCTATTATTATCAGTATAATTGCCAATAAGTACACTTTAGATTATAGTAATTTAGTAGCCCGGTCTGAGAAAATAGAATAAGCAGGAAAATCCATCTCAATATAAGAATTTGGTAATAAAAAAAATAATTTATTCCTTCAAGTACCTGGAAAATTATTGCTGATTTAATAATTCTATTCATTAACAAATACACAATACATCAACGATTCTATGCAAATGAAAGTATTGTATGCATTAAAATGACCTAATATTCAGCCTATTTTACAATAATAACTAAATATAGTTGTAAAATGATGTTTATAATCCAAAGAATGCTATAAGACATTTGTGACAATAAAATTAAAACAAGGAATATTTAGCTCATGCAATTACGAGTGCTTACATTAAAAGTAAAATTCAGCTGATCCATAGTTCCTTTAACTCTGTGTACAATCATTCAATAAATTCCTTGATAATCCTAGAATTCCTTGAAAGATTGTTATGAAATAAAATATTTTTTCACAGGCAAACACCTCGCTTGGACTGAAGACTGCTCAGCTGGAAAGAACAATGTGATTTTTGAGGAAAGAACAAAAGTTGCATGCAGTACAAAATTTAGGCGAAAGAAAAAGACAAAATTAAAAGAATAGGGATTTGGTGTTATGGTGCGTGCTACAAAACTGCCATAGGTGAATGGTCGGTTGTGAAACATGTCAAACAGTTTAGATAGCTTCTTGACACGAATTGGCGACGTCACCATTGAACGTGTTACACCGCGAGGAAGTCCTAGATCCTCGGATCAAGGAGTCGATCAGGGGGATTTACCTCCTGAGAGCGCGGCCAACGATCTACCACCACAAAGTGGTCACGATGATAGTTCGGACGTTTCTAGCGGAGAATCGGCGGATGGCGAACGCGAAAAGACAAAAGAAACTTTGCAACCGGATGAAATTGAAGAGGTCCGTTCCGAAGGATCTGGAGACGACATGGATCTGGACGAAACGATAGACACTCAGATCGGCGTTAGGATGGAGTCCGAGAGACATCAATCGGAGTCGTCTTCTCCGGAAGACGATGTTGAACCCGTCAATATTTTGGACACTTTGCCTCTTGAAGGTAATATTTTTTTATTCACAATTTATGGAGTTTTAAAATTTGTCGGAATAATTTAAGTCACATTTCCGTCCTTTATGAATTGAAACCCAATAACATAGAAGGGTCAACACACCCGGTTTCTACAGAGTACGATTCGGTCCGTACTCAACTTTGACCCGTGCAACTATCCACTCTGTGTTGAGTTGTATTGGGCCAAGTTTTGGCGTGTCGAATCGTGGTGCCCAGAGTTGTAACGAGTCGAGTTCTGCTATTTCGAATTGTAGTGTGTCGAGTTTTGCATTCGCGAGTTGTACACGGGCTGGGTTTGTTTGGTGTCGCATTTTTTCTGTGTCAAGTTTTTTTGTGGATAGTTGCATGAGCCAAATTGAGTGCGGGCCGAGTCGTACTCTATAGAAACGAGGTATTGCCCATACAATCAGATTGTAACCATCTTTTTAAAATTATTTTTCGATGCATAATTGGATACGCTAAAAAAAAGGTTTCGTGAAAAATTACATAAGTATTTTATGAACATGAAAAAGGATGCAAAGTAGAATCTTGCACATTGCTTCCTCAATATATTTCACTTTTCACTAAGCTACGTCTATCAGGAAGTAAGTCGATCAAATTTGGCTCCCTCATAAAGGACGCTTTGTAAAAAGTCAAATATAATGAGGAATGAATGTGCAAGTTTCTACTTTGCATCCTTTTTTCATGTCGGATATTCTTTTAATCAGATGTTTAAAGTCTGGTATCTTTGCCAATATCGATATCCACTACAACGAGATATTAATTCTATCTTGTTTAATAGCTTGATTCCTTCGGCATTATGTTATGAATTTTTATCGATAAAATGTAGGCACATTTTTTATCAACAATGCTCTCAAATAGAAAACTGATTTCCTGGTGTCCTCAATTTTATCCTTACAAGAAACAGTGGGAGCGAACATACGAACTTTTGAAAATTCGGAAATCCCCCGAAACTTCGAATGTCCTGAAATGCATTGAATGATGAACACTCCGGAGTGGATATCATTCTGATTTAACGAAAATAAGAATCAACAACGTTCCCAAAATACCAAGGTCCCGACCATCGACGAATTATGAGAAAAGTTCTCTGGTAAAACTGAACTTCGGATTTTACAGCATCCTAACATAAATTCCATGCGGAAGATGAGTTGTGTTTCTAAAACAGACCATTGATTCTAGAGAAAATTCACAGACAAAATATTTGGATGATTTGAAAAATATAAGAAAACACAAGTTTTCTTATATTTTTTTCTTTCGGTGTCCGAATTTTAATCTCGAATTATTAGAGAATTATTCACTTCTTTATTTGACTAAAACATACAACTAACAATATTCTGCAATTTATAAAGGGGCTCCGATCGAAGGTCAAGAAGTGACCGAAGCGGATCTCCTCGGGCAATCTTTGAAGGACGATGACAACGAGAGTATGGAAAACGACAAATCTGAGAGTATGTCAGGTGCGGAGGACGACGCTGACGGTCACAAGCGTCGAGTTGATCCCGAGAATCCGGAGTCAACGAAGAAAAAGCAAAAGATGGATGACGCTAACGAGGATTCGGCATCTGAGTGCGAAACAAAAGCGGAAAAGAAATTAGCAAACATGAGGCGAAATATTCGCGAGGTGATGGACGAGACGCAGCTGGACGAGGCGACGCTCTCGGCACAGAGACAAGAAATGGAGCGTCTTCGTCGTGTTCAAGAACAACAAAAAATGATACGCGAGGTTCAGCGTCAAATAGCTATAAATCGGCAAAACAACAAGACACAAACGCGCGTGATGAGTCTTCTTCAAGGAAAACAGAGCCAAGGTGATACGACTATCTCTGAATCGCCATCGGGCTCCTCCTCGTCTCAGGTTCGCTTGACAAGCAGCGTTATGCTGAAAGTTAATTCAGGTGCCGGTGCAGGAATGCAAGCGAGCGGCGCAGGAGGAGCGCAAGGGCTTCAAATGCCGAGAAGGCCATTAGAGGGAATGCGATGGCAAAAAGGAGGTCGCGGAGGTGGTCAGCAAGGCGCTCAAACTTCAATATCGCGAGTACCTAATCGTCAGCCTAACCAAAATACTTTACAGCAAAGAATTCGAATGATGACGCCTTCCGTGAGTATTTCACCGGTAGTACCGAAGAAAGAGATGCTCGACAGATCGGAATACTATTCCGACTCGGAAATGTCGGATATCGAGGCAGAGGAGGCTCTGCACGAGAAGCAGCTTCACACATTGCGCAAAGTTTCCGGTGCACCGAAAGCCCAAAAACCAGCGAAAGGCAAAGACGTAGTGACGATATCGAGCTCCAGCGAAAGTTCCGACGACGATTGTATCGTTCTGAGCGATCCCAGCGGCGGCGAGGAAACTGACAACGAAGACGATCCCTCCAACTCTGGGATGCACACCAACGATCGTTACAATCTTCCCGACGAACATGGCCGCGTTTTGATAAACGTGGGCCATCCGGAAACCGAGCCGGACGTTTATCTCGCTCCTCAAGTTGCTCGGATTATAAAACCTCATCAGATCGGCGGAATTCGATTTCTCTTTGATAATATCGTTGAGAGTATCGAAAGGTACAAAAACAGCTCGGGTTTTGGTTGTATTCTCGCACACAGCATGGGTCTCGGTAAAACGTTGCAGGTTACCAGCTTCTGTGACATATTCTTTCGATGTACAACCGCGAAAACTGTCCTCTGTATTATGCCGATAAACACGCTGCAAAATTGGCTCGCCGAATTTAATATGTGGTTGCCCTATGAGGATCCAACTGCCACTAGTAACGAGCAGAAAAACGTCGTTAAAACCGAAACTGTGCAAGCGGATCCGAAGCAGGAAATTAAAGACGAGGTTGGCAGCCAAAGCGATATCTCGAATATGTCCAGGCCTATAAGCACAGAATCTGCACATCGTCTCGGGCAGGAACAGCAAGCGCAACAGCCGCCGCATATGATGAACGACGGAAGCAATCCGTACAGTCATCAGTCCTACGACAGCAGTATGATGCCGCAATACGGTCCAGATGGTATCATCGAAAAAACCGGCATGGAATCCATGCAGATGCCACCGAATTACGGAGGAATTCCGGAGAATTCGATGTACGGAACGGGCGCCAGTTACGATCCTATGAAAGGTGATATTCATTGCCAAGGAATGGCAGCAAGGCCGAATTACGGTATCAACAATCAATTCCCTGGGATGGAAACGCGTGTGCCGCAAAATCAGGGATATCCAGAAATGGATAATCGCGGAAATGCGGGACAAATGTATCCAGGAGTTAGCGGAAATCCCCCGACGTCAATGTATCCTGGCTACGAAAATTCAGCAGCTTCGCAACAGTACGGACACTATCCGCACCAGATGGAACACGGAGTAAAGAAAGAAGAGCCGCTAAACGCCGAAGTTAACATTAAAATCGAACCTGATGACGGCACCAAGAAGGAGGAAGGCTCTTCGATGACTAAGGATGACAATAGCGAGGAGAAGAAGACCACCGAGAAAATAGAGACTCCTTTTAGTGTAGATGCTCCGATTGGTGTGGAAATGAGACCCCGACACTTTCGTCTTCATATTCTCAATGATTCACATAAAACTATGGCCGCCCGGGCAAGAGTCATCGTCGATTGGCAGAAAAATGGAGGCGTTTTGCTTATCGGCTACGAATTGTATCGACAATTGTCGCTGAAAAAACCGAACAAAGCTAAGAGAAAGCGCAATCAACCTTTCAAAGACACCGTGGATGTTGAGGAGGAAGATAAGAACAAAGGTTTACTGGACGAGATGCATGGCGCTCTTGTAAGCCCAGGACCGGATTTAGTTATTTGCGACGAAGGTCATCGCATTAAAAATTCACACGCAAGTATAAGCATGGCGCTTAAACAAATGCGCACTAAAAGAAGAATCGTTCTTACCGGATATCCCCTGCAGAATAATCTACTGGAATATTGGTGTATGGTTGATTTTGTTAGGCCCAATTATTTGGGTACCAAGAGCGAATTTTGCAACATGTTTGAAAGGCCCATACAAAATGGTCAGTGCATAGATTCTACGCCTCAGGATATAAGATTGATGCGTTACAGAGCTCACGTTTTGCATGCTTTGCTCGAGGGTTTTGTTCAGAGAAGATCGCATTCGGTGCTTCAAGTATCCCTTCCACGGAAAGAAGAATATATTCTTCTTGTGAGAATGACGCCCCATCAGCGTAAACTTTATGATGTTTTTATGAATCAAGTGGTAAAGACACGAGCGGTACCAAATCCTCTAAAAGCCTTCGCTGTTTGCTGCAAAATTTGGAATCATCCCGATATTCTCTATCACTTTCTTAAGAAGAGACAAGCGAATGAAGAAGACGATTTGGATCTTGAGGAAACAATGGGCGAGAAACCGACGCCGGGAAATAAACGTGCAAAGGCCCGGCAAGCTAAGGGGGAACCTAAGAAGGGAAAGAAAGCTAAAGAGTCGGCGAAAAACAAACCCGCGGCGACAGTTCCTCCGAATTCGTCGTCATCATCGAGCAATGACAATCCCGAAGCTGAAAACTCTAACAAAGCTGGACAATTTTCAAATTTTCCGGCGCCTCAAGTGAACAACGCGGGTTATCAAAATCCTGGACAGCAAGGGACGTATCCTCAGGGCTATCAAAATTACAGGCCCAATGAACAAAGCAATTATTATCGAAATGATGGTAATCACGGCGAGTACAATGAATTTTACAACAATCAAGGACAACAGAGATACGGAAACCAACCACAGTCCTTCCAGACTTACCCGCAGACAAATTCGGGCTATAATCCGCCGCAAAATTACAATCAAAATCAGCAGCAAAGCTACATAGGCAATAACGATCAGAGTGGCAATCCGAGATTCACATCACCGTCAAACAACGCGGATTTTCGTGCAGAACCAAACGCTAATGGCAATTACGACGCTTCAGGAATGTTCCCAAGGCCTTATGGCTTCCAAGAACAAGGACGAAATTATCCTCCTAACGTCAATCAAGGAACCAACAATTATCCACAAAACGCCGCGCAGTCTTCCACTTTTCAGGCGCCGATGCCCCAGCAAACGCCCAATGTTCCGATAAACGACTACGCTAATTACGGCAACAATCAGACACAAAATTATCCATCCTCTGGCGAAGCGAACAGTCAAATGTACTCGCGATCTGACGGCCATCAGCCGATTCAAAATCCAACTTTGGGATATTCCAATAATCAGCAGAACCAAAACGCAAACACACAAAATCAGCCCGGTAATTACAATCCTCCCACTGCTGGTAATCAAGGCCGTGGATTTTCGCCGAATCAACAAAATCCTATGCACAATACTTCCCACGGTTATTCATCGGCGCAGCAGAATCAAAACATGCCGAATATGCAGAATCAGCATGTTTATCCGGCCAATCAGGCTGCACCGCCGCAAGCGCCATCTCACAGTTACCCAGGAAATCAGCAGACAGCCAATCCGATAAACCAGAATCATCCTCAGGGTTACAATCCTAACGCTTCCGGTCAGACTCAACCGATGCGAGGATATCCGGGCTCCCAACAGAGTCAGAACAACGCTGCGCAAAATCAGGCTGCATATCCGGCTAATCAATCCTCAGGTTCGATGCCGCAGGCTCAGAATCATGGATATCCTGCTGATCGTCAGGGACCGACACCGCCGACGCAAAACTCCATGCACGGATATCCTGGAGCGAATAATCTCGGTCCTCCGGCAGCGCCGCAAAACCAAACCGCTCCTTATACGCCTAATCAGCAGAATCAAACGGCGGGAAACGCGAATTATTCGACAAATCAGCAGCAAATACCTCCGCAAAGGCAAGCGCATGGGTATCCGACGTCGCAACAAGGCCAGAATCAACCTTTAGGCTATTCTGGTCAGCAAAGTCAAAGTTCTGGGATTAATCAAGCGGATCAATTGTACCCAAGAGGAGGAGAAGGACAAACGACGCAGAATTACTCCGCGACGACGGGAACGACTCACGAATATCCCGTTGATCGGCAGGGACGCAATCCGACACCGAATCCCAATTCCAATTACATAGGAACGCATTCTGGAAGTCAGCCTCAAAATTCTATGCCTAATTTCTCTGAAGGCGGACCGAATCCCGCGGGACAGTATAATAAGGGAGCGGAGGACCCTTATTGGCAACAACAGCAACAGCAACAACAACAACGCAATTATAGTCAGCCTGGAAGGAATGAACAATGTAACGATCAATATTTCCGCGAGCCGACGACTAATCGCTATCAGAACAATTATTATCCTGCGCAGAATTATGGAAACGCTACACCTTACGATGGATATGCGGGTAGTCAAGGTTCTGAAGATTCTGCAAAAAATCCGCAGGCAAATATGATGCCTAGGGGACAGACTCAGACTGGGTACGATAAGAGCGGAAAGGAAAAGGCTTCTAGCGTTGGGGTACAGAGCCAAACGCTAACACAAAATAACGTGCCGAACGCTATTGGCTATAATGGCAATGATGCGCAATGCATGCCAGGACCGCCACAAAATCTCGGCAATGTAATGCCGAAAGAAGAAGATAAGGAGAAGGAAGATGTCTTGGAAAAGGAGAAAGAGGATAAGTCGGATGATGAGATTTTGGCCAAAGACGAGGAGAAGGATTTGAAAAATTCGAATAAGGAAGAACCTGGAATTCCATACGATTGGGTACGTTTCATTTATTTATTAAAGTCTCCGAACTTGGTATTTTTCATCATGAATTTCGAATGAGTTTTATTTCATGAAAAAAAAAACCACAAAAATAATGATGAAAAAAAATCGATATATAACTTTATTTCATATAAAATGTATTCTCTGTTTGTTTTGAGTGCATATTATCTTGTTGACAGTTTTTTGCCAATTTGTTTAATTTATATTCCCAATAAAAAGAAATTGCAATTTTGTAAACTGTCAAAAAATAAATATAAAATCCGTTTCAGGCAACGGATCTGATGAAAGGATACGTCCCAGGTCTGATCGATGCCTCGGCAAAAATGACGTTATTCTTCTGCATTCTCGAAGAGGCAGTGCGACTTGGGGATCGCGTGCTCGCTTTCTCACAATCTCTTTTCACGTTGAATCTCATTGAGGATTTTCTAGCTAGAAACAATTTAAAATATACAGATGGACGAACCGAGGCTTGGGTGAAGAATATTAATTATTATAGATTAGACGGTAGTACGAGCGCGTTGGAGAGAGAAAAATTGATAAACGAGTTCAATTGCAATCCAAAGATACATCTTTTCTTGGTGTCGACGCGAGCCGGTTCTTTAGGCATTAATCTCGTGGGTGCTAACCGTGCGATCGTTTTTGACGCCTCGTGGAATCCTTGCCACGATACGCAAGCTGTTTGTCGCGTTTATCGATACGGACAGCAAAAGCCTTGCTTTGTTTATCGTCTCGTAACCGACAATTGCTTGGAACGTAAGATATACGATAGGCAGATCAGCAAACAGGGAATGGCCGATCGTGTCGTTGATCAGTGCAATCCTGACGCTCATCTTTCACTAAAAGAAGCGACAACGCTTTCCTGGGATTGGGAGGAAGACAGCCAAGTGCAGGACTTCTCGCAAACCAAGGATACTTATTCGGACGAGGTGATGCACTGCGTTTTGGAACGACACTCCTCACTTCTTACTAAACAACCCTTTCATCACGAGAGCCTTCTGGTCGATCGAAAGGACAAGAAACTCAGTCAAGCCGAGAAACGACTTGCTCGCCGAGGGTACGAGCTCGAGAAAATGGCGGCTAATTGTTCAAGGCCTAGTTACAGTTACGTGCCCGGAAATACAGCTACTCGAGGTACGGATTGTTCAAAGTTTAATAAATGGCCATTTCTCAATTGAAGATGTTAAAGTTCTCTCCGTTCCAACATGATCATAGTCTCTCATCGGTTGTGAGAATAATATTAATGCGTTTTAAGGTCTCATAGGAAATTTCTCGGTGTGCATAAAATAAGAGATTCTTCGTTAGAATATTAATTAATCGTTATGAAAGTACATCAACAAAAAGATCGATAAAAAAATATTTGCCTAGGTATTTTTATGAAAAATACATCGATATAGTGTTGAAAACAAATGTTTTTTTTTTCACATTTTGACCAAATATGCAAAGTTTTACCAAAAATGGCTGACATTATTTGAAACAATGCGTAACAACTCTGTATAACGCTTGTTTCTTTTCGATATTTATGCAACTTTGACACGCCTTGTAGAACATTAAAAGCTTCAAATTGTTTATCTTATCAGTGGAAAGTGGAAAATTTTGCGTACTTTTATTTTTTTTAAGCTACACTATACCGAAGTGTTTCGTCCTAGCGGACACGAAGTTCCATTATCTTTTCCCATGAATCTGAACTATCTACTAGCGAAGAAAAAATTTTTTTGCTTTCAGCGTCTTGTGAATGTGAGTTGTGTCGTTGAGTATCATTCTTTTTCCGGTTTTCCAGCAGGTGGACTACAAATCAGAGCGATAAGAGGTGGTGATGCGGGCACAACACAAAAGCCTGTTGCTTCAGTGAGACCGATGCAGCAACGTGGCGCTGAAAATTTGGGCAACCGAGGAATAGCGGGAAGTCGATGGATACCAGCCGAGGTTTGGCAGAGACAGGGAATGAGTGCCCAAGAAATGACGCTTCCTTTGGATGTTGTTATTCCAACGAATTCGCCTGATAAGGGTAGCATAGTACTCAAAGCCGGCCAAAGAGTTATGGTACTCAAAAGTCCGAAGGGCATTTATATGCAACTCGAGTCAGGCAAGATTATAGCTATTCGTACGGCTCTGAAGTTGAATCAACAGAAAAGGGACGAGGAGCCAAAGAAAGGTATTTCATTAAATTTCTGTTGATTCTCACGGGTATTTCATTATTTATTTAACAATTATTTACGCAAGCCCGTGATGGAATTGGTCCATTAAGATATTTTACGTACAAAATGGCCCGAAAAAATCAATTGCACCTTAACGAAAATTTGAGTGGTATTGAAACTTTTTTTTTTTCTTTCGATTTTCCACATCCGACGGACGATATTTTAAACTCATTTTTGTTAATTAGAGAAATGAGCAATTAGTACACTGCTGAATATTTTTTTTCTCGAATTTGTCCTCTCAGAGTACCTTCAAATTAGTATTATTACGGTTTCGAAAAAATGTACACATTTCAATAAAAATAATGAATATCGGGTACTATTAAAACATTCACTTTTTAAATTAGGACGTTCTTCTTTCTTTAAATAAAAATATAAAATAAGTAATCTGTTAATAAATTTATTCCTGAATTTACGGTCTGAGATTAAAAGCACAAAACTCGAAATATGTCCTTGGCCCTATTTTTTTTTTTCGTACTGACACATGTTAAAAATGGCATTTTAGGTGTTTCCTCGGTGGCGCCGAGAAACGCAAAGCCAGAGGTGATTTTCCCGCTGCGAAACAATTCGGCAATATCGATAATCCCAAAAGTGCCATCAGCAACATCGCCGGGTGGCACCCGTCCGTTATCTCGTCCAGGGAGCGGACCGGGATATCGTCCTTTCGCAGACAAGGAGGTGGCGAAGCGTGCGAAGCCAGTGGCGACGGGTGCAGCAAAGCCTCAAGTAAGTCAAGTGAGCTTGACGAATCAAGTGTCCCTGCAGCGTGTGACGAAAGCTAAGCAAGACCATCAGCAACTGGACCAATCTTCCGTCGGCGAGAACTCAAATTCCTCGGACAGCCAGTTGAGAACGGATCAGCGAGTGGAGGAGGTTCGATTGGAGGACGTAGTAGCCGAGGCAAGTTCCAATCCCGAGTTTAGTCCGACAAACTCTAATCGTGATTCGAATAATGACGGTGATAATTCGCTGCAGAAGCATATCGACGATAAGTCCCAGGTTTACGGCTCGGATCATCTGCCAACCGGTCAAGTAGCAGTCCAGGGGGTCCAACACCACGAAACGATACCGGAAAATTCATCAAAACTCGACGTTTCGCAAGGAGAACCAAAGGAAACCGTGAAAACCGACCAGAACATCAACTATGGACAGAATTTCGGGAGTCACACGGAAAAGCGCGACGGCGACGAGATAATAATCGAGGAAGGCTCGCCGACAAAAGCTCCAGTGGCGACCGCGGCTGCGCCAATGCAAACACCGCAATCTCAACAAACTCAATTGCGACAACCGCAGCCTTTGCAGCCACACGCTCATCGGACTCCGGAACTCCCGAAAAACGCTGGGGAAATTTCTCATCCAGCGAGCACGGCTCCGACGGGCGGAAGTAGTGCGATTTCTGCGAAAGAACGGGATTCCAGAGCGCAGGATCTTCCTCAAGGCGATCCTCACGGACTTGCTCAAGGATATCCTTACGCTCAGTATCCGAGGTACTACGATTACGCGGATCCTAGAGCTAGATCTTTACCCAGTCCTTACGGAACGTATTTTCCTGGCGTTACGCCACATCCCACTAATCCGAGGCTAGCCGTCGAATCTACCAAACCTCAAGGAGATTCCGCTAAAGCGACGGAAGAAAGAGTCATGAATGTACCGACTGGATATTCGCAGACTTCGGGATCACTTTCACTAGCGAAAGCGCCTGAAACAAGCGAAACTAAGAGCACGGAAACGGCAACGGCGAGTAATTCTAGTAGGGACGAGACGCATGTTCCTACGGCATTTAGTCATCCGGCTAGCAGCCGATATCCTGGACCGTATCCGCCGGCACCTTATGATCCTTATTCGCAGCACTATCCACCCGCTCCAGGATCGTCTGCGGCTTATCCACCGAGTGGTAAGTTTCGATAGTTTAGTGAAAATACTGGCGAGCAGAAGCATTCGCGTAGCTTTGAGTGTTTAGAGAGGTATTACGTTTGTTGAGTGCTCTGAATAATAGAATTACATATGCAGGAAATAAATATAATATAAAGTAGGTATGAAAATTGGTAAGCGCTGTTCTGAATTTACCTACTTATCTAAATAAAAAAAGATGGTATAACAAATTGGAAAAAAATTGTCAGGTTATTTCTTTCTGGCTAATTGTAAGAAAATTTGAGAGGAGTAAAGGTTTTCTTGTTTTACGTCTCGGCGATATTTGAAAAACTAAAGTTATGACGTGCGCTCAAGTCTGGTTTATACAATCACTTATACAATAATACAAATATTGTAACAACTGCTCCACGACTTTTAGGGAATCCGAAAATAATTATCTTGATCGGCTGCAGATTCTTAGTCTCGCGATTCATACTAGTCAATCGATGAACAGTCCAAAAATTCTGTTGATCGTAAAGTAAAAAAAGAATTTTGTTCCATTGATCATTGTGAGAAGAAATATGTATTTCTAGGTGCTTCGTATTACGAAAAACAATTGTAAGTCTAGTCGTCATACATTTGATTTTCACAGATCTATTCTTAATAATCTTCTCTTTAAGGTAGTTCTAGAGTTTGGTCACATGCGAGATTCAGAGAGAATTTCGAACACTTCTCGATGAAATGAAAATCTGAAGAAAATCAAGCACGTTGGAGGTGCTGAATAGATTGATTTGACGCAATGTTACTTTCAAAATGTTATTAGCAAATTGATGAAAAAAACAATTGTTCAACTAGTCAACCTTAATCCCAACTTAAAAAAAAATGAATCCTTCGTTTATTTTTCTGAATGTCTATACATTTTTTCAGAATTCTATCTCATTATCAAATATTGTGTTTGTTTTTGAAAATGTTTCAGCTGGATTTTCGACTTGATCAATTGTCCGGATACTGGGAGGGGTGTAATGGGTGGTCTTATGGCCCGCGAATATCGGAAATTCCTAACTTCCCATACACTAAAAACAAAACAATTTTTTAAAAATGTATACATATTCAGAAAAAATAAACAAATCATTTTTATTTGAAAAAAAGTAAGTCAGAGGGGCGATTCGTTAAGCAACTTTCTTTTACATAATGTATTAACAACATTTTAGAATTTTCAATATGCAGAATCAATTTTTTTGCTACCTTTATCGTACTCGATTTTACTCAAATTCATATCCTATTGAGGAGTCTTCTAAATTCTCTCTGAATCGGACGTTTGCCTGTTCTGAGCCGTTTTATAACTACCTTCAATAGATACAAATATCACTGTGTTATATTCATTTTTGTGGTATAACAAAATTAAGTTGAATCACAACAATTTAACCGACAAAGTTATAATTGCAAGTGCAAAAAGAGTGGTCTTCATTTTTTTCTCTCAAAGTTTGTATCATTTTGCTGTGTACATAATAAGCATAATTATTTAGTATTGCTAAATGAGAATATAAATATGGAATTGAAGTATTTCAATGGTTATTCGTGAAATAATGATCACAAAAAATGAATAAACGAATTTCCTGTAAACGAAAAAGGGCATCGACGATTATTAATATCCGGGAATGTGTCAACAGGAGCCCCTGGTTATGCGGCCTACGGGGGACCGACTTACAACACCGACTACGCCCGTATGTACTCTGCGTTCCACGGGCCACCGCCAGCAGCGGATCCTTACATGCACAGGGGCTACGCGCCGCCCTCGACACACCCGACAAATTATTATCCGCCATTCCCCCATCCGCCCCCGCCGCCCTATCCGAATTACACATTTCTGCCACCATATCCAAATCCGAACATGCCCGGTGAGCCGCAACCTCCCACTCAGTAAAAAAAATGTATATCCAGCGTTCGCTGCTCCCGAGGCTGATTAGATCCGATCATAGGTGAGCGAATATGATTTTTCTCATATTGCTGAGTATCCAAGTTCCGAGGAAATTAACCGAAAGAAAAAGAAGGGAAGGATAACGAAAAGTAAACACGGCTCGATAGACTGAAAGATTTGAAGACACGCATTGTTGTAAATGATAATATAGTCACGAGAGTCAAACGTGTCGTGATACTCAATGGGATTTATCCTCAAAGCTCTTTAAACTCGCGCAGAGAAGCAATGAGCCCGCCGATAATCCTGTACTGTGCAATGCGTCGAGACGCTATGATAGAAACAAATTCAAGCGGCCGATATCGTGGCGTTTCAATGTGCGTACGTCTTGACTATATACAATTTCTTTATTCAATAACAAAAACGAGGATGCAATTCGCCGAGAGGTTTACGCAGATGTTAGACTAAATTCCGCGGTTCCATTTTTTTTTCTCTCTCTTTTCTTTTCGAATTTACGTATGGTTGAGTATCGTCGCTGTATGCTTTCTTCCTTAGCGTTAACGATATTCGTAAAACGGGAAACAATAGTGTTGAACTGAAGCGAGGAGCGAACAAGTGCAACGATGGCCTGATTTTATCAAGTTAATTTTTTTTAGCAGTGCTACGAACGCTATCGAAGTTTCACACTTAAATTCCGCACAAGACATGACATGAATAGTCATTTTTATACGTTTATGATAGTTGTCAAGTGGAAACGTTCGTTAACAAGTTTTCGGTTTCTGTTGAAGTAGCCCTGCGATTTTTTTTGAGTCGCGAGATTTACTAGACAAGTTGTAAAAAAAATTCGCAATTGAGAATCATTGATCGTTTGGTATTCGCACATTCGGAATAATGAATATTAGTAAAAAGTCCGGATCTATAGGATTTATTATCCCAGTCCATATATTCACCCAGATTTCTTTTATTTACTAGATTCTTGGACAATAGCTATGTGATTTTTAAAGTTGATGGATCAGCTACGTGCTGCCTTGTCGATTTCCCAATTTGTCCTCTTCGTTTTTGTTCCAGTTTTTGTAAATCCTACTCTTTACACTCGTATCACTGCAATTAAATTCCAGACCGAAGTACGATTAATCCAGTGGTGTCATCGACTTTTTACATGCATTATACGTACAGTATTCACTCAAAACATTTAGCAGCCAGTACACAGTTTGCAGCATCCTTAGCAAGTTGTATATGACTACGTATTAACTACTAAACGTTGCGATTTCTTAAAAACAAATAGATAATCTTACAGTAGCACGTAGGATTGTTGTTAACTAGGGATGTCCCGCAATTAATAACTATCTTGGGACGTAGATAACGAAATGGGGAGTGCTTCGATGATCGGTTGCGGACTCTTCATGATCAGTACTGTGATATTTCGTCATAGTCTCGCGCAATCTCCCTCTGAAATCGTTGATTACACCATTTTTCTCAATGTACATTTCGCAAAAACAAAAAATCATCGGTATATTCTTCACGTTTTCTATTGAGAGCTTTTTACGCTTTCGTTTTGGTTAAATTTCATTGCACTTCAGATAATTGGAAATATCTGGTTTTTTTTTCAACTTGTTTCGCAAGGAAAATTTCAGCCTCCAAAGTTGAAAAATGAAAAGAGGGTCCGAGATGTTTGATAGATTTTCGAAATTATAATGCTGAGCTGCAGAAATCATCCTGGCGCTCCCTGAGAATATTATAGACGAATTATTATATAGCGCAGACAACATTCACGCTGGGTATATGCTATTATTATACGTTCTGGCCAGGCTTGCTAATCGTTGATGAAAATATGAAGAAAAAAATATATATAACAGAAAAGATGTCTCGAGACTCCAGCACGTATTTGTTGTGAAAGGGCGTTTATAGATTCTAAGTGTACAGGTATTAGGTAACGACCACAACGTTCAGACGAGACATCTTGTTTTTTTTAATAATTATTTTCTCTCGGTGGCGATAAAGCAAAGAATCCTTAGCCAGACGTGTAGTACATATATTATTAATTGATACATAAATTTCTTTGTCTCTGTTATAGCTTTTTTGCCATTTACATATTTGTAAATACCCATTATTTACATTTCATACTTAATTTATTACGGTACATTAACGATAATACAAAGGCTTCTTACGTCTGAGTATCGTTGTAATGTAAAATTGTTTACATCGGCGATATCATGTTTTTTTTATCATATTATTGTTATACAGAGAAATCAAAGCTCATATATATTCTTGTTTTTAAGTCTTGTTTATATCCCCAGACCCTCCACAAAAAGATCAAGTCGTTTTGCATTGCTATAAAAAAAAAAAGAAGATATTGAAAATTGTGCATGTAAATGCTTATTGTAAGAAAATGTCACTGAATGTCAAGACCATAGGGCTGTAATTAAACGGGACTTCCCAACTACAAGATTTTGAAAATTCATGTGTTGTATTCGTCATTCATCCTTTTCTGTAGCGCATACACGTTTCCGCTCAAATATGTTATTCTACTTCTACAAAAACAGCAAATTTTCTACGGTCAGTTCCAGCAGAAATAATCGAACCCTCAAGGACGCTTCTTGAAAAAAAATTTAGATGATTTGAAACATGAAGGATAAAACTGAAAAGAAAGCAACATCATTGCCGATAGTACCAATTTAAATTTTTGACGAAGTTAGTGTAGAATTTATTAATAGACTAAGGAGGTTCGTCAGTAAAATTGAAAATGCACAGAAAAATCTGAAATAATTACCGCGTTTTAAATAATTTATAACAAACTCGCATGAATTTTCGTCTATATCGTTTACACAAAATTAATTTTTTTATGCATGCATTTTAACATGGGCTCTTATGACATACTTCCGAATTAAAAAAAAAAAAATAATTGAAAATTTTTTTTATATTGCTGAATTTTTAAGTATTTGGTAGAATTAATTCTTTTATTTTCGATGTAAAAAATGTTTTTAATTTTTTTTTTATTCGTAAATATGCCATAAGAGCCCATGTTAAAATGTATGCATAAAAAAAATTAATTTTGTGTAAACGATGTAGACGAAAATTCCCAAAAAATTCATGTGAGTTTGTTATGAATTATTAAAAACGCGGTAATTATTTTAGATTTTTCTGTGCATTTTCAATTTTGCTGACGAACCTTCTTAATAAATAAAAAAAAACGTTTATCAAATTTTCTAGAAATTTTTTTCCACAATTTTTCCGACGATGTATTGATGGAGTTTTCGGTGAACATGATTTAAAAAATGATGATCAATCAATTTTGAAAATTTTTTAAAAATATTTTGGGTAAGTATTGAAACATCACGAATTTTGTTTGTTTCAGTATAAAAATTCCATGTAAATTATAAAAATTTCCAAGATTTTTGAGCTAACGGTTTTATGAGAATTCACAGAAATCTCGGAAACTGCGATTCTTCAGTTTAAGAAAAATTGGCTAATATCTGAAGTCTTTCGCAATCCAGTACAGAGACCAATTTCTCGATTTGTCCTTTTCATTTCGAAGAATTATAAAAAAATCACGGTTTTGTATGTTTCAGTAGAAATGATTCATAGAAATTTCCATGATCTTTGAGCAAACGGTTTTTTGAGAATTTACAAAAATCTCGGAAACCGGGATTTTCAGCCCTTAGAAAATTGTTAAATATGTAATCAATGCTTATGGCAATTCATTACATGTGAAGAAAAAATTTTGTCATGAAATTACAATGAAATAAGAAGCGTTTTGTTAATAAGTTGGGTTTCTGATATTTATACCATACATTTTTTTATTGGACATTGAAATGCTTCACTACCGAGAAGTACCGATGCCCCTCCCCCTCATTTTCGTCGAGGCATGCTGCGGCAGCACCGGATTTCTCAAAGTTTTCTACGTTGTCTCGTGGCAAGGAAACATTCACCATCGGAAGTATCGCGAATGCGTTTACTCGCGTGCAGCATTCGCGTCGCTTGCAGATTAGTCGAACGACATCAGTACATTCACTCCCACGCTGGAGCTTTGTACGATCTTATACAGTCGCGAAGTTTTCGAGCAGCCGTTAGGTTATCCGGCTTTGAGAATTGGGGAACCGCTAAAAAGCACAGAAAAGTGAAATTGCATTTCCCAGTCGACATGTCGGATCCGAAGTTCGAAGAAGTTTTGGCACCTTTGAGAGCGAGCGTCAAAGAACAGGTAAGACTTTCTCGCCATATGGTTAGTTTCTTTACTTCCACGTTCTTAACCTCACTCAACAATCGTCCAACAATCCGTGCGCTCTTTTTCGATGACAGCTGAAAGACAATTCGACCGATACGCCGAGATGCATCCGATTTTTAAATTCTCTCATCTCGCAAATATATTCTTAGCAGCTCCAGATATTGCAACTATTATTTATTTTGATTCAATGAGACAAATGGAGGAATGAAGACCCGAAGGATGTTAGAAATTCTTCTGCAGGTCCTTCTTGTTTTTGGTCAATGGGAGGAAGTTTCAGACTTTGCATAAAATAATAAAGGAAGTTATGTAGTTGAATGAAGAGACGGAGACAATCTTTTGTTACACATATATTTTTGCGAATTATTTTTATGTTTTATGCGAGTGATAATTTAATTTTTTATTTTAATTATACATGACAAAAATATGAAGATTGTGCGGAGGAGAAGAAATGTATAATGCGATGCCGCTATATGCAAAAAAATTACAATTGTTTGCATGATAAAGGCTTTGGAGTTTAAAAAATGCCACAGTAAGAATTATTTCTGTTTTGTTTCAACAATAACCCTTTTATTAATTGAAAATGAAAACATGGAATAAATGGAAACAAAACAGTGTAAAAGACATTTCCACTCATACTTACAAACGCATTTAAAAAAAAAAAACTCGATGTTGAAATTGTTTATGCGACAAGATAAAGGTTATGAACTTAAATATTGAAACATTTTATATTCTCAATGAGTAGCACAATGAAAGTCCACAATGTTTTTTTATACTTTTTCAGGAAAATATTTTGTATTTGGACATTAAAAAACGACAAGAAGCAATTGTAGCCATTATAAATTAAGAATGTCTCCTGATGCAATTTTTTTTAATGACTACTTTAGTGAATTCATTAATGTTTAGAAAAAAAATGCAAAATATTCAACTGAATGTTATTTATTATTATTAAAGAAACAATAAAATAGTCAAAGAATTAAAGAGCCAATCCCTCTCAACGATCCCGAGAAAACATAAACGAATCCTCACAAACAACAACCTGATTACTTAAAATGTAATTGTAATTCTCAGGGTGATCTGGTGCGCAAGCTTAAGGCCGATGGAGCACCAGAACTAGATGTTAAAAAAGCTGTAGCGGAGCTGAAGCTTAGAAAAAAGCTGCTGGAAGATAAAGAACTATCTTTCATCCCTGATTCAGCAACATTTGACAGATCGCGAATGGAAGATCTTCTGAAACGTCGTTTTTTCTTTGATCAATCCTTTGCGATTTATGGTGGAATTACAGGACAATATGATTTTGGTCCTATGGGTTGTGCCTTCAAAGCAAACTTACTGGCAGCTTGGCGAAAATTCTTCATTCTCGAGGAACAGATGCTGGAGGTCGACTGCTCGATCTTGACCCCAGAACCTGTTCTCAAAGCTTCCGGGCATGTCGACAGATTCGCCGATTTGATGGTAAAAGACATGAAAAGCGGGGAATGTTTTCGACTGGATCATCTCATCAAAGCGCATTTAGAAAAAATCTCAGCGGATAAGAAAACCGACGAAGCAACGCGAGCCGAATGCCAAGACATTGTCGTGAAGCTCGATGGCATGACAAAGGACGAAATGGCCGCGGTACTCACGAAATTCAACATGAAATCGCCGGTTTACGGTAACGATCTATCCGAGCCGATGGAATTCAATCTTATGTTCGGAACCCAAATCGGTCCAACCGGCTTGATAAAAGGTTTTCTCAGGCCAGAGACTGCTCAAGGAATCTTCGTTAATTTCAAACGATTGCTCGAATTCAATCAAGAAAAACTGCCATTCGCCGCTGCCCAGATCGGGAACGCTTTTCGTAACGAAATATCTCCACGTTCTGGTTTGATTCGCGTTCGAGAATTTACGATGGCCGAGATCGAACACTTCTGCGATCCTAGAGACAAATCTCACCCCAAATTTGCTTCGGTTAGGGATACAAAGTTGCTTTTATATTCGGCGTGTAATCAGATGGACGGTAAAAGCGCCGAAGTCAAGACAATCGGTGAAGCGGTTGATTCTGGTCTTGTTGCCAATGAAACTCTCGGCTATTTTATGGCTAGAATACAGCAATTTTTGCTCAAAGTCGGCGTGGATGCTATTAAGCTTCGTTTCCGTCAACATATGGGTAATGAAATGGCGCATTATGCTTGCGATTGTTGGGACGCTGAATGTCTCACTTCTTACGGTTGGATTGAATGTGTTGGCTGCGCCGATAGATCTGCCTACGATTTGACGCAGCATACGAAAGCTACTGGTGTAAGACTAGCTGCGGAAAAGAAATTAGCTGTCCCGAGAGTCGAGGACGTTGTTGAGGCCGCTCCGAATCGAGGCGTCATTGGAAAATCTTTCAGAAAAGAGGCGAAATCGGTACTCGACGCTTTGAGCGCTCTCGACAAGACGACAGTTGATCAACTCGAGAAAAATCTTGAAACTGACGGTTCCTACGATTTGAAAGTCGCTGGCGGAAATACTGTTAAAATAACGAAAGATATGGTTACCGTTAAACGGTATCAAAAAACCGTTCATGTGGAAGAAATCATACCTTCGGTTATCGAACCGTCTTTCGGTATTGGACGTGTTATGTATGCTGTTTTCGAACACAATTTCAAGCAGAGAGACGGCGATGAGATGAGAACTTTCCTCAGCTTGCCGCCTGTTGTTGCGCCACTCAAATGCTCGGTTTTGCCGCTGAGCGGTAACTCTGAATTTGTTCCTTTCGTTAAGAAATTATGTAAGTTGGTTTTCCGGTTTGTTTGTTGGGGTATGGATGGAAAATTGGGATCAATGTACGCTATTTGTGATTTCGAGACATTTTTAATTAGCTAAATTTTTTCAAAATCCAATTATTACGCAAATGTTATAAGTATTATTATTGGACTAAAATTTGCTTAGTGTCGAACATCAACTTTGAACTTTTTCCTTTCAATTTGCCATGTACCAAAATTCTGATCTTTGCGAAATTTTGGTTTACAATGTATTACAGCATCCTCAATAGTAGTATAGTAATAATTCACAAAATCCCGAAATCCATACCTTAAGCGATACATTGTAGTTTTAAGAAACTTTGAAAATTTATACTGAGCGGCATCTTTTTCATGATTAGCTCAAGAACTTACGAGGGTTGATGTTTCTCACAAAGTGGACGATTCTTCTGGAAGTATCGGTCGTAGATACGCTCGTACGGATGAGATCGCTATACCGTTTGGAATAACCATAGATTTTGACTCGTTGAAGACGCCGCACAGCGCTACACTCAGAGAAAGAGACAGCATGTCTCAAGTGCGAATAAATGTACGTATTATTTTTATATCAACACTTCTGCTTCCTGAAATTAAATACTCTTATAATAATTACTTTTTATACGTATTTTCAGTTGGACCAGCTTCCGGAGGTCGTGAGAGATCTGTCCTCTGGTAAAATAACCTGGCGCGAAGTGGAAGGAAAATATCCGAAGTTCGACCAACAAGAAGTAGCCGAGGCTTAGATAATTTCCAACGAATATAGGCTTATTTATTATTTGAAGACAATATTATCCTACTTACAGACTCAGTTCAACAATACAGCATTTATTGAATATCGAAATTTTCCACGAATGCTTGTACAATTTAATAAATATAGATTTTAATTGATACAGCTTTTAGACTAAGAATTTTTTTATTCGGAGTTGAATTTTTACGATATATATTTCTGAAATGTAATAAGTTCATTTCTCAAACAAGAATGATACTATTATTGGGTTTGCGTTTCTAAACAACAAAATCTTTGTTCTAAAATTGGTAATCGTGGGGCAAAGCTTTTTCAGCAAATTATCGTTAGTTGTTAACGATTTGTATTATTTTACGGATTCTGACATAAAATTGTTTGATTTTTACTTTTTCAGACCGTTTTTGAAACTTTCTCGTACTACTTGAAATGAAAAAAAATTTGAAACGAAATTCCAACTCAGCTTACTTTCCTTAAGTTTCCTGTCTCTCATAATTCTCTAAATATACGTCGTGAATTGCATCCAGGCGTTTGCGTGCGTTAGGCTTGTTATGTACTTGCTGCGTTCATTTTTTATGATCCGCTTCCGTTTATTTATTTATCATCGAGTAGTGCACGTATCGCAATTCTGGTCCTTACCGAAGCTTGTGAGAATTGCGTGGGCGCGACTTCAGGCGTCCAATTGAACGACGCCCTCGTAAATAATATTCACACCGAAGCTAAGCGCGCTCGCAAAAGCAGCTTCGCAATGATTTCAGGCAACGTTGGCTTCGAGATCGGTTGGCACTGAACACGCGTGTGCTCACAGCCTCCGGCAGCTCCTTATATACGCTTGATTCACGAAGCTCCGCTCGCACCATTGTTAGCTTCTTGGCAGGTGGTCCACGATGTGTTATCTGTGAAATTTAGAAGCCGCCAGGGCTAATTGAATGCTTTCGAGTTACGCTCTACTCGCTGGAGCTAACGTAACGTATATACCGCATAGCCTGTGGCGATGCTGAGAAAATTCAGAATGATGGACCTTAAGATGGAGTAACTCGAGAAGAGATGGCAATTTTTTTTTATACACTGAGCCTCTACCAATAAATTTTATTGTCACATCGAAGAACGCTCATCCGATCATTTTGGATGCTTGAAAATTCAGGTCCGCTTAAATACTGGACTTTCGACGGGCCATAACTTTTTTTTTGGTTGACTGATTTTGAATTCTTTTTTTTGTTCGGAAGAAATCGAAAATTGTGCCCGTAAGGTCGATTTCAAGATCGGCGAAAAAAAATTGAAACAAGTATGCATGCAAACAATTGTAATTTTCGTTTCTCCTAATTATAAAACCTGTAAGGAATTCATAATATAAGGGATCTTCAGATGTCACATGCTGCTTCGAACCTCGATTCGCGTTGGACTCCATACCCCATTCTTTTTAAAAGTTTTCATCATTTTGGTAAAACTATATTTCTGTCTATAATGACAACAAAAAATTGAATTTTTCTTAGACGTATTTTGCTCTGCTGAACATGAATTTGCTATTATTTTATCAATGACGAAAATTTCCATTAAGTGCCGTAATTTTTTCAGTCATTTCTTTTTTTCGCAATGAATTGTAAAGATTTTTTACAAAAATTTCGAGGAACTAAGACCTTAATCCTACATTGATATTTATATTTCTCCATCATCGAAGAAAAAAGATGATGGATTGGATATCTTACATCTACACAATTCAACGTGCAACACATTACTTTTTTCTTCCCTATACATTTTTATTCATTATCCCCTTCTCCAAGTATTATGCTAAGTGCTCTGAAGGAACAATAGTTTTTGGGGAGCAGCTGTTTTTATTAAGTTGACAAGGAGGCAAGTTCAAGGCCCGTAGCTTCTTATCTCAATGTCTTGCCTCATTGTACTGCACTGCTCGGCAATATACGAGCGCCGTTGTCAAGCTTCTTTCATCCTGAGAAGAAGACTCGAAAACATCGAGCTGTTGAGCTCATGGGTGCGGTTCCAATTATCCACAGTGGCTCTCACGAAGAATGATACGTGTCTGCCAAAACATTAAGACGGAACGTCACGACGAGGTGGGCCGTGGAAAAGGGCGGGGCTCTTGATTTCTCCTCCCTTAACAATACCAAAGTCACAGTTTGCCTGCTTGGGAACTTCGGAGCAAATTAACAATTCGTCGTGACTCGTTTGCAGTGAAGCAACAACCTAACACATTTTTATGTATTTTTGCATACAATTCTTAAGGACGTTCGCCTGTAACTTGTGAGTCAAAAATTTTACTGAAAAACGTTTTAATGCAGCTATCAGGAGTTACAGAGCATGTATTGTAGTCAGATAAATAACCATTCCAATTTTGTTTCATTACTAATACATTTACATAATTCTACTAACAAATATTTCCGACTATCAAAAATTATATTCAATATTAGTATCATGCATTGTCAATGCTACGTATACAACACATTCCTTGATGTAAATTATTGGATTATCGGATATGAAAATAGATATTCATAAGTTTTGGATCCTCAATAACTCAGGAGTCGTTGACAGTTCAAAATATATAAATAAAAAATTGAAAATAATGACCAAAATCGTGAAAAAAAAATTCTTAAACAATATTAAAGCCGTGCAATTATTAATAAATTAGTATATTCATTCGTTAGCTTCAAATTGGTATTACATCCCTTAAAATTATATTAACTTTACACGAAGGTCAGGATTACAAGTTCCGTTTTTCGCGGTTCGAGGTATTTTAACAACACTTTTTCGTTGGTACACGATGCGGAGTCATTCGATTGATATTTATGTCTCCAACAGTGCTCGTTATGTTTTACCTATGCCAGTCTTCGTTGACCACTCGAAAGACTACTACTTTCATCTTTCTCTGCTTTTCTTGAAGTTGTATTTCTCTTTCGGACCAGTTTCGACTTCTCATATTGTTGTCCTAACAACAACTCCAAGAGATAAGACACATATTTCAATGTCACATTGTACCCCCTTATTAAAAAATCTTATGTATTGTCATTATAATTATTTTTCAGGTAAAAATAACAGAAACACGGAGACCGATTAAGACACGAATAATTTTAACAATCAATAACTAGAACCTGGGATTTCAAGGAATATGAGATAATATATTTAATTTTTCCGGCAATCAAAATTTTTTCTCAGAAGTCTCTAAATCAATAATTCTTTTTTATTTTTATCTAACTATCTGTAACCGAAATTCTTTTTGCGCTTACTAATTGGAATTTCAGTTATTGTCTAACATTAGAAATTTAACAATTTAAGCATCACAAACTCACGTGATATTGACTATGTCACATTGTGCCCCTCGTTGTATTGTGCCCTACTCGTCCGTATATTTTCTTTGTAAATCCATTTAACTTAAGCAAATACATATTAACCACGTTTCAATGAATATTCTCCATGTTGAACCAAACATTGTTTTGATTCAATGATCAATTGGGCTGGTATAATTTACAGGTTACATTTTTATACGGGTAATTCACAAATCCGGATATCTGAACTATGTGTACCTGATCGATTTGAAGTTCAAATCCGGATACTCCGGATATCCGGGTAGTTCGAGTAGTTCGGATAGTTCGGGTATCCGGGAAATTCGGATGTTCGGGTATCCGGGTAATTCGGATGTTCGGTTTGTTCGGGTATCCGAGTAGTTCGGGTATCTGGAAATCGTAGGGTGTGTCAAAATATATATATTTTTTTTACTGCTAAAGTATGTATTTTGACCTGAATATCCTTCTATGGAGGATAAGCGTCTTAATTTTTTAATGATTTTTTGTTTATTTGGAATTTGTTGAAAAGCAAAAATCGCAATTAAGACATCTCTAAATTTTTTTTGCCGGTGAATTCCTTTTGCATAGTCGCTTGGTCGATCAATCCTTTGAGTTTAAGCCATGAAGGTCCAAAAAGTGCGATAATTAGCAGTAACAAGCAGAAATCAAGAAAAAGACTGTGCCAAAAGAATTCGCTGACAAACAATATTTAGAGGTGGCTGAACCGCGATCTGCTTTTTTTTAAAAATAAAATCAAAATGAAAGAAAAAAACAAATGAAAAAATGTAGGACCGAGTGCCGTATAGGATGTGGATATTGCGGTCAGTAAACATACTCTGGCAGTAAAAAAAAAACAATTTCCGTTTCTTACTGCTTATTATCGCATTTTGTGTCCTTCATGACCTAACAAGCGAATGTGCAAACGGAATTCGCTGGCAAATAATATTTGGAGGTGTCTCAATTGCGATCTTTGTTATTCAACAAATTGCAAATTGAAGAAATCGTAAAAAAATTAAGACGCGTACTTTTTATAAGAGGTGGAAATTAAGGCTAGAATACATACTTTTGCAGTAAAAAAATAAATAAAGAGAATAAAAGAATTTCTTTGACACTCTAGGGTATCAGGGTAGTTCGAGTATATGAGGGAAAAGAATGTCCCAATTTCGATATTATCGGGATTTTATTAATAAGTCAATAAAGTATTATACAGAGACAAAAAATTTCCTCGATTCACGGAAATATTCACCTATGAAATAATATACTTGATTATGAATACTATATTTTATTTCAATAATCTTAAACTCATTGGGAAGTAGTTACCTTGAACCAAAAAAACGTTTCTTAAAATTGGTGGAACGCTGTTTTTTGATTCCAAAGAAATTGGTTTTAAGATACATAAAGCGAAACGTAACCCATAAAAAGACATGTCGTGAAAGCACGGCAAAGTTAATCAACGAAAAATGTTTTTACATACTGTACTGGCTGTAGACAAGATACAGAAATTATTTTAAACACTGAGAAAAAAGCATATCCTTTATTTAACGATTTCATATGGTAAAACGAAAATAGGAAGGCTTGCAATGTTTTATGGTTGAATAAGCGATGATAATATGGTTCAATAAACGATAATTGCAAGGTTATTGGAAACAAACGTTGGAATCGTATATGCAACAAAACGGAATATTTGAAATTATTAGAATAGTTCTTGAAACTGTTATCATTTTGATGATTGCTACCATAATTATATTTGCTATAACCATGACATATAGACGTTCCTCCTGGGAATTATATAAATGGTTCATCCAGCTATTTTCTTATATTTGGTATAACCATGAAACATAGACGTGTCTCTTGGGAACTATAGTTTATAGTTAGACTATTGTCAGTCTAACTATATTTCTTTTAAAATTACCATATTTTTCTCTCAGTCAATCAATTCTAATTTCGAAAAATGTGAAACTATACAAATACTGACTGTAACTGTTCAATTGATCAAACTACTCATTTTTGAGAGCGTTAAGCACCACTTAGCGCTAGAACTAACTTAATTAATCAAGCAGCTACAATCGACGAAATTTATAATGAACAAATCGTGTACTGCTTAATTTACTCGGACAACCCGAAAAACCCGGACTACCTGAACGATCCCAATCTTTATCGACGCCGGATAGTTTCGGGTAAACTGAATATTCGATCTTGAAGTGGCAAAGTCGCTCGGTCCGGATTATTCCGATTTTTCGAATTTTTCGAATAACCGAGAAAATGTCAGCCCTAGTAGGATTTATAATATATCCAAATTGACAAGCGTGCGTTTTTTTTGGCATTGTGGCACCGTATCTTCTTGTGCCGTCCCGTCATGCCGTCCGACATGCCATCACCATGCCACCCCGAACGCACGCTATGCATTCAAAATTGTTCACTGTATACTTTTGCATGGTGCCGGCATGGTGACGACGTGGCGTGTCACACCGAAAATTTGAAATTGTGCTTCGGTCCGTCGGCAGAGCCTGCCATGGAAAATCACGTTTCAGATTAATTAATTATTTGGGATCCGGAATTCCGAGTTGAGGGAAAAAGACAGTCTGCAGGCGTATCTTTTTTCATTGAGGGAATACGATAATAAACACCAAGCAACATATCCTTCAAACGATAGTTCCCTCAAGTGCAGTTGAATCCTTCTTTTTTTTCATTAAAAATTCTCTTTATTCATTTTTAACATTTTGCACATATATGGTGTACAGTAGATACATATACTTCTTATCCCTACCCAATTCTGGGGTTAACTAAGTTAGATAGTGCTTTTTACTTATAATACTCTTGTGTTTGGAACTTTAAAATTATCACATTTTTCATTTGTATTTTGTTATCGGCAACAAAACTGTTGAATTCGAAACATCTTCGCTGTTTTATAAATAGTTTGACTTCAAATCGCTTGCGAGAAATGTTTTAGCCAGTTGCCATCTAGCGGCATTAAAGCGCCATTATTTGTATCGTGCAGTGTTCTTATAGTGGCACATATATCAAGTTTGTCTTAAACGTTGAATAGTGAAGCATTCCAAATGAAACACTTGTGTGGTCCTACAGTTTGGTGCTCCTTAATCGGCGGTTAGAAGTCATTTGATGTGATTCAACTCCCACGTCGAATAACGCCCAGGATGTGAGAAACCACAGTAACGTAATGTACCACCGTAATTAATTAAACTGATGCGAGTTAGTATCAAGTGAGAACTTGCCTGGTGATGACTGCAACGCGCTCATTCAGTTTATAAGACGCCCTGAGAAGTCACAACCTGTCATCACGGATAATCGACTGGAATGATTATTTATAATGTCTATCAGTGTTTGAAGAAGAACACAAAAAATCTCGATTCTACTTAGGAGAAAACGATTTTGTCTCCGGAGAAGTTTCCGTTTATTTTAAAGAAAAACTAAGGTTACATTTTTTTTTCTGGCTGAATAAATTGGTGTACTTTATGTGTAAAACTGGGAATCGTCGAACATTTTCTCTAATTTCATAAGCAAACGTGACTAACCTGAAAGAGGGTGCTTATGATTTTTAGGTCTTTACTTGGAATTTTTGAGTCATCGGCAAAAAATAATAATGCTAAAAAATCATGGAAATGAAATTGATTCATTCTTTATTACTACTATTATAGAATTTACATGTTGCCGGTAAATCTATTATTGCAATAATTTATTTTTCATTGTTCTAAGTATAGAATACTTTTTCGGCAATAAATGGCTCCAAGGTATCAAACCGCCGAGCTACCGATTTATGTATCGGGTTAAAAAGCGAGCAAATTAGCCATTAGACCAAAGTACTGCGTTTTATAATATTCAACTTGTTCGGAGCTTCGGGTTGCGAAGAGTCTGCGGGAGCGAACATTCTATCCCGTCTCTCATAATTCACCGAAAAGTGAGGACGATTCGCGCGGTCTACGAACGAAAGCCGGCTGATTAGGGTACTTGATTTATCGCCGTTTATATCTGCAACGCGAGGAACGTTGGGCCTATATACGATCCCTCGTGCGTTGCATGGTGTTCCGCCATCCCCATATCACCTTCGAGGCACGGGGTCACCTCTCTGTCCGCGCTCTCTCTATCGCCGGAGCGTAATCTCGTTAAAATTTATTCATGATCCCTAGCTATGTATTCGAAGGGCACACGGACTCCCGAAACTGGTCCAACTGGTCATCGCATCTTTGTCCGACGCAGGACTATCCGTTCCATGGCAATTCGAAAAATATTATATTCTATCTTGGCTAGGGTGACAATATTAGGAGCACAATTTTTTTTTCCTCAATCTCACATTCTTTTTTGTACCCAAAAAATTATTCTCGCAAGAACTGCCTTCTGATAACAAATACTTAAACATCGCTCATAGTATTACAAAATATCCATGCTATTCGAAAATCGGTTTCTTTTTTCAACTGCTGACCTAACAATTATTATTTTTGCTGTGAAAAAAAATAAGCTTGGCGACAGCACATACCGATTCAATGAAATTTTTTTTTGTGATTGGACCAATTCCAAAAAGTCCTGGAAAATTAAAAAAAAAAATTTATTCCAATTTTTTTTTCGATTTTTCAAAACTAACATATGGTTAGCCCAAATTTAAAAATCTGAAAAAATTTTCAAAAATTCTGCATGAAATAACAAAATTTTTTAGCTTAAAACCAAAGTGGGCCGGGTTTCGCTTCTATGTTTTTTCTATATAGAAAACTAATAAAAAATTTGAACTTTTTCTATATAGAAAACGAATAAAAAATTTGAACTTTTTCTATATAGAAAACTAATAAAAAATTTGAACTTTTTCTCTTTAAAATAGAAAAAGTTTAAGTCTTATAAGATAGCTTATAAAATCAAAAAGTTTAAGTCTTGATAGCTTATTTTCCTGTTAATCGATTGAGGCTAATTTCAATAGCAATCTACTTTAGTGATCATTCGACATGTGTCCCGAATTTCAGCTAGATTGCTGAAAATTTGAGACCTTTTTTCGTGTTTACGGCCTTTCACGAAATACACACCCATAGACACACACGCCCACATTTGCACATATACATGCACCGGACATTTTTTCCAGATAAGCTTTTTTAACGTAACATTCTGAACATATGTTCTATGAATCGCATTGTTTTTTATGAAAAGGAAGCATTTGCAGGCGAATGCAATATTTAAAAGAAATTTGATAGCTTTTCCTGCTTCGTTTCTAAAATTATTAATAGTTTTTTATAGAAAAAAAAGAGGAGCAAAACCCGGCTCACTTTGGTTTTAGGTTAAAAAAATTTGTCATTTCATGCAGAATTCTTGAGAATTTTGTTGAGATTTTTTAATTTGGGCCAACGATACGTTTGCTTTGAAAAATCGCAAGAAAAAATTGCAATAAAAAAAATCTAAAAAAATTGTCCAGTACTTTTTGGAGTTCGTCCAATCATATAAAAAAAAGTCGACCAAATTCGAGAGGTCGAGGGTCCGACCCAGGTCGAATCGGTATGGAATACCTCATATATTTTGTTTTTCGATAACTGAAATTTCTTAATGCAATGAGCCACCTTTAATCATGTTTTGACGGGGTAGGGATATTGCTGGCTTTATTTTTTTCCTATTTATATTTTGGATTGCTCTGTGCGATCTCTCAATTTCTTTTTACATACCGCAGTTTTTGCAAGTATTTTTTTTTATGACGAAGAAGAAAATTTTGGGGTCAGACTAAAGAACAAAAATAGAGCTCAAAATATTGTCACTCTAACCCTGTCGCAATATAGTATATTACACCTCTAGGGAGGGTAAGTAGACTATGTCCAACCACGTGTAAGATTATCACCCTCGCCTTCGGCTCGGGTGATAATCTTACACGTGGTTGGTGATGGTCTACTTTCACTCCCGAGGGTAGTATACTATTTTTCACCATATCTGCAGCGAGAAGTTCGAATTTCGTGAAGCCGCTAGGGAGCGAAGTCGAACTTCTCGCGCAGGTATGGTGAAAAATCTTTTTTGGGTTTGCCAAATTTGCGAAGTTTACTTCGGTTTATAGATAAACCAAGTTTTCGGGTTTGACAATTTTTGTCGGCCTAACAAATTGTTGCCCAGAAAACGTATTTGCGATGACCTACAAAAAATGTTTTTAGTCCAGCAAGAAAGCGAATAGACATCGGTATGTTCAATGGTCAAGCCAGATATTTTGTTCCTCATCTTCGATCAATACATTTTTTCCTATAATCACCCACTTCTCAGGCTTTGCTATCTTTTTGCGTCTATGTGTGGGAAGCTTTGTTTTCATAAAAAGTTTTTTTTCTGTTTCGTGGTTTCTATATGAAATCACTGAAAAGCATACACAACATCGAGAAAGGTGGTTATGAATAATTTTCTAGATGTATGTATGTATGTGTGTGAGCGTTTCATTAACTTCTCTAAATTTATTCTACCATAACTCATGAAGTATCTAACCGATTCAGTTCAAATTTTAATGCCATGTAGAGCACTGGGCAGATTTTACTCGTTATTCGTTTTATTAAAACTGTTCAACTTATTATTACGTAAAACAAAGTATTTCTTTATTTCGCGGCGAGAACAAAATTTAAGAATGCATGTCATAAATAACAGGAGAAAAAAGTCACCGATATTTAGAAATTATTTTTTTAAGAACATTTGGATTAATTGTGAGTAGCTGAAAAATATTTCAAGGTACATATTTAAAAAAATCAAAATTCATAGTGGCCGAACTGACGAAGAATCTGACATACGTAGGTATATCACTTTTTTAATCTGGTGAATTCTGTCCAGAGATAAAACAAGCAATGAAGACATCTATATCCTTCTGTATAGTTAGTCTCGTCTTAGTGCGTCTTACACGATCTAAGCAGCTTTTTTCTCACCTCTCTAGAATGATTGGTAAAGACTGAGACTTCGTTCATCTGTTTACACAACACTCTGCTCTGCCGTGGTACAGCTTCAACTGCGGCTGATGTCCGCTTCGGGAAATGGTATTATCCAAATACTTCAAACCTGGACGATGCATTCCGAAGAAAAATTCTCTTCCATAGGAAATACCAATACCGACTTCTATGCATCTTGCCATTGACGGTCAACGAGGATAGTTTACAAAGAATATCGTCTTCCCAGAAAGACTTTTTTAAGTTATTTTGGCAATTTTTCTTCTAACGAACATCCATAAAAAGTACTCAAACAGTTTGATAATCCACACATTGACCAATGGTATTTCAGTAAAAGTGCAGTTAAATGATGTGTATACTTGTAGACAAATTTTGTGGATATTTGTTGACGAAAAATGTTTGTTATAGGTACAAAAATGAAATTTCGGCTTGTAATTTATGTCGATTACTGGAACCTTGGTCGATTATTGGGTCGATGAGGATGGATAACGCTGGAGGGCACGAGTGTAGATCATTCCCGCTACAAAAAAATCCTCTCGCTTATGATATAATGCTGTGAAAGATTATCGAAAATTGATTGGGGAGTCGATGCACGATCTCGTGCGATCTTCTCAGCTGCCGATGGATCGAATATCTTTTGGGGGGTCGTATGTGGTACTATAAGGATGTGTACATAAGCGACACATAGAAAGTTATGTATATGTGTAGCGTATAAAGTATAGTGTACAAGCAGAAAGATTCGCAGTGGGCTCAGCATAAATCCCCAGCTATTTCGGCATTGTTTTCACGATAAATTTCGCCATTGTAAGAAGTTATCGTGCATAAATTGCACTCAGTGTCCGGCTCGCTATGGCCATGGATATGGTGAAGACCCCACCACCATCACCACCACCACTGTGAAAATAAATTGGCCTTTATATTAAAGTGAGCCGCTGCATAAATCCTCGTGCTCATTGTATTAGGGATATGTGGGTGGACGACACGTGGGCAACCAGTCGACCACTTCCATAGCGTATTGTAGCTATAGGTTTGAGAGAGTCCCGGACGAGTGCGAGCGAGTAATCGAGAGGCAACGAGATGCAACCTCCGACATGTTGGTTGTATATTGTCCGTTGGTTTGTCCGGATTGAGGGATTAAGATTAGAATCCCTCAATCTATGTGGTTTCACGAAGAGGACCTACAAGGTGACGCAATCAAATAAATTAACCGATCAATGAGAGCTAATCATAATGAGTACTATAAGTTACTAATATAAGTACTATAAGTTATCTATAAATTATGAAATTAAATTACAATTATGCTATCATTGTACACTGAGAAAAAAATTCATTTGATTTAACTAAATGTGTTTTGTTGGTTGAAGATTTTGTCAAGTCAATAAGCGTGTATTTGCATGAAATAAATTTTAATTGAATCAACAAAATGAACAATGTTGACTCTCAGACCAGGGTTAATTATTGCGCTTAGTTGAAACAACAGATGTGAATTAAGTTTCCTTGAATAAATGTGATTTGCTTGAAGCATGTAATATTTCTGATGAAATATCTGATGCAAATGAACTAAATCATTTCGCACATAAATGTTTATATTGGTTTGGATGAAAGAAATTATATGTTAAAGTAACCTAAAACATTGATGGTAAAATCTCATGTGTACACAAAATATTTAGTTGTTTCCAAATCCTCTGTATTTTGGAGCAAACATATACCGAATTATATTAACGAATTATTTCGTTGCATATGAAGTGGCCACGATGATACATTTTATACCTCCTGCCATCATTTATCGAGTTGATTCGGTTATTTGATTCGAACTCCAATTTAGTAAGGACAACCAAGTGCACTTTCTGGAAAGCGCTCAGTTCTGCGGATCATTCTACCATTACGATTATACCATTTAGATATTCGAAATGAGCAAGTAATCGGTAGCACCGTCGGTTGCGGTTGCGTTGTTAGGAAGTTATACTGTAAAAAAAGATTGTAAATTTAATGTACTTATGTATATGAAATTTACAAATTTTGTGCATGAAACTGTGATTCATGTACCGAGTGCTGTAAATTTACAAATCTATCATGAAATTAATGTACCTGCATTGGAATTGAAGAGAAATTCATTGTTAATATACAAAACTTGATCAGTAACTGTATAATTATATGACAAGTTTTAGAAAATTCCTGCACTGCAGTCGATTTTTGTAGAAAAATCACCTAACTTTACGAATATCTTGTAACTTAGATTGCAAACACCCACACTGTAAAAACAGACTTGAAATTTAATGTACTTATGCTTATGAAATTTAAATACTTTGTACTTGAAACTGTGATTCAAGTACTGAGTGCTGTAAATTTCCATTTTGTTTCCGAAATTAATGTACCTAACTGTAAATTTAAGCAATATTAATTGTGAATTTACAAATCTTGAAACACGTATACAATGTTTTGTATTCGTGTTCTGCTACTGTAAAAAAAAGTTGATAATACGCTGTGAAAAATGTCGATAACAGTAAAAAATGAATATCTGTTGATAGGCACAGGTTTTATGAATTTTAAATGTAACATTGATGTAGGTATCTGAATCAATTTAAAAAAATGGTAACACCAGGACTCGAACCGGCAACCTAACGATTATGAGTAGAGTGCATGATGCATTATGTTCACTTAAAAATACTTCCGTAAACACTTCACGTTCTGATTGCAATCAATTGAACATTTTAATATGTCAATGATAAGTACGGTTAAGAGAATAATATATGTATAACTCTTATGCCATTTTAATATCCAAAACTACTAAGTCGTTGATAGCGTAGCTGGTAGCGTTCGTGCGTTGTTAGGTACTTAGATAGGTAGTTCGTAGGTTCAAACCCCGGGGTAGACGAAAAATTTTCTTTAGCAAAAACCAATACCCGACAATTTCTAATGATGTAAAATGTCTGAAAAAATAATGCCTGAGTAATAGTTCTATTTTCTTTCTATTGTTTTTAAGCCCATTTTAAATTTCCAACATATCTGTGATTGAATTTTAAGGTACCGTTTTGCAATAAAAATCTATGACGTACATTAATTTTATGTACAATAATCAGAAATATTTGACGCGGTACATTAAATTTCAAATACAAAGTCACTGCTATTTCAATAAAATTCGAATTATTTTCATGTGTCCTAAATTAGAATTTTCAACACATTGGTGCTTGAAATTTAAGAGACGGTTTGCGAATAAAAACTTCCGGTACCGGTACTTTAATTTTCAAGTATATTTTTTTTACAGTGTAGGTAGGCAGGTCGTAGCTTCGAATCTTGGTATAGGAAAAAATTTTCTTCGACAGAAACCTTTACCTCGCATCCACTACTACTGGCAATGTCTCAATAAATAATCCTCGAGACGACAAATCTTTATTTTCTCTATTCATTTATTTTTTTCTATTATTCATTCTATTATTTATTTCATTTAAATAAATATGTATGTCAAATTGACAAAATAGTTGATTATTATAAACCGAATTTGATTTAAAGAACTCAATATCATATTGTAAGTACCGTATTTCATTTTGCACAAGCAACAAAATATTTTGTTCGTGGTACATAATATTTATTTGAACGTATAGACCCATGCGGTTTTGTTGAAGCAAACAAAATTTTGTTGATTCAACTGAATTTTTTTTTCAGTGTACATTTGGAATCTTTTCCGTAATAATGAAGCCATTAGGAATAAAGCACAAACAAATATTACATTTTTACATATGTACATATTCTTGTCATAGCTTTATTTATTAGTGCAAAATTTTTTTTTTCACGTATTCCGGTTGGGTTTTATCGCTGGACTAAATTGGTTTCGAAATGTTCAATTTTTTAAAATGAAGTTTCTGCTTACTTCGAGTACAGTTATTTCCATTCGAGGACTTTTCAATACCCGAGTGTAGTGGAATTTCAATTTTTGCTCCATAGAGGAAGCTTTGTTTTAATAACAATTGTGCGTGCGTGCGTGTGTGTGTATTCGTGCGTGCGTGTGTGTGTCTGTCTGTTTGTGATGGACTCAAATTTAAACATGTACAGTATTGGTTACTCTTTAATTGGTATAAATTTCATATAATTCGCTAAACGCATTCAATTTTTAGCAGTATTTTGGAATTTTGTTACGGAATCGCTCTAGCTCGAATAAATTTTTAGCTATCAAGCTGAAACTTCGTTTTAAAATTGTGTACATTTCTGCATCTTTTGAATCATTAGATTTGTGCCATTTATTAATATACAGCGGTTTGTTCATGCGATTTTGTAATTTTCAAACAATTTTCGTCTTGCTGTAATCCGTTTCTAAAAAAGACATTGCGCATCGAAAGTAGAAGTATCGAAGAACTGACGCCAGTTTCAAACATTCTGATTGGTCGTCAAAGGTTTTAACGTGAAGCTCACTTCAGATTATTATAATTGAGCAGTCATGTTATTTAACTTTCCGTAAGAAAAAAAGAGATGACACATCGGAAGTCGATTACATTGAAACATTAAAGCAGAAATAGAGTCACGTCGAGTCATGAATTGTAAAAACTTGCAACTATGATGTTCATTCACAAGAAATGACAAATGACAAATGGAAATAAAGGAGTGCGGACGAAGCGAGTACGTAGTTGCTAGTTTGGGTAAAATTTCAACAAAACAACTGAAATGTACTACTCAGAAAAAATAACATTCAGCCTTGCTACATAAAAGTGTGGCGATGATCCGTAAACCATATCAGATTTCACGTGATTTTGAACTTTTGAAACGAATTTTGTTTTGCTCTAATTCATGTAAAATGTCAACATATCGATTGAAATTTTCTACACAGAAAAAAAATCACTCAACTATGCTACATACCAAATCGAGTGCTGATCAGTAAAGCGGTTCAGATTTCAATTTTTTCAAAATAAGCATGCGAAGTAGAAGTTTGCACACTGCTTCATTCATGATTTGTATTTTTCGATAAGTTTCCTCTATGAGAGCCAAAAATAAAATGAATCAACTTCCTCATAGAGACAGATCTACGAAAGATGGAAATTTACGTGGAAACAATATGCAAAGTTCTACTTTGCATTTTTATATCAAATTCCCTGATTTCCGCAGGTTTTTGTAAAAAGCTGTGCATCTTTAAATCTCACTTGCGTATAAGATGTATTCTATCAATTTCTGTGAAACAGTTTATTTACACGTAACGTAAAATAATACTAAATATTTTTAATACTAAAAAAAGTTATACCTACTGGAAAGAATAAAATTCAGTAAGTAAGGCATTTTCAAAACTCAGCATAGAAATTAGAGTTTATCCTCTTGACCGTTACGTCATAACAACATTATGTAATGTTTGGGGTGACGTAGCGGGTCTAAAGCGGCTGAAACTGGCAATGGGATCGCTCAAGTACGTTGAGACGTGGTTACGATCACCGACGAAGTAATTAAGCCCATTCCTGCGTTATCCCTTCTGCGCCCGACTGACGGTCGTGTGCGGCTTCGTGGGTCCCAGTGGCACGGACACGTTGACCGTTTCCATACGTTGCAAACGTGAGCGATGACAAGGAGTCGCTGTGCCCCGTGGGAGGTCTTGACAATGGCTATTCCGCCTTCGAGAGGCACATCGCTGCAGCCCGTGCGCCGTCATATAGGTGTATGCACATATAGTACTGGATCCCGACTGCGCTGCTGTTTTTTTCGAGGCCACGTTGTGGCGAATCTGCAGCGATGGTTTCTCACCCTCGTTACTGTCTTGCGGTTTATATTACATGGGACAGTACACTGAAAAATTTTATGATATTTAGAATTTTCAGAAATATGTCTTTTCGAGCTAGAACAAAGGTGCAAAGTACACTGAGAGAAATAGATACTAAGATTTTTAATATCCGATATACTAAATATTATATACTATCGGGTAGTATTTGGATAGTACCGTGTATTGTGTGTATTGTAAGGTTTTATTGTAAAGGTTTATTATACGGAATGTACTATACGGTTTTATTGTAAGGGTTTATTATACGGAAAGTACTTGGTACAATCAGATATTAACCATTACTATAATCATACTAACTGTTGCAATCCAGAGAGTGATCCCTATACGAAGCATCCAATATACTATTCGATAGTATATTTTTACTATCGGGTAGTATCTATTTCTCTCAGTGTACAATCTTGCAAATTGCTTCTTCACTATTTTTTTGCTTCTTACAAAGTTACTTTTCTGAGGGAGTATGTGGATTGATTTTGAATTGCTTAGAGAGAAAGCTCTGTAAAAAGAATAAAGGATTGTCAACAATTTACGAAGTTCTACTACGCAGCCTTGATTTATATTGGAACACATTTTTGTAATTCAAAGTGTCGTGAAATTTGGACCGATCCACTGATTTGCGTGAAGTTTGTACTTACATCTTGCTTCATAAGGGTATGTATTCTGAACCCGGTATCTCGTTACTTGTACAATCGAGCGCGTGAATGAAAATTTTCAAGAAATTCAAATTGCCATTTCAAATAAATCACGGGACCGATCTGCATAAAATTTTTACTCAAACCTTGTTTGTCCGTTGCCCATATGTAAACCAAAGTTAAGCGGAATCCGTAAAAACTTTTTTTTTTTTGGGAGTATGTTTTCATTGATATCAAGCAAATCCGGAACTTACCAATATAGTAAGCGTTCCTTGGACTTTACCTCATTACTCATAATTCATAATGGTGATTTTACGTTGAAAATAGCAGTGAGCACTTAAAATTAACAGGAGGTGCAGTGGAGTACAGAGATTTTGAAAAAATTGAAATCGCAATAAATTTTGATCCATTCCATTCACTTTTGCCAAATTTGGCACTGATCATGATTCGCTGTATAGTCATTTGTGTACAGAATTCTAGCCCGATATCTCGTCGTTTACGAAAGTTATAGGGTAAAAGATTTCCTTTAAAATTTTCAAAACGCTGTATAATTTGAACTTTTGGAGCGATTCGTGCCAACTACAATCAAAAACGTTGTTATATGATAGCCTACTCGCGTACAAAATTTCAAGAAAATATATGAAAAATTACTCGACTTATCGTGCTAGCAAGGGAATCTGTACATATACAGACATTTTTTCTGAACCACTATTCCCGACGGTTTGGACTATTCTGGGTACCATGACATGAAACTCCCAACAAAAAATGTTCCCCAAGACAAAAATTTCGCTATGGGGAAGCAAAAAATACAATTCATTTAATTGAATATCTTCATCGATCCAATGAAATCTTTCGCTGCTAACTTTTGAAAGGATCTGTATTGAGAAAAATTACGTAATTTCAAAAAAATAATATAAATCATGTTCCAATGAAAGATCGTTCCGAAACATTTATATTTCGTTTTAGATAAAATTATTTATTCATTTAAATATTTATCTTAGTGTACAAATATTGTAGGCCTTTATATTTTCTTTCGTAAACATTTATCATATAGGTCGTTCAATAATTATTTTTCTGAAACGGCCTTTATTGTAGAATATTTAAGATATTTGATTATGGAAAACGAAATTTTATGAAATTTCGTAAGTTTGGTCTTCGAAATGTGAGAACATATACACAATAAAAGGCCAGTCATATTGCTCATAATTTTTCTTCAAGTTTTATTGAAAATAAATCATACCATAAATTTTCAGAGCATAAAGTTACAGGAGCATCTTAATCGTTTGTCCAGGTAACACTTCCTACGATCAAAATTCAATTAGCGGATAATCGTAATAACTTTTTTGAATATCATCAATTTTTAGTGAAGTTTTTATATTGAAATGCACATCTTTTTGTTTAAAAACGATTTGTTTAAATATTGTTTCTGGATCATAACAAATATAGTACATTGGTAATTAAGAGTGCTAATAAATGTACGTGTGATCTGAAGGAGTTTTATGGCGAGATTTCGGTTCCCAGATATAGCTTTTTTCTATTTCTTTCTCCTTTCACATGGAATATCCATCTTGCTTATTCTTACTTTTTTCTTCCCCTCTTGCACACCCTTTTCTGTACCTCCGTCTTAAGTGAGACGAAGCCCGGTAAAGATCGTAGGTGGTCTCCCTGTCGGACGCGCAACGATTTTAAATTAAAATTAAAGCCAAACGTTCTTACGATCCTCGTGTCGGACATGAACGCCCGTGCGTCCGCCACCCGCGTAACAATGTTAATGGTCCGACGTCCGCGCGAGAGCCCCGAAATTGCGATTGCCATTTCGGAGCTCAGCATTGCTCGTCCGTTCGCTTTCTCACTGCGCGAAGAGCTGCTGTCTTTGCTCGCGTCGCTGACGACGCAAATGCATCCGCACAGCATGTAGTAACCGAATATCAGCAACGACAATTTTATTTTATTTTTTCAAGTTTATAATGTACTTGTGCGGTATACTACCTTATGAAAGCGTCGATTAAATTACAATTTTTACAGCTTTTAATTAATTTCAGTCCGGTTAATCTTTTTTTGTATAATGTAATGGTGAGATACTCCAAAGGATCGAGTCCGTGTGGCATGTACATATTTTTCTTGACGCAATTATATGTTAATTTGTTTGTATTATTTGTTCGTGAAAAAAACGTCTTTCGACACATTGTGGAACTTTACGATTAGTTATCTTTCGTTGATTACAAAACTGATAAAATTTTTGTTTATAACTAGAAAATTCAAGGTTCTAAATGGGGAAACTTGCAAAAACGGCTTATTAAGGTTTCTATTAAGAATTTTTGACTTCTCGGATAAAAACAATAGTGAGGGTGATCAGCGAAATTTTTTTTATTAGATAAACTTGAAATTAAGTATAAAAATATTTTTTTTCCTCGTCTTTGCAACTCGTGCCATGTCAGGATCGACAAAAATTGGAACTTTCAATTTGTTATAACTTTTTTTCTGTGAAACGATTCTTTACTTACTTTTTCTTTCGACAGAGAACTTTAACCACGAGAAGCTTACAAAAATCATCCTGATACCACAATTCTGAAGTTCTCAATTTTTTCTGTACCAATTATCATCAACTACAAAAATCTGTACAAAATTAAAGACTCTTCGAAAGCTAATGCTTCATATCTTCTGCATTCTTTCGAACAGGTACAGCAATTCTTATAGAAACTTCAATTTATAGCCAGCATGCTTTTTTTCTATTATCTTTTTGTTCCACTGAGCACAAAAGTGCTATTCGTTTTATCGAAAAATAAACATTTTTACGGCTGGCACATAGTATTTGCATGTTCGATTTGATTATGGGACAATGCTCGGGTGATGAGATAGCCCTCAAGTGGGGAAGATAAAGAAACAGATAAGAAATTGGAAAAGAAAGAAAAGAAAAAGGTGAGTAAGGAGATTCAAAGCGGGATGGTAAAAGCTCGATGGTAACGGCGTGTGAGAGATCAAGTCCCACCTATAAGCGCGTGGGACCTACACCCACGATCTATATGAGAGCCGCGCACAACGTTATATTATACGTATACAAGGATAAAACTTCAAGCAGTTATATATATAAGTCTTTGGTAAATCCCGTCCAGGTTCTCTTCTCAATATTCTCGTGCGCAAAAATGCACTTTACGTTTTTATTACGATGCTCAAGCCGAAAGGACACTTAAGAAAAGACGTCGAAAAAAATTTGTTTTTTCATTTTTCCATGTTCGATGTAGAAAATAATTCAAAATTAAAATTGGCATCTCTGTGCTGAGGACGCGTTTTATTTAATAAAAATACCGTTGTTCCAAAATATAAATTGTTTGCTGATTTTTCGAACGCATCTAGAAATCTCTTGACAAAAAAATTATATGTTTTCTCATCAGTGAAAAAGGGCGTTGAAAAAATTGGTGAAAAGTTATTTGTGGAATGAATAAATAGTAGTTTAGGATGGAACGTAGACAAACGGTTAGACAATATTCAATATAGGCCTTCTGTGAGCGCCTATTGTCATTCTACTATTTTTTAACGCTCCCGTTGTTCTCATTTCAATAAAGTATTTTTCTATTTTGTTATGATTGACGATGGAAATTTACAAAAAATGGATACAAATTTATTTGCGGTAAAGAATCAAATGTGTGTTGTAATCCAAACTCCGTTATCCACAACGTTTGAAGATCAAATTTAAATAATAAAAAAAATAATAACTTTTATTACTTTATGAGGGAGATTAATTAAAATTTATTTCACAGCCATGGCTTATCAGCAACGTGACAGCAAAGCTACCGTGCGGTCAATGCTTCCGTAGGATTTCGCCGAGTGCCGAGTCGTATTTATACTCTACCTTTTTTTCTCACCGGGCGGTAGATAATTGGTTGCGTGTTTTTGGCAACGTCACTATGTTTATACGTGCACCGAGCTCATATCGTCGCTTTATAATTAGCCGCGAGTTGAAAGAACGTATTTGGCGCGTGTTCTGTACCGCACTGCATGTTACATCCACATATACGGCATTCTCCGTCAAGTCAGACATGACATATTTTTTTATCCTTCTACTTATTTCTTGCGCATTCTGACAATTTTTTATAGGCCCTTTACACACCTATGTAGATTATACAGGATCGAAATGGAAATAAAATTGGTGTGAATGAGTAAAAACTCGAGAAAGCAAAAGTTTATAAAAATGCGATTTGTATGTTTTCCTGCCGTTTCATGCTTTGTCACATTTATGTACTCTAGTATTCTTTTCATATCCCAAGATCAATAAACGATATTATAACGAGATGGAAGTAGTACATTGTGATACGAGTACGGAAAAGTGGTCGTTCCGCATGGGCTGTGAAGTTGGCTGCAGGTGAGTGCTACCAACTTTACGTCCTTGAGGAGCGTCCACTTTTCTGTACGAGTGTCACATACTATTTTTTTTAATGAATGCAAAAAAAGTGCCTTACAATCCCGGTGTAATCATGCAGGCGAAGCATTAGCGGGGTGCAGGGGCGAAGCCCCAGTGGGGCGTTGGGGGAAGGGCGAAGCCCCCCTCCACTACACAAATATACTTTTTTATTGTAAATCCCAATAAAATCAAACAGTTCCGCTGCTTCGTTTATGTTTGAGGGCGTAGACTCAGTGTCGTCATTCATTGTGACGATAGCTCCCTCCTAATTTCTACTGACGTCGCGAGGACTAGTAAACGATAAACCGTACAGCTGTGCTCAACTTGCTTTTAAATTTCACTCGTCAGATGGCGCATCGGTAGAGCCTCGACGCCTCAATGCTTGTTCGGCAAGAACGGCGATTGAAAAAATGCGGCGGAAGCGTGAAAAAATGTAGGACTGTAGTCCTTCTGCGCATGCGCTGGATATTCTTTCACACCTTACTACAAAAGGCGTTTTTGCACACACTTTTGAAGCACGGAATTAGGCACTTTTTGTGCATGTGTTAAAAAAATACATTTTTCAAGTGAAGTTTTTGAATAACTGAAAAATAGTATATTACGCCACTAGGGACAGAAAGTAGACTTTGTTCTACCCCGTGTAAGATTACGCGGTAATCACGCGGTTGGGGATGGTCTACTTTACCTCCCAAGTGTAGTTTATTATTTTTCACCATGTCTGAAGCTGAAAGTTCGAATTACGTACAGTCTGTAGGGCGGGAAGTCGAACTTCTCGCGCAGGTATGGTGAAAACTATATATTATAAAATGTATAAGTGGCTAAAATGACGAGGAATGCCTTATATATGCTTTTTATGCACGGCGGGGGTGTCCGTGCCTTCTGTGGCTCATCTCAGTACTTACTGTAACGGAGCAAATGGTCTTTCGCGCGTTCTCGTTTGTACGTATGTTAAACGATGTTATTGCGTTATTAATACTTCCGTTAATCGGTTAGGTATGGAAGCGCGGTACAACCGGTTATATACGCTGCGGTTTGCGGTTTGAGAAACAAGACGCTGAGAGAGACTTCACAAACGCAAGCACACTCGCTCTTGATTATTTATTTTTCCTTCTGATCGTGCATCTAATCTCATTATATGCGTTTTTTTCTTTGGATATACAATTCCTGATTTCTCCGACTCGGCACTGGACTTTAAATAAATACATGAAATTCCAGCCCAAATCATCCCGGGTGTGACCTTTAACCTTTTGGATTTGTTACCGAAATTTATCTGGTACTAGGTCAAGTGAATGCTTTTTTACGTCGTCACTGTGTTTTCGAAGTATTATCGAAACTATTCTCCTGATGAGTAAAACATAAAAAAGGTTTCACGAAAGTTTTAATGAAATATAATAAAAATTCAAAAAACAGAAATACAATTCTAATTTCGATGTTTTTATTAAAATTTTAAATGTTTTGTTGAAATAAGGAGCAAAGTTGTACCTAGCATATTGATCTGTTTTGCCGTGAGCAAACATTTCAAAACGGCGGACATGTTTTTGTACGAAATGTTTTGAGTTTTGTTTTAATAGCTATACATTTTTCAATATTGATTTGGCAATTTCTGCTCGCTTTTTTTCGCGATGGAATTAGATTTAACATGTCGTGCGGAACTTAAGATTTGTTCAGCATTCAATTTTCGCAGTTTTTAAAAAAATTCCTCAATTTGGTAAGGCTGAGTTCGATGTTCAAGGTCGACAAAATCTTTGTATTCCACTAAATCTGAAAAGCCTATCTGATCAGCAATTTCCCGCTGATTACAATTTGAATTGTATTGAACTGCATTGAAGTAACTCTTCAGGTTTTCTCATGCACTGAGAGAAACCGTCATAGACCAGGCAACTGTAAAGCCTTCTAGAGTCAACTATAATTATAATTTGTTATTTTAACAATACTATATGCTAGTTACCATTATTATTTAATACTATATATATGTAGTGAAATTTTTCGGCATGGTAATCCGCAAAACGCTTGGCATGTAACACAACATTCCTACAACAGTATAGTCTGTCAAAACAGCTATTACATACTACAGTTATATCGAATATATATTCAGTAAAAGTATTTTTTTTTTAAATAGCCGAGGTCGCATTCAACTATATCAATTTATAGTCAGCAGTACCGTTTTTATCTCTCAGTGTGGAATTTTTGAGTTATTAGCAGTGAATTTGATATCGGCCGGAAATGTCGGAGATTACAAATGTGTCTCACGTTTTGCTACCTTATGCGGACGCATGTACTGTGTCAAGAAGCGATAAAAGTTATAAGAGACAAAAAAAAAAAAAAATGAAAAGCAAAAATAAATTGTCCAGGACGGGAACGTCAATCGGTGAATTTTTTTCTTTGAAAATTCAAGTTTACTTCGAGATGAACAAGAGTGTTGGTATACGTAGGTATAGTCATTCCGCGCAACCACGGCATCGCACCGGCCCGAAATGAATTATCTTGGCGCGTCCGGTCGGTTAATTTTATTTTGATGAATTTCGAAATGCCCCGCGGCCAAGCGGCATTAGTCACGGTGTAATTGGCGATAGGGGGGTCCTCGATGTACGCACGAAGCAAGAACGATTCGGTTCTCGAACACAACATGGTAGGTATGGACCAAAAATTTCTGCTATAAGTTCATAATTTTCCTGATCGAGCTCCACCCACGCTTTCTTCTTCCTTCATAATGCTCTTACTCCCGACGCTTCGGAATTCTTGAGGAGTATATGTACAGCAACAAGTGCTCTGTGTTCTTTTCTGCGCGCTTTGCTTTGTATCTTTCGTACTACATCAACTTTCTATATGAACGAATTCTCATTTAAATTTTATTAAATTCTTGGGAAACTTTTGTCGGTTTTAAAAAACATTGCCTGGTAAAAATGTTGCTCGAAAAATCCTTAAATTTTTCTACACAACGTGTAAATTTCCATTTAGATTTGTCTAAAAATAGCAGAATGCCTGCAAATTTAATTCTCAAATCTGCGGGATTTTATATTCTTTTTCGTGAGAGTTTAGGGGAACTTTTTAGGAAAATTACGAGTTTTCTCCGAATGTTGAAATTTGTATCTGTTCTAAAAATATGTTATTTTTTCAATTCGTTACTAAAAAAAATGTATTTATCGGTTATTCCTCAGTATACCACTTGGCTTTTACTGTCTCCAAAACCTGGCTGTTACAGGCGGTTTTATTTTCACTGAGTTTCTACTGTATGAGAATACATAAGAAATTCAGAAAAACTGCCTCCCGTTCACCAGTTGACACGCAAATCAGTGCGAGGCTAAGCGGTCACCTATCTAAGTTATAGCCGCAAACAATGCTGCTCAACTTTGGAAACCGTCGAAGCCACACACCGACCACGCATTCACTGCTATCGGTCCGAAAAAAATGTATTTAAATTTCGAAGAATTTTCGGAAACTTTATTTATATGGAATTGAAAGGAAATATAAAAGTATTGAAGAATCGGTAAATAAATTAACACACAATTTCGGCTTGATTTTTCAGAGAGATTACAAGAGAAATATTTTTACCAGCTCTTAAATATATGGCGCTGAAGATATCTGCATTCACCTTCGACACGACGCGGCGCCCTTAATTTTCATCAAGGATGAAATCAAGGTACCAGGATCAACTAGGGCTTATTTTTTTTGTTCTTATTTTGGCTTTGGTGGAGTATGTATATATTGAATAGATGTTATTTTTAGATTTTTTTCATGAAACTTTTATTTGATGAAATAAACAGAAAAAGTGGAGTTGTAGCATTTAACATAATACAGCACTCTTAATTTTCATCGTACGACATTCATACTGAGCTTAACTTTTCTTCCTAAAATTCTCTAGGTGCCTTATTTTTAGTTATTTTTAGTTTTTTAAAAATCGATTTCTTATTTGGTGCATCAGCAAAAATAGCGCAGATCTAACGTTTGACACTTGCATAGCACCCTTAATTTTCGCCGTAAGACATTTATTATAAGACTTAACTTTTTTTTCTTGAAATTCTCTAAATGCCGTTATTTTTGGATTTTTTTCATGAAACTTTCATTTGATGACATAAACAGAAAAAGTGTAGTTGTCGCATTTAACATGATGCAGCGCTCTTAATTTTCATCGTACGACATTCATACTGAGCTTTACTGTTTGATCATAAATTCTCTAGGTGCCGTTATTTTTAGATGTTCTTTTATCGACCTTTTGTTCGGTGACATCAGCAAAAAAGTGTAGATGGAACATTTGAAACGGCATAACACCCTCAATTTTCGTCGTAAGACATTCATATCGGGCTTAATGTTTTCGTCTTGAAATTCTCGAGATCCGTTTGGGCGGCTACTGAACTTAAAAAAATTCAGACTTGGGCTCACGCCTCAGAATCTAACAGACCCCCCAACGAACCTAAAGAACATAAAGACCGTGCAAGCCCGGATTATTCTCAGTCTCTCGATTCTTGACACGGCGGCGTCGGCGAAACTTTTTTATAATTTAGAGAGATACAATGACCAAATAAAAGGTCAATAAAAAAAAATCTATTAATCACGACATCTACAGAATCTTACGACGAAAACATTAATCCCAGTATGAATGTCTTACGACAAAATTAAGGGTGTTCTGCCGTGTCAAATGTTCCATCTACACTTTTTTTCTGACGTCACTGAATAAAAGGTCGATAAAAAAAATCTTAAAATAACAGCACCTAGAGAATTTTAGGAAGAAAATGTTAAGCTTAGTATGAATGTCATACGATAAAAATTAAGCGTGCTGCATCCTGTTAAATGCTACAACTACACTTTTCTTATTTATGTCACCAAATAAAAGTTCAATGAAAAAAAAATCCAAAAATAACGGCATCTAGAAAATTTCAAGACGAAAAAAATAACCCCCAGTTAATCCTCGTGCGATGAAAATTAAGAGCGTCACGTCGCGTCGAAGGTGAATGCAGATATCTTCAGGGCCATTTTGAATATACTAGGGCCGTCAATTAGGAGTACATGATCAATAAATCCATTCGCTGTCATTTCAATTATATTTACAGCCGAGTTTTCCATCGGGTTTAAAAAATGTTACACTTGTTATCTCGTTATTGTGAAAAATGTCCGAGGTGTGCAGAGTGCAGGTAATTGATTCCATGGCAACTTTTCATTTTTACAAATAATTTAAGTAGGTCCTCCGAGGCGCAGCGTTTGGACGAAGTATCGAGAATATATACCATTTATATATATATATATATACATATACATGGATGAATGAGTGTGAAGGAGTGAGACGGTCAAGGACTGTGGAAAAAGGAAGTAGGCGCCTATAGGATGATATTGTAAAGGGATAAAGAGAAAAATATCGCGAAGCTGGCAATACGCATTCGCATATGAACATAGCGATGGTTTGCATAGGAAAGTGCGCGCGCATCATAAACCTTCCCCTCATCTCCTCTTCTGAACTCTGTACGGTCCAGCGATATTGATAGTTACACGACCGCAAGGCCAGCGGGCCTTGTACGAAATTAATTTTATACACGGCAAGAGTACCGATATATTCCATGTGGTCAGTGCATAAATCAATGATCGAGAATGCATTTGCCTTGCCATCCTGGCCTTCCACGCAGCTCCGTTATCATTATATGCACCACCACCCTTTCTTATCTTTTTTTTTCTCCCTCATTTTGTGAATTCTTTTATGTTTCCTAATAAAGGAAGCTACGTTTTCTTTGGAATTTTCACGTCAGGATACCCACAATGATTCAAATGATCGAGAACAGTGTTTAAAAAAAATGTCTGTATGTATGTGCGCGCGCGTGACTGCGTGTGTGAGTGTGTGCGCAGGGCTTCGAAAATTCAATCACTCGTAGCTGATGAACCGTTTAAAGGATTGAACTAAATTTGACTCGCAAGTGAATTAGCAGCCTGTCCTAGCCGATTGCATTTTTTCCGCAATGTACGTAGAATCATCGATTTTATAGCTTTTTAAATTTTGACAAAATTAACGATATTGTGCTCAATAATTTTTCATAAGTGCAGGTCCTTTTAATTTTGTTCGGTAAATTTTACCGAAATCGGAAAAGCGGATCGGTTTTTATAGAGTTTTCAAATTCTTGAAAAAGTCACGTTATTGCTCTAAATTTAACAAAACATGAGACAACGAACTTAAATTTTATACATTACATCAGTACTATTCAAATACACAGTTCCATCATAACTAGTGTGGTTCAGATTTTTCAGAGTATTAACTTTTATAATAAAAAGGCTGCATAGCAGAACTTTGTAAATTACTTTTTCACTATTATTTGATTCTTTTCACAAAGCTTCCTCTATGAGGGAGCCAAAATCATTATCATACTTGCTTACAGAGAATCATTGTAAAACAAGCCAACAATAATAAGAAAGTAATTTGCAAAGTTCGTTTTTCCAGCTTTTCATTACTTAAAAAAACGTAGTAGTCATTGAAAAATAATTCACAAATACAATCGCCACGAAAAGTCATCGGGATATTTTTATTTTTATTTTTGAAGCTCTGATAAATCTTTTTACTCCAGTATATATGTATGTAAAAAGGAAAGTATTGTAATAAATAAAAAATCGACTTGGATTTTGATGGAAATACATGTTGTGAGTGTCCTAAATTCCAACAAACACATTAACTCATTTCTGTCAGTCTGTCTGTCCGTCTGTGCCGTCCGGAAACACAATAACTCTTGAAAAAATTTATGGACCGGAATTAAATTTAGTGTGTGCCTCCTGCATTCAAATCCCAGTTTTGGTATTGAAATCCAATCCAAAATGTCTACTCTTTCTGATACTTTACCTCGAATGTGAAAAAAAAAGATTGTAAAAAAAATTTTTTTTTAGAGCGCAAGTTAAAATATACTCCGGTCTGACATATACAGAGAGAATCATTAAAAAATGAGCAATGAACAAAAGTATGTGATTTAGTAGAGTAAACAGTTTGTTACTATTTAATCATTCACGTGAAATTTGTAAAATCATTAATGATAAAAAATTCCTATTAAGTAAAATCTGGTTTGTGTTACAGATAGACAAAATGTTCATCACTGGTATTTAACTGTTTATTTTCTAAGAAATCTGCTGATAGTAGTAGTAGTATAAGACATTTATTGGACAGAATTTTTACAGTAGTTTCATGTACATTTTTTTTTCTATTTGTCGACTTAAAACTAACGCGTTCTTTGTCCAATGGGCCATCGACCAGAGTTTTTCAGCCCGAGATTTTTATTTTTTATTTGTTTTAATTTTATTTATACATATTATTGCAGTGCAGTTAAAGCTGTTAGTAATTCGAATATGGTATGGGTAGGAGATTTAAATCGGGGTAAAATAATGTTGGGACGGCTATTGCATAATATGAAGATCGATTCTAGTTGAGAGAGGGCGAAATTTGTACTGAGTTGCTCGGTTCTTTCGAGTATCTGCTAATATCTTTATTAAATATCAAATTCTCAAATTGTTAGTCATTTATATAAGATTTCTGAAACCATCCATCATGGGGAATGTCTATTTTTTGAAGGATTAATTGTGTAGTAATTTAGTAGACCTGTAATATAATCCATGTTTCACTTGATGGACATTTAGCAATTGATGATTTTATCCATTTTATGTGAACAATAGAAAAAAAGATAAGAGAATCTTCGCTGCACTGAATCACATTTTTTGTTCACTGCTCATTTGCTGGTAATTTTATCTGTATGCATCGATCAAAGCCCTACAACTTTCATAATAGCTTGCACTCTAAAAAACAGAAACACTATCAATGAACTTGTGCACTTTTCGAAGAGAACTATGAATATTGACACGAAATATTAGATTTAAAAATTGAATAAACAAAAAATATTTCAGGTTATTCGCACTCATGAAGTTGAGACTGTTAATGCACTCATATGCGCATTGTATTATTGTATCACTTTTCATCACTCGCATAACATTGTAGATGAATTTCAAAGCCGGTAGAGACCTTATATACATCACTAGGGTTAGTCGACTCGGGCGCTTAGGCGCCCGAATGTCATAGTTTTGACATCTGACATAAACAAATTCAATGCATGAACTTGGTCCTGATCTCAGTGTGTCTGACGACACCACCGACGAATCAGAGTATGTTTTAACCGCTACACTGAGAGAAATAGATACTACGCGATAGTAAAAATATACTATCGAATAGTATATTGGATGCTTCGTATAGAGATCACTCTCTGGAGTGCAACAGTTAGTATAATATCTGATTGTACCAAGTACATTCCGTATAATAAACCCTTACAATACACACAATACACGGTACTATCCAAATACCACCCGATAGTATATAATATTTAGTATATCGGATATTAAAAATCTTAGTATCTATTTCTCTCGGTGTAACAATGAATTTTGCATTTATCATCCATGAACTTTTTAATAGAGGATAAGCTTTGAAACGTTTGATCTACGAATAACTGAAATAATAATTCGACTTGTCAAACTATCGCATTGTGACCGATAATACGAAAAACAGATGTGAAGAGAAGGCCCTAATGCCACGCCAGCTCACAAGGGTGTGTCCGGGGCTTGACTTCGAGTTTGGAAACGCGATCGTAATAAATTAAAGCAGGCAACACAGATTGCAAATAAAGTACGAAATTTCTTACATTTTCATTTGTAGTTCGTCCGTATACTTCAGTGAAGTCACGATAAAAACTTCAAGCCAATACTTTTAAATGAAAAAAGTATTTCAAGTTAATTCTTACAATTATTTCAGATTATCAACAGTTCTGCACTTCTGTTTCATCACGAATTACAATTCTTAGATTGAAAATTATGAATCATCAATGACGGCTAAAAAAATCGGACTACGTTTTATAAAATTTTTCAACACAAGGAAACGAAAAATGAATTATAGTTAAGGAATGAAATAATGCATTTAATTTAGAAAATGGATGCAACTAAGTAAGAAATTTTTCATTTCAATTCAATGACTCAGTTATTAATATCATTTTCACATAGTAACTTTGCAATATAACTTTGCTACACTGACGGCACAACACTAACGTGACACCAGTAACAATCGTAACGTGACAGTCACGTGTTGCGTCATGCCAGTAGCAATTTTTTTTTTGGTTTCGCTAAAAAAAGCGACGTTGCACCTTAATGTCCAGGAGTATTAAATCAGGCTTCGTACTATCGCACGGGTTGCTTAAGTTGATGCGAATACATTCGCAACTAGGATTCTAATGCCTCATATTATAGGGGAGGCTTTTGATATAGCATGCTCTATATATCCTACACAGCGGTGGCAAGGTATTTTTATGATACGAAGACAGATGAATATACGTCTTCGTGATACAAGAAATGTCGCGAAAGGGCCAAACGACGATGCCATTTCAATTTAATTAGGTACTCACTCAAATGCAATTTTAATTTTTTCGAATTTTATTTATTTTAGCCTGTCATGAAAATTTAAAATCCTCCAATAATATTCGTCGAATAAATGTGCGCTGCGTGTTCGTGACATGAGGATAGCCATGAAAGAGCCACATGAAAATAATATCGTGAATTTATCTAATGAGCACTTCCTGCGACTTTGAAATAAGATCCACTGAAGGGATATTGACACCTTAAACAAATTTTACGAGTCTCCGTGCTCGGCAATCAATACTATATACCAGTTTGTACAGTGAGTATTGATTGAAAAAATGCAAATAATAATTGACAGGACAAGTACATATTTTTTGCATTGAATAATCCCCAAGCCTGGAGCTTACTTTATTGTTCAGACAAATAGTCAAATACCGGTGATACCAACAAGTATTGTGTGACAGTAAGAGTTTCCCGTACGTCTTTGACTCTTTTCTATATATATTCTTAATATTGTCATGCTCGAGCGCTGTGCTCCATGTGCAATAAAACGTGTAGCGTTATACGCCTACTTGCGTGCGGCTGCTCGTTCGACGCTACCTCGTAAAGAGATGTACGCGTGCTGGTGTTTCATTAGGCCTTATGAGAAACGACTCTGCATAGGCTCAAGTATATAACATATATATTGTGTAATACATAAGCCGCTCTTGTGCTATACTGTGTAATAAGTATAGTTGTGATGCACGTAGGAATCGCACAATTGCACCCACTACACACCTAAGACACCGAACTCCACAGAGTACAGTCCATAACTGGATGTTAGTATGTGAATCTACTGCGGATGTACTCGTCGTATATGCACGTTTGTTATGATCGCTCACAAAGCTTACGTACAACATAGAAGGAAAAAAGGAAATTTTGCGATCCATCGACATTAGGGTGTGTCAAAAAAAATGTTTTCTTCCTTTTTTATTTTGCATCGTTTTAATCTATAGTTTGTACCTTTAAGCAACTCTTCTCAAAATTTTAGCGTGATCAAAAATTTTTTAGAGGTATCTCAAACGATGAATAGATTTCCCATTTTATTAGTATGTAGATGAATGCGACTCTCAATAAATTCATGTCCCAAAATTACAGATACGATATATCGATGTTCGCGTATCTTTTTTCGTTATCTTCAGATCATTGGGAAGAGAAAAAGTGCTCACAAATTTTTCGTTTAAATCGATAGTTTTCTAGCTATGAATTTTTGAAGCTTAGAATATCGTCCCCTCCGCCCTGTAAGATCAGTGTCAATTAAAATTTCAAGATTAAGGTAAATTCTGGAGCTATTGTCTGCCGCGAAGTTTAATTATAAGTAAAATTTCATTCAACCCCAATTTTAGTCACAAATTTTACAAATAATGTCAAAAATGGAGAAAAATCGAGAAAAATGTCCAAATGTCGCTAAATCTTCGAACCAATCTGACATTTTGTTTGGAATCTTTATGATTTTCTTCTTTTGCAGTTTTTCGATGATTTATTGATTTTTTCCCCTTGATTTTTTTAAATTTTTAACATTATTTGTAAAATTTGTGACCCAGTCTAAAAAATTTTTCAGACGCTTCATAATGTTTTTCTTTTTTCATAAAAAAGCGGCGTTTGTTAACGAGCACCTTATGCACCCAAACGATTCCTAAAAAGCTCACTATTTGAGCAGTTATTACAAAATTGTATAGTACAATACAAGTGCAGAGAGGTTTTTTCCGACACGAGTGAGTTTAAAGCACAAAGGTGAGGGGCTTAATCACACGACCCAAGAAAATATTTTTCTAACGAGTACTGTTAGAAAAAATTTTGATTCATAAGGTGTACTATCTCACCGAGTGAAGTGAAGAAATTAATGTGACTCCTGCATGATTATTTCTGCTTCTTTTTGACCAAGCACTACGGCAATATGTATATTCACAAAGAATATTGCTATAAAGTCTGTTTGTGGCCGTACCTAAGCCTCGAAGAGTCGATACACGTGTCGCGTGTTATTAATATCGGTTACACCCCGAGCAGCGGGATCGAACCGCGACAGCGAATATACCCAGTGGTTGGTGCGTCTCAGCTGCCACCGTGGAGTCTTCCTTACCGCGCCTTCTGTGTATACCTTGGAAATTCGTCTCCAAAGTGTATAATCTCGCACGCGAAATTTCGGGGACACGTCGCGAGTCTTCGACACTGCCGCCCGGCAATTTGCATACCATTATAGTCTTACCGCTATAGATGTTGGTGTATAAATATACTTTGGGCTTACGGGTGGTACACTCCGTGAGAAAGGTCAATTGCGAAGGAATGCAAATACCTCGAACAAAAATTTACGATGCGATTTTAGCATATTTGCTCAATTGCGAAAACAAGAACTTAAGACGAAATTCTTTAATTTTAATCTCTTAATTTTGATTTTTTCGATTCTTTAGAAATTTTTTCTTGCAGGAAGGCGTCTTCGTTGTTCAAGGATGAATCCTCAAAATTGTCTCCTTGAACTACTGCGAGTAAAAAATTATGTATATTAAACATAAACGGCAATTTTATATGTGGATTGAATTATTATCATGGTAGAAAATATTAAGAAAAGTGAATTATCTGACCTCAGCATTTTCGTTCATATTTCCTGTCAATAAGCAGGGACAGGCAACACTCGAGAAAGAGTTTCTTGAATACTTTTTTTCCGAAAGATTCAAAATAATTGTATGCTCAAAATTTTAGAAAGCTTAGCAAAAAAAATAAAGAAAAATAATTGAAATCCATGTGAATTATGCGTAATAGTTAGTATAGTTACCAAAATACGCCAGTATTAATTTTATTTATTTATTTTTAAAGTATTAATCTTATGGGAATGCATAGAAAACAAATCACGTGACGATGCATAATTTTTCTACAAATGTGCGAGTTCAAATTTTAGCATAACATTAAATTGTAGTTATTTTTTTTTTAAAAGTATCTTATAAACTCTCATATTCAGCAATTTACCCTTTGGATAAAGTAATACAGTTACAAATTTTGGGACTACCTGTACAAAGAACGGCGTACGCTTGACGCGTGCATATGTGCTGGATCTTGAAGACCAAGGAGAAGCGCATCTTCATACCGATACTTGTACTTGGTCCGCAGAGTCCCGTAGTTAAATTGGCCTTAAGTGCCGCGCTTGCGGCCCATCACGTATTTTTCGCGGAAAGATTGTTCGAAGTTATATAGCGATGGGCGCTGCCGCTCGAACGTTAATCCCCGTTTCAACACCTTCATTTGCCGGAACCTCCGACGCCGCTGCCGCAAGCCGATCGTGCTTATATTACTGCTCCACAGCAATTCTCACCAAGAGCGGCGGCATATCACCTACCGGTCGAACGGGCCTCTCATTGCGCACATCGTTTCTCACACCTTCACGCTTTCGATCGATTCTCCCTTATATTCCTCTGGCACTTTCGCTTCCATAGCCTCTGCGACCCTTTCGATCGCAGACTCGTGATATTCTCCAACAACGATCCAAGCATATTATCGTATAATCATCGCCGCGACTACCGTCCACTTTATATCGTCCTTTGAGAATATTTGTCTTCAAATTGGCAAAATAGATTAAAACTAATAATGGTTATTTTGAAAGCTGAATATTCTAAGGCTAATTCGATTATTAACTATCAGATAATTGTCATTCTATTAATCGGCTCATTATTTCCGCGATATAACTTGTTATGTGATTCATAATTTTGTATAATCGGCTCGATTTTACAGCTACTGGAATCTTGTCAGATTTGTACATCTATCGTTTTAGGTCACAGAAAAAAAACGTTTGGCCATAAAAATTGTTCTATCTTCCAAGGTTTTAATGGCTTTTATAAAAATATTTTATTAACTCTTGATGGCGTCTAACGAGACAGATTGTTTCGAACATGCCTACTCGGCTCTACCATGTTTTAACTGCTGATAACAACGGGCTGTACCTTAGTCAGAAATTCAGTATTAGGAGCTAGGTAAATCGTCAGATATCTGTCACGGTCTTTTGCTTATTCGCTTTTGTGTAGTGCGGATATAAATCTCAGTAAAGGAAGTTCACATTGGTTTCGGTCATCGATCTTACATATATATCAGTATTAAATGTGTGTTGCGAAAAAACAATGAGTGCTACTGTAAAGACCGTTTTTCTAATTATTATCGGAATGCGGGTTTGTCAATTTTTCATCAAAAATTGTTCAAGCGAGTGGCGTTGCGTACACTTCTGTACTGTTGAGTGGCAACCGTTGTTCGAGTGTGTTTGCCAAAGGGTCTCGGAAAATATCGAATCAAGAGACACGGCAGCGTCTTGAGAAAAGTACATTTACCCCACTTTTTCTTTCCCTCACTTTCATCACCGACCGACAAGACGCTGCCGCAGTATCTTTTTCTCATAGGTACTCATTTTAGCCACTTTTTTTCAAGGTTCAGACGTTATATTGACGAAATGATAGAGCTTTGAAGCCATTTTTAGGTACAATCAGATACTGCCGCTAGAAATATTTCGTTTAACAATAAGACCAAAACGACTTTTGTACCTCTACTCAGTGCACTGATATAATGATTTAAATCTCAAAACTTGACTGAAATATTCCAAAAAATTCGCTCCTTTTTCGCACGGACGGGATCCTAGCTACTTACAAAAATTTTCGCACACCTTGCATATGCTGCTACCAGATGGCAATAGCCAGGAGGGAAAGAATATATATAAATATAGAAAAGAAAGATTCGCACAGAAGTGATTCTAGCGCAGCGTGTTTCATGTTCTTTAACATACTAAGATGTAGTGATACACCGGCTGAATTTCTTCGCCCAATGTTAAACGCTTATAAGGCTGTCTCTCATGCACTTCAACCCTCTTTCCGGTTCTTCGGCTCTCCTGACTAAATGGCTTTTGTGTATCGGAAAGCCGAACATTTTTTTCACAATTTGTTCGGGAAAAAAATTTGTCGATTGTGGCTGATTGGAGAATTTGTTTAATTTATTAAATAAATTCGTTAAGCAACTAAAATCGACACTTGTAAAGGGATTCATATTAGTGAAATTTGAAAAAACGCTACTTGTCGCATACAATATGCCTATGGTAAATACTCGGTCACAGCCTATATAGTTAAAATCGGAAAGCCAAAAACTTAGCCCAATTTTCTAGTCCTTCGGGATATGCTCTCAAAATTTGAGCCCTATCTGTCAAGAAGTGCGGTAACGATTACTGACGTGATTAATTCCTTGTCTTCGCTCAGCGAGTAGACAGCTGATGCAATTTTTAATAATCTTCTCAATTTCGTCATGTATTTTGTCAAACCAGAGTTCTTTTCTGATCAAGTGCTCTGTTTTTCTAACCTCAAAATGACCTCATCCGTAAGCTTGCTTCACATGGTCATGTTGCATTGCTTTGGGTACTACGAATAATGATTCTCCATTAATATCCTTGTATACAATGTTATTTTTTACAATGAAGTTCTCACAAGGCCTGTCCTCAAACGCCCTCAAAATCCACTTAAGTCCATTATCTTCTTGTTGTGCATTTGACAATCGGGCTATGTGTCCATCGTAATCTTCTTCAACGATCGCTATACTTGAGGAGTGTCGACTCAGAGCGTCGACATGAAACCTACTTTTTCCAGGTCGATGCTCGATGATATAACGAACTCTTCTAGAAGTAAAGCCCATCAGGCCACGTTGACGCAAAGATCCCTCTTCTGTATCGTCATTATAAAAGCTTGACAGTCTGTCACCAGCGTGAACGGGATGCCAAGAAGGTAGGTCCGGAATTTATTGAGCGATTTTATATTTATATTTTCCTTCTGCGTTGGTTGTCTTTCAGCTTGCATAATGGATCGGATGCAATTCTCTATCTACGTCATCTCGCTGTAACAAAATAGCTCCGAAACTCAATGCTGAAGCATCGGTATGCAATTTAGTTTCAGCACCTATACGATAGAGTTCAAGTACGGGATGAGCACTGAGTTTTCCTTTTAATATCTTAAAAGCCTCCTGCTCGATATTATCGAATCAGAACTGCACTCCATCTTTTAATAGATTCGTCAAAGGTCGAGCGAATGAAGAGTATTGTCGAATCAATTTCCGAAAATACCCGGTTATACCAAGGGAACTTTGGAGTTCTGTTACACATTTCGGTACTGGAAACTTCACAACGGCTGAAGTCTTGCGTTAGGAAGAACAGACAACTCAGTCTTGAAAATGTATCCGAGAAACCAATTCATCGCCGTAAGAATTAACATTTTTTCGATTTGATTTTCAAATCATAGTCGGCAGCAACCTGTAACACCCGCCTCAGCTTGATTATACCCTTAGTTTCCGTTTGAAATGGGACAATTAGATCATCGACATAGATCAATACGGTTCCATCGGAAATAACATCTCTAAAAATGGTGTTAATAAATCTCTGGAAAATAGCAGGAAAGTGACACAAGCCAAAAAGCGTTTTCAGAAATTCAAAGTGTCTATCGGGAACAATTAAATGCAGTATATTTTATGCTTTCTTCAGCTATCGGCATGTGGAGAAAGCCATCCTCCAAATCTAAAGTACTGAACACAGACTGTTAAAAATTATTCATTTAAAATTAATATACCGGTATATAAAGCTTCGATGCATATAACGTATATCAATTTCCAAATACATTCGCCATTGACAAATACAATACTGGTATATTGAAAATAAGCAATGGGTTTTGAATATTATGAACTACTTGGCTTTCGATTTTCCAAAGTCTTTCGTAAAATCGCAAACGGTATGCATAGGAAGTAATGAACTATTGTACTTGGAATTAACTGTACCTGCGCTGGATTACCTCTGTGAAGTGAAATTGAAGTGTTGCTTTTATATTTATTTTTACTTTCTCATCCCATACAGAGTATGTAAAAGAGAAAGTATTGCAATCAAAAAAAAATTCGACTTCAAGATTTCAATGGAAATACATGTTTTGAGTGAGCTAGATGCCAAAAAACACATTAACTCATTTCTGTCCGTCCGTCCGTCTGTCTGTCTGGCGTATTAAAACCCAATCCAAAATCTCCACTATTTCTGGTACTTTACCTGGAATATGAAAAAAAAAAAAATATGTTATTCATTTTCTATGCTTTTGATTCAATAAGCAGTGAACAACAAGTGATTCAATATAGTGAAGACTTTGTTGTCTTTTTAGTTACTTACATGACATTTCTAAAACCATCCTCAATCAGAAATTTCTATTGTGAAATATGGATAGCCTTACAGGTCTACTAAAAAAAAAGAATGCTATCAATGATCTTGAGTAGTTTTCAGTGAGAAATACACTATGAATATTCACATAAAATATTATAAATAAAAAAGTGCATAAACAGAAAAGATTTAAGGTTAAGTTAACACTTATGATGTTAGACTATAAACACCGATACATCGATAGTTTTCATCACTCGCATAACATTTTATATGAATTCTAAATCCTGCGGCGGCCTCATATACGCCATAATATGCGAAACCTTTGGTATATGTATAACAAATATAAACCGACTTGTCAAACTATCGCAGTGCTGACAATAACACCAACAAACAAAAAAAAAAGAGAGATGTGGCGTGAAGGCGCGATCATAACGTGCACGTCCTCGAGAGGGCGGGTCGTAGCTTGAATTTGAATTAAAAAATGCGTTCTTAACAAATTATAGGGTGAGATGCAGATTACACTAAAAAAACAATAAAAATACAAATAAAAATAAAAATTGGAAAACAATTAAAATAAAAATGAAAATTAATAAAAGTTAAAAAACATTTTTAAGTAAAAAAACAATCTATTGTCTCAAATTTATACAATTCCAAAAACAAACAAACGAACATTACAAACTAACTTCACAACCTAACTTCACAAACTAACTTCACAAACTAACTTCACAACCTAACTTCACAAACTAACTTCACAACCTAATTTCTCAAACTATCTTCACGACAGTAACATGACGCCAGCAGCAATCGAGATGAGAAAGTCACGTGTTGTGTCACGCCAGTAGCAATTTTTTTCGTTGGAATCTTCCCAGAATGTCTTACTCAGGCTTTTCATGTTGTCCCTCACTTCTTTCCTTCATATAGGTCCTTAAGAGTGTTGTCCGCCCCCCTCATGCTAATGCAGCACTGTTTTGCATTTGAATGAGGGCACAACGTAACTTCGGTAATCCTAGCCGATACAGGTGGCTTCATTTTACAGAGTTACTAATAAGCTCTTCATGAAGAACAGTACGAAAACACTACGTCAGTACATGGATGGCCGGGGACTTACGATAGCCTGTACTTTTGCACGGAACGGCGAAAAATCACTTGCGAGAAACGTTTCGGGTCGTTCGCCATCTAGTGGAGTTCAGCCGCAGAAGGGAGGGGGTCCACTTTTTCATTTCCCATACCTGTCGGTGAATTTACCATTCGGCGTATACTATTTCCTAATTAATCTACAGGATTTGTAAATTTCATATACTTTGGGAAATTACTTTTATTAATATTTTTTAGAAGCCATGGCGCATTTTCTTACAAACAAAGGCCAGGAAATTCGAAGAACTGGGACCCCATTTACTATGAAAATGTGCATTAAGTTCTAGCTTGGTCATGAAATGCCCTTAACGGTATATTAAGTTTCGTTCACGGGTCTATTAACATTTCAATCGATACACACATACTGTAATTTTTAAATACCGATAATAGTAGAATTCATATACGATTATCAAATTTACAATAACAGTTTATCAAAATGGAATTCATGAACCTGATTCGTGAATCTCATATCCTTTTATATATTAAATTCACTTGCACTTGCGTCGATAGGGCTGGAGTTCCAGTAAAAGGGTGAAGTACACCACAATAAGACGACAGCTTGGCCAAAACTTCTAAAACGTCCGATGTCCAATCTTACAGGTAAATCGAAATTTTTTGCTGCTTCGACAATCTTCATTATTTCTGGATCCTCTTGGTCCGTTGATTGAAGATCCACTTTGATCATCGACACTGAAACTGGGTGACGGCCTAACGCATCCGTGTTTCATGTTTTTTTCCGGACAATATTCGATTGTGTACTAGAATTCTTCGAGATAAAGTGCCTGCCGAACAATGCAAAGGTGCCCTTTTTATTTATCGTCGAAGCAAAAGCTGCATAATCTGTCACTATTTTATAATCTATTCTAATTATACCTATATATTCTAAATTTCTTCAATGCATGAATTACAGCTAGTATTTCGAGTTCGTAACTCGGATACTTTTGTTCAGTCGTTGTAGTTCTCCAACTGGCGTAGCATATGGGATGCAGCATACCGTTTTGCGAGTCTTGCTGTAAAAGAATGGGACCTATACCTTGCATTGAAGCATCACAGCTTAACTCAGTTTCTGCTCGCAACTGCTTTCTGCAACGCAGTTCGTAATTGTTGGCAAGCCTCTTCTTGTTGCGGTCCAAATTCAAATTTGGCCCGACTTTTAGCAGATCCGAAAGCGGTCGTGCAATTACAGCGTAATGTAAGATTAATTCCCTAAAGTACCCGGTTAATCCTAAAAATCTTTGTGAATCTTTTACGTTCTTTATTTGTTTTGGGAACTTAGCAACAGCTTGAGTCTTCTTCTCAGAGGGTCGAATTCTTCCATCTTCTACGATATAACCGAGGTATTTAACTTTCTTCACGAGGATACGCCAATATATATTCATTTCGTGCTTACTCGCAGTATCAAGAGTTATTCAAATTTGTTTACCCCTTGTTCTTCATTAGTCGATGTCATGACTAAGTCGTCTCAATAAATCAACACAGTACCATGATCAGTTAGTTCTTAAAATTTAGCTTGTATGTCTCTTTGAAAAACCGCTGGGGAATTGCAGAGTTCGAAAGGAACCCTCAAGAATTCGTATTGTCCATTCGACACGACGAACTTTTTGCTGTCTTCATGAACGTACACGTGGAAAAACCATCTTTCAAGTCCAACATGGTGAAAACCATAGCGCCCTGCAACCTATTAAGTTGATCCTTGATTAGTGGTAAAGGATATCGATCTCTTATAATTTTCTTATTCAGTCGTTATGATAATCGCCGCATAAGATTGTTCCGTCATCCGGTTTTTCTACTGTTATTAATATAGGACTGGCATAATTCGATTTACTACGTCTAATTATTCCATCTTGTAATACTTTTTTGATTATTTGATTCACTTTATCTTGTTCGACTTGTGCCAACCTTCGAGGTGATTCATGCACTGGTGTCTCATCCTTCAGTAAAATTTTTATTTTTATTCCAGAATCATAATTTTCCATACGGTGGTAGTTTTTGATTAAATCTCCAAACATCTCTTTCAAACGTACATCTTTTACATGATTTAGAGATACAACCGGTTCCGCCTCTAGTTCAGTGATTGTATTGATGTTTAAGACTTCTAGTGAGCTTCCTTCTGTACTTGTAACATCTTGAATCGGTCTGCAATTTTTTTCTAATGTAGCTTGTCGACGTACAACATGGAGATCAGCATTGTCTAAAAATTCCTAACTAATAGAAACTCTTGTTGGAAAAAGATAATTTATTAATCAAATTGATTAATAATGTCTTCTTATTATTTGCACATCAAGATTCATATTGATAAATCTTCGTTGGTAATTCTTTTATCGTTTGGGCTCTGTAGAGTAACTATTTATAAGCTTCTTCGCCTTGTATTCCTTGGACTATATATTGGATTTTTGCTTCGAGTTCTATATCGGCATTACTAGCAATCTCTAGCATTCGATAAACATGTTCTTCATATGTTTGATCGGTTTCCTTTTTTGTAACACTTAATTTCTTGTGTACTTGTTTCGAGTTTATTGTCGTTGCAAATTCGTTTAGGTATGCCTTTCTTAGCTCTTTCTAGGATTTTGCGTTACATTCAAAGCTTATGAAAAGCGTGGCTGATCCTTTTAACAATCTTTTGGCGTATATAAATTTCTATGTATCGGTTCACGAGCATAGCTCTGAAGTTTCCTCAAAACTGTCGAGCCACTTACAAACGTTTTGTTTCCCGTCACCACTATATATTTCCAGTGCACCTTCTACACCTTGAAACGTTAATAGCTGTTCGTATACTGGTCTGATTTGCTGGACTGTTTGTACGCTTCTATTATCTTGGTTATTGAGTAAAATGTCATCATCTCCATCATTTTTGTTTCCTCCTTCATCTCGTCATATAGCCGCTCTTACTCTGGAACAAAATTCTGGTTTAATATAATAAACGATTAAAATTATGGCCATTATCATAATTATGGTTGATATCCGCTGGGTCAACAATATTTTTATCAAGAGCAGTACGTATAGACGTTCACGCAATACAGCTTAATTTCTGGCTATCGATAAATTCAATAATTTAAGTTTCCGTCTCAGCTCTTCTGCACTTAAAGCGTTTACATCAACTTCAGTTTCGTCGTCCATGATGTAACAAATTCTTGAGCAATCTGATAATAATATGTTAACTTCTTCACATCAATTTCCGGCACTCAGCCTTCAGCAAAACAACAATATAATTATTGTTTGTCGTATCACGTCATAGTTTGTCAATCGCTTCGCATTTTCAGAGCATCTGATACATCTCCTCGATTCCTGACGATTTATTGGCTGTGGATCCCGGTTGAGCCCCCATAATTTGTAGGATCACACATGGAAATGATGATAATATGTATTTGTGTTACTATTCATTGTAGAAGTACAATGATTAATATAATAAATATCCAGAACTCGGAATCTGATAAATCAATAGCGCGATCCTCCAGACTCAATGTCAAACTTTCCCTGACTCTCCTTTTTTTCTCCCTCCTCGATTATTTTTTTTTAGCCGAGACTCTTTATCGACATTCTTTGTTTTGCTCTCATGATCTATAATAAGAAAAATTCTGAATATGACCGAAACTGGGTCGTTTACCTTATTAATTTCATGTTGTCCTGCAATATCACGTTTTCACTTCTGTATTAATTTTTTTACATCTATAATCAGAGATAATCATTACAAATGCAATATTGAAAAAAAATCTGATACTAAAAAATTGCTGGAATACGAATAAATTTGCTTTTAAAAAAAAAGTTTCTGCCTAGAGGTAGAAAAAATTACACAGAAAAAAAATAGTTCTGACGACCAATTTCAACATATGCTGCGTCGCATGTTAGTCCCTGATACTAAATCGAAATCGTAGTATCAACTTTTTCCGATTAGTAGCAATAAATAATACGTATGATCGGATGGTTGTCAGGACCGATAAATCAGTTTGTTCAACTACTTTTTTCTTTTCGTGTATAGTGAGTGTAACAAAATAGAATAAAAAACGAATTATTCAATATATTTTAATAAAAAAAGCAATGAAAAACATATACGCAAAATTGCTTACTTCCAGGTCTCCAAATAATTGCTCTTTTTGAGATAGATTTTAACTGCGACTTTTTTTTTGTGGTCTAACACTTCCTTTTTGAACAAATATAAGTTTTTTAAATTCCCTTCATTGAAAAAAATTGTGATTTTCCAATCTTTGTTTCGGAGCCCTTATGATTGATATTCATGGTTTCGTTTCTTACAAGTCTTGCGTACATATTAATAGGTTGCCAAATTTTTCTTGTACCATAAATTCAGAACTTGTATTCGAAAAAGTGTTGTGGCGTTTATCAGGACCCCGTCCACTCGTATTTCGTAGCCAAAAGAGGTACTCGTATAAAATAAAAACCTTGTAATTTTAGTTTGACTATAAAACAGGTATACATATTTTCTTGTGAATATGGAGCATTTTTGGAGCTCTGTGTGATGTCTGGATGTATACATCGAGACATTATGGTTGATGCAACAGTACAGAAAAATTGCTAGTGTAGGCCAATCAATCATCCGATGCGACAAGAGAAGAACGTTTTATTCATTAGACTTGAATTCCCTTTTTTTCTATCCGGAAGATTGATTGCTGCGATTCCAGCGTCATACAAAGAAAATCATCACTAATGATTGAATATTTAATCAATTTTTCAGAGAATAAGAAGTGGTCCCTGTTTTTTCATTTCAACAATCATAGAAAAATTATAGTAGTTTGATAAAATTGTTTGAAAATCTTATTGCGCCTTGTTTCAATGATTTGTGTAATGATTGGAACACCGCTTGAGGGATGATGAGACGTTCAAGTGGGAACGAAGAGAAGTACATGGAGAAGAAAGAAAATGGAAAAGGAAGACAGGAAGAGAGCGAGTGAGTGGAAGCGAATAGAAGCGAGATAGAAAAGCCACCGTGGTAAAACGGCGTGCGAGACGTTGGGCCCCACCTAGACGCGTGGGACCGACACCCACGATCTCCCATATCGTGCCGAGAGAGGCGCACAACGTTATATACGTATATGCACGAGGAGTTGTACTACTCAAGAACAAAACTATAGCTATACACCCGTAGAAAGAATCTCGTCCAGGCGTCGCTCGCGAGTCCCTCTTTTCTCAATATCCTCGCGCGCTTGCATGGGGACGCACTCCACGCTTTTACGAGGCGCAAACCGAAGAGACAGAGCGGACAAGCCGTCCTGGTAATAAGGGGAACGGCAAGGCCACGCGCGCACATCGTCATTTTTTTAAATCCTCTTTTATTCTTCGTCGTATTCGTCCTCCTCGATCGATTTCTTCTTTTCCCATTACTCCTCTTTTCTCCCCTACCTTGAGTTATTTCAATAAAAATTGATAAGGCGACAATCACATGTATTCATATAAATAAACAATATTATATAAATAATACACTGTTAAAAATTTTTGTATGAAAATTCATAAAATGTATATGAAGTTTTATGCATATACAGTATATGAAATTTCATATACAAGTATGTATAAATATTAAATTATTCGTATATTAAGAACAATGCAATATTTGTCATTATTTACACACAAACTTAAATTTGATATAACTTCGTATATTAAACGTGTTGTAAATCTAATAATATTTTCAACAGTGATATATTTATATTATAACAAAGTTTGTGAATTAACTTTTGCAATACACAGCTTATTAAATTTCAATGTCAGCTACATCAATTTCAACATTCAGGTATTGAAATTACAACAGAATTATCAAAATTTATATACATTATATATGAATTTGAATTTGGTATACCGCGTTTGTAAATTTGATATAACTTCATATATTAAACGTGTTGTAAATTTAATAATATTTTCAACAGTGATATATTAATATTACAACAAAGTTTGTGAATCAACTTTTGCAATACACAGCTTATTAAATTTCAATGTCAGCTACATTAATTTCAACATACAGGTATAAAAATTAAAACAGAATTATAAAAATTTCTATACGTTATATATGAATTTGAATTTGGTATACCTCGTTTGTAAATTTGATATAACTTCGTATATTAAACGAGTTGTAAATTTAATAATATTTTTAACAGTGTATGTATCAGAAACTGAGAAATATTATTGATGTAAAGGAATATTTGGTTTTTCGGAATCCCATAAAAACTGAATGTGCCAAGAAATTTTCATGGAATTAATATTTGACTAAAGAATGGTCGCTGCTCTACACGGCATTAAAATTCGTACGAAGTCTATGACGGAGCAAATGATAAAAGATGCAAATTATAAACTTGCATACTGCTTCCTCATTGTTTTTTGTTTTTTACAAAGCTATCTCGATGAAGGAGAGTACTAATCAATTTTGGCTTCCTCATTGAGGAAGATTCGTAAAAAATAAAAATAAAAAGCAACCGGCGAAATTTTTTTTGTAGTGTCGTCTTATTTTATCTGTCGGGGAGTTTATTTTGGCTTGAGTTTCTATAACCAAATATTTATTGAATTTTTAATAAAGATTCATTCGATCCCACATTTAAATTTATAACTTTGTCATAAAGGTCTACAATAATAATTCTTACACTCCAGCCAGAATGCACTCTTCGATACATAAAATAATACATGAAACAGTAAAATGGGTTTTCGTTTTTATTTATTTAATTAATTACGGGCAATGCCCAATTACATATGAGGTTCTAAAAATACCCCATAAATTAATACTGAAGGGTCCGAAAAATATGTCACAAAAAGAAACGAGGATACAATACTTTTTTCTTCATACTATGCCGAAAGTACGTCCCTCCGGCCGCGACATCACGGCAGAAAAGCTAACTTTTATGCAGTGCAGGAATCTCCACTTTCGGCCCTTGTAGTGTAATATACTATTTTTTCTAAATAGTGCAAGATACTTGTAGTAATAAACCTATTCAATGAGTCCACACAAGAGGCCTCTGAATACAGTCATCGACCCTCTAGACGATTCAGTTAGGTCGGCATAAACATTATTAACCAGATTTGGTTTGAAATAAGATAGACAAGGAAAATTCTTACTTTTCACATCACACTACTTTGGTGCACTGTATGACTTTACAAAATTGCAGAATTACAATGCTTGATATGTACTTAATGAGATTTGAATATTAGATTTTCTAGATGGAAGGTATCGTCAATGGAATTTTTTTTGTCATGACTTTTTTTAGACGACTGGGTCCCCTAAAGAAAACAGAAATAAAAGACGTATCCGCACAAGTTGCAGTCATCAAGGGCTTCCCGCACTGGGCACTTGGATATTGTTGCTGAAGAAAGAAGTGAGCCAGCAGAGTGAATCGAGGTCCAGGCTTGACGCTCGAGGCAAATAAAATGTGCGGTTTGCTCGCACGGCTCGCGCGGCCACGCGATCGTGGGATCGCGAGGGAGTATCTACGGCAAGCACGCGAATTCCCCGTGATATTCTCTCGCTTCGTTTATATCCATGCACTCTCGCACGTGCGTGTACGTTGTTATTATTTATAGGCGTGCCAAAGGAGAGTTTCTTCAGACACGACTATATACGCAAATCCTGATGACGGACGGATTTGCACGAGAGACGAGAAAATTAGTTGCACCGAGAGAAGTTGACAGCTTATATTGACATCATAGCAATTAGTAGTTTCATCCATCAAACAGAATGAGTGAAAATTATCTTCGGACCCTAGTCAGGGCGTTATCAGGCCGCTTGACGCCCCTAGTAAGACGTTTTTATGGCAACCTGATAGCGCCCTGAATCGAACTGCAACGCTGTGTCCCTGGCCCTGATCAGGCTGCCTGACCAGGATATTATAAAGCTGCGCTGAGAATGCCTAATAACTTCAAGTTGATTATAAATAATACTACAATTAATTATCAATTTTAAGATATTACATAGTAATATTAACCGTAATATTTGATTAATATTTCAAAGAAAAAAAAACGAATCGTCTTCTCAAACGATTTTTCCTAACATTATTCGAGAAGTGATGCATGCGGGATTTGAACCTAAGACCTACGGACCTACCTATTTACGTAACTACCTAACCGAGCACGCTAACCACTAGACCAAACCGACTATGTGGATATCTCATACTATAATTCCATAATAGTTCATTTTACGATAACAGTATAAGGGATCGTGATGCGAGAGGGTGATGTATGGAACCAATATTCTAAGTTGATTCTGCCAAAAACTTCGAATTGAAAATGACCGACTTTATAAGACATCTGTCTGGCACACAAGTGACTTTAACTCAAAACTCGTAAAATCAAAATGGCGGATTTGATAAGCCGGGCAAAAAAGCAAAAACAGACATGATTTAAATAAGATTGATTCTTTGGGGGTTTTCGAAGTCGCTGGTCACGAAATTGATTCAAGAAAGTAAAAAAACAAAATGGTCCATTCAAAATGAGAAATGGGTGTTCAGAGGTTTTTAGTGTAGCTAATTACGAATTTGTGCTTAAAATTTGTAAATTCAAGATGGCGGGTTCAATAAGCTGAACAAAAATACAACAAACTGACTTGCTTTGGATAAAATTGATTTATTGCAAAAAGCATCTTGGTCCGTCATACTGATTGCGACATTTTGATTTTACTAATGATATTTCAAATTCGAAGATTACGAATTTGAATTTTTAATTCGTCGATTTAATATTATGGGTTCAATAATATCGGACAAAAATGAGCTATCGCAGTTTTTTTATTTTTGCATGAAACTAAGTTTTCGGACGTTTTTGAGGCCGCTAATGATAAATTCAAACTTAAAACTTATAACGTCGAGATGGCGGATAAACAATATTCGCGGAAAATTAAAATTCAAACAGTTGATTTTACTGACCCACTACCAGTATTCAAAGAATGCGAAAGTAAGGTTATGTTTTGACACGGCGTATATCCGTGGCAGCGAACGCTGCGAGCATTGTCAATTTCACTGACGACGAACCAATTGCGATTCAAAAGATTATTTGGAAACAGCAGACGTCATAATTCATTTCTACGGTTAAGAATCTATAAGTTCAACAGTTATGGAATATGATACCTGCCTGAATTCTACTTTGAGGGATGAAGTAGGAACTGAGGCACTTATAAGGCAAGCCTAATCAGCGGAATTTCACGGTTGCCTGATCTTACACCTAATACGGCAGCTCCGGATCGCGCCAAATCACATAATAGGGCTAGCCGTAGGACTCCCCGGTCGGGGCCTGGTGAGGCAAGCCTTGACAGATTTCCACCCGGGTATCGAGGTTCTTACATAGGTACCGTAAAAAGATGCATCAACTTATAATAGCAATACATGAGATAAACCCATTTTATTTTAGCAAGCTAATTAATGAATAATTCTTTAGGTTTTTAAATAAAAGTAATCGAACGCGCACTCAATCAAGTAATATAAAATCAAAATGAGAAATCACACTGTTAAAAATTTAATTGCCATTTTATACTACGGGTAAAGGAAACTCTTACAGGAAATGGTATTTTTAATTTGATAAGTAAGTGAGATGTAAAACTCAGTATTTTCTACTCAATTGTATGGAAATTAGAATATTCAATAAAAAAATTTGTAATTTTACTACACTCGTGTAGTAAATTAAATCCATTAGATTTCGAATGAAATTTCTGTAGTGTAAATTGCAAACCTCTTTAACAGTGCACCCTAAATATACTGGAGTATTTAGATTAAGAAGGAAAATCATAGGAGTAGAATTTTGTGGAGGTCGGATGTGAATCATCCAAGAAACATCTCGTTTGCGACACCTCCGGTACTCATCGAAGGTGCACGTGTCGCCTGCACGTAAGCAATCGGGAGGATCAGATATCTACGTATAGGTTTCCTCCTCGACGGCATTCATCCGTCGATGCTAAAAGAGTCTGTATATATCTGTATGGCACGGCTGGTGAAACCACATGCAGAATCACAGCATTCACGTGCAGTGACACCGCTTGTAAGTGATTTAAAGCCTCTCTTCATGGTTCGGACTTCACCACAAGTGACCATAGAATCACCAGCATTCTTGCTTTAAGGAATTCTTTTGCTTCCCCGCAAAATAAGCTTTGATATCAGACAAAAAAATTTTAAAAAATTTTTATGCCGTAATACGCAAATTCGTCCAAAACATGAAGAAACTTGGATTAGAAAAATTTTCGCGCTTAACATTCATTTGACTATAACTCATGAACTATCCGACTGAATGAACTCAAGTGTTAATGGCATGTAGAATACTGGTCAATCATTATAGATTTCGAAAAATGTTCGTCAACGACCTAACTCGAAAAATCTTTTAGATATCGGACACAAATGTTGTATGTAAATTGAACGAAGTGATGCGAGCTTAAGTATTCAATTCCAGCGAAGTCGGTAAAACGATTTAGGTTTATGAAGATTTCTAATTTGAAAAAATCGATATTATTGCAGAGAATGTTGCAAAATTCTACCAACGGAGGGCAAAATTCTCACGTAAGGAAATTGATATTCTGTACGATATTTATTGTTAAAATCAATCAACTCCGTTATGAGCAACTGTCATTGGAAATAATGTCAATCTCACGTAGAAAAAAACCACCGGAAATACCGTTACCCGAAATCAATCAACGCTTAGATTCAATGGCATTTTTAATGGAATCAATAAATCTATCAATTCGACTATTTTTATTCGAATCTACTACTTGTTCGAATTTTTGGAACGATGAGCAAACGTCTGACTATTTTGAAGGTCTTTATTGTCGATGTCACGAGCGTGGAAACGTTACGTACGACACTTTTATGGTGGACCACCTACAGCTGCCAGTGATTCAATTTTCGACACAATTCGATGTCTCCACCGAATCAATTTCGAACGGTAAATAAATAGGAGAATCATTTGCCATTCAAGACACTTTTATTTTGATTTTTGTGGTCGCTCCGGTACTTTTATAACGTTGAAACTTGATACTTCTCGGAATGCATGGGCGGGTCTTTTTTGTTGCATCTTACGAACAATTTGGAATTACGTAGTCGTTGTGTAATGTAAAAAAATTTGTTCGCTGTATCACGAATTTTATTGTCTATTCGGAGTCTCCGGCCTTTACAAATTCAGGACCTTGAAGGCATTATTTTATTCAAATGATCATTTAAATGAGAGGAAAGACAACGGAAATGTTCGAAATTAAAGGTGGAGCTCGAGGTATGCCGAACAAACCATAAATCACTATTAAGGGCTCAGAAAGTGCGTCTTCTTGTCCCACCTGAGACACGAATTTCCGAGTATTTTTCTTCTCTTTCCGTTTGGATGTCATGTACAAGATGTTTTTAACCTAACGGCACCTTAAAGGGCAACGATGTCCGCCGCACCCTAGTAAAGTGATTTTCAGTTCCACCCTTCGAAACGATCATTCATCAAAATACGCCCTGGGATATCGTTTCAATATATTTGTAAAAAAATATGTATTTCGTTCGTGAATTGACCGAGACCTTCGGCGCTCCCTCATGAAAATAAATCCTTTAATGAAAAGGCCTCAATGCCTTATTTATAAGCTTATAATATTTATATAAACACATTCCTTAGCCGTAAAAAAAATGTTGTAATGGAAAACAATGCTCTTTTCATAAGTTGCAACTCGGATTGATTTGTACTTTTACTGTGTGAATTATGCATCTACAATACAAACGGAAAAATAAATATCCATTCAGGAAAATCGTTTTGACGGTCTTACTTGAATGAAATACCGGATTTATTTGAAATAAATACAATTTTATTTTGTTCAAATAATTTTTTCTAAAATCAATGTAATTTATTTAAATCAACGAGAATTTATTCGATCCGAATGAAATATTATTCTAGTACTTAAAGATAACCATTTATTTAATGGCACACGTAAAAGAATTTTAATTCAATCACATAAATAAATCGTATTATTTCCCAATAACATGTTATTTATTTAAAATATATGCCTATTCCATTCCAATTAACCTATCAGCAAGATTTCGCTGGGCGTGGATGTTAAAACTTCAGAATTTTTATTATTGTTATTGGGTGATTCCGTACAAAATCAACAGGTTAAAAACAGTCGATATTATCGATTAGGTTGAAAGTTTGTAAAAATGTAGTTCACCGGCCGTACATAAAAATACTTGAGCCACATCATTGATTACTGCTAATTAACGGTAAAGAACGAGTAGCTGAATTTTTGCATGGAGCATCCTGAATATGAAGCATTCTATGTCGATTTAGCTATCTTTTTATCGACCCTCTCCGATCTGTTCCATATTTGGTAATATTAAAGTACCAGTGGAGGGCACTCTATGTTGATTTTTTCAAATTGATGAAAACAATATTTTGGGAAATGCAATTTTTTTCAAATGCTAATATCTCCAAATTCAAAGGAACAAAAAGAAATTTCTCTGCATAAATGTTGTCGTTCCCTGTTAGCTTTCGAACAGTATGTTTCAAAAAGTCTTCACGTTTGGGTGAGAATAATTTTTTTTTAACCAAATGAAAAAATTATCTCTTTTTCACGAAACGGATATTTTTTTTAACTGAAAAAATTACAATGTCGAAAAAATCGCCGAGGTAGCATCGATCGATGTTCAGGTATAAAAAATGTATTAGTGTAAAAGTTCCGTGAACGGGGAAATTATTATTTTCAAAATTTGAAAACGGGAATTTTTTTCGGCTAATAAAATTACATAGTATTCCTGCATGTCTGTTGATATCGCAAAAATATCACTAGAGTACCACAAATATGTATGCCCCATAACCGCACTAAAAATAACTTTTTCAGTAACATCATTCCCGAATATGGTGTTTTAAAACAACAATAAAAAGAAGGCTGTCAAGGTATGTACTTTCTTTTAACAATGAACGAAACATACTCATTTTCACTTGATACACACAACAAGATAAATATCAGCAACGTGAAATCCGTCGTGATTCTGAGAATTACCGCGCCACTGTAAATTCCGTCGAGCTGTGATTCGGGCCATGATTACTACCGTTATTTATCGATAAATCACGGTCCCCAAGCTCATAAGCTCGGGGACCGTGATTTTGCGGGCGAGGAAAACGCGGTAGTATTAGCGTCTGAGCAAAACTCAGCCCATATCATTTTATTACTATTTATTTGTTTCAGGCATCGAAAATACAAGTGCACTTTTTACCCATTGCGGTAGTTCCCTTTTGGACCAGATTATGTTGAGCGTAGTGTTCGTCAATGGTACGTACCAAATCTTCATTCATTAGTAAGTTTAGACAGTTTATTTTCAACGACGAATTTCTTATTCAGTTCGAGGTTTTCTTGATAAGCATTTTGCCTCATCTTCAACCGGATATAATATACTATGGAGTAGGACAAGATGTCGGATGCATGCTGTGCACAAGCAAATGTGAAAACGTATTTTTCGAGGACTTTGTCTAGAGTAATGGCGAAAACATTTTTGCGGGAAGCATATTTAGCGAAAGTTGATTTAACAAAACGTATAAGATTGAAAAAATGGAGATTAGCGTGAATCAACCCGCCACGAGATTTCATTTCTACAAATTGCGCCAGCGAAGATGCGCAAGAAGAAGTCCGTCTCACGGCAATTTCACAGGCAGTGTAGGATTGGTATTATTTCAGGATTTGCTTGCATAGGTAACCTGTAATGTATACAATGTATTCATGTTAGAGTGAAGTTTGGAGTTGACAATATAAATGAATCTGCAACATGTATATAGAAATCCAAATTACAAGACAAGCGAAGCGATAAGAAGAGGCAAAGTTTTGTCAGGATATTACATACCCACAGTGTTGTTAGTAAGAAGGAATTGAGTGGAAATAAGTATTTTCGAGATAAAAAAACCTGTGACGTAGTATACTATGCAGTCAAGGATAGGGGCGAGGTTATAGTCATGGTCGGAATCGGCGTTGATAACATCGTCGACCTCCCAATCGTCCTCTTGCAAAATCGAGTCCAGCTTCATCCGGATCTCTCGAAGATGCTTCGCACTTTTGGCCTCACCCTTTACACCGTACACCGACTTTAAGTCGGCCATTGATATCAGAGTCGTCGATGAGTCCTTCGACACCGAACAATTTCCATATTTGGGAGCTTTTATCACGCTATACACAGACACGAGTTTGTAAAGCTGCAAAAACGTAGGGCAACTTGGATGGTCATTGCATCCTGCCAATTGCCGTATAGTGCTGAAAAATTTCTGGAAAAGGTAAGTAGATTGAAGACATTAAGCATTTATACCGAACGGCGTAACATAACAGTTTAAGACTTTGAACTAATACATTTTGTATTCATTTATATAAAATAAAGACCTCTAAATTATCCTGATTAACTTTTCCAGACAATAGGTAAGTCGAATTTTTGTCGTTGATCTGCTTACAAAAATGGATCGTTTCCTCGCAACCACTTAATGTATCACATTTGTGTGATAAATAGAACGCCAGCCCTTGAGCGAACGAATTGCTGAAAATCTGGAATTAAAATTTTTTAACTAATCAAACTCCAACGGATGGAATTTCGCAATTGTTCGAGCTGGCAAAATACATAAATATTAAAAACGGTTTTATTCGCAGTTTACGAAGTCTGCTTATGAAATTCATACACACAACACCGTACATTCTTGTTAGTGTAACTTACCCTAAGTTGCTTGTTATTGTGCAGTCGATTCCGTATGTTCTTTATTAAATGTGGCACATCAGAAAATACAAAGACGTTTCGTTCACCGTCTAGGGGATGAGTGAACCCGGTCTTCGTATTGTCCATTGCACCGTCACATCTAATATAGACCACATTTTCGCTTTGGTGGCTGCTCCATCATCAATAACACCGTGGATTTTGGCCCCGCAGTTTTTTAAACAACAGATACCTTTCACAACAAGCTTCGCGAGTTCTTTTCCTTTTACAGGGTTTTCCGAAGCAAATACTGCAATCGGTTGCTCATACATCAGTGAGGGACTGGAACATCAAAACAAGGCCATGCGTTGCTTGATCGTTAATGTCGGTAGATTGCACTCCGTCATCTCCGAGGTCTGTTAATCCGACGTAAGTAAGATTTCTTGAGCAAACGGTCACAGACTTTGGCAAATTTATCTTATCTAGGAGTAGTACTTCGTGTCGCTGCAAAAGTGTTTTGGTTTCGAAGTACTTCTTTAGCAATTCCGCGAACTTTTCGTCGAAACCGCATTTAAGGTTAATAAGCGAAAAGTAGCCGCGTATTGTCCTCGAGCTTGGCAACGGAAGAATGCTGTTTTTGCGCATAAACTCGTACTTTCTTTTCGAGCGAATGTTCATGAGCATGCACAGCATCATCCACTTCTTGGCGATACGGCGGCCCTTGGCAATTTTTCTGCTGGCGGCTCCGATTATTTCCATTACAGCTAATTTTTGAGTTTGTGGCACGTTCAACTCAGAACATTTCTTTTCTAACGTTGATTCCTCAATCGGTGCAATTTCCTCTCGGACTTCTTTCAGTTCTTTCGTCAAAGAACTTGCATGTCCTTCGGCTTTTTTTTTGCCACGGTGTTCGTGCGCAGTTCGTTTTAATAGTGACGAGATTTTACGGCGGTCGAGCGCATTTGATGCCTTTCGATGGATCCGTTTTAACGCCGAGCGAGTCTTTATATGTTTTATTCGGGTGTTCACACGATTTCGCAGCTTCATACAGTTCAGGCATCTCTTCCGTTTCGAAATAAGTGTGCAGTTTTTGTGACGCTATTGTTGAGCGTAGTCTATGTACGCATCTCCTACCAGAATGTCGTTGTTCTTGACACCGAGGCTAGCGCAAATGCCTATTCGTTGAAACACTTCTAACGTATTTCGAAGTGATGCAGGTTTTCCCGAAGTCCGGTTGAGTATTGTTTATTTATTTATTTCTCTCCAACGGGTAAGAAATACCCAATCACAAAATGCCGGGACAAATCCCAGCATTCATAAAAAAAATACAGTTGACGAAGGTAACGGCTATAACTAAATAATATACTAGCAACAGATGTACAATAATAAACATAGCTAATCCTACCCGAGAACACGTAATTACGCATACCATTTGCATCAGGAGAATGTTCTACAGGCAAAGGATATTCTACAACTAAACGATTGGGATCTTCAGATCGATTGGTTTCTAATTCCATTGCCAAACTCGATTGTCCATTGTCATGAGAAGGTGGTCCATTTGATGCCATATCTGAAATATGAAAATTAATGAAACATAAAAACTAATAAATTTTCATTATTACATTTTCGACAGATGCATTCATACAAACCATCTCCAACAGACGCTTTATCTATAAATGGAGCTCCATATCCTACGCTGTCCGGGATCGATGGAACCAAACAGTTCAGTGGAGTACGGAGTGTTTTGACGCAAGTGTCAATTGGGCTAGAAAGACTTGGAGCGTTTAACTCCATAATTGAGGCCATAGCCTTCTCGTCTTACAAATTTTCCTCGAACCTGGTTGGCACAGCAAGTTCGCTGAGCCGTGTATACGTGTAGGGAGCCTGTTGTAAAGGAAAATAGTATCGTATTCAGAGCACTCTTACACTTGATGTGAATTTGTCAATAAACTTACCCTTAAAATGATATTTGACTCATCATTCGGGTCATATTCGATCCATTCACGACGTATATATCTCTTTTCAAAATGCTTGTCGCAGATGACGTCCTTAGCCCGGAGCTTTGCCTTGCCGGGGATAGCTTCTTCCCAGTTTTGAAGTCGCGTTGCGTTTATCGGCACACCGAAAACGGAGCATTTCTTTCGTGCACTTTTGTAGCCCGTCCAACACTCAATAATAATTGCAAAATGTTGTTGAAGAATAAACGAAAAAAATCGTTAAACAAATTATCCGTCAACCTAACTTTTTTTGCGAATGAAAATGATTCATTAATTTTATTTATTACGTACGAATTTTTTCATTATTTGTTCTAATCATCTAAATTTCGTTTTTTCAAATTCCTTTCTCTTAAAAAATGCATGTTGCGTCGCGAATTTTTCATATGTATTTGTCACAAAACCGCGCATTACACCCAAGGAGTTTCCAAACGATTGATCAAATAGATTCGCGGATAGCGCTCATACAAAAAAAAAACTGGTATTTTTAAACATGAGACAAAATTCTGAAAAACTTCATACGTATTCTGAAAATTTAACGAATCATTTTCGTTCGAAAAAAAAGTAAGGTTCTTTCAGATAATTTCTTAAACAAGTTCTGTTTTTACCTGTTTGTTAATAACGTTTTGCAAGTATTAATACTCAAAATTAATCGTGAATAAAGTCCATAATAGTTGCATTTAGGATAACAATCACAGTGACATCACATGGATTTGGATACAAGTTGCTACACGGATGTTTTTGAAGCCACCGATTTAATAATTCAAGTCTGAATTCAGAAATTCAAAACGGAGGATCCAATATGGCGGTTCAAATGGCAATAAGTTATATAATTTGTATGAAACAGAGAGACTTTTCGAAGTCAATATGGCGGCTAATAGACAAAAAGTGACTTCATTTTCATCCAATTGAGTACCCAGATTCCTTAAGACAACTGATTACATATCTTAACTTAAAAATGAGGGATAATAAATGGCCGATCCAAAAAAGTTCGAATACGAAATCTTGTTTGAAACTTCGGTAAGGAAATAAGTTTTCTTTGTGCTGGTCGTCGATATTGAGGCTATGTTAATTGTCGGCATCAGGGTAATGACCCATGTCTGCCCACACATGGCTGACATGCGTGAAAAACGTATTGGAACTAAGGCAATGGCCCATAACATTGGCAAACTGCTGATAGCCTTCACTCGGCCGTTAAACATTGGCCGATGTTGGGCGCCAGCATCAGTGACTCGGATGCTGATAACCAGGTCTGGGTCGGCGTTTAACCAATACTAGCAGCCAACGGGTCGTACCCATTACTAAACCGAACATTGGGCCTATTGTTACTGCTGGCGTTTCCTATATAGGACGTTCTCTCCAAATTTCAGCTTTATCCGCTGAGTAGTTTAAGAAAAAATAGGTCTTAAAACTCTGAGCTGTTGTGGGGCTAGTGCCGCCGTCTTTTCAGGAAAATCGATAGAAAGGGCAGACCATTTTTTCGATTCAATATAACTACTTTCCATTGAGTTTGAGATCATGCAATAAAAAAATAGTATTCAATCTCAAGTATTTGTTTTCATCGATTTATATTGCCGAAGATTGACGAATAAGTAGATCAATGAAATCTTTTCTTTCGGTGTTATCGATGGTATTCATTCTTTTTGACGGATTGATTTCGTATGGAATGACGCCATTTTTACAGAAAATAGCTCGTTAATCTTTTTTTCTGTTTACCAAACTATTTATGTATATATTTTAGATAACGAAACATGCTATTTTATTACGTTAAATAAACAAATGTTTCTATGAACATTTTGCGGGAAGAGAAAGCTATAAAACACTTGGCTTACCAGTGACTTGGTATGTCATTAAAAACTTGGAGTGTCGCTGGCATGCGATGTTTATTTTTTATAGCGAATCGTTACTGATGAATTTTACTTGGCTAATATATTGCATTTGTTATAATACTTTTGCAAGCGATTTTTAGCATGGGATTTTTTTATTTACAAAGAATTTTTTATGAATGACTACAGTTTTATGCTTGGCATACCATTTTTGTTTTGAAGAAACATTTTTTGGTTCATTTCACATCTTTTATAAAGTTAGAATCAAAAAAAAATTATCTTAACCGCAGACATGGCAAAGCGATCCATTGCTATGCACTTGCGAATTGTTTTCAAAACATTTTTTATGTTCTCGTTGAGTTCGGCATAAGCAAAGGTTTCTTGCATAAAGGATATTGAATTCAACCTTGAGAAATTCAATCAAAAGATCAATACCGACTGTAGAATAAATACAGCGATTATCAGCAACAGTTAGCTTTTATAAATTAATCCAGCATAACAGTTGGTCCTATCAGGAGATTGCAGATCTGTCTACCTCGACTCTGGACTTAAAATCCAAGCAAATTTCAGTGACAATGAACTTTCACAGAAAGCTATGAGAGTCCATTGACAAACGTTGACATCAATGGAGAAAGGCGATTCGCCGTGTAATGGCTTCAAGAAGGATATTGTCATAGACAATCTGAGGTAGAGCCGCCTCAAGAGTTGATGAAGGCGAGACTTCGACAAAAATAAATAATGAGTTGATTAATTTTTTAATTATTAATTCATTATTAATAAGCGATGCAGATGGAAACGGTGGAGCTCGAGATACTGAGGATGTAAATGCTAAATAGTTGACTTTTGTTGGAAATTTTATGCTGTAGATATGAAGGTTTGGAGATGTTCTTAGGCATCTAATTGTTAAATGAATGCAAGAGAAGTCACATCCATATATATTAAAGGCGACATACATACGTAATTATAGTTACATTTGGAATACGCGAACACCCGTTACTTACGATGACGGTTTTTAAGGTTAGTCGGTTACACTACGAAGTGAGATTCGGATTCCTAGAGGAGGATCCACTCGTCAGTGAGAATTTTGCGTAGCAAGTTAAATACTTGCATTGTTTTGCGGAAAGGGTCCCACTACGTCAGTGGAGAGTTTTGGGCAAGTTAATTTAGATTTTTACTAAAATTATTAGTTAAGGGTAATTATTTAAAAAAAAAAAAATTTTAATTGGAAGGGAAGAAATAGAGGACGTCAAAAATATCCCAGAAGGAGATTTCACTCCCGTCGGTGGAGATTCGAAAAATGGTATATCCATTAAGTCAGTGGTGAAAAGTTTGGCAATCTGGATCAGGAGGAGCGTGCCGCACAGTCAGTGGAGTCAAGCTGATTTTTCTGTTTCGCGTTCCGTGTTATATGTACGCGGAGGGGTCCAATAACTTGCGCGAAAACGCTGGGCGCGGTGGCCATCTATCGAGTGGATCGGAACGATGCACACGTGAGCGGCACGGCGGGCCCGACGCTGGCGTCTCGGGCGCCCCGTGTCTTAGGTTTACTATTCGTGGCGCTTTGAGCGCGGAGCCCCGGTTTCACCCGCATGTTTTCTCGTAGTACGGATATGATACTTAAACACAACCTTACATTCGCGGGTTGTGCCGGGTTATTATAAGTGATAAGAATTAAATTACGGATTTATGTTCTACGGAACTTCTGCTAGTGTTACAGGAAAGTATAGTATCGCAAGCTGTCATGTGTAAGTGTGAGAGCTAGGGATGATACCGGCTCGTCACGTGTACTCTGACAGATGGTCCTTAATTTATTATTTAATATTTTTTTACTCTTTCAGTTTTGTCCCTGATCTACGCTAGACTGAATGGCATAGATAGCTGGTTGAAGAGGACAGTTCATAGTCTACACAGTGACATGTCTTCTATCGTCTACTTAAATAATCCTCTATTGAGTAAAGCCTCACTCTGCGTCAGCTCAACTTTGTTCAGGTAGTTGAGTTTTATGATTAAAGCTTATTGATAACGACTATTAATTAATCACAGTTGTTACTGTTTCAGACTGATGGAGAGTGGACTTGTAAATAATTGTGCTACACAGTACAACATTAAATTCCTTTGCAGCAGTTCTAATAATTTGGTAAGTAACTTCTTATTCTTATCTCAATTCCTAAAATTTAGTTATTTACATTAGTGATCTTTATTCCAGATCTGTCGCTGGAGGTCCTCCGCAGGCACTGGCTGGGATTTTTTTTACTTTGCAGCGAGTCTCTTTGGTTTTCCTGTGACTGAAGTTAAGGTCTACGTATCGACACAGGTTTGAACTATCTTTTTTTACATGTTTACGTACTAATGTATGCCTTCTTAGGTTTCAGGGGAAAAACAGCAAGTGGGGAGTCAAAGGTATGCGCGTAACAGAGTTGCTTAATGTTAACAAAATAAAGGTCGATTCTGAAAAATATCCTTTACATAGATTTGTGATGTGCGGTTTACGAGTTATTTTCCAGGGTTCCTGCCTTTATTCGGATCCGTGGCTATCATCTGCAGATAATCCTCAGGAAAATTTCGCACTGTGTTTGGATTCGTCATTGTGCGATTGAACAAGTCTGATGCGAACTGAAATATTATCCCGACGTGACACTCCGTAATAATAATACTTGAATCCAAAATATAACCTCTAAAGACAATTTTCTTCACTTACAGGAGGAAACATCCATATTTTTGTTTCGTTCCTAAAAAAGGTAACTTCACGTTAGGACAAGAGATATTATTATTAAATCATAACACTAGAGGGAGAAATCATCACGCACGCACGACCTGTCACTTTATGTCATTAGAAGCCAAGAGTGGTCTGGTCGGCAGACGATCGCCGCGACTTTTTCAGGTCGGGCTGTCGTTGCGTTAGCTGCTAGCCAATGTTGTATGCGTCTTTCCTTCACACGTACGCACACGTACATATGATCGGACAAATTTATTTCGATGTGTGAGTTCGGACAGAAGTGAAGTTTTGCCAGATATCAGCATTTCGGGACCCGATTTTATCACAACAGGGCTCTTCAAAGGAAGGAAAAAAAAATAGAAAATATTGAACCTGACAGATTTGGCGTCCGCGACGTTTTGACTGAGATAATTCCAGTTAGATTTCGTAGCAGACGAAGAAGGGGCGATGTTCTAGATAATAAAAACAGCGCTAGTGTCTCGTCGTCGTCTTGTCAGGTGGCATACAGATTCTTTTAAAACTTGGCGTCGAGACGCTACCGCGTCTCTTTATAAAGGGAATTGGTTGATGGAAAATTTATATCAAGTGTGAAGTTTTATAACCTACTCGATTCATTTTATGTGTTGTTGTTCTTCTCGGGCGGTTCGGATCGTCAGAATCCAGAATAAAATGATGCTACCAAGGCTGACCTTGCCGCAGTCTTTAGCATAGCTGCGATGGTAACTATAGACTATTGTGTTCTATACAAGCGTTCAAAGGTCTTGCAAAGAATGGCAAGGGTTGATTCACATTCCCTGATCGGGAGACCTGATTATTCACGCATTTCTATCTACCGTTGAACCAAAGAATTGAAAAAGGAAGAAGCAAGAGAAGTAGCCGCGCTTCTCAATAGCCCCTTAATAAATCTACCTAATACGAAGCAAGCGAGAAGGAATTCAGGAAGAAATCTTTTTTTGTTCTTGGTTTCACGTTTATCTGGAAGGTTATTTACAGGAAAATATCTTACACAAAAAGTTAAACAAATAAAAAATATGACAATCAAAATTTCTGCATCTGCAAAAATAACCTTCGTTAAAACGTAGAGCCACCAAATTAGTTTAGAGAGGAAAATATGTACGGCCTTTCTTGTTGCTTTTTTAATTTCCCGATGACGGATATTTTTAAAGAGAAAAAAAATTGTATGAAATTAAGACGATCTCTGTAAATTGAAAACTTTGTCACGCTATATCTTTTTAGTCTTAACTCGGGGAGAACAGCATGTAGAAGATCTTCTGTCTTATCTCATTTTGAAGTGGCGGTTATTGAGTATTAATAATAATACTGAGGCTAGAGGTAGTTATTTGTACTTTGTCCGCGTTTTCTGACTCGAATATTAATCAAAGGCAAACATGCCGATATACTTTCTTGTAGTACTCTTGATTATTTAGTGTCGAGTTCTCTCCGGTTGTGTTTTCAACGCGATGGAATGTCTTTTTATGACAATCAAAATTTCTGCATCGGCACAACGAACTTTGTCAAAGTGTAGCGCTGCCACATTAGTTCAGGAAAAACATTTCTAGGGACCTTTTTGTTTTTTGTTAATTCCTCGATGGCGGATATTTAAAAAAAAAAAAATTGTGTGAAATCAAGACGATCTCTGGAAATGAAAAACTTTGTCACGCTATATCTTGGCCAGATTAACTCTTGGATAATAAACATATCTACCTTTTCTGTTCCATTTCCAATCATCTAGTGGCGGTTTTTCCGGGATTTTTTTTCAAAGGCAAAGAAATAAATTTTTTTGCCAATTTAAAACTGTGCGGCGATATATTGGTCAGATCAACTCCTAGTGAAAACAAAAACATATTTGCCTACTTTGTTCCTTCTTCGATTATCTATTGGCGGGTTGCACCGGATTTTTTTTAAGGGCAAAGAAATACTTGCCGTCGCTACGCTGCCGCGTGTCTTCATATTTTATTGTCATTTTAAAACTTTGGCCGGCGACATCCGGCGATTAAGTTTCAATATAGTAAAAAAAATTGCTTCTCGTTAAAAACAAATCCGGGGTAACCCGTCACCAGACAATCGAAAAAGGAACAGAAAAGGCAGATGTTTTTTTCAGGAGCTGCTCTGGCCAAGATGAAGCGTGACAAAGTTTTCAATTTTCAGAGATCGTCTGAATTTCACACTTTTTTTTTTCAAAAATATCTGCCATCGGGGAATCAAAAATGAAACTAAAAAGTCCCTAGACCTTTTTTTCCTGAACGAATGTGGCGGCGCTACACTTTGACAAAGTTCATTTTTGTAGATGCAGAAATTTTGATTGTCATAAAAATATATATTTTACGACTTTTTTTCTTCATTCGATCATTAAAAAAATGATTTTATTAATATTTTTTGTAAAATTAGAACCGTTAGGTATAATGAGTAAAATTGTTTTTATTGCGAATCGGAATTAACAATGTTTTTCTGTAATATGTTCGCTCTTCTTAATATTCCGTACAACTGGACATATATAATGAGAGAAAAATCATTTGGATGGTCTACTCTAGGCTGGTAAAAATTGTAAACCGATACGGGGAGTAGAGTTACTATAAACATCCCGATCCACTCGTTGAAAAGATTGACCGGGAAGTTTGTTTGAGTTGCCTTAAAAGGAGTCGAGGATCGATAAGACATCGCGAAGATGGCTCCTCTTCGGGCGTTCCGGACTCGAAAGCCGGAACGCGCACGAGTGCACACTCGCATCAACGACTCGAATTTCTGGTTTTCCATTGTGCATGCCTTTAACTCAACGTCTTTTGTCTCATTCTTTTCGATCTCTCGTTCCCCTGTAAGTTCTCATCTTATCCGCTCGCGTAGAGGAGTCTAAGGTCGAGATTGTGAGGAAGACGTGGTTCACTTGTATATCAAGCCGTTGTGCAGCACGTGGGCGAGCACCCCGCGCGCATTCGCCTCTTTCACTCGGTCTTCTCGTTCTTAGATCAGGAGAGCTCTAACAGAATCGACTGTGTGTCTTCTATTCTCTAAGGATTTCATCTCAGAGAGCATAGGCGGGTGTCCAGTCGAGATGCACGAGGGAATTTTTCCGTTTCCAGACCCCACACGTCTTCTACATCTATTTCTTTTAGACAATCATGTTTATTTCCTGCGCTCAGTACGATAGCAATATCATTGAATTCATTAATAAATTATTTTTCAATCGGTACATTGTCATCAAAAGACTTTCATACAAGGATTTGACCCAATAAACTCGGAGATTTTCAACAATTTTTTAGACCCTTTGCGGTTACATGTTCTGGCTGCAAAGCTTAAACTATTGTCGCGAAGGACGTATCGTTCCGAATGACTCAAGAAAATGCATGTTATCTGTTTGAACGTTCTAGAATGTGGCATTGTCGGTATTATATTTTAATAACATTTCAAGTTGGCGGAAAAAATCTGCTGGTGTGGACTTTTTCTCGGTGTTACCGATTATAGTGTTAATAGTAACACTTTTTACGGTGTAAAATTAACACGAGTGGTTTCGTTAAATTTATTTCCGTGTTAATTTTTTTTAACACCGATTCATCACTTTTACACCGTGAGCGGCATCAGTTTAACACTTGCTAGTGATTCGGCGCTGATCGGTGTGACTGACGCGTGTGTGGTAGGGAGCCGATACAAATAATATTACGCACGCCATCATATTTTAACACCATTTGTTAAACACCGCTCATTATCATCGCCATTGGTGTAGATCTATAGGTATAGACACCAACTTGGTGTTGTTTTTAACACCGGATTTTTAATAGTGCATTACTCATGCAAGTTTCAGTTTTGTTTCATAAAACTTTGGCACCTAGTTTGTATTCTATAGAGGGACGGTCGAAGCACATCTAAACGGTTCAAGGTTTTGAACCGTTCAAGGATCGGAAAGCAAGTAATCTGCAGACAAAATTATTTTTAAAAAGTCACCTGCAAAAAATATCGTTGGACATAAATTCATCCGCAAAAAGATAACAGAAAATAAAGATATCCGAAAATAAATTGCCACCTATACTACACTGTTACAAAAATTTGGGTAAAATTGTTACACAGTGTAGCTTGGTTACAGAAACAAGTATAGAAAATTTTCAACAATACAATTCTTCTGAGTTCGTTACGAAAGTCGTATTAGTGATGTACAATCCGCTAGCTTCGTTGTTAAGTATTAGTGATGTACTTGCTAAATTACAATTTCAATTTTGCAACAGCCGCATCTACTATTGGATATCTTTAGAGCTAAATTACTAGACATGTGCAGGAAGCTCTTTCACAGAAACGCTACAGCAATGTTACTACAACGAGGATAACGTATAATTGATGTACAATTTTACTAAATTTGTTAATAAGGCCGTGATTTAGTTCGTCATAGAGGAAGCTTTGTTTTCATTGAAACACAATTTCCAGATTTTTATGTCCGGGTACTTAGAACGGTCCAAAACGTTGAGAAAAGTGATTCAGAAAAAGATATGTGCATATGCGTGTGTATGTGCAGATTTCTTGTAAGCACGATAACTGTCGTAATTTAAGATGTATATTCGTCAAATGTGCCACACAAGTGGGCTGTCATACAACAGCGTTTGCGATTGTAGTTAGCGAGAATCGGGTGGGAAATTCAAATTTTACAGCATTTTGAAAATTTCGAGATAATCACTTTCATGCTATAATTTTCGCAAATTAAGAAATATCCGATTAAACTTTTGTATGTGCATAGAATACTATGAAGCCATTATTAGGCGTACAAAATTTGGCACGAATCGGTAAAGTGGTTCCGAATTCATTGCTATTTCAATTTTTTCTTTAATTACTGCAAATACTTCTGTAAATTCTGCAATATCCGGCTGCAATTGTCGACGTGATTCCATGATTATTGGTTATCAATAATGAATTGAGTCAAATGAACTACCAATAATTTCGATAAATTGCGATTTCGGTGATTGAAATTTAAAAAAAGCCGTAATTTTTTTAGCCAGCCTACAAAGTAAAACTTTGCAAATTGTTTCCTCGTGATTTTTTTATGTTTACAAAGCTTTCTCTATGATGACGCCAAAATCGATAAGGATACTTTCTCATTGAGGTAGCTTTGTAAACACCAACAGATCCTGAGAAAGCAGTTTGGACAGTTCTACTTTGCAGGCTTGTTTAATATAAGTTTACTTTTATTTTACGACACGTACATTGAATTTTCATTTGATTTCGTATATAAAATAGAATTTCATAGATGGGTTCAGAAATTTTTATACAGTATATGAATTTTTCAAATATTTTTTATAGTACAATACTACGCATTTTAATTTGCTTTAGGACGGATCTTTCAGGCTGCTTCCTCAAAATAATCAACTATATGGACAATGAGGTGCTTTTCGTGCTTACGTCTCTCGTGCGTAAATCAGAAACTCAATTTCGTCACGAGCGAAGGTCTTTTGGCCGTGACACGGATCCAGCTGGATGACTAACAAATTATACAAGAGAGAAAAAGTGTATAACAAAAGTTGTAAAAGGAGCGCGAAATATATTATAGAGAACGAGGGGTTGAGAGCCGAGGGAGCCTGCGAATTCTCAAGAGCGCCCGAGCCGAGTGTGGGTGGCAAAACTGGTGGATGAGAAATACAAACATACGCGATGGCAAGGTGAAGCCGAGGTGTGTGTTGTGTTGTGAGTCGTTCCTTCTGAAACCTCGAAGCTAAACCATACAACGAAGAAGCTTCTTCTTTCTTTGTCAGGAAACTTGGGTGTGCGGTCGTCACATGTAATAAATAATGCACTCTTCTACCGATACACTCTTCAACTGTGAAATATCTATGCTACTTGGACGCTCTCATCATCCTGATGCTCTTAAGTTTTACTACTCACTACGATTTTTTTAGTTTCCACTAAATTAATTTGTTAATTTTTTATCTTCATCTTGCACATTTTATTTATTATTGACATTTTATTTGTTTCAATTTAATTTATAATTTATGCGATGTATACATTTTCAATTGATTCTTATGAACAAATGTTTTTTTATACACGCAGAGATATAATTGGTAATTTTTTTCAATTATATTCAAACATTGCCCGACGTTAACTGCATTTTTTCGCCGTTGGCCAGTTGTACCATTTTACGTACTGGTGCAATTATTATTTTTTTTTCAAAGCAGATTCATTCGTTCTGAAAATATCCCTGAGCACTTTTTTCAATTTTTTCTTTTTCGTGTTTTTCAAAAATTGGCATTCGATTTTGTCATTTTTTGGTCGACCCAAGGAATCCAAGGAAGATCTTTGCGTTCTGCGATTATCCCGGTTCAAATGCGGATATTATCAACGTTTTCGCGTGTAACTGTGACTTTCGCGTCACTTCGTTCGGGTGTAGCATTGATATGCATCTTCAGAAAAATAAGTAAAAAGTCATGAATTGCTGGTAAGGTACAATGAACATAATCGACCTAATTGCAATCGTCAGGCATGTTAGAAAATTGAGGGGTTATCCTGTGAACATCTGTAACTCGGTTTCGAGGGTAAACCTGACATCCACCGTTATATACACTGTTAAAAATTTTTGTATGAAAATTCATAAAATGTATATGAAGTTTTATGCATATACAGTATATGAAATTTCATATACAAGTATGTATCAATATTAAATTATTCGTATATTAAGAACAATGCAATATTTGTCATTATTTTCACACAAACTTAAATTTGATATAACTTCGTATATTAAACGTGTTGTAAATTTAATAATATTTTCAACAGTGATATGTTAATATTACAACAAAGTTTGTGAATCAACTTTTGCAATACACAGCTTATTAAATTTCAATGTCAGCTACATTAATTTCAACATACAGGTATTGAAATTACAACAGAATTATAAAAATTTATATACATTATATATGAATTTGAATTTGGTATACCTCGTTTGTAAATCTGATATAACTTCGTATATTAAACGTGTTGTAAATTTAATAATATTTTTAACAGTGTAGTTTAGGGATACCAGCACAAGGTAATAATTATTATGCTCCCAACAATCTGCGACATGGACGAATATTGCTGTATGGCCAAACTAGTCAAGAAAGATAATTAAATTCTATATGAGTTCTTTACGCTTATATCATTAATTAGATGTGCGCAGATGGGAAAAATATCAAAAAAAAAAATTGAAAAAAGGGCCTGGTGATAATTGCAAATCGCAAACATCTGCCCCGGAAAAAAAATTGCACCAATAAGTGAAATGTTAAAGTGCGTCGAGATAATTGGGGAACGAAAATGTTTGCTTCGGAACAAATGAATCGCACGATCGGTTAAAACGGTACAAACATAAAACAATGGTAAAATTAAATGCCATTTTTTGAAATAATCATTTTAAAAAATCTGATAACAGTGTCTGGAGATATTTGCGAAACGAATAAATCTGCTTTGGAAAAAAAAATAATTGCACCAATACGTAAAATGATACAACTGGCCAACGGCAAAAAATGCAGATAACATTGGCCAATGTTTTAATATAATTGAAAAAAAAAACTAAGAAAAGTGCCTCGAGATAATCGCAGAACGTAGACATCTGTCTTGGATAAAAACGAATCGCCCTTACAGAATCGGTGCAACTCAGTAACCACCAAAAAATCACAAAACTGATTGCCAATGTCTGAAAATAATTTAAAAAAACTCAATCAAATTCCTGAAGATGTGCAGAAAACGAATCAATCTGCTTTAGGAATAGATTAATTGCCCGAAATGGTTAAATGGTTTAAATGGCCATTACAATGGAAATTAAGAAAAAGACGGTTAATTTTTTAAATAAAAAAAAGGCAAAAATACGGCCCTAGAGATATTTGCAAAACTAATAAATCTGCCCTGGGAAAACAATATTGCATCAATCGTTGAGATGTTACAACTGGCCAAGCGCAAAAATGAGAAAATCAATTGCTCATATAAAAAAAAAAAAGAATTAAAAAAAAAAATTAAAAAAGCGCCTGGAAATATTCGAAAGACGAATAAATCTGCCTTGTAAAAAAACTATTGCACCAACCGGTGAACCGGTAAAACTGGCCAACCGAAAAAGGCGCGAAATTTCGTTCGAAAATGGCCGCCAGTTCATAAATAAGTGTAGAAAATATATATAAAAAATTGTGCTTGCAGGAAATCGTGGTCCGCAAAAACCTGCCAACGGAATTTTTTTTTGTCCTCTGCGTTATATGTAACTAGGGTTATCGCTGGTTAGAGTTGTAATTTTGCGTATGCAGAAATTTTCAACATCATGTAAATTTTATTACATATATATAAATCGATATGAGATTTACGAACCGGGTAGTCGAATTTCATCTAACATACTTTTATTGTAAATTTAACAACAATCCAAGAGTTCTACGATACTGATACTAGAAAATTACAGTACGTGAGTGTATTAATCTTCATTTTAATCTACCAATAGTGTATTTGCCAATAACGAATGCATATATGGTATATACAGCCGAGCTTTATAACCGGTAAATTAATTTTCAAATAATCTTTAGCATGCATTCTCAAAGTCGTTCTGACTTTGTCATCTTAAATGTAGCTCTAGCGACGACTACCACGATATCTAGGTGGTGCACCTTGCGACCCATGCACCAAAGGCCCTATCGCAGGAGTAAGGGCGGTGCTGTAACAAATGTGCTCGATTAAAAGTCAACAGGGTGTAGAATTGCAAACGAGACGATATAAAGCAGAGTAGTTTGGTCATCCGATATCGGTTCTCGTTACGTCCCTTCTACTTTATTATTTAAACCTCCAAATTTTTTCCTTAATAGCGAATGAAAGAAAATAACGAGAGCGATAATACCCTAATTCGTTGTTGAAAATACGGTGCCAAGAATTTGTATTGCTAAAATTAAGTCAAGCCATGGCATGACTATTCAATTCCTCAAGAATCAATATTCAAAACGCCATGTGGCGAATAAGGATCTGATCAGTTAAAAATGTTGTACTAATGATTTTTCAACTGCTCAAGGCGAAGACATAAAGTTTGGTCATCTGACATCGGTTCCCGTTGTTTTCTCTTAATTTACTAATGAAACCAGCTAAGATTGTTTCTCACTAGTGAATGAAAAAAATATCATGATTGATCATTTTCGTTCATCATTAAAAATACGGTCTAAACGTTTTGTACTACAAATAAAAATCATGATGTTCACTTTTTATAAGGAGTTTTGTTGATATCAGCATGAACTTGGTTCGTACTTGAATTAGTCGCTAATATAGGTTTTTAAAAAAATTCCTGTAGTTTCAAAAATAAAATGGAGATCATTGCATGCATTCGCTAAATTCCTAAATAATCAAGATTTAAAACATCACGTGGCCAATTGCAGTCCGTTAAGTTCTGAATTTGTTTACAGATATTTTAAGTCTGTGCAGCGAAATTGGAAGGGAGTGAAAAGCCTCTAATAAGGAGATTTCCATTTTCATAATTCGAGTTTAACTTTTGAATTCCAATTTAAGGATTTTTCTATCGCATTAAGTCGGCGGCTCATCGCGGTATATGATTGGGGGGGACCTACCGGTGTTCCGCGACTGGGAAAACTGATGACGAAACTGGTGGCAAGAAAGCACCCCGTTGCGAGCGTGTAACTAATGTCCACGATTAAAAGTCAACAAGGTGTAGAGATGCAAACGCGCGACGACGCGGCACGGTTATTTGATACGAGCGGCAACTGCAGCCCAGGGTTTACAGTAGAGGAGCGTAGGATAGACAGAGAGAACCGACAATACTTACTCTCTCTTACTCTCACGGTTCCATACGTCTTTGCGCTGCTGTAATCTTCTTCACGTTTCTCGTCGCGCGCGCGGCAATCTCCGGTTTCTCATTTCGCGGCGGTCCGAATCTACTGAAATGCACTCTGCACTCGACTCAGCAGCGTAGCGCGGCATCGGTATCCTTTGTAGAACAGGAGATGAACCTTCGTGATCTCTTTGTTTAGTCCCGACGACGATGCGACGAGGTTTTAAAAAAACGAAAAAATTCGAATCTCTTGAAAGACGAGAATTCATCCCCAAATGTAAACTTCTTGAATGCCAATCTCACTTTAGGAATTTATTCACGCTCGCATTTTTAGGTCCTATTGTCGGTGAATGCAAAGACGAGGCACGACTGAAAATGGGAGAGTCATTATTAACGAAAGAGCGACACAGAGAGTCTTAGAACTTGGAGAGTCAGTAATATTCAACTTTTTTTCAGGCAGCCGAATGAATTTTAAATTCATTAAAGAAAAAGTGCAGTAGGTGAGAGGTATTACTTTTACAAATACAAAACGAAAGAAAAAATTACCTTAAGACATAAAAAGTGAAAATAATTAATAATTACCTCAGTTCTACATGAAGAAAAATCATCTGATAATATACCAACAACAATTTTTTTTTGCCAGTACAACAAATTATTTGTGAGTACTGAAAACATATTTGATGATATGGCGAACAAATTTGTTAGGCCAGCAAAAAAGTGAATAGCTGTCGCTGCGTTAGCTGCCCAAACAACACATTTTTCTCCGCGCAGCTTAGATGCTTATTAAGGCCATAATATATTCACTGAAACTCCTTTTTTTAACTCGTTTTTAAGGTACTTAAGAGCAGCATCGTTCCCGTCCCACTTGATCACGGGCTCTCTGAAAATTCCAGTATTCTAGTGTACGATGCGTGGGAAGAGTGTCGGGTAAAGCAAAGAGAAATTCGACGGTATCTGAGCTCGTTCGAGCCTTTATGGAGCTCTACAAATACACGCACTTCACAAAAAGTTTTCAGCAGCCGAAAAATATTTGGGTTCTCCACAAAACTGCAGAACCAAACAGTGAAGTTTGGGATTCTTCCCCGGACTTATTCAGTAATCGAAAGTTATGTTGGAAAACTGCGATTTAGGTCTAAACTTTTGAAGAGCATTCGAACGCGTATCTCGCTGTACCACAGACAAGAATATAAATTGTTTCCATTATTCGCAGTACACAGAAGTTATCGGCTGACGCATATGAAACATATCAAGATGATTTCTTATACACAACTCGAAATTTTGTTGCAGCTTATACAAAGTTCACAGTTTATTGCAGTTCATTTCGTCAGACTTTGTACGGTGCCGGACGGTTTCTTGGTGCGTTTCAGTAGTTGATGTAGTCCTCCACGATTTCCCGTGGGCTCCTAACCGATAGTCTATAACGATTTTTGACTGAGGCGCAATTACCACAGAAGAAGAAAAAACCGTCAGTCGCCCGCGAGAGAGACTGCGATGTTGAACACTGCACTGAGAGAAATAGATGTTATTGAAAAGCAGAAATATATTATCCAGTAGCATATTAGATATTTCGTATAAGGATGGCACTCTTCATTGTAAAGGTAAGTATCTAAGATAATGCAGGAACAATCCATATTGTAAACATGATATCACATATAGTACGTAATGAAATCTGGATAGGAACTAGTACTATCAACATTTTTACTATGATAGATAATTAAAATCTTACTATCTATTTTTCTCTGCGTGTCCTTTCTTTGTTCTCGGGCGTTCTCCTGTTGATTGTCTAAGTCACCGATTTTCAATCGGCAGAATTTCAGGTGACATTGTGAAGTAGTCCTTTTAACTCCGATTACAACAACATTATTTGAACCTTGGCTTGATCAATTAGGCGCAAAATTTCTGATGGAAGAAAAATGTAATGCAGTAAAATAGATGAAATATTTAGGACGTCAAATTAGAAACTGTGTTTTATGTATACCCTAGTGGATCCGAGTAACCGTCATTCTGTGGTTGTTTTACGGTTACATACAAGTAACCGTCATTATAAGATTCATTTCCAGCTGATTTACTGTAACACAACCATAATGAGACCGATAGAGCGACCGTTGCTTTGGAATAAAAACGAACCCGATTGCAACTATTCGTCAGACTTTGTACGGTGCCGGACGATTTCTTGATGCGTTTCAGTAGTTGATGTAGCCCTCCACGATTTCCCGTGGGCTCCTAACCGATAGTCTATAACGATTTTTGACTGAGGCGCAATTACCGCAGAAGAAGAAAAAACCGTCAGTCGCTCGCGAAATACTGCGATATTGAACACTGTCCTTTCTTTGTTCTCGGGCGTTCTCCTGTTGATTGTCTAAGTCACCGATTTTCAATCGGCAGAATTTCAGGTGACATTGTGAAGTAGTCCTTTTAGCTCCGATTACAACAACATTATTTGAACCTTGGCTTGATCAATTAGGCGCAAAATTTCTGATGGAAGGAAAATGTAATGCAGTAAAATAGATGAAATATTTAGGACGTCAAATTAGAAACTGTGTTTTATGTATATCCTAGCGGATTCGAGTAACCGTCATTCTGTGGCTGTTTTACAGTTACATACAAGTAACCGTCATTATAAGGTTCATTTCCAGCTGCTTTACCGTAACACAACCATAATGAGACCGATTTATTCCGACCGTTGCTTTGGAATAAAAACGAACCCGATTGCAACTATAAAGTGACCAATATTTTAACCAAAAACGAACCTCAAAGTAACGCAAAAGTACTCGACAGTTCCTTGAAAGTAAATTTTCAGTTGCTTGAAGGTTCTTCAAATAACCGAAAAGCAACCTGAATCGGACCATTGAGTTCATTGCGGGTTCCTTTACAATTACCCAACGGTCATTAAGTTGCTTCTGCGTCATTCTGGGGTTGTTTTTTGTTCCATAACGACCGCCACTATTTGGTTGTTTAGCGGTTATTGAGATCCACTAGGGTATCGAGCAAAGAAGGCTTATAACATGTAGCTTGCGAAAATACTCGATAAAAGGGCATACGTAATATTAAGGTAACAGATAAGCGAATGTTATGTCAACGGGAATAAGAAGTTTCGTAACGAAATTATTATTTCCCAATGACTTAGCTTCTGCAACGATCACTTACCTCAGTAAAATAAGTAATGGTTTTCATTATACTAATAACAATTGGATATAATCTGGAAATCAATTCTATGCTCTCGAAAACTAGTAATAGTTATATTTATTGTTATTCCTAGTCTCATATATTCTAATTGCGAAAACTATACATCTATAGTACATGGCTACATAGTGCGTAGCGTAGCACACGGCAGTCAACGAATGATTATCCGAGACCATCTCAAGATCTCACTTTTGAAGAACCTGAGATTCTCTGTATTGTTCGGTTTGGGATTTAACACTTTTATGTCGCATAACCATAAAATTTTTTCTTGTATTCATCGATTGTTGCTATTTATTTACTATGCACCAATGGGTGGTCCGAAAACTGTGCACTGTGTAACACTTACGTGCAGCCCGCTCTAAGCACCATTTGTACTGATATTACAAACGAGACTCTTGGCTGAGACCTAGACAGTATCGCAAGAATTCACGTCTGTATAGATAGGCCAATTATAAAATTCTATCAACAGCATAGGTCACAATCCCAGACTTTCGACTTGTCTTCCATTTACTTATACTGTGAATAATTCCCAAACATTTTTGTGTGTCATTACCAATTTCTTCTCTTCCGTCTACTAAGAATATTTATCAGAGAACATTTCATAGCTCAGCATAAGATTCATTGACAGCAGAAAAATTTTCTCAGCCCAGCGAGAATATTTGCTAGTAAAAAAAAAAAATATTTGCTTGCCTAGAAAAAAGTTTCTCTGAGCAACATTTCGCATCAGGAATACGTTACACCTCCATGGATCAAGGATATAGATCCAAACTAACCGAATTGTTCTGCCCCCCATAAAAAAATCTTAATTCACTGTTACGAGGTATGATTTTTTTTTTGGCATTTCAGACACCCGCCGTTTTCAGAACATCAAGGGACGCAGGAATGCAATCCACCGGATCCCAATCCTCGCTGTCTCGTTTTTCTTCTTTGACGATGCTAGTGCCCCTTCCATCGGCCGAAGGAACACTCATGGGTCGGCTCGCAGCCAGGGAACTTTGAATATTCAGAGGGGCTACGAGGATGCGTGTGATAGAAATCACAGGAGTGGGAAAAGCAAGAGGAGAGCATGATGATGAGAGAGGAGAAAGAAGAAGAAGAGGGAGTAGGCCTTATTCCCTCGTTGGCCAGCCTCCGGTCATTGGTGCGAGTCTCTGTGCACCAACTCGAGTCTCTGCTGACTGCCGCGCATCATTCGGTCTCGGAAAATCTCGAGGTGGGGCCGCGAAGAGAGTGTATAGTAGTACATACTGCAGTAGAACACTGGCAACTGAGCAGGAACATCGAGAACCCGTTTGGTCGCGTGGCGCGCCCACGCGTTGCGTGTGCGCTCGCGCCACCAGAAAGAGATATGGGAACCCATAGCTTCGAAGCTGCGGTCACATCCAGCTGCGTACGTGCTTTCTGTGCTTCAACTCTACAGAGAGATGATGATGATGATGATGGTGATGATGATGATGATGATGATAATGATGATGGGGCGGACAGAAGACTTTGAGGCTTCCTATTGAAGCCGAAGCTCTTGACCTCTCGTATAGACTCTGCAAATTGCTTCAAGTGGAATCATAGAGTAACTAATTTGAGTAAACTGAGGTTGAATAATTCTGCTTTTTATTTAGAGGTCATGTTTATGGAGTTAGGACATGAAAAAAACGATTCTGATTATCGTTGAGCATAATGATGCCTTTACATGTTCATTGTTGAACTAACTGAATTTTTAAGTTTCTTAAAAATAGTTGAACCAACTAAATTTTAAGAATGTTCAAAGTGGTCGAACAAACTCAATTTTTAAGTATGTTTGCAATAGTTGAACAAACAAAGTTTTTGTATATTTAAAATTGAAGTATAATCAAAATCGTTGAAAAATAAATTTGCTAATTGTGTGCAACATTTGCGATTTTTTCTTCGACCAAAAAGGTCAGAAATACGTGATACTTTGTCTTTTCAAGGAAAAACTATTTCCATTTCTACCTAAAGTACCTTATACATGCGATGCATGGACTTTAACACTGCACCGAACACCAGAATAATTATACATATGCTTATAGTTTGTACATACGTGCTAGCGATGTCGTCGCGTGATCGAAAGGAACGCGTGCAAATGACGACGAATCGTCGGTTTTCACTGAATCCGCTTAATTAGCGCTATCTCTCGTTAACTACGCTTTGCCGCTCCACCTGTAGCTCGTTGGAGGAGAGTACGCGACTGGAATAACTATGAGACTGAATTATAGAGAGATCACAAGTAGCTTGATGTGTGCCATTTCAACGGATAAATACCGTACGACGAGTACTTGATGACTATTTTACTTTGATCTCATTAGTCCTATACGTTGCACTATATTACCTGAAGTACACATCTCGGACTTTTAACTCTAAGATAAGAGCTTACGAGCGGCTCGTATCAAAAAGTTTTTAATAGTTGCTATTATTAATACGCAATCGTTATCCACCGTATATAGTGTCTATCTGAAATAATCTTTTAAGAGGCTTGCATTCACATTTCTTTCTGTATGTTGGCACTCTAATGTCGTTTGAATAATTTTCTGAATTATCCATTAAATTCCCTAGGAATAAGTGAAAAGATTTTCGAAACCGAAACTCATCAGAAATGAGAGTTGAAGATCCGAGAAAACATTTAAAAGGATTTCAGTCAAATTGGCTAGATACAGTGATAGGATCATAAATAGTGTGACTATATTCACCTAAGCTATCACCCAAACTGAATTAATCTGTATACTCATATCCGTTGAAAGATTATTTATGGAATTCATCTTTTTATCGGCATCGACAAGCAATTACTATGTTTTCAAAGATTTATCGGAATTGGTTTCTTCCACAATGAAAGATCCCGTAAGAAATTGAGAATTCTCGGTGGTATTGAAAAGGAGAAATAGCTCGTGGATTAGAACGCTTCTCAAGCAATTATCATGATTCCTATTTCGCGTCTTGTATTTTCCATTCAGGTTTTACATGCAGCTTAGAGGCTCCCGCGACTGGCATACTGTTATTGAGCGTGCCTAAACACTGTTATTATTGTAATAAAAGGAATATAAACAGGCAACTTTACGAGTCAATTCGAATAATATCTTTGCCTTCGAGTAAGAAATAGCAGTTCGTGTTTCAGATATGCAAGGACGAGTGAAACCGAGCCGAAGCTATATCTATGATCCTCCTGGGATTTTTCTCTCTTCTTACTTGCATCCTCCTCGCTCGAACATGTACGTTTGACCGTTCAGGCACCCAGCGTGCCGCGCCAATGATTTAGACCCTATCGGAACCCGATTGCGCGGCAACCGCGCGGCCAACCGTTCTCTCCAGCAGCTCCTAATTGCCTTGACGCACTTTATCAAATGCTTCACCAAACATCGTGATGACCGTGAAGGATTCGGGCCTCGTAAACTCAAATTAATCCAAGAGAGATTGCATACAGAGAAATCTTCATAAAAAATATGTTGCTGTGACACGCGAGTGGACAAAACGCCGGTTTTATTTTTATTCGAATTTAAAATGCAATATTTTTTTTATTTAATTTTATGATAGATGAAAAACATATTTTCTCTATCATCTAATGCTTTTTACAATGATTTTTTTATTTTTAGGAAGAAACGATGTTTTGATATTCATAGGTTCTCACAAGAGGAGGACAACACTGAGAAAAAAAATTGTTAGAACCAACAAAACATGCGCTTGCGGGCGGCGAAATAAATATTTGTTTGATCGAAAGTAATATTCAATTGATCGAAGCGGCTGGTGTTACTATTAATAGATGTATCGATCAACATTGCCAAATATTTTGTCCAATCGACAAAATATGCTTTTCGCTGCCCGCAAACGCACGTTTTGTTGATTTTAACGATTTTTTTTTCTCAGTGAACTCACATGTAAATTTAGAAAATGTTGGTCCCGAATAGATTTTTTTGTTGTTATACAATGAAGTGATGTGCTAAGTTCAAATTTTAGTTTTCTCTTCCGAATTAAAAAATTGGTCTTATCTCGATATGTAAATACATTTTTTTTACTGAATAATAATGCAAGTTATATTGCCCATATAATTCCGCGGATATTCCATTTTTTTTTGTGGAATTTTTCAATTCCAATTTTTTGTTAATTTGTTCGTAAATTGCAATTTCTCATTGAAAAACCGAAAAAAAATATTGGGTTGTGAATAACAAAATTGGTATATCACGTTTCGTTAGCAAATTTTTCAATTGATCTCCGTAAGCGACATTCGTAAAGCGTCCACTAGTTGCACATAGCAATAAAATGCGCAACTCAAAGAAATAAAATCGGCTCGGAATGGTTTTACCATCCGCGCCCACTAGCATGACGCTACTTCTCGATGTGCCGTTGAGTGCGTCCCGCAGTATCTATGCGATCATTTTCGCAGTATTCTGATATACTGTAGCATGTGCGAATGCGTTTTACTACTGACAGAGAGCAATATCATAGCCTACAAATTTTTATACGTGCCGATGTTACCGGATGGTTAGACCCTGAGAAATTCGTGCACTTGCACCATGCATACAACCCATGCAGGTTATAAACGGGGCACTTAAGTGGAATGTCGTTCGCACCTAACGACACCTTCAAAGCTGGCTCAGAACGCACGTTGCAACTACGCTGTCAGATTCGTGCAAACGTGACGTTCAATTCAAGCCAATCTGGAATCTCGCTGAAAAGTTTGACAACGCATTCAATCACACCAAAAAGTAATTTTTTTATTAGTCTCATTTCAATAACAATGCAGTCGAAATTCCCGTATGAAAAAAATGGATATCCATTTTTTTTAAAAGATGAATTTTTGTTTGATTCTAAATAAATTTGAAAGTTGATTCAGTTGAATCACAATGTATCTATCCGTTTGTATTTAAAAAAACATAAGTTTTCTTTAAAAATAACTAAACTTTGCCTTTTCCAAAATTGGATATAGTTACATTTAACGTGTAAATACGTTTGTCTTTAATAAAATAAATATATAGTTGCATTCCCGATGAAATTCCATGGTTTGTCTTATTTTGCCATAACTTTCGAAACTGAATAAAACAGATTTGGTCAAATAATCACCACGATGCTCCGTACGATTTCTGGGACTTTTTAAAAAACTGTGGCTGTTATATGGTACCACGCCAATATAATTTAAAAAAGATTAAAACGATTGAGGGAAGGTTGTAAAAAAAAAAACTAAATCATAAAAAGAAAAAAGAAGAAGAAACGACAAATGCGAGTGCGATTCACGGTATTACGGCTACATGTGTATTCGTATGAGCGTACGATCAACGTCGTAAAGCCAAGAGTTATGGTGCTCGAGTTCTAGCTTTGTACGGCGGCTGTAAGGCCTTTTCCATTCTCGAAGGGCACGTGCAGTACATATATTTATATACATATATTAGTCATATAATAATATCCAACACGAGCCTTTCGATCTGGTGTATGAAAAACGCTATCGGGAAACTCTTCTTCTAAGAGACATATCATTTCATCTTTCTCGTTCGCTCATTAATTTTCTTTTCATATATATATAGGTTCTTTCACTCAGCGCCTATGGTATTTTTTATTTAATTTTTCTTGTCTCATTATACATTTATTTTGTTTTTCAATGTTCGCCTCCGGTTTTTTTTAGTCTCGTGTCCTCTCGGTGATTTCCACCCACGATACGATTTACGATAGTATTGAAGGACACGCGCGCACCGGTTCTATATGTATATTGTGACCCTTTATATATACCGGTTCCGGGATGCTACATATGACACAACTTTACATATCTAATGGAATTCCGGCGTTCTTTTAGTTTGATATCCCTCCTCCACGTTGAAGTGTCATCGTATCGCGGCTCTATACGAGAAGCCGCACAGTACGCTGCGTTTGATGGGTTTTTTCATTTTCGATATTTCTACGGGGATACAGCAGCTAGTTGAGTGAAGAAACGTTGCTACTTCCTCTTTTTTTTTTTAAGTTAAGAACATTCACGGTTCTATTCTTCTAAATATTTGTCACTCTGACGTGATTCTGACAATGATATATTTTTTATTCCCTATTAAAAAAGGGGGTTCAATTACAAGATTGAAAAAATTAAGTTAAATGCAATTTTACATGTTTACATGTGTTATATTAATCATCAATTGAAACATTGAGAGATTGATAAAGAAATATGTAAAAAACCGCAGTTTTAGAATATTAAAAAGGATATAAAATAGAATCATCCTGCAGTATTATATTACTATATCTCTATAACATTTCGTTCCGGTAGTTCACAAGAGCCGTGCGATTCTCAGGGTGATATACTTTAATAGCGTCGATCTTGACTAACCAGCAAACTGCAAACGATGAAATTTCATCCTTCGCTATTCCCTACCTACATAATAATCATAAAATAGTTTTATAAATTTATTCTTTATATACGCAACGGACTAACTGTTCAAAATACTTATTAGGGCGTGGTTGACTAATTCAATAATTTTTTTCTTCTTCTGTATTCTGCATTTTGATTCAAATCTATATCAGTATAATATAACGAAGTATAGTATGATATAACGACAGGACTGCTATTCCTTCTATAACGAGAAGGAGTGACTCGAAGAATTTGTTGCACGACCGAACCAATTTGTGCCGTTTTGTCGTATTCCATTGGACGAGTCGAGATCGACTCGAATGAGACACGCCGGGAGTTTCCTGCTTTCTCATTAACGACAGTGAATCCCGATCTGCTATCTCTCTTTTTACTCCTACACAGAAGTCGACAGCAGCAGCTTGTGGTATGTATTTTGTTACTCCTGTTGGCTTGTACGTCTACCTACCACCGAGCCACCGGCAGAACTTGCGATCTGCATTCTTGTCCGATCAACGGGAGCGCGGGCACGCTGCGTGCAATCAAAGAATATCTCATAGTACAGCATATACCAAAGTATAATTCACCATAGTAATATTCCAGATATTCCGCGCCAAATTGTTTAACTTATTTTTCTATAGGGCCTTAATGTGCTTATCAGAAAAAAACAAAATTCGTGCTTTTCGCGGACGAAAAATTGACGAGATTCAATCATTCTCCGTTTTAATTCCTAAAAGAGGAAGTCTAGTTTTCCAATTTTTTATTCAAATCCAGAACCGGAATTTCTCATTACATTAGGAAATTGGGTAGAAAAATCAAAATTATAATCGTGTGAAAATAACTAATATTTTTGAAATTTGTAACTTAATTACATTCTCGATGACGAAAATATGAAAATTGTTCGGTAATAAAAAAAAAAAAAGTTTATATTTATTTTTATTTAACTCTTGTGGCATAATATATCAATTTTTTGCCGGTGAACAACATATTTATAGTCTGAGACTTCTTCTGACGGCTTTGAAAGTATGAAGTAGTTCACTTGACATGAAATGGCCAATATAAGAAGTGTACTGTGATACACCGCAGTAGAAATCAGTGGACAGGACCAGAAATTACGCTGCAGCCTCGATCGTATCTGTCGCTCCACAAGAATTTACGAATTGAATATCGCGAGCGATCCGCGCTGCGTGCGCGAATATGTCTTTATCGTCCTTACGTGTTGTATATTATGTTGCGTATGTACCAACGTAGTATCGTGTATAGATACTCGATCTCGATCCAGCTAAGATATCCTGCATGTCGTATACATTGCCTATATCTATAGACATACATTAATATTGCAAAGAAGGTCTTTGTTTACTGCAATTATACGAGTGATGAACGAAGAAGAATAAAGTTTAATGCGAAGATAAGTGTATGCGTATAACGAATACAGAAATTCTTGCATTAGGATGTGAGTTCAGTCACTTTTTTTATTACATTTTTTGCACACCACCCACACATTTTATTTTACTTTTAATTTTATATAAGATGGGTTAGCGTATACATTACCGACATAAGAATTCACGGGATGCACAAAAAATATTTATACACCGATAAAAAGAATTGGTAATACCAACCGAATCTGCGGTTACGGGTGGCGAAACAAATTTGGTTCATTGGAAGAAATATTAGTTCCAATCAACCAAAGATTTCTTTCGATACGCTTTTAAACGAAATATTTGGTTGATTGAAACGAATATTTCTTCCAATCAACCGAATATTTGTTTCGCCACCTGTAACTGCAGATTTGGTTGGTATTACCAACTCTTTTTATCGGTGTAGAGGCCCTTTTTGTCCACATTCATAGTGTTAACGAATTCATTATTTACTCCAATTTTTTTTAGATTTATATATTTTCACTCCTCCGACACATTCTGTTTTGCTCCTAATTTCAGATAATATGTGGCGGTATAAACTTGACCTTCAAAGAACTTTTCTAGGTCGCGGAAAAAACAGAACATTAAGGGGAATTAAAAAAAGTGGCAAGTTACAAAAAATGTTCATAGGGGTGAATTTTTTTTTCGAATTCACAGTGTTAGCTCCCTTCAAAGGTTCCATAAGTTCAGCGAATTAAAAATATATATTTTTTCCTCCTGTGTCTCATTATACTAGCTCTTAATTTTATATCGGATGTGACGGTATAAGCTCAACATTTGAAGAAATCGTCAGAGCTTGCAAAAAAAAAATGTGTAAGGGTAAAAAATGTCTACAGTCAAAATGGTTGAACTAGCGAGGATGCCTCATAAGCAGCTCTCCACTCTCGAGGAAAGAGAGAAATAAATGCCCGTGTGGAAATCTGTTTGGGATAAACTGGTTTGAACCTAGCGTCTAGCTAGTTTCTCTTATTAAGGTTTTCTGTAGAGGGACTAGATATAATCTAGCTAGAATACACTTATAGATGGCACGGCTATCTAGATTCTATCTAGTTTTCATGGCGCCGGTTATTTCACGAGAAACTAGACATAATCTATCTAGCATACACGTATAAATGACACGGCTGTCTTGGATTTATCTAGCTTTCATGGCGCAAGTTATCTGACGAGAAACTAGACATAATCTGTTTACCATATACGTATATGGTCATCTAGAGTTGAACCAGTTTTGCTTGAATAAAATCAGAGTTGTCAATCCCCATTAATTCATGGGATATAGTTTGCAGTACAATTTGTTTTTTAATTGTGATATAATAATAATGTGTAGTGATAATAAAATAGAGTGTAAACGTTTGAATAGCTGAGAAAAATAATACTTTTCGCTTCAATATTGGAAGAAATAGTAAAAAAACATTAAAGAAAAATTGAATGCATTAAGAAAATAATGCATTAATTATTTCTTCTATTTTTCCACTATATCTTCCAATATTAAAACGTAAGTTAGTCTTTTTTTTACCTATTCAGATGTCAAAAAAGACTTTAAGAATACCGTGAACAAATTTCCCTTTAAAATTAAAAAAAATGAGGGCAAATTTTTATGCACATTTCCGAGGAGGCGGTACTCGCGCTCGTTCCTCACCTGTTACTCGGTCATGTAAAAACTGAAAAAAAAAACATTTTTCTAGCGGCCAGACCTCTTAATACAAATTCATTTTAATTGCCGAATGGGAAAATTTATGTTTTATATCAAGTTCCTCGGTGTTCTTCATGGCGAGATTGCGCATTCACTCATAAATGTGAACGAAGCGAAAATGACTATTTTATTTTATTGACATTATTACCTATTTTTGTTTTGAATGTTTTTATTCATAAAAACTCCCTAATGGCAAGAATTCCTTTTCTTAAAAAAAAAAAAGCGATTATTCGTAGTATATTTTCCCTGTTATGTGTCATTAATCGAAATAAACGTCATTAGTCACACTAAAAGAACGTATATTAATTCTGTTTTTATTAATCCTGAGATATTCCTCAGACAGTTTTATTCTATAGAGTTGGGCTATTTCCGTGCTGGCTAATCAGTAGCCAAGTTTACTAGATGTATTAGTAGATTCTTATCCAGGTTCTAGATAGTTTTCTTATATAAGAGCTGGACAGCGAGAAATTACATATAGCGATCGGATCTATCTAGTTTTCTCACCTAGATCTTGTACAGCAAATATGAAAACTTGTCGTTTTCTAGCTATTGGCGAGTTTGAATTTCCACACGGGTGGTACATCGAAAGAAATATAAAAAAAAACGGTGCAAATCACAAATAATATTTATAGGGGTATATTTTTTATTCGCGATTCACAGTGTTTGCCAAAGTCAAGAACCCCGTTATTTCAGCTAATTTTTTAAATAATTTATTTTCACTCCTCCGCCACATTCTATTTTGCTCTCAATTCCGTATAATATGGGGGGCTATAAACTTAACCTATAAAAAAACTCGCCAGAGTTCGCGAAAAATATTTGTAAGAGTTAAAAAAAATCACAGTGCAAAGTCGCAGTGGTTTAACTGACGAAGAATGCCTCATAAGCAGCTCTCTACTTTCGTGGAAATAAAGAAATAAACGAAACGACGAAGGAAATAAAAAACGGCGCCAAAAGTCCTGGCATGTAACGGTGTTTTGGTACTTCTACCTGGGCTCACGCTCATCTCTGCCTCAGTCGATTTCCCCGCTCGAGTTCGGGGCACGAGTCCGCTTCGTATATGTACTTGGGCTGCCGTAAATTCGGCCGGGAAGGAGTGCGGCTTTCTCCACATGGGTCCGTTGCCGCGTGGGAGGCTTTCTCGGCGTGATAAAGCAGTGTGCGTTTTTCGGTGCTGCTCCCAGCGATATAAACCGAAGCTGTGGAACGCGTCAGGGTGATCAGCTCGATCTGCGGAACGTTGCAGCTACAAAGAGCGTGAAGTAATATCGAAATTGCAACTCCAACTTCGACCATGCTGTGTATACATATATACTCGAATTATATGTACTCTTGCGCTCGTTTTTTTAAAAGAGATTTCATCGTTGTTATGCATACCAGACACTAACTTTAAGAAAGCAATCACTGTGTTCGGAGATCAGAAAAAGGATAATATTAGAGGCATTACAACTTAGTCAAATTTTAATGGAACCCTATATTCCGTATTTACAAATAAAAATAAGTTCTAGTTTTTCCATAATTTCAAGAACATACACTGAAAAACAATCGTTATACCGGCGGCGAAGAGAATATTCGTTTCATGAAAAAAAAAAAAAATTAATTGATCGAAGCGTCAGGTGATAGAATCAATAAATTTTCCAATTAGTATTGACCAATATTTTGTTCAATCGACAAAATACGTTTCTCGTCGCCCGTAACCGCACGCTTTGTTGATTGTAGAGATTTTTTTTTCAGTGTTTATATATGCAATGTTTTTAGAGAGATTTTAATGTTGTTTGAACGATAGATATATTTTACCATTTATCTAAAGTGAAATTTGCTTCAAAGTCTCTTTGTACTATTAGGGGCACTTGAACATAGCCCGACTTTACTAGGACCCTATATTATATATGTACAAATACAACTGATTTACCGATTATTTTATAATGTAAAAAACATATTTAACCATCTACTTAAAGCTAAATACGCTTTAACTTCGGTCTATTTTCGGTAAAATAGCTTTAAAAGGCTCTAAAATGAGTTTGTAAATTCTGGAAATGTCGCTATCGAGGGAACCAATCAGATGCGAGGATTGGTGACCCGCCCAATCCCGTTTGGGTTCTCCCACTCCGCTTCGATATCCACAACCCAGGTTATGACTATTCAGGTTTTTTACTGTAGCACTCGTTTAAATACAGTTAAATACATGAGTAAATAAATAATCATTCAATTCAGATTTCAGCTTGTACAACAAGGCTCCTGGCTTTCTCTCTTCGAAGATTCGTTGTGGTGCTGTTGATCAGCAAAGAGGATCGAGAACAAGGATTGGGCAAGAGACAGGCGAAATGAGAAGCACGGCTTGTGAGCGATTCGTTCCGAGTGTGGCAAGTTCTTCAGTTTGCGATTGCTTCAGGGCGTGGGTTCGAATCAGATAATTTCACGAGCCAATTACGCTATCGGGTGAGGCGCGTCTCGCGTCTCTCGTTCCTGTTGAAAACTTCATCGAGAGGCAAAGCTGTTTGTGCAATTCTGCTGCGGCTACTGATGCAGCGGGTGAAAAGTCGAACGACTGAAAGACTTCAGTGCAAAGTAATAGAGCCGTGTGTACCTGAACCCTGCTATTCTGAACACAGTGAAACTGACCGACGTGTTGTGCAAACTCTACAGGAAATTGTGATAAGATGACCAGTTTCAATGAAGGTATCGTGCATGTGCGCCATCACATGTATATATAAATATATATATATATGTTGAAGGAAATAATCTGATGAGAATTTGCATTTACTTCCAGGCTTAAGATTGAGCGGCGTGTGAGCAGTCGACTCTCTAGAAGATTGCGCGTATACTTGTATGTACCATAAATTCCCCATCGTAGAGAGTTTATCGTTGTGTTCCATAGCTTTAAAGGAAAGCGCCGCTACCATGGAATATCGCCGGGCAAGATATTCTTGAGGAATATCTGTTCTTATGATCGATAGAGGCGATTCTTGTACACTTAATTGTCGACATCACCTTAAAACTTATGTGGTGTTGGTGAGAAAAAAAACACAATTGGAGGTTGTATCACCTAAAAATCTTGGAACGAAAATGGAGCTGCTGTTAAAGATGAAAAATATGTTATCTTGAACGAAATACCTGGGCAAGGACGGAATGGAAAACATGGTTGCAAATGGAATTTTCTTGTCGCCGGATTCTTTGGTATACACCTTCTACATATTTTGCACTTCCCATAGAGGTCAGGTTGCGTCCATTTTTTTTCTGGTCACAAATTACAAACATGTTACACTGATACACTCAGAGAAAAATCTGGTAATTGAAATAAAAATATATATATAGTTAGACCGACGATAATCTAACTGTAAACTATAGTTTTCAGGAGAAACGTCTATATTTTATGGTCATACCAAATATAAGACAATAGTTGAATGAACCGTTAATATAATTCCAGGAGGAATGTCTATATTTTATGGTTATAGCAAATATAATTATAGTAGCAATGATCAAACTGATAATAGATTCAAAAACTATTCGAAAAAATTTTGAATCGCTTATTGAACCATTCTATCATCGCTTCAACCATAAAACATTGCAAGCCTTCCTATATTCGATTTATCATGTCACATTGTTAAGTCGACAATATGCTTTGCCCTCAGTGTACGATATAACCTTAAATTAGCGATTGCTTGTAAAGCCAGAAGCAATAATAAAAACTATAATAATGGTAACACACACAAAAACTGAATACGAATACATAACTTTACATTAATGAAAAAGGTAACAACATAAATCGCATGCAACACTAGACTATGGCGAATAAAAGCTGACTACGAAAAAATCAATACAACCTAAACTCTATTACAAGCGAAAAATAATATTTTAAGTGTCATCGATAAAATTGACGACAAGAGAGGGACGTGCAGGATTTTAATCGAGAGCACAAATAACCCGAGGTGAAAATCACACTTCCTCTCGTGTAACATGCGATATTATTTTTTCGATTTCGCTAAAAAATGACTAAATTCCGTATGGTTTCAACAAGGGTACGAGAATTGCTTTTTTGCATCGTTGATGAGTACGCATGTCGATTACAGTTTCCATTATTTTCGCCGGGCAGAAATAAACCGTTTTCCTCTCTGATGAAACTGTATTGCGTATGCGTCCGAGTTTTTAACCTCGTTTACAAATGCAAGGAGAAAAAAAAGTATTTGGGCCAACTCAGCTTTAATGAGCTTGCTAAAAATGAGTTCCTACAACAATTTACTCAGCGCCTACAACAATCTCGAATTGTTGTAGTGCTAACAAAAAGTGAGTTCGCGTAACTCTCTAATGAGTTCACCCAACAAATCAGTGAGATCGCGCAACATTTCAAAACGCAACACGTGCTCCAATCAAACATTTTCTCTTAAATCGAAGCTTATGCTGATCGAAGTGTGACCAACAACTATTTTCGTTGTCAGCGCTGCAGCGCTTATGTTAAATTGCGAAAGACTGTCAAATTCCGCACTATTAAACAACCACTGACGGTCGTCATGGTCAACAACCAATCACAGCGGGAATAGATCGACAACAAAGGTCATGTTGGCGCGAATTACGGACTTTTTAATAGAGGATACGCACAATTTTTGCCGATAGCCGAGTCAAATGGGCTCTGCTTGGGAAGTGAGTTGCGCCAACTAACTGGTGGGTTGCACCCAACCGTAATAAATGGTTACTGCAACCCAGCCTGTACAACTAACTAAAAGTGGGTATCCCAACCTAAAAATTCGGGGTTGTATGGACTCACGAAAAGTGAATCCGTGCAACTACTTGTCGGGTGTACGCAACTACTTCTTTTTCTCCGCGTAAGCGGTTTTGCGCCAGCACCATATGCCCGAAATAAGGTTATTTTAGCGAAGTCAGGACAAAAAGAAAGTTCCACCGTTAATTTTTCTTTTCATACTTGGCATCAAATCACTACTGCAACTCCTGATATCTCATATAAATCTTTTCCATCACGCACTTGCCTAATAGCAATTTTATTAAATATTAAAAAAATTCATATTTTCAATAGTAGCATCACATTGTACAAAAAATGTAGGCCACGGAAGCTTTTTTACGGGTATAGGAAATTTACTACACGGGTATAACGTAAAGTTGATGTTAAAGTCTTCTAAATCTGTTACGAAAGCCGTATCAGTGAGGTACAGTCTGCTAAATTCGTTACAAAAGACGTATTAATTATACTCGATACGCCAGATGAGTCAGGTTTCTAATATGCTGTAACTTTAAATTTGCAATGTCCACTGTCGAATATATTTAAAGTCAAATTACTGCACATGTGCAGGAAGCTCTTTTATAAAAATGGGTATATAAATGTGACTTCAACGAGTATAACGTAAAACTGATGTACAATTCTACTAAATTCGTTAACAGAGTCGCGTTTATAATATACGGTTACTTTAATTTTACGACACGTACATTGTTTTTATTTTATGTTGTATATTAAATCGAATTTTCTACACGGGTTTAGTAAAAATACACTATACTGGTGTAGAATAAATTACTATACAGTGTATGAATTTCCCGAATATTTTTTACAGTTGTTTCTTCAAATTTTTAGGTGACAAAGTTACCAACTACTTTCAGATTCTGTGGGCAGTTCTGAATATTGCGTTCGGTACCAAAGTACTTTTAAGAAAGTTTGCTGTTGATACAATAGCATTGTACTCGCCTTGCCCATAAGATTCGATGTGCAAGTACATTCTGAAGGATATTACACGCGCCCTGCTCGCCAAGAATCTCGAGCGGCGCGGGCTGCTGCCCGCAAACGACGAATTATGTCGGCTCATTTGCATGTTTGATACGTTGCAACAACCTCCCGGACGAAACGGGCCTCGGGTTGAGTTACGTTACGACGATATACATAGGCCGTTACGTACTACCTCTGGATACATATACGCGCTTGTGTACGCACATTTCGAGTGTGTAGTGTACGTACGCACGATTGAGCTGAAGGCGATGTGTGCGAGCAATGCTCGCACGTCAACCGGCTGCACTTTGATGGCGAACGATTTAGCACTCGACGGCGCCGCACAGATACGCACCACGTCCCTGTTCACTCCTCCGGGACCTCGTTCGGGACGTACGCGGTATAACCACGCCCCTAATAATTGCGCTACTCGTTATGAAAATGTCGTTGATTACTTCGAGACGGCGACAAGACATGAGTACGAGCTACCACGTAGAGAAATAGCAAATCGTGCGTTCCCTCTATTAGCCCAGTAAGAAATGGAATATCTCTGATATAGGCGCAACAATCTGATCAAGTACATGGCAATGGCCATTGACCGAAGGTGTAAAAAAAAAAGAAAATCCAGCCGTACCATCAACAAATTCTTTGTCTACACGAGATTTGAATATAATTCTGAAAAAACAGAAACTGAAATTTACAACTTCTTGTAGTCGTTGTCGAAAATCATAACTTTCTCTTTTTCCAATTAGTTAGAATCTGTGCATACGATTATAAATATTGCAGCTCTACAGAATATCCATTCGGACGCTAAGACTATTCGCGTAAATTTCGAGCACCAACCTTCCACTAATTTGAAATAATAATCTATGGAAATGATCACGTTGACATTTTTGCTAGTTTGAATGTAAATTTCTGACGATATTTAACTTGAAAGATACTTCCAAGAAATGATACTTTTGTGTGAGTTAAAACACATAGAGTATTTCAAGACTAAATATCCTCGTACCCCTGCATCAAGTACGTGCCATATATTTATGAATTTCACGATATTTACATATAAATTCGATCATCGAGTGCAGAAATTCCGTTTATGAAATTTTCCAGTGTTCTCAGTCCTGATATTTTATCAGACCAAACAGATATGAGGTTCGCATACTTTAGTTAGCTGTTAATAAACTCGTTCGATGATTCGCGTCGCAAATAGTGCATGTTTATTATTATGAGTTGGGAAACAGTTTCAAAAAAATTAAAACGTAAAAAAAAATTAATTGCGAGGCTTTTCCTTATATAGAGACGCCTGATGCAATTAGAATCACATAACAGTTTATATATATATATATAGATATTGTTTCAAATTCCTTTTATTATTTTAGGCCTAGTATATTCTTTATAAATTTTGGTTTTCTACTAATATTTCCTATTAAAAGTTTTGAATTAGACATCATTTTATGGTTTGGAAATATATCCCAGCGAAATAAATCCATAATAGTAACACAATATTATCAGTAGTTCTTCGTCCTCAAATAGCCAATTAAATGTTTCGAAGCGTCTTACTCAGTAAAAGACTCCGCGCACTACAGTCGATATTAACGGTTGCTCAAATGAGGAAAGAGAAATCGAATAAACTTCCTTTTACGATATTTTTTTGTCAAGAAAGGTGCGATCGTGGTAACACGTTACCACAGGGACCCGACAGCACTTCACGCAGTCGTTCATTTTTCGATCATACGTTATTAACCTCACACGCACACGATTTTACAGACGAGATAAAGTAAATTGTCGCCGAGGCGCACCCGTGTTTGCATATATTTATCGATATTATTTCCAGTCCGAATAAAATTGCAAAAGCCTCAAGTTACTCCGTGCGAAAAATGTCGTTTGAAAATAATTTAGCTCTTCGGTACTTTCCGTCTCTGGGTAAGAAGAGTTTGCTCCCAAAGACACCTAAGGGATTTGTCGTATGTTATTGTACAGACACAGATACACACACAAGTAAGTTTCTTTTGGTACGAGTCGTGCATTGTGATGATCTTTATCACGCTGGATGCATCCAGCTTGTACGACAATATTATTGTGTACTCGGATTTGCATATGTACATATATATTCTCGCGGTGTGGCTTGGCTGTAACGACAGAGGCGGTGTATAATACAGCGTCTGCCTTGTTCATAGTTTAACAGCGTGTGTATTCTCTTCGTCTCCTCGCAAGTCGCTGGCTCGGGCCATGCGGTTCAGCATTGAGCTCTCCTCAGTAACATCTTAGCTGCTGCAATCACATATCGTGTTGGCACGGTCCACGAGCCACCGAGATACCGAGAGTCATGAAAACTTTGGATCGCCACTTTCGTCTCACATATTTATGCTAGTCTGCACTCTTATGCGTATACTAGTGGTCTGTCCATTCAACAGGTTGGCATTGTTGCATTGTCGTATTCAGTAGCGCACGCTTGTACAATATTTTTTTATTCTCAAAAAAAGAAATAAATAACCAGTAACTATTTCCCAATTTTCAAAATAAAAAAATTCTTCAATGGTAAAATTTATTACGAGTCAATAGTTTTTATCCTTACTCTGTGCAATTTCAAGAAAAAAAAAACAAAATTATTCCTGGTAATTGTGGTCAATTATATTAAATAAAAGGTTAGTTACAATAAAATTCCAGTATATTCTTACACTTTTGAATGGAGTAAGAGTGCTTGGAGTAATTCTAGGGTCAAATCAGTAAGTAAGAATCAGAAATTCAACAGGCAATGTATAGGATATCGGAGATATTAATGAGAAAGGCGCAGAGGAATTGATTAAGTGTAACCGCCGTAAAATCTCAATTCCGCGAAGCTTGGAACACACGGGAAGATTGGATTGAACAGGGAACAAGGTATAATGGCACAGTAGCGTATTATACTACAGTGGATAGAAAGCATGGGATATGGACTGTGCGCAAGGATAATGCGCGAAGAGTTGGTCGAGTCGGGGAACGAAAAAATAGCGAGCAAATATGGGCACGGTTGTTTCTATGTGCGCTACCCATTAACAGCACCCACGCATGATGCTGCCGCTGTTACTGCTGTTGGCACTCCGGTGCGTAACACACAGATACGGCGCCAAGACAGTGAACGTTAAAGACATTGCATTGCATGAGCCCGCCCGCGAGATGAGACGAACGACGAGTTGCGAATGTACGTAGGATTCTCTTAATGCTTCTCGAGATTGAATTTATCTGGACGTTCGCAATACTACGTGAAACGGGCAGCTTTGATTCACGAATCTTAACTAAGATATAACTCCTTCGGCTAGTATATAAGGCACAATGGGCACCATTCTCTTCAATTGTTTTGCTTTCTCATAGTGGAAGCTTCAGTTTCATGCAACATTTTTTTTCTGTGCTTTTTCGAGCCTTGGAATTGTCCGAAGAGCTGTGTTTGTCGAAAGTTCGAACTGCCATAATTCAAGAATCATTTGAATTATGGCCTGAAGTTGTCCCTATCAATTCGCATGGTAAATACGGTCTAAGTGACTAAGTTGGTTAGGGGACAAGCGAATTCGTGAGTTGAGACTTCCAATTCGTTAATTGTGATACCTAATTCTTCAATTGTGATACCTAATTCATTAATTGTGACACAATTCGTTAATTGTAACACTCAATTCGTTAATTGTAACATCCAATTCGTTAATTGTGCTACCCAATTTGTTAATTGTGGCACTCAATTCATTAATTGTAATACCCAATTCGTTGATTGAGACACCTGGTTCGTTAATTGTGACACTCCATCCGTTGGTTGCCAAATTTTTGTTGAAACCCAATTAATCGAAGTGTTGCTCCAACCGATTGATTTGTTTCCGTAATTAATTAGTTTATTGACCCTACCAATTTTGTCGCTTGGAACCACTGCAAGATGCGAATGTACGTGGAAGTCTCTAAATACTTCTAGGTAGTTTTGATTTACGAACCTCGATTAAGATATAACACCTCCAGCCAGTATGGAAGGAACAATGTCTCTTCAAGTCTTCTAAATTGTTTTTCTTTCTCGTGGTGGAGGTTTTATGGATTTGATAAAAATTGACAATCCAAGATATAAGCTGGACATTTTTTTAGTTGTCGCAAAAGCCTTAATAAATGTGCATGCAGAATTTCCGATCAAATTACCGCACCGTTTTCGAAATATTGAAAGATAGATTCGCTGAATTTTATACATGTGGAATATGTGGCATTAGGGTCACGATATCTCATATGAAGATTTTTATACCACAGTGTGCGTGAAGTGGCTACTTCACGCACACTTCGCTTTACTCGCGTGCGTAGAATAGGCACTTCTCGCACTAGTGGCATAAAATTGTATACGATACTCGTGCGAGAAACTTTTTCTGATCTCGTGTGATTACAACACTCGCCTTCAGCTCGTGCTGCAAACCCACACTCGTCGCGAAAAAGTTTCATCGCACTAGTATCGTAATATACTATTTTATAACCCTTAGAACCAAGATATGCTCATAAAAAACATAAAAGTATATTTAACGTTTGGCAACATCGCATACCCGCGAAAATTTGATATTACCCTAAGCTACATCTGAATATAAAGTAGAAACAGGGATATTTCGATCTAGCAAATGCTGCAATATTTTCGTTTTTTTAACCATCTACTCGGTGCATTAATTCGATATGCTAGAGCATGAAAAATCGACTGTATTAAAATCTGAAATAGTCTGCAAAAGCTGAAAACGTAGGTAAATTGGTAAACTTCGGCGATGCGTCAACCGTCACATCCAAAAGCCGGGCGAGGAGATATAACCTCAAATCAGCGCTTGTTATTTGCTACACGAGTGTTTTCTATCCTCCAGCATATACTCTTTTAGCAGAAGGGGCTCTTATCTCTCAATAGAGATTCCGTTGAATCATTATCATTCTCTTCCCCATTTTCTATTTGATCTCCTTCCAACATCCGAATACGAACCCTTGGAACTGCTCGGCACTTGTCAGCCGACAAATATGAAGATCGCCGCGTTGTCAAACGTCGAAAACATGGCGTACAAAGCGCATCAAGTATCGCATTATACGCATATTTATAAAATGGTCGGGTGGGGGTCAAATTAGCGAATGACCAAAATAGTGAATGGTTGAAATAGCGAATACGAAATTAGGAACGTCTGAATTTAGAATGGTCATCATCAAGCATAGACATAAGTGCTCGAGACATTACAATACTAAACATTATGAGATTCGCTTTTTCAGCCGTTCGCCATTTGATCATTCGCTATTTTGATTGCATTTTAATAAGATGGAGGTCAAAATAGCGATTGGTTAAAATAGCGAATGGCTGAAATAGTGAATTCCATAATGATGACTATTCTAGATTAAGACGTTCCTAATTTCGAAATTCGCTATTTTTACCATTCACAATTTTGGTCTTGCGCTATTTTGGGCCTCACCCAATGCTCAAACAAACGCGGACGTTAAAAAATCAGTCCTTAGAAATAAAGCTAAAAAAATAACGGTGATTGATATGTTTATAAGATTTTTATATTAATGGGTAAAACAGACATGTACTCTACTAGCGTAGCCGGAACCAAACCTCCTCAACGTTGTAGAATTGTTGAAATTCAAAAATGGTATCAGTGATCGAGCTGGAATTCAACAGCAGCCTCTCTTTGATTGTTATAATTTTGGACAAAATGTATGGGGAATTCAGATTATTTGGCCTTTCTAATAAATGTAGGGCGTAGTCGCTCCCACATTCGTGAAACTTAGGTAATTCTGTTAAACAGTTCTTTATAAATGCAGAGTTTCGTTTGTCAGAAAATTTCGATGAACTTATCAACGCATTCCCGATTAACTATCGTAGACCTTCAGATAGCGAGTTCAAATTTTCTATGTTAACGAAATAATATCCAGTGATGCTAGGTACATAATTTAATAAACTCTTGTGCAAGGCTTCAAATTATACAGGAATTTGAATTTTTCTTTCATTTCTTTGGCGATTGAAATGTTGCTAACATTTTGTTTTGACAAAAACGTGAAGCAAAATATTCTACACTGATTGATAAATATTTAGCATCTTTTAATAACCTTTCTTAAAAGATAGAAAACATTAAAGGTAACGCAGAAAATGTGATTTATTCATAAAAGGTCTATTGAGCTATAAAACATCAAAAACATTATTTCACATTCTCAGGAGTGACAGCAGGACGTGTCAGTATTTTTTTTTCGCTTCCTTTTTTTCAATTCTTATTCGTCTCATTTCGCGCGAGGTTTTTATTGACCATGCTTTAGATATTCGCCTACCTACCGCCGATGAGAGAGTTCATCGCATTATCCCGGATAATTCACGCTGCCAACGAGAGGGCCACCCCACGGAAATCTCATAGGAACACGGTGTATGTGGCTGGTTACACGCGTAAATCAAATCGCCTCGCGGGTACGTCGCGCGGTATGGTCTCTCGTCCCTCGCGCTCCGGCTTAGCACAAAATTTACTGCCGAGTTGGTGAGTCGGTATAACCAAAGAAGCAAAGCGCGTACGAAAGATTGCTATATTGCTTCTACACCGCCGAACTCTGGCTCTTTCTCTCGTAGAAATTTTCGAACGTAGAGCGTTGGATATCCTATCTCGGAAATTTCATCAAAAATATAATACATTTTTCGCTCCTACGTATGTTATTATATTTTTTCGAAACGAATAAATTACAGAACAGTCATTTTTTGAATCGGAATATCCATTTTGGAACAAAGCCAAATAGTAGGGCAAGAAAAGTATTAAAATTTTTTTACATTTTCAAGACTCATTCCTAAAGTGATTTTTATAGTTAAAAATCCTTGCCGTTTTCTACCTACAAATAAATTTCTTCCTGGATGTCCTCGTTTTTGATTTCTTGTATAGGAAGCTTCATTTTTATGTTAATTTTTTTTCGGGATTTTTATGTCAGGATACTCAGAATGGTCCAAAACATCGAGAAAAGGGGCGTAGAAAAGATCTTGCAAAAAATCTCTCATGAGATAGTGAACTGAAATTTCATACATGAAATTGGTATATGTACTCTGTAATAACGATGTTTATTACAGAGTCTCGTCATAATCTGCAATGCGATTCGAAATTTTCGGAATTTTAACTTTTAGAAAGATGTTATAGCAGTAACTTTAGCAAGACTTAAATACTGTTCAGCAATGAGAGGTACTCAGTTTTATTTTGATTTGTTATGTGCTTCACATTTTTTATAATTTCAACTTCTATAAATAAAAAAACTGCAAAGTAGTACTTTGTAAACTGCTTCCTCGTTATTTTTTTAATTTTCTTACAAAGCTCCCTTTATGAAGAAGCCAAAGTTATTCAATTTACTTCCTCCTAGCGGTATCTTTGTAAAAAAATAAAAAATAATGAAAAAGTAATTTGTGAAGTTGCACTTTGCAGGTTTTTAACTCAACCATAGCTTCGAAGCTCACCACGAAAAGTCCCGCGGGTTTAATACCTACAAATAATTTTTCACCAGGCTTACTAGCAGAAATCCTGGTTTCCCGGCGACAATAAAACACAACTCTGGCACGAATGAAAAGCGAGCATCAAGATATTAAAGAGGAGGATGACAGCAGCAGCAGCAGAATTGCTGGCCAGGACTAAGACCATCGTGACAGCATATAGGGCTTCGCGGAAACGTCGTTGGAATCTCGCAGACAGCGTCGGAATGCATCGTCGCATCTTCTTCCCTTTCTTTTATTCCTCTCGCGTTTGCACGCAGAGCATCCGCGTCTCTCGTATTCTTCTTCCACTGGCCATTGCGAAAGAACAAGCGAGCAGAGTTTCGCTGGACACTAGCCGACTTTTTGATATTCATTGTTTTTTTTTCTGTTATCTTTCTTTCGAAAGCACCTCCCGCGCGAGGCTCGTTATTCGGGCGTACGCATATACGACGTCCAAAAACAGCAGAACACTCGTAGTTGATGGTATGCGGCGGCCGCCGCTGACATTTTTATGCTCAAGCACGTTGTGACTGGACGACTGACCGAAGGTTGGAGCAACAAAAGCGGCCCAACCGACGCTGTCCATGTCAGCCTGTCGCTTCACGCCAATTTACGATGATTCGCGGCAACCCCGATTGATTTTCTTATCGGTGCACCGCCGCTTGTCTTGCTCGCGCGTCACGCGAGAACAGAACATAAGAGCCGAGACTCACAAGTGCATACATATTATATTATGCCGCATCGGTGAGCGACAAGTCCCAGAGTTTCGTTAACCCTCGTTTGCTTTCGTTATTCGAACACCGAAATCGACTCTTTCAAATGTTTTCGCGCGCATAAATAATATATTGCATCGCTGACAGTAGAAGGGAGCCACGTTATGCAGTATTGCAAATTGTTTGATTGACTTGAGGAACTGATCATAAGTTGCGAGTAAAAATTTTGTCGATCTTACCCGAAACAATGCCTCTCCATATCGAAAGAAATAATTTGCCATCGACAACGTACTTTTTGTTTTGCCAGCCTAGTAAATTATTTGAACTAAATTAAAGTTAATAAACTAACTGAAAAAATTAAAGGAACCCGTATGTCATTTACAAAAAAATCCCTTATCTTCATTCGAAAGGGGGGAACTCTTTTTTCCTGTGTGGGGGAGAGTTGACATTACAATTGAAAACGACTTTTTAACTCGTCTCGCACGAAGGATCCGTGGATTGGATATAAGAGTTCCGAGGGTTAGGATCACGGAGTACACTGATATCGGTCAAAAAGAAAAAGTGTATTCGTTAGCCATCTTTCTTCTGGACCACCTTTTTATCTTGTTGATGTATCAATCAATTTGAAGTCTCGTTGAACAATGCAGATCTCATTCGATTTGCTTATACAGCCATAAATATTCGCTACCAGGATAAGTTCACTTTGCTGCCACAGCGAATGGATTGTCCTCGGAAAATCTAACATAGCAAATGAAGTTTATTGTCACAGAACGGTAATTAGGTGTCGGTATATTTGCTGAATAATCTTTTTATCTTTGTGAGGAAGGCCCGATGATGGGATACAGAAGGGCTTACGAAAGATCCGTGAGTCATAATACTATATATATATATATTTCTAGTCTTTAGGGCAGACCGAATGGAGGTAAGAAATAGATATGAGAACGAATGCAGGTACGAAATAAAATAGGTAATAAATACATAAATTCAAAGTTATCAATAGTATATTCCACGGTAATGAGTATCGGCTTTGATTGTATAGAGTGGGTGTCGATAATAGCTACCATATCTCTTGAGGTCTTTATAGAGATATAAAATATAGGTACGACGTATTTATAGAGATAATCGATGATCAGGGAATACTATGAAATGGAAAGGAGATTTTAGTACGCACGCAACTTGCCACAGTCTGGTCGGATTTTACTCGCGTGTATTAACTTTTTATGAATGACCCTGGCTGTCCTCTCGAGTCGCTGATAGATGGCTGCGGTCGAGGGCACGGGTCGGATCGAACTCGTTATATCCAGAGGATACCGTGTCACCTCAGTGGATAACTCGTAAGTCGTAATCGAGGCTCGGGACACGCCTAGATTCGTCATTGAGCCTCTGAGACTCTGGATACCGGTTCTTATTTGTGATCCTAAGTGCCAGAAAATATATGTGTATCCATTCCTGCGACTAATACACTCTTCCCGATGATTCTAAATCTTCTGTATACCAATTTAAGCGACGTCTTATGATCTTAACGTATCAGATGTGCAAATCCGTGAGACGTCCGTTACGGTCATTGATTTTGATTTTTCGGCTGTGGTGGTCCTTCAACGCGATCGCACAATGGCAGCAGCTAATGACTCGGAAACTAATCGGCTTTGGGGGATTATCGTTTCATCAAATTTCAGTCACGTATGGTATTATAGAGATTTGTGTTATCAACACTCTTGAGGAGTCCGCAAAAACTTTGGGCATAAAATCGGGCATAAAAACGCGGTCGACATGTAATATCTTTTTCGGATGAGAGTATCGGGATGAGGTTAGGATTTTATAAACAATTAATACATGGACTTTTCAAGTATCAGTTTTTTTCCTATTGGAGTACATTGATAATCTGCAAAATTATTGGCGAAGTTTTAAAAATTAGGATAATGGTATGCGGCAGAAAGAAAAATTTAGGTTTTCTATAAGGATTCGAGACTTTTTGAGGCGAGACCGCGATTTTGCTTGGTCTCGAGTGGAATGGTTCGAGATGAGACCAGGTCTTTATATTTGAGATCTTCAATTTCGAAACTCGGGACTCTTGTCAAAAGTTTTCGAGAAGTCCCGAATTTTAAAGAACTTACATTTCGACTTAAAAAACATGATCCATTGGAAAAAAAACTTTTTCGTTGAAACCGTATTTACGACAACTTATCAAATACAAGTTCATGGGCTATCCAAAGTCTCTGCTGAATAAAAAAGTCCAATTTAATTTGAGAATAAAGATTAATATCACCGAATATTCTTACGACTTTTCGAGTCTGATCCACATGGACCACATCCATTGATGCACACCAAATTTTTTACTTATTTAGGACCAAACCTATATTCCTATGCATTCTGAAAATCTATCCAGCTTTAGAATGAAAGCGCTCTGCAGGCACGTCCGTAGTCGTAATGCTAGGGACGTCACGATCTATTTTGTCTAAATTTGGGAATATATCTGTGTATTTTGTTTCCACTTTTGAAACAACATTCCCATTGCCACACGCGCGTTCCTACCTATATAATCTCACAGGCCGAGTTTTGCCCATCCCTTTTATATGCTTGGATTCGAGATATATTTGCGAAGACGTTTTGGATAGCAAATATGTATCGGATAGATCGTCCGCGACTTCATAGAAGGATTTAGGTTGCTTATTCGTCTGTTGACTAAGAAAATTCGTGCAGTAATTTTTTTTGAAAATTGTCAAAAGCTTAGTCATCGACACCTGCGTGTTTCAACTCCAATGCATGGGTCATCGAAAATGTTTGAATTTTATTTCCGAATACATTAATATCAAGGTATACCATCCTATTTCGAACGCCCAATAGCGCAACCATCCAGTAATGTTTTTGAAACTTCGCTATTATCTAATTTTGGGTAAAAGACAAAAACGCAATTTTTTAAAAGTTTTTCTTTCTAACCGATTTTGAGATACACTATTTTTGACGCACAACTACAATTTTTTAGATACATAACTAGAATTACATGATTGCGATGTTCCAAGAATATTGGCGTAGGTCGGGCTTTCGAGCCTTTGAAATCGAATGGAATAACTCATATATTTTATTAGGCCTGGCAGGGGCAACTGCACACCTGACGACTTTCTACAATTAGCAAGCGTGCAAGCTCAAGTAGAGCTATGCCCAAATAATAAATGTTTCCAGAGCAGCACGTGGGAAAAAAGTGTTAATTTAATTCATTCATGCGTGAAAAAATTGTCTTATTCAATAATTGCCAGAGATAATTCTAAATCATTTTCGGATAGGTGACACAAGATAAGAGTCTTGGGACGAGAAGAGACTTTTGTTCCGTCTCGAAAAAAAAATCGAGAACAAAACTCTAACCTCAGTCTCGTCTTGTTTTTGATATCGAGACGAGACGAGACCAAGACTGTGGTCTTTGTCTCGATTTTTACTTTCTCATCATATACGGAGTATGCAGAAAGAGAAGGTATTGCAATCCAGAAACAATCTATTCATCTATCTGTTTGTCCGTCTGTGCCGTCCGGAAACACAATAACCTTTGAAAAAATGAATGGACCGTAATGGAATATAGTGTGTACCTCTTGCATTCAAATTCCAGTTTTGGTACTGCAATCTAATTCAAAATCGCTATTCTTTCTGATACTTCACCTTAGACGTGAAGAGAATATATATTTTTTTTATTCTTAAAAAATCCTTCTTCAGATCGCAATTCAACATTAATGCTTCGGTCTGACATCTACGGAGAGGATCATCAATAAATGAGCAATGAACAAAAGTATGTGATTTAGTAGAGAAAATACACTTTGTTACGATATAACTATTCACATGAAATTTTTTAAATCATCAATAATAAAAAATTCCTATAAAGTTAAATATTCAAGTCTTAGTTTTGGTATTGAAATCCAATCCAAAAACTTCACGCCTTCTGATACTTTACCTAAAACATGAAATTATTATACCAAATATTAGATGTAATACAGATTGCAGTTTATCAAGACTTATGATGTCAAAATATAATGATCCATACCCGCATCGTATCATAGTTTTTATCTATTGCATAGCATTTGATATGAATCCCAAATCCTACAGAGGCCTCGTATATACCATAAACTCCGAAACATTAGTTGTATGGATGACTGAAATTGCAATCCTACTTCTCAAAATATCGCAGTGCCGACAATAATAACACCAAATCGAAAGAAACACGTGACGAGAAGGTGCAAACATAGCGCGCGCCTCCTCGCGAGCGTGGTCTGTAACTTGAATTCTAATTCAAGAGCGCGATCTCAACAAATTATAGCAATAAACGTAAGTCACAAATAATTAACGAAATTTTTTAAATTCAATTCGTGTCAATTCGTTATGCTCTTGTTAGAGCACGACAAAAACTTCACGCCAATAACAAATGTGATGAGAAAGTCGCATGTGGCGAATAGATCCGTTACTCTTCTTCGCTTTTTTTAAAACGAGTCCAAAGTATCGTTTTGTCTCTTCTTGTGGGGTTACCCAGTTTTTGAAAACAATTTTAATAATTAGTTATTGCGATATAACTAAACATAAGAAACACCGAGTTATAGTTGGAGATATTTTCATATTTTATCAAATATCAACGGCGTAATGACATTAGCAGTTTGTGTTATTAACACACGTAAGTTCAACGTTCTTGCCTTGGCTAATATTTATCACTACTGCTGTCTCGGGGCACTAATGGAACTTCCGCTCCAATGTCGACCCATCAATTTACATATCTCATTGACGCCTGATAATAAATCAAATATATAACACGTTGCTTTCTACAATCACGATTATTTTCTTTCGTCTTTTTTCAAGTTTTGTTTTTCATGTTATTTTTGTTGAATTCATCGAGTTGGATAGAAACGTCTAAGAGTTTACATATCGAAGTCAGCATGACGTGTTTAGTGCTCGATTTTCCATTTTTTTAGGGGTTGGCACGTTCGACGAACGTGATCAGGAATTCCAGCAGCAGAAAAGGCAATAATATCAACCGGCAGTGGTTAGTAAGCTGGCGAAGTAAAAGCATAGCCCGGTTTCTTGCTAATTGGCTCCAGCGGCATATAGGCCTCGATTTGTAGAGCGATTTACATCGGCCGTAAGGAATTTGTAGCATGCGATTTGTTACACCTGTTATTAAAGAGGCCTATTAATTTTCCCGGGAATACACAGTCTCTCGATGTCGCATCTATACGTTTGTTTATCGTATTGAAATAATACGTAGAATTGCATTTCAACATATTTACAGAGAAACAAAGCACTTGATTCAAGGGACTCGCGTCTCCTGAAAATGTATCAATTTTCAAGTCCTACACCTTTGTTTGTTATAACACACTACACTTTAAAACTATACCATATGTTTTGTACAGTACACATAAAATAACTTTCAATCTACATCCACTATAGTTGGAAAAAGCATCTATGCTCCTGAATTATATATTTTGCTTCCACATAGAGAAAACGTTGTTTTTATAAAAAAAATCTTTTCGGAGTTTTATGTGAAATTATTTAAGATGAAAATTGAAAACATTGAAAAAAGAGGCTTAGAAAAGATGTTTAGATGGATTTGCGTGTGTATGGTAGGCCTGCAAAATTCAAACCACTATACTTCAAGGATGATCTTATGAGTCGAGTTGAAATTTGGTACACCAATAGAGATATTAATATGTATAAATGTACAAAAACATTGAAGCGTCTTTTGTAATATTATATGACTTATATTTCAAAATAAATCTGTATGTTATCTGCTAATAAGCTGTCGCAGATTTCTAGCTAATAAGTTAAAAGAGTTCTCAACAAATAAATCAATAAAAAAGGACGGTCGGCATTGAATTTGAGTAAAATCTATAGAACAGTTAAGAGTTCATAGAATTGTGAATTTTTAAAAAAATTCATGGTTTCGTGTTTAACGAAAACCGATAGAATGGATCGCCTCTTCCGAGTTAAAATTTAGATCGTTGTCAAAACCTAAATGTAGTGTACACGAAGGTTCCTCCATTCCTTTGACTCTGCCCAAAACCTTCGAAAATGGCAGATATCACCCAATTGGAGTAAACCAAGACTACTGTGAACTGAAACTATTATGATTGAACCTCCAATTAGGTTGTACAGAGTGAGGTTTTTAGGCCCTTGCATATACCTTCAAAAGTGGCATATTTTATCCATTTTCATTTAACGAAGGGTGTTCGAAGGGCTTAAATTTCAACTTGGGCTCAATTGTAACAAGCAATATTTTCCACACATCACAGTAAATTCCTCATCTTCTAATTACAATGATATGTCGCCTAACTTTTTAAACCACCTTTAAACATGGGTATCAGAAATCTCTTCGCAACACATTTACAAACGCATAAATAACTGTGCGCTCTAATTAATTGATGTAGTTTTCATCAAATACTTGACTACTTTACTATACACGATTATCGCGGCTTCACTGCTTCTGTAGGACGAGTTTCCTCGCATCAACGAGCGACCGCCCCAGATTATCTGAAGGAGGGCGTATTAATTATCCGTGAAAACATTATCCTGCGGTGTGCGAGCCAACGGTTGCCGGTTTCGCTGCACTTAATTAGGAATCTCAGGGAACGTTGACTGCAGTTGAATCTAATGTTGCCAATAAATCTGATCCAATGTGTGTGTCAGTGTCGAAGTATCTGGACATTTGCGTGTTGGTATCCTTCCGATTTGTGGGGCCTTAAACGACTTCGTCTTCTTCCTCTCTTTCTTCGTCTTCCTCACTTTCTGTAAGGAGTCTTGTGTGAGATCCCACGCGGAAGTTGCGCTTCTATTGCGCTTGTAAGACGCACTACAGTGGGTCGTATGCACAGGGGGTCTATATATACATTCGTATCTATATATATACAGATACACATATATCTGCATATTATAAAAAGATCTCGCCGCCGCCGTGTGAAGAATCGAGAGACTTAGAAAAATTCAGGAGGGTCTGAGAGAGGCTAAGTCCCTCAATGGATCCTCAAGTCCGAATATTTCTAAGTTACTTACATTAATATCCTCGTGTATATAGATATTATACTAAATTTAATATTTAATATTAAATAAATAAATATTTAGTATACGGATGTATATATATATATATATATCCGTATACTAAAGTATAGAGTCAATCTAATAACCTTCAATCTATTGCCGCATTTCGCCTGAGAGATCGATTACCGTAACATTTTATGTAGTGAGTCACGCAACGTTGATTCTGTCACAGCCCATCACTTATCTGTGTAGACGACGCAATGTAATTGCCATGGAATCGCGGGCTAATCTGATGTGCCATCTTATATATATTAATGGATTGGTTTATTCTCATCCATTATAATAAATTTGTAAATATATATCGATGTTAAATTGTACTGGTGTTCCAAATACCTTCGGGGGAAGTTTTCCATCTTTATATAATTTTTAAAGTGAATTAAAAAAATTATGTATTTCGAAATATTTTTATTACACAAGAACTTCTTTTATAGGTTTCAAAAATTTGATATTTTTGCTTAACAATATATTTTCATAATTTTCACTGAAAAGTTGTATATCAGCAAAACGGGTATTTTAGTTTTATCTTGTGTTATTTTGGATTGTTGTTCCGAAATCTTGTGTACGATTACCATGATGGGATTTATCGTCCCAGGACCTCTTTGACCCAACAGCAGCAGAAGCGGCACGAACCGGCAAACTATGGGCTCGAAAGGATTGAAAAAAAAAGGATTGTGAGTGAAACGAGTCAGCCCAGCGTTTATCAGATCCCAGCCGATAAATTAATAAACACCGTTTTGGCCTGCGGGGGAGATTGTCCGGACGCGATATTAACGTTTATTAATATTATTTTTTCTTTATTAGTCGGAGCGAAGCGTCGCACCCAGGAAGAGCGCTCGCGCGCACGGTAATCAGGGATCTGTAATTAGCCGAACATGCTGTCTGTCCGTCGCGATTTATACCGGTACCTCGAGGGCACACGAGGCCTTCTCACTCCCTCGTTTAAGGCCCTTCTCGTTCATTGAGTACATCGTTTTCTTCTCTCTCCTACTTATTTTCTCCACTATCTATCTTTCCTCTGTTGACGCTTATAAACTTTTAACCCAGGATACTTGCTTCTGCTACTAATACTGACACTGAAAAATATTTTTGTCCAGATGGTCATATCAGAATTTGGCGCCCTTTACAGGATTCAAATTTTCTTGGTTTCATTTCGGTTTTGTAAAGCTTGTCAAATGGGCGAAATCACTCCTATTCCCATTACCATGTTCTTTCTATTTGTTTTGATGACAACATTTTTTTCTAGATTTTCATCTTAGGATGCTCAAAATGCTCGAGGATAAAGTGATTTGTACGAAACGTCAGTATGCATGTACGTGTTTGTGTATGTTCGGATTCTTGTTAGCACGATACACTGAAAGAAAAATCTGGTGATTTAAAAAATAATATAGTTGGACTGATGATAATCTCACTATAAGCTATAGTTCCCAGGAGGAACGTCTATATTTTATGGTTATAGCAAATATAATTATAGTAGCGATTATCAAAATGATAATAGTTTCAAAAACTATTCTAATAGTTTCAAACATGCCGTTTTGTAGCATATACGATTTGAACGTTTGTTTCCAACAACCTTGCAAGTATCGTTTATTGAACCGTATCATCGCTTCAACCATAAAACATTGCAAGCCTTCATATACTCGTTTTACCATGTGAAATCGTTTAATAAACGATATGCTTTCCTCTCAGTGTAGCGTATGCAATTCTTATGACATCGGCCTGAAATTTCATGCAAAAGTAAAGTGTTGTTAGACAAAACGAAGTTTAAATTTGGTGTGAAGTCGTCAGGTGCGTAAAAAATTGACAGTTTGAATTTGAAGAGAAAAATCACTTATCTATCTCTAATTTTCTCATTTTTTAAGATATTGGACTCAAATTTGACCCAAAGATGGGATATTATGGGCTTTTAATTTGTAAAAAAAATTGTGAAACTCGATTGAACCGTTAGAATTCTATGGGATTTTTCATTTTTCGAATGTTTTGAAAAAATACTATTGTCGTTCTAGCAGGAGTTTAGGTATTAAGTATTGTCCAAGTTGATTGGAAATCAGTAATGACTGTATGTAATAACACAACATAGATTCTCTTGAAGGGAAGTCGAATATCATAATACAAGATAAGAATAACAGTATTTTTAGGAAAGATATCAATTAACGAGGAAGCAAACTTGACAATTTTAATTGTGAGCTTTTTAAAATTATGATTCTATGGCAATGATTGTACCTAGTTTGAGAAAAATAGTGAGTTGCCAGGAATAATTTGGCCATCAGAAATTGATAATTATTGGGAAGGCTAACAGGTTGGATGGATTGGCCTGAAAAAATTGTTGTAATAATATTGTTGGTTTGGCCCCAAAAAAAGTAGTTGATCGACCTAACTATTTTTAGTTTTCTGACGTTCCAATTAGTTTTCGGAAACATATATTATTATTATTATAATGTCCTTCTTTGTACTGATTGTGTATTCTATCTTGAAAGGAGCTAGATTAATTTCTCATAGAACCCTAACAGACCGAAAAGCTATTTCACACCTGCACCATTTGTTGGACTGAAATCCTTTAGTTAGAGATCTCACCATTATTTAAGTGTTTCAGAACAGAATAGAGATATTATCTAAGCACCCAATGCTCTTCTTGCTCAGGATCAGCTAAGAGAGATTACCTCGAAAGGTAGAATAAGTAAGCGATATTTCAGGGGATCTTAGAGGTCTCCATGATTGTCGGGAACGAAATAGAGTTTCAAGACTGTTGAGACCTTCACTGAGGCCAAATGCGGTGGTCCAAGCACACCTCGTATATCCTTCTCATCCTGCAGTGTTTTTCGTTATTTTTCTACGAACGATGTCCCGATAAATTTGAGATTGAAATCTCAGCGTTTCTGCTACATCGTCGTCAATGCGATGACGCGAGCGTGCTAACCGATTGGTCTCACGAAGGAAAAGGATCCGGGCTCTATCTTTTGTGCATTTGAATTTGGGGCGCCGATGAGATAATCAGTTTATCAACAACTATTCCTCGAATTTTTCTGACCTGGCTTAAAAATAAGCGCGAAGGCAAATAACGTAATTAAGATTTGTTTTTAAGCTTCATTATATAAAACCTGATACGAAATAATATAAAAATAGCAAGATGATCTATAAGTTGCTGATTCACAACAAAATAGATGGCTTTGGGCAGAATTCTATTAATATGCTGAAGTTAATCAGATTTGCTGATGTTTTGATTTATCATAGAGCAGTTTGTCTATCGTGAGAATTTTCTAGATAAATTTTTTCAAGTTGATTTTTCAGATGGTGTTAAATAATGTGTAACCTAGTGACTGCGATGATGGATTAACTATTCTTAAATGTTTGGGAAAATGGCATCTTTGGACCACCGTTTAGACGTGGGAATCAGTATTCGCATAACTTTGTCCGTGTTATATGTCCTCGAAGGTTTATTCGCATGCGGCTTATCGTTAAAATGACTTATCGCTCCGTGGGACAGGAATGGAGGAGCGGAAAGAGGAGGGAAAAAACTTGTATACGTTATAGAGAAGCAAGAGTGCGCGCGGTTCTTCTAACGACACAAATTAAGTCAGCGGTCGGGTGATTTCTTCTCGATCGTATTTTATCTTAGCCAGGACGTTTTCCGGACAGTCGTTTATCAGTCTTGGCTCAGCTTTTTATTCTGCGACTTGCAGACTCTCTGCTTTCATGATGCTCACAACGCTCCTCTTCAACGAGGGTGCAAAGCTGCCGCAGGGCAGACACCGTGATGACGAACAGTTTCCATTATGCGATAAGCGTCCAATTTTGAGAGAGTCTCTGATATTTTGAAAACCTTAAGCACCTTGACAAATTACAGAAAATATAACGAGTTTTCTATCCTCAAGCTCTAGAAATATTTATTAAAAAAAAATAAAACAAGGCTCGGGAAAATAATTTGTAATGAATGTGACCATTTACGAAGTTTTTCAAAATACTTTGAATTGAAATGCGAAAAGATACTTTGAAAAAATAGCTCAGCCTTTCAATTGCCATTAAATTCTGATGAAATTATGCAAAAACTTGCATGTCATTGGAATTACTTTGCAGCCAATATTTAAAACTCACGTAATAACAGAATGTCAGCTCAGCACATGCTGAAATATCCTTTATACAGGTATATATATATATCTGATATTTAATAATCAAAAAATGTATTTACAAAAATGGTAACCCAAAAGAAGTGAAGGACTAATCGAGCCTTCTGATATGGAATACCCTATGGAACGCCGTACATGTCGGTGGCGGTAAGATATTTTGATAACCCAGGAAGAAAAGTTTATCAGTGAGTGCAAAATTTAAAGGCTCGTACATCCAAGTAATCACCCATATGCAAGTCCTATCTTTCGGCATATGCAGTGATTTTTATTCACGAGCAAGAATTAACATGTTGCCAGCTGATAACATGGTTAAATCCCTTGAGATTCGCTACAATTGTATAAGCAATGAAAAAGCCCATATTTTGTGGCTGTTCGGAATACGTTAGTTGCCTCGTGCAGCTGAAATACATTAAACCCTCGTGAATCTCGAGGGAAGATAATGAATATCACGGAGCAACGTGTGAAGTCTCGATAAAACTGCTCACAAATTCTCCGTCTCCACACTTTCTTGCTTGCCTCTTTGTTCATCATATGTCTTTCACCGTACGATACAATTTAAAGTTTTAAGATAAACACCAGCAAGGAAATGGTTTCCGCCATAAGAAATCAAATCCTCCCTACTTAAACGACCCCACAGGTAGAAACACTGATTTCTTTTTATTCGCTATGCAGACAAAATTAATGTGTTGAGCCAGATATTTTTTTGATTATTAGCAAAAGAGTGGTGGCTACAAAAATCTTTTTGGCAGTCATAGAAATTTTCGTTGCCATGCTAACAATTTTCATTGCTTGGTTTTTTTGTGCTAAGTTATCGAATGTTTTAACCAAGTTAACACATTTTTTTTGCGAGGCTGACAAATTCTGCTAGGGTAATAATCATTTTTGCCAGGTTGACAATTTTTTTCGATAGGTAGCGAAATAATTTTTTAAGTCGCTATCTAATTAATAAATTCTCTGGTCCATCTACCAAGTAGCCATATATTCACATGCTGTACTCAATTGGCAAATGATTTGCTGACCTAGCGAAATAATTCAAATAATATGGAATAATAGCACATTGTGGGAACGTCATTCTCCTTCGCAACATTTTGTTGGAAAATTTTCATACATCGTTGTTAACACTCACGAATTGAATCTTCCCAAATATACCAGCCTATTTTCTATATACATTTACAAGAGATACTTATTTACTGAACAAGACGCGACGTATTAAGTGATGCCTCGCGCGTCGCTGAGTTTATAACACGAACGATACTACCGCGTTGAAATATCGCTTTCGTCTCGTATGGAAGTGGCGTACGTATGCAGCTACTATGTGAAGTTTTATGCGTTGGGAATAGGCATACAAGTCTTCAAGTAGAGAGAGAGAGAATAGTAGGTATAAGAAGCGTCGCATAGAATTAGTATATTCAACCGGTATTTACATACATATCGACTGTGAGGATGTACAGTGGCTCATTTCGCGGCATAGCCACTGGGTCGTAGATACACCGAGAAAATCTAAGACAAGACTTTGAGGTGCATCACCGCACGAATACTACAGTGTGGTACACGTCGTCACTCGTACAACGGCTAATAAATCCTCGGCAATTCCAATATCGTCGATGCTCTGCCACTTTCTGCTTCGACGTACATGTATGTATCGGTATGTTTATAGCGGTAGTGGTGAAAAGTGTCTTCGTCTCGATCGACGTCGGTAAACGTCGCATATGTCACGCCACGTGCCAATCTCATTGGCTTAAGCTGCTCGCACACGAACGCGACAACGATGACAAGAGGATCTTCGACGGATTTAATGGAAATGTCTCATGTTTTTTTACAAATTTAACATACACTTTTGTATGTTAATTTTTTTGAGACAACATCACAATTGCAAGTACAAAATAAAACAAAGAATTTATTTTTTCAAAGACTTTTTTAATGTTTTGCGTATGATTTTTTTTTGTGCGACCAGAAAATTATATTCCGTTTGGTAATCAGTGGCCAATTTTCCAGCAGATCGAAATTTAGATGCAGTAAAAGTCAAAATATTGCAGCGCGCTGATGTTGCGTTTAAGTGGGAGAAAGGTGGAGTGTGCGAAGGATAATACGCATAATCCTGAGGTACTGGAGACCACACGTTGGCTCACTTATGGGCGACAAAGTACCGACTGTCGGAAGAGAACGAATAAATTACGCTGATAAGGTCCTTGCTGCAAGGACTTTATTTTGGCGTTATTACCATTATAAACAGAGTCCGGTAAGTACTGGCGAGCTGTGAATGAAGAGAGAATTTTATTAAGATGTTCCTGGTGCTTGTCGTGTTAATAAACATGAGGATAAGCGGGATCCCTTTTTAAAATTTCCCACCGTCACATGTACTTTCGGTTATGACCAAAGTTAATAGGGCACATATTTGAAGGTTAATTGAACTGTATAAAAAATGTCGACTCCGTATTTAAAAAAATGCTCTCTATGGTTATAGTTGTGTGAAAATAAGGCCCTGACTAGAATCCAGCTAAGCCCCTAATAGAGTTGTCAAGCCATTTTTTTTCTATGAAACATCTGAGATGATAAAAATAACTAATCATGTTAAATTTATATATAACATTCACTATGTACTCGAATGCGTAACATTCGAGCTCACGTGTTGGCAAAGTTGACGGGTCGAAAGTAAAATATTACACACCGCAGTATCTTCTCGAAGGACATATGCACGATATGAGATACAGAGAAAATTAATTGCACATGTAGCATGGACGCTTGCTTACTTGAACATGGACAGACTTAATTTAGGTTATTACGCTGCTGTAGTGCGAGGGAGGTATTAAGGATGTATGATACGTATAGTCCCGCCAAAAGTGAGTTTCAAAGGCAATTTCGATTACTTCCGGATGGGATAAAAATCGAAAACAAATGCATATAAAACGTGCAGAAATGATTGATTTTGCATAATATAATCCCAAAATGTTATTAACAAATTGGTGAAAAAAAACAATTGTTCAACAAACAATCAGTCAACCTAACTTTTTTTCTAATGAAAATGATATGTTGATTTATTTGAATGCATACGAATTTTTTCAGATTCTTTCTTTATTTTGATTTTTATTTTGTTAATTTTGACAAATGCGCAGAATATAACAAATTTTGGATATGCGTTTTGGAAAATAATCTTGAGTGTAGTAGATGGTTTTATGCCGAACACATATCCAAAATTCGTTATTTCGGGCACATTAAAAAAAAAACAAAAAATCAAAATAAAGAAAAAAATTTGAAAAAATTCGTATGTATTCATATAAATTAACATGTCATTTTCATTAGAACAAAAGTTAAGTTGACTTATTGTTTGTTGAACAATTGTTTTATTTTCACCAATTTGCTCATAAAATTTTGGGATTATTATTATGCGAAATCAATTTTTTCGACACGTTTTACATGCATTATTTTTTTCCGATTTTTATTCTATCGGGAAGTGATCGAAATTGTCTGTGAAACTCACTTTTGGCAGGACTGTACGTATCATACATCCTTAAGCAATACGTCATTTCTGAAGATAAGTTACAAAGGTTTCGAGGAAAGCGGCGGAATAAGAGGGGAGAAGTAGGAATACATCAAGGACGAAAATATACGGGGTATTCTCTGCCAGTTCAACTGTTATGACTTAAGGAGATGCGGGAGTAGATTTTATTACCGACTTTGGTCGGTAAAAACGCGCCTTTTCGTAGTTACACATTATTTTCAGTTAATACGCTACACACATGCACCAAATTGTACACGATGGTAATATCAGTGTATACGAATGGACGTATATTCGATTATTGGATAATAATCGACAATACATGGAAAAAAACGTATATTTTCTAAACATCTCGAAATCAAAATGGTCGCCAGGGTTTGACAGCATTACCTGTTTGGTAAGGTATAAAATATTCTCGAACTTATGTACGTTAAACGAATGTACGTCCATTCTTTAGCGTTTTTTGCATAATTCTTGAGCGTCGAAACAATAATTACACGAAAGGAATTCACACAAACTTGTAACTACGTTTACGCAGTTTTCCCGTTTGGAAGGGTTTTTGTCTGATTGAACCGCGTAAACGTGGTTACAGTTTTGTGTGGATGGCTCTTATTGTGTAATTGACGTTTCGACGTTCATAGCTTATGCAGAAAACGCCAAAGAATGGACTTACAATCGAGTTCAACGGATTTGATTTCTATAAATGTTTATATAGCACGAACGAGTTGGGGTTGACAGTTCGAGCGGCCATATTGCTTTTTTGTAGGTTCACAATGCTATGATTTTCTTCATTTTCCAAGCGTTTTCACCAAAAATTTGGGTAGATGCAAATGTGCCTACCCTGATATTATAACCCTGTGCAATTTGAGACAATAGTAGCGTCGTTTGTAAACTACGAAATCATACTTTTTGATCGACCACAGTCGGTAAGAAAATCCAGTCCTGCATCCCCTGATACTTTTTAACCCTTCAAATATTTTTTTGCTTACCCAGCCGATTTTTCTATTGTTTCGGTGTATATAATTGAAGGTTATGTAAAATTAAGAACACGAAAAACAAATCCTGAATGAATGGAAAGAAAAAGCAACAAGAAAATGGCTGACGAACAATCCTTGATACATGTATATATAGTTGAAGGTGACAACGGAAATATCCGTTATGCTGGTCATTCACACTAAATATTGCAACGAATTCTGTTGCAATCTCCTTACTATCAATTAGTATTTTTAGTACACATGCACCGTCACGTACATGAATGTATTTTTTTTGCTGTGGTTGATACGCCAATATGTAGTCAGCTTAAACTATATGTAAGCCGGGGTAAGATGGCACAACTCGACGTTATCCGAAAAAACCGATTGATGAAATTTTGAAATAAATGATAATCAACCTGAAAATATAGAAGAAAAGCGATACGAAAGCATATGTGACGATATTCAATCATTGATTGCCTCGCCCAGAGGCATCACCGTCGTCTTGATACATTTTCGATTTTGAACAGATTTTTTTAAAAATAACCTGATATACGATTAGTCCACTGGGAAAACGGATTTGTTGGTTCAACGAAGCAGGCGGTCACCGGCTGCCAAATAGATTGCTTAATCAGCAGAATAAAAATTTGTCTCCCCTTAACCATGTGTTTGTCTGCTGAATCAAGAAACTTAAAAAAACACGATCTTCCGTTGCTGTAACTAAATGTTCATTTGACAGCCGGTGACCGCTAGATTTGGTTGTCCCAACTATATTCTTTTGTGTGTTATTTTCATTTTCTTTTAAACTGCGATATATTTTGAAAATTTCACGGTTGAATAAAGTTCAAAAACGTTATATATTTTTTTGTTTTTCATCATTCCAAACACAGTCGCCAGTCTGTTTCACATGTTCGCTAAATTTTGTCCTAATTGTTGAAACCGTTCTTGAGATATTCAGGTTTAAATTTTGTGTGCCGGTACATACATACCCACGGACATCCATCCATACATTTTTTACTAATCCTCCTTTCTCTACGTTTTACTGTTTTAGACTGTTAAGAGTGGCCCGACGTGAAAAACTCAAAAACAAAAATTTCTCACGAAAACAACATTTCCTCTATGAGGAATGATAAAAGAGAAAAAATTGAATGAGATAATAAACGATAAAATAAATAAACAATAAGCGATCCTATGTGCCCGACCTCTCCTGTTGCGATATATACTCGGGGTACTTCGAAGTCCAAGGTTTCAGGCGTGCGCGCGCGTATGACGCATGGGGGAATATGCGAAGGGAGGAAAGACGTGGCGTGGTTATATGCAGCGCGTATGAAATACGATGAGAGAGTGCTTCGAGTGTAAGGCTTATGCTAAGTACACGCACACAACGATGCGAACGATGCGTGGATCGCTTTGCCTGCATCTTACTTGGCACGTATGTGTGCAACAAGACATTCACGTACCGATATACACGGAAATTATAGTGTAGCGTTGGTGGAATGGTGGAAGAGTGGTGGGATGAACGTGAGGAAAAGACGTTGGGGTATGTATACCTTCGTATACACGTTTTAAGAACGATCTGCCGGTCAATGTACAAAACCGTTTTGCGTATACTCTCACAACTGCTACTGCTGCGGTAAAAAAAAACAAAAAAATTTCAAGGTATCCTCGCGTAGGCCAGGTGTACATGCGTATATCACCCTATTATGTTTGGCCCTTCAGCGAAAAAAGTAGCCTTTAGTGTTTCGGGTAACGCGACGTCATTGCTGATGTTATTTTATTTTTTGACTTTTGGGATTGTGAAGGTATTCCGTTTGCACCATTTGTTGACGTAATTACAGCGCATTTGACATCAAGTAAAACCCAGTTTGCGTAATAATGAGCATACTGCAACGATAATTTCATGATTACAGCTTTTTGATTAATACATGCCTCTTTAAACTTATCCATGCCCGAATTTACGAAGTAATCCATCCATGGATAGATCCAAATTTACGGATCCATAGTAAATTTGTTTTTCTGTGGTGGAATAACGGGGTATAAAAGTCATTATGAAACCTAACATTCGATATCTCGAAAAAGAAAAAAATGAGGTCGTATTTCCGCCTGGCAGTCGAGTCTGTGAATTCTGGAATCAGAAATTACCAGAAGTCACTTTTTTACCAAAATCACAGGGAAACGAGTTGTAACAGGAGTTTTCAGTGGTAAAATATACGACTTGGAAAGATAGTGAAGACCGAAATTCTATATCAGGAAGAAGAAAAAATTAAGGACGATTTGCCCGACCGAAGTTGGATCTGTTAATTCTGAAATGAAAATGACCAAAAGTTCCTTTTTTCCAAAAACATAGTGCAAATAATTAGAACGAGTATTTTCGATTGAGACATGAACGTCGTAAGAACGATTGTGAAGGCCACAATTCAATATATTAAAGAAAATTAGTGTCCAGTTGGTTTTTCGACCTGCAGTGATCTATGAATTGTGACATGAGAAACTAAGTTGCAACGAGCTATAGTATTTTCCTTAGCGTGATAATTTACAGTAAGAAATTGATATCCTTATGTGCGTCCACTGATAGCATTATAAGTCCATCGCTCGTGCATGTAATATTTCACGTATGGCTAACATTGCCGTCCAACGGGAAGAAAAGGTATGAAAGGATAGCTTAAGGTATGCGTGAGTCCTGCCTATGCGTGGGCGTTCCGAGTTCGCGCGTTCTAGCTCGTTGTACCTGGCGGTCTTTATATGGGTCTCGATGGGTTCGAAGGGAGGTACGTAATACGTATGCTCGGGGATAACACGCAACACGGTAGTGGCAGAAGAAGAGTGGCGTACGTGCCGTGGGGGCCGGACCGTCAAGGATTGTGCTACCGTTTTCTCACTCCGGTTCTTCTACGATCGTGCTTCCCTTCTTACTCGGATAACACTTTGGATTCTCATTTCAAGAGATCGCTTCTTCAATGGCTAATAAAAATATTACGATGATTTGTGTATCGACAGAGAAAAATCTCTGTCGATACACAAATCATCCCTTCGAGTTAAACTGTAAAATAGATTATTAATTTTTCGTCACTTGATGCCATCTACTTCGGATAATAATAAACTCTGCAGACTCTTTCCGGTTTTACGATCCTCACCGTCTTCATGAGTGCGGCACCAACAAAAGTACATTCCCATACATTACTTTCCTATGTTGGAGTATAGAAAGTGTGAAAAACGTGTGCCATATATATAAGGGAGCTCTCCGGAAACCAGAGTTTTTTAAAAATGATTTTGTTCTTAGTCGAGACTGTTGCATATTCCGCAAAAGAAGAAGCAGCTCGCGCTAAAGTTGCGATCTTTAAACATTTTTTTGCCAATGACTAATCCATTTTAAAATCAAATAAAAAAGAACTGACGTGTGCGAATTTTCTTCGGTATCGAAAAATGGAGGTAATAATTAAAATGAGTCGTTTGTACTTTGCCTCAATGACCATTTCCCTTCACGTAGATAATGAGTAGCAAATAACGTTATGAGTGCTAATTCAACATTTTTACTTAATTAAACACTTAATAAGATAAAATGTTTGCTGTCGGTGAAGATGAACAGAAGTCCAGCGGATTGTGCAATTACTTTGGTAGCAATCGTTACCAGAGGACATGTCCTGAATTTGATGTCGAGTCACGAGAAGTAAAAAAGACAGATAGAGCATTTTGCTGTATGTAAAAATAGTCGGAGTTGCGTCAAGTGCGAGGAACATGCGCCATTTGAAAGAGAATGAGCAGATCGTTCGGCAGATGGTTGAAAAAAGGGGAACTGTGAAAGAGCGAGAAAGTGCCAAGTACTTGATTTCTTCGTCGCTCGAACATTACTCAAATACTCTTGACAAATGTATAAAGGTTTAACGATGTCGGCATTATAAGCGACGTGCACGCGAGCGTTTAAGTCGCTCGGTCTTGCGCACACTCTTTCCTACATAGCATTCCGCATCCTGTATATATGCCATGCAGGTATTAAAACGTAGATATATATCTGCTTGGGAGATATCTGGGAGCCTGGCCCGAAGCGAAGATGACTCGCAGCCTCCGAGAAGTGATGCGCGGCTCATAATTCATTTCCTTGTCCCGAGATGTCATCGACGACTGATGTTCGAAGCTCCATGCAGACGTCAACAATCATGCTTCCGGTTCATCGGATCAATCTTGTAGATGGATCAATTAATCCACTTATTAGTTTTTTGGAGTCAGATAAAATAATTATTCTATTAGCGGTAAAGCCAATTTTCAGTCAAATTTTTATTTTTAAAGCGTATATGGTAGACCGGCTCAGAAAGTAACACATCTCGGTTGTAACAAATGATTTTTCAAATACTTGCAGGAACGTAGGTTTGCTGTATTTAGCAGTACATTGTTGTAGGCATAGACACTTCTGATAAAAATTTCACAGCTGAAATTGTTATTAGAACATTTTTACAATCAATAAGCGAATTACCGCATAAAAAAGTGAATTTTTAAATTCGCAGTAACAGTTGACTAGTGCATAGAGGTCAAGTCTATTCTAATAACTTTTTGCGATTTCAGTAAATTTCGTGTATTCTGGACACTTTAAGATGCAATACATAAGTATATACGGATGTCGTGAGGGGCCAGTTGAAATACGCTGGTTGAGTCGGTTGTAACACACTCATGACATTGTAATTGTGACGTTTTCGGATAGTCGATGACAACACACCCGTGGGGTCAGTTGTAACATTTTTATACATTTGTAATATTTGTAACGAGATTCCCACCATAAGGGTTTCTGAATATAGTTTCATTAGGGGAATAGCATTTACTTTAATCATAAATAAAATTTATCTCCATAATTGTCACAAAAAAAAACTGTGACAATTATGGAGTGACAATTAAAACTTTCTAATGTGCGTCAACTGACGCTCGAAGCTGGCGACAGCTACACGGAGATATTCACGAATACATCGCGCCCAACTATGTATCTATTAGTGTATCAACTTATTAATGAAATAAAAATATTTATTGACAAATGTATTGCATTTTTGACGAGATATTGGAATAATTGTATGGTATTCTCATTTTAACAATTAACAATTGACAAGAATCGGAAAAGAAACAATTTTTGCCGGTTTTTTAATGGAAAATATTGATTTCTCGATAAAACGCATAGCAAGTTCGTATCCAGAGTTCCAAAATACACCGTTAGGGCATAGCTGGAAAATGATCAAATTTTTTTTACATTTTTGCTTTAAAAAGTCAGGATTCGAAATAATCGAAATTTTCAACTGCCCATAACTTTTGTTCGTATCGTCTCTTTTCAACCGAAGAGAATGGGGTAAGTATCATTATGACATATCAATTTTTGCGGTCGTGAGATCTCGAGAAACACATAAAAACAATGTATTGGACATGCAAACATTTTTTATTTCCGCTGCAACAACCTTTGAAATAAAAAATAAAATCATGGCAATCCGAAATAAAATGTTATTTTAGAAGGTTCCCGTGTGCACATTATGATTTCTCAAGATTTTCGCTAGAATTCTTCTGGATCTTCAAAAGGCGGAAGTTCCGGATAAATAAGGCTTAAAAGACTAAAGAGACCCCCATAACAATATTACTTTAATCTGAGACACCATAAAACGAATGTTTTTGCGAGCCGTTTGCGATATAATTTTTCAATTTTACGAACTAGCAGATCACGTGGGAGCTTATCGGAATTGCTATACGTGCTACTGTAACATGTACTTATCGTAGAATTGTACGGGTCCAGAAGCAAAGTCACGATGCCATTGACGCGATTCTCAAGGAATGATGCAGTCTCGTGCGAATATTATCCTCGTACTCATGGCTAGATCGTGCTAAACCACGGACCTACAGCGTGGCGACTGAAATGAGGTGACTTGGGCTGCCCACGCAATGCTTGCTCGGAGATCATACGATACATAGAAATCCCTGCCGGATGCGTCGATAGCATTATAGGATTCGTGTATTGGCGGCACTGAAATCGGGAGTATGCTAAACGCATATTCTTTAATAACATCCTCGCAGGCTTCCTTCCAATCGTTCTCGGTTGAGCACGACAAGCGACTTACGATTATGAGGATCAACACGCGAGACGAAGCTTTTCCTCAATCACCTACTCAAGACAAGAAGCACGAATAATACCAATCTCTTACGCTGAACAGAATCTTCCAAGGATTAAAATATATACACGATACATATCATTGCATATGAGAAACAAAAATGTTCGCATTAAAATTTGCGTGTATACAAAACGACAAATTTTATATTAAAAAAAATTTGCGGAAATTTTTATATATATATTGGTTATTCCTCAAGTACGCCAATTGGCTTTTTACTAACCCTTTCCCTCACTGAGAGAAAATTATAGTATTAGTAACCATAAAGTGACAACTATTTATTTGTAGTTGGTTAAAAGTTTCTACTGTATTAGAATACATTAGAAACTCAGAAAAACTGACTCCCGCTCAACAATTTACGCGCTAACCAGTGCGCGGCTAAGCGGTCACCCATCCAAGTTATGTCCGCAAACAATACTGCTTAACTCCGGTGACCGCCGAAGCCACACACCGACCGCGCGTCCACGGTTGTCGGTCGGAAATTTTTCTATATTAGTATAAATAAAAAATAAAAAACTTTAATAAAAAAATTAGAGATGAAGTACTAAGTGTCAAGACATCACCACATCTCTTGATAGCATTGCTTGTGCATAGTTGACGTACAGTTCATTACAGAGTAAAAGAGGAGCGTATGCGTATATAACTAAAAATAAAAATGAGGGAGATGCCGCCGAGGGCGAGGTGAGCGCCAAATCGATAGTCCGCGATCCATTAGCCTTTTCTCGGGCTCGTTAAAATCGTAAATCCCATCAGCAGGGCACGGCTTGTGCGGCTGGTGGGTGTAAGCGCAGTCGTCTTTCACAGACTCATCCTCGCTTTGGTACTCCGACGAAGCCTCAGCCAGGAAAGTCAAGAACAACGAGACGGCGAGAGAGTCGAGAGTGAAGAATGAAGAGGAAGCGCAGCGAGGGCGAACACAGTGAAAGGGCCGAGGAGTGGAAAAGAAAAAGACAAAACGATTCAAAGGAAAGAGAGAAAAGGATGGACATAGAGAGACGCACAAGATGTATGTAAAGAAACGTGGCGCTCTGGCAAAGTTGCTGCCGCATGCCGAGGCGTTTGTATCGCTCTGGCATCGTTGCGGATCATTATCGATCGCCATGAATTATAAGCCGGGCAGATCTTTGCTCGTTAAGCGCGTATCGATTAGATCGTCTTATCTCACCGACGCGACTCGATCGCACGAGTTGTCACCCGTAATAGCGCGTTCGCATAGCTACGCGCACTTGTACGATCTTGTACAAGGCTCAACGTATCGTGCGTCTTAGCAATCACTGCGCGTGACTCCAGTACGTGAAGCCCCGTCTATTGCTCATTCGACATGTGGCGACACTCAAGAGGACAGACTAATGCTATCGGCAAGATTTTGTTGATTACTTTGGCTTCAGTAGTACTCTATAATACGAATGTAAATTTATGTAAATTGTTGGGAAAATAGTAGGTTGTAATGTTTAGCACCAAAACTTTACGACACATATTTGTTTGCTCTTTCGATATTCTTATATAGACTAACTTTTAAATCATTACTGTAACATTTTTACACGTACACTCACACCAACACTTAGGTAAGGATGGACACGAATTTTGTTATTACACCAGCAAAATTTTGTTGCCTCTTAATAGTACTAGGGTTAGGCCTTAATAGTTAGGGTTACGGGTGCTGTAGTGTGACTGCAGCATCCGCAGTGCAGTGTGCCCTGCGAGATTTTCGAAATATCCTGAGCCACCAACTTTTTAGAAAAGATTGTTATGATACAACGGAGGAATATGCGTGATTTTTGTCGAGGTGAAAATAACACTTTCTCATGTGTAGCATCCGATCTTTTGTTTCCAGTTTCGTTAAAATATAACCAAGTTGCAATCAGAGCGCAATAATTGCCTATTTTCAACCGATGACCAGCACGCATGTGATTGTGGTTTTCATTACTCTTGCAGAGCCGTTTTCCACCTTAGGGCGTAATAATTGCGCAGATGTACGAATAAGAAATCAAGAATGAGCGATTTCGTGCCCGCGTTAATCATATGAAATAAGGTTAATCTAGCGGAGCCGGGAAGGAATTCTTATTCCGAGTATCTGTCATTGTCCAATAGATTTTTAGAATTTGGTCTTTGTTATTATGTACATTTCATTACCTTACAATACTGGCTCAACCACCTACGAACGTTTGAATGCCTTGAGCCTAGAAAATATAAATTCTCTAATACCCTCTTGCGGATGAAGTCATTTCCATAATCCAAGTCTTAAGAATTCTTTTTCCGATCCCTCTTACTCGAACAGTAAATCGAGTCCTAATGGTCCTCATTCCGTTCCGTTACGCTGAGAAGACCCTCTGAATGCCAATTTAGCAACAACTTCAAATCGAGCACCACCATTGTTTTGCGATTTCCCCACTAATATAATGCATAAATCGGCTGAATCGTAATAATTGTAATAAATTTGTTCATGTGCCGGTATTACAGCAGAACAAGCGTGTCAATGGTGAGCCACACGCGGTACTTGTCGAGTATGGCTCGCGTGTGGATACGCGCCGGGGGCCTCGAGTAGCGAGTATAGTGGGAGTTGCTTCTTGTATTTCCATCTTCGTCAGCCTACTACTGCCTGCCAGCACAATCATCATCCCCCCCCCCCCCTCCCTCCATACACACATGCACACACAAGTCTCCATTTTCCCCTCTCCCCCGAGTCATCAGCATCGTTCCATTTGGTTCTTTCACCCTCTTCGAACATCAGCATCTACATATCTTGTACCTTTCCTTCTCCACTGTGGTTGTGTTGGCTTTCTTTCCCACACACCCACACCACTCTCACACTTGGAACCTTTCTTCTTCTTTCACTTGGTTTGCCTCCACGATTGTCCATCTCACTCAACAAGAACGCCGTCTCCCTTGAACGTTCACCAGTTGCCAGCTCTGCAGCAACTTATATACGCCTACACGTTGTGTAGTTGCAGCATCCACACTTAGCTGTGTTCGAAGCAGCGCGTGCCTCCACGCGACCAACCACCACCACTATCAACCACTGCCTCCTTCTGCCAGAGACATTCCCGCTCACTCGCACCTTCACCGCGCTTATTTTCTCCTTGTCCCTCTTACACTGTTGCCTCTAGAACGTCTCGCCTGACTCTTGAGAGCCGCAGCACCACGCGCTCACGATCCCGAGGACAGTGGACGTCGTATGTCCGACAGTAGACAGTGGATAAGCGCGAACGATAGTCGCACCCTACAACCACGAGGGCAACCCGGCTTTTCATTGCACATGCCCACCCCGCAAGCTCCACCGGCCGCTTGACAGCTCATTGGCAGCGCTGATGTGATAATCTCGACTTGTGTTTCCGCATACACATCGCGCCTTCATGACACGACGCTATCACGACAAGTGCACCGGGTGAAATAGCTTCTGAAACTCTCGACCTTGAAGCAATCAGATACAAGGATACAAGGGTGACGGGGTTCTTATTATTGACGGTTTTATCGATGAGGGTTCGACAATTTTTCGGTCTTACGGTCTTTGGTAGTGAAACATATTGTGGACCTGATTTTATCGCCAATCAAAGGTTTGCCAGGATGACAGTGCTTCGTACTAGTTGGACTGCTAAGTCCGGTTAAATTACCGATGGGATTTTTAGTCAAAATTGTTGGAAGGCATCATAGAGAAATTTCGGAAAAGTGAAATTCGACGATGACAAAAATTGAATTCTGTGATCAGTTGTGATTTTGATTGGAAGATAAAAGAAGTTGATTTTAGGTCCGATCACTGTGGAGTTCTTGTTGGTGTTAAGAAAGTGATGGTGTTGTAGTACAATTGGATTTACTGGTGGTAAATTCAACTGATGGTGATCCGGTACCTCGAATCATAATCCTGTATCTTTTATTTCGGTTTGTAAAGCCTCGCACGGCCAGCTCAGTGCTGAAAATCGTATACGTCCATCCGTCGGTCCGTCCTGTGCCCAGCACGACTACCGAGGTGTTTCGTCCGCGAGATTGCAATCATCCCCAAGACATTTTACGACCCGCTTGTGGTTGCACGCCGGCTTGTCTGGCTTTTCGGTCTTTTTCCCAGACTGTAAGGCGTAATATAGTGAACGCAGTCGGAGGCGCACGCACAGCTGGTGAACCACCGACTAAACGTAAACCACAAGACAATGTTACTTTGTCATTAAAAAAAAGATCTATCGGTTCAACAGTGTTGGAATATAAAGTGTCGCTTCGCAAGTGTATTAAAAATAGAGAGACCTACGACATTCTCTAAAGTAAAGTGCCTTCTCTATTTCAAAGAATTATCAGTTAAGCAGTGATTGAGTTGAATGTGCTTTTTTACAAGTGAATAATTCGTCTGACGGCCTCAAAGAAATTCCTCTGAAATTATCGAGTGTAGAGTTACAAAAAAATTAAAAATCACGTGTTTCACGTGACGCGGAGATTGTAGTGTTTGTGTGTAGACAAAAAGGTACGAAGAAGTATCTTTACGCTAGTTATTATGCGGTGAAAGTTAATTATCGCTCAAAGTGTCTTGTCATTGTTTGAGCATTGGATACGAGCTGTGGTTGCAAAGTGCTGTCGTTCATTTAATTTCTCACGGCTCATCGTCGCAAATGCGTATCAGTTACGGTTGGTTAACGTTCGGAGTCTTGTTCGACGTTTCAAAGTTGGTGCGGAGTTGTTAAAAATTAGTACGTCGTCGCGATCCGCTAAGCCGATTCGTTACGATTCAATCTGACGACTTGGGTACGACAAAACGCCTGCAAAGTAAAGACACACCAACCCATCGGTGTAGTTGATGTTGACAGGCCGTGTTCCAGAGGCTCCGGAACTTGCGGCCTCTCTATTCAAACGCTCCTCGTCTCTTTTTCTGGGGATTTCGCGGCATCGTGAGCAGAAAGGAAGTGAGACGTCAGATGGGCACGCGAATGGTCGTACCGTACACTGCAAAGGCACGGCTACTTGACCCGATCATCGTCACGCCGAAGTAGTTAAAGAATCCGGGACCATACGTTAAAGCGCGAAGGTGGTGAATGCGTTACGGCGGGAAACATAGTGGATTGGAAATCAAGTCTGCTGGTGTCTCTGGTAATAGCGTGGGTAGAAGTGCGGCGCCAACCTGTTGCTCAAGGATCGGACTCGTTTCCATTTAGAAGACTCGAAGGTTCGCTTGCTGCTGCTGCCGCCACCGGCGCGCTCGATATCTCGATCGGGCGTCCACCGAAGTGTTCGAGAAACCGTCGACTGGCTGTACATCCTCTTCGTCTTCGTCAACTTTTTATTTTCTCTTTATCATCGTTGTCGTCGTAGTTGATGTCGAAGGCTGTACTTTTATGTATAATAAAGGCTCGTATACAGCTCGTGGAATAAACGCACTGTACCAAAGGCAAAACAGTACTTGGACTAACGGCAATGCCGCCCTTAATCGTCTCCTCAAGTGGCTCAGCCCGCTTGGTATGCACGGACACTTGAGTGTTCCTGAGTTCCGAGTAACCGTGTAAACGGCTAGTGTTGTGCGTATAGCACACTACAGATCAACGCTGTACTGACTCCCGGGTATTACTTCTGTACACAGAGAGCACAAGGAGCTGCGCCTAAGAGTTTTGAAAGTCTTTCACTGGATTTTTCAGAGTTTACCGAATAGAGGAGGTTTCTTCCAGCAAATATGAAAGCTCTTTGAGGAGCTCGGTGAAACCTGATAAATTCCTTGGTGATTCTGAAAGTTGTCTCGAAATCAATGATAAGTGATCAGATCTAGCGAAATAATGGCACCGCAACAAGGAGGACAATATTTTGAATGTTGAAGAACTCTACATTTCTCTTAAGAATTACGGTAAAACCTTTTTCGAGGCTTGCTTTTTTGCTCAACCGGTATCCCAACTTACTGCAAGGTTCAAGTGTTTCGGACGTGCATGCTGCGCACTTTCTCGTAGAAGCGACGAATTTATGAGCGAGAAACCAGCCAACGTCAAGGCAAGATAATGGCAAACATGCGGAAAATAATTACGTTGTTTCTCGTATTGTCAATCGTTGGTATTGTCGTTGTCATGGCGACACCGACTACACGACAGCTGCTCGAGTGTCGTGCTAACCTTACGGCTGACATAAAGAACGAGACGATCTTTCTCGACAAGATACATCAAGCGGATTTTATATTTACCGGTAAAATTAAGGAATTGAAGAAGGGACAGTCGATACGCGTTAGAGTGAAAAGGGCAATAAAAGGTATTGTCAATACAACTCTTGATTTGACACTCAACGATACGTGCGCATCTTACGTTCGACGAAGCTATACTGGTATTTTTATGGCTCGAAGAGACTCTGGTTTTGGTGATTTACGTAATGTGGGAAAAATCGTTATGAACTTTGGACCCGTCCCATTGACACTGGCTAATTTGGATCGACTCAATGCAGCTGTACGAGGTCGGTCTTCTGAAATATTATAATTTATCATTAAGAAATAACTTATAACTTGCAACATTAGAATATTAGAATAACTGCATGGAATTGAATATATAGATCGGCACCAACGCGCCAGAAACTGTCAATAATTGTACCATAGTTTAAGCTGTTTCGTGTGGGATGTTCGAGTTTGCGAAAATTATTTATAAATTTGATTTGCGGAAATTATGCTTCCTAGAATATTCAGAGCATAATTATTTGCATATATTATTTTTCCCACGATGTAATTATCGTTTTTCCGTTCAAATATAGCTGCAAAAAAAATGGAGCCTTATTTGGGATCATTCCTCCTTTGGATTTTCTCATTAACGCGCCCCCATCAATCACGTATTCGTTAGTGGAACCCAGGACAGTATATGTCATTCACGATAATATCAGACCGACAGCCGGTATCCCATTCGAAAGAACTCGCAAAAAAGTCAACATTTTTACGAGCGCATTGAATTATTATTAGCGCCCGCAAGAGGGCCATAGAACCTTCCATCAATATTGTAAATAAGCAGAACGACGATAAAGCGTGTGTAACGAGATTCCGCGTGTCGTTCGGTCATTTATGTTGGATCACGTTACAGACACTGTAGGCAAAGGCGCCGCTTACGCTCGTGGCTTTCCACGCGACTAGGGGTCTCTGCTTGTAGCTGTAAGAGCAGCACACGTCTCACGATGCATACACGAAGCATTCTACGTCAGTTCAGCGACTGTTTTTTTTATCGCTCATGATATTTTTTTGTCAACTTTTTCTAATTTTTATCAACATTATCTAGGGCGTTGCATTTTCAACTCAAAGAATATCTTGGAATAAAAGTAGTTCTGTCATATCAGCTTGTTAATCATATTTTTCAAAAAAATGTTATCAACCTCATAACGTCATCTTTTTCTTCCTGATAAGAAATTTTTTTAATGCCACTTTTACCGTTCCAAATTCAACACACTTTAAATTCTATTAACTTTACAGAATTTTCAATATTAGTGTTAGAACAATTACAAAAATCGTTTAAGTAGCACTCTTCGCCTGCCCTGATTGAGAAAAAAAATTTAGAAAGTTAAATAATTTTTAGTAGTTATGGAAGGTTAATTGGTCCGGTCTTGGAGATTTTTTAATAGAATGAAACGTAATATTCGAACATTCTGTGAATTTGCCAAAACAATAAAAAGCTACCTTTTTGGAGAAAAAAATATTCGAATGGATAAAAATGTGGTGGAATCAACAGCGAATGCTTTATACGTGCCTAGAGCTCCGATTATATGCACTCCGCTAGGCGGGCTTGCCATCCGAGTGCTCGTTGACGGTCCCCCCGGCGTACAAGATTGCCGTAGACGCTGAAGCCTTCCGGGTTTATGGACAGATTCAAGAGTCCGTCGTATGGACGCCAATCCCTATAATGCCAGCTCAATAGGACATCAAACTCTCCTCATAGACGAGAGTGCCATTCCCGACCGTTTCAATTTAGCGGTAAAGGAACCGTCGTTGACATCGAGCCGACCACGAGATATCCTTTCACATATATATATATATATATATTCATATATATAGAGATGTAATATTTCCTGGGGGTATAACACCCGCCCTATCGTTTAGCCGCAATATCTTATAACGTCTATTAACGCCAGCCAATCTCGTCTCTGTTCAATGACTGCGGGCAAGCGTGCGAATTTATATCAAGAATTATAGTGAGACATGCGGTTATACTTCATAACCAAGATCCATGGTACGGTCTTGAATAGTTTATTATTCGATGACCGATTATACAGGCGTTACATTATCGTTTGCTTTATCGCCCTCGGATTTCGAAACTATTAGTATGACTAGTACTGGTGTGCAAGAAACCGGTCCATACTTTCTCATCAACCGATCAGTTGTGAAGAATGAGTAATTGGTTTCAAGGTGATATTCGGGAGATTTGTATTATTGTGCGGAGAACGGTTCTACCGCGCGAAAATATAAGCAAGGACACGGTCGACAATGACGCTTTACCGCTCCTTTGTTGTGCGCACGTTAATAACGTTATTTAATTTATTTAAGAAGGATATTCATCAGAGTGGCCCAAATGTTTTTTTTTCCGACTTCGCACACCGTAAAACCGACGTTTATATTATTCTGTTGACAACGGTGCAAGGAAAACATCGTGCGATTTTTTTTAGATGTCGCGCAATGGGTTCTAGTATTTCCCATTTGATTATCACGTACGCCGTCGTTGTCTCGAGTTTCCAGGGGATTCCTAATTTTTGTACAAAATAGACGGGTATAAAAATAGTGACAACAGATAGCTTCTTCAATTCTTTTCAATTCGGTGTATCATAACGCATTTACTGCCACATACTCTCAAAGATATTTAACTTTTACTAAAATAAATGCGTATAATTCGCATTTTTTTGCGAATAACTCGGGCACAGTGGATCTTACGACCATAATTATTACTATCAAACTTGACGATAATAATGATTCTTGTGGGATCAAACTTGACGATAATAATAATTCTCGTGGGATCAGACTTGATGGAATTATGATTTATCAAAGTTTAACTTCAAAGTATAACCCGTCGCGAAATGATTATTTTTCGCCATAGAATACGTTTTTGGTTACTTTAATTAAATAAATTAGTTGCATGTACCTGTAATAGTCAGTTGATTAATCAGGTATTTTGACGTTAATCAGGTTTTAAAACTTAAAAATGACGCGTGTCGAAAATAAAATACATTGTTCGTTCATTTTCGTCACGCATCATTTTTAAGTCTTGTTTAAGTTTATATAGGAACCGCATGAATTTGAAGAATACCTGATTAACCAATTGACTATTAAAGAGGTCACATTCTCAACACCGACAAAAAGAAACTTTTCTGAAGAGGTCCTGATCAGGACGAAACGTAACAATCACTCAAGTAACTTTTCACAAGCCGACATTCGCCGAAGCATTTCACACAAACATTCATTAATTTATCATAAACGGCTAAAGCAACTTCAACAATAAAATCTGAATCCTCTTTAAAATTAAATTTAGCAATGACAAATTCTTATAACATTCCGAAAGAGGATCGGAAATACACGAGACACATATCTACACATTGCGTGGTGCAATCGTAACTTCCGATCACACTTCACATAATCTGTTCCCGACTGCAACAGTTTCTGTGTACTCAGGAAGCGAATGTGGATAGGAAGTGTCAGCGAACTTTCGCGAAATTGTAAATAAAATTCCTGCACAAATGCAACGACTTCAACCCACCGTATAATATTATTTCCGAACGGTAAATGTTACGAGTGAGAAATTATTATGATTTTGCCACGACATTAAATCTGAATTATTTCGAAATAACGAGAATTTTACTGCCGGTAAAGTAGATAGTTACTGAAAGGCTTTCCTGTTTAGCGAAATATACCGTTTTTCGTTGGATTTAGAAGGGAACGGTCTTGAAAATAGAGCGTTGCATCGTATTTTACACGAGGCAAAACTACCTGCGACAGTGTGACTAGCACCTGGTTTCAGAGTCCGCGTCTCGCACACTTGAAGCGCCCACGCTCACCAAACGTCCAGCGAGCGGTAAGACGCACGTCTTGGTTCGGTCACGACGCACTTTTCAGTACTACGTTTCATGCCATGCCGTGATGCTTGGGCTATGTCGCGGCTCCTGCTTCTCCGCTGAGTGTGTTCGACTCGGCATTTCTGCGTGGTCCTGGTGCGTACGCTCGTTCGCTGAGCTGCCAACTCGATTTGCCTCGTCTCCACTGTACAGAGCTTATATACACTGCGCACGAATATCCTGGTGGCAAATATTACGGGTTATGTGGGTCTGTGGGTAATGCGATTCCATTTATTGGCGTATTTATATGTACCTTAACTTTTTGGATAACTTCCTTGAATAAATTAACTTCATTCAAGACTAAAAACACATTGATTTTTAGTATGCAAATTTGCTGAATCTTCGCAATTGGTAAATAAGAAACTTTCTTTATATGCAGTAACAATTTTTGGGAGTTATAAAATAAATTATTTGATCTTTTCAAACAATGCGATTTTTTATTCTGATTCATTAACGAAACCATTGGTTTCGACAATTCTTATCTTGCAATTTTTGTTGTATATGACATTGTTCGCTTGATAATTCTGAAATATACGTAAATTAAGAGCAAAATTAAGAGCAAAATTAAGAGCAAAATTAAGTTGCGTGCACAGTTTGAAAAAATATATTCTTTTGGATAAACCTCAGAAAACTTTTCGTAATAAAAAAATGACGTATAGAATCTTTACTGGAAAAAATGTAAAATTTTTTATTAATCAATCTATCATTGTATCTTGTCGATCATCATTATTAAATTTGATTATTACGTTTCATTTTCGCAAAGTTATTGAATATAATTACACGAATTGTTCGCTAACTGACCCGCATTACCGCCTTAATCGTTCGCGCCTTCCACAGTTGACGGAGTCTTTCGTGTCTCACAAACGAGCGGCACGACGCGGCCGGTATCTTGGCATAATACGCTTCGGCCCACGCGCCACCGTCGTCACCGTCGCGCTGTTATTTCGCTCGTATATGTACAGAGAGGCGAGGATCATAGCGCGAGTAGAACGAGCGCTAACAACGACACGCCCAGAAAGTGCAGCGACTGTCAGAGCTAACTGCATAACTGAGCCGGCGGCCAGGTGTGTCGCTGAGCTTTCGCGATTATTTTTTCCCAGCTTCATTCCTCGTTCTGCATATGCGTTGTTACAATTTTTTCGCACGTTCTGCAAGTTCCCCGCAGAAGCTTCGTAGGATCAGGATAAACTGGTCCGTCAAACACGCGCGCGACGTAATTTTGAGTACAATAGTTCGTTGATCCAAGCCACTTTCTTCTTTTTTTGAAGTCTGACATTTTTCACAGGACATGTATGCATATGTCAGACTAAATAATCCAATGAATCCAACAAAACTGTCGGGGCTTATGCCGCTGGGTTTGAACTTCGATAACTTAACTTCGTGGATGTTTATCGAAATTACGTTTTTTTGCAAAAATTGTCTGCAGATTTTATAAAAAGATATAAGCTTTTTTTTATATTGCAATGAAAAAAATGCATATAATTCGGCAGATATTTTTTAGAATTAAATAGAAATTGGATTTCTGTAAAACAATAATAATAAAACATCTTCAACATTATGAATTCAGTTTTTAAGAATAAATGGCGGCTCCGTTTCATACGGTGTATTGCTAATGCCGATATTATATTCTTCTATTTTGTGCACTATATTCACATGATTTACAGTTTTATTGTATCAATATATGATTGTTCAATGAAGCGTTGCTGCGATCGGTACCGATTTCCAGGTTGTAATTATCGAGTTCTGAGGCGTCGGCGGCTTGGCTCAATACGATCATCGAGAATCGTAAGAAGTATACTTGTAGGCAGTGCCTGTGGGGTTGTGTAGGATGTGAGTATGTATTAAAAAAATGAAGATCACGATTCTCTTTATTTGATAGGTATCGGAAGCGAGGAACCCGAGGCCATCAACGGAGCAGTATATCTCATGTAATAGTATTGCTATATTACTAGGCAGAATACTGGTCTATATACGAAAGCAAAGTATATAAAGCAATACTATATAGTGTACTGTAGAGATTTTATTTTGATAGGCAATGGGCGTTTGACTGCCGATCGATCATGTTTTTTTAAATTCCCAGAGATCTCAGAAATCGTTTATAAATCCGTCCGAAAGAATAAGGAGGATAAACCTTTGCTCTAATCACTAACATCACACGTTTTCAAGAGCTACTTTTTTTCACGATTCACCTATTTTCTTTATTTCAGCTATTGAACATTTTTACTTACACTGTTAAAAATATTTTGAAAATTAATATATGTATTGGAAGTTTTTTTTTGCAGATACCGTACATTACATTTCATTTGATATACGGGTACGTTGTAAAATTCCAATAATTATATTATTATCACAACTTTTATAAAGTTTTTAGTATTCTGTATACTGATTTTACGACAATCTTGTTGTATATTAATTAAAATTTGTATATTGAATCTAATAAACGCGTTTCTCCAAAAAAACTTTCAAATCTTTATATTAATTTTCATACAAAAATTTCTAACAGTGTAGTACACCTCAGGGAAATGATTCATTGACTCCAAAGAAATGGGTGGATTGATTTTTTTAAATTGATTCCAATGAACAGATTCTCTGATGTCAATGAAATGTTCCATTAAAATTTTAAAGAAAATATTCCATTGCCTATATAGTTTTCTCGTCTTGAGAAGTGTTTTTCGTTATTCAATGAAACGATATATTCATGGTGGCATCTAGGCTATCGTTGGTTTGCGAGAGCGCGTTAGTCGCGTTAGTTCATTAAAATTATTTCTATTATTTATTGCGTCTACTACAGCACGGAATAACATATTTTCTAAGTAACCTCTGCCGTCTTTTTATTCTCTTAACGGAAAGTTATTATAAAGATTAGGTTTCGCTTTTATTGTCTTGAAGACGATTTCCTTGAAAACAACGGGAAACGGTTTATTTATCTAAAAAAATGTTTCTTCGATTCAATGTTACTACTTTCCAATGCGATGGAGAGTATTTAAGAAACACGTATTAAACCTTAAGTATATCATTTTATTGGAGAACATTTGCGTGATTCAATGAAACTATTTTTGTGGGTGTGTCTTTAATTTTATCGGACATCATATTGTCATTACTATTATTTGTGTTATCAGTAATATATAGATTAACTACTACGCTATGTAGTCGAATAAAAAAAAATCATATATATATATTGCATGGCTTGTGAATTTCCATAGCTTGCTTATCAGTCGTTCTCCCACCGAGCTGGAAGTTCAGCGATTGGAGTAGTTGAGATCCGGTCGAGCTGTGATCGGTAAAGTGATCGGTAAAGTGATCGGTTCCCATTTAAACCAGATTTGAAAAGCTCAAATCGTATGAGGCTATAAATCGATTTAGAAATCCCGACTTGATAGAGAGAGAAATTTGAAACCATGGGAGAGCATCGAGCCCTTCTCGGGCTTGATGCTCGTCCTATGAATCAGATGGAACTAATAGTACATATCAGTATGTCAGACTCGACCGGTCAAACTCGACCTCGAGGTTCAATATTTATGCCTTTCCTCACGTATATCATTTAGATGGCTACTAAATCCCGTCGTTGAGAAATTTCTTCACAGCTTCACGTACAGTAAAATTAATTTCAGCTCCTAAAAATATTTTAACAGTGAAATTAAAGATAAATCATATAAATTAAAGAACTTTGAGGCTCTGTATTAAGCTATTCATTCATTTCATAGCAAACTTATATTATGATCATTCAATTTTATTCATACTGTTTCAAAATGAAAATTTTATTTCTATATTATAAATATATCTCACCGCCGCCGCTGCATAGGATATATATGGCATTTTATTACCAAAAAACCTTTGAGACTCGATAAGTTGTTTAGGTTTTGCAAATTGGAACACATCCGCCGTCAGTATATTTGGAACAAATTTTGTTTCTTTCTTATAGTAAAAAAAACATATTTGATCTCGTTATCGGATAAAAGATTATAGAATTTTTTTTCACACTCGAATGAGACTTTAGATTGACTTTATATATACTTCAGAGTATATAGACTTTAGAAGCACTTAGTTAAGTAAGTAAAAAAAAATTCATGATAAAAAAAGTTTCACTAATAATTTTTTAAAATCTGAAGTGTTTTTTCGAGTATATAGAATAGTATAAATAAATATGGAACGAGTTGGAGGGTGTCAGGGTTGAACGATCATGGAGTTGGCCAGGAATACCTTATATGCACCAGCCGATGAGTTGATTAAACCAGGTTTTTGGTTAACACAACCAAGCTCATTGGAATAAACCAATAACTTGGTTTGTGAAAGTAAAGACTCAACCAATCAATCGGCTGGTGAATATATAACCAAGTGCTTGGTTTTTATAACCTAGCATTTTTTCCATTCAAACCTTAGAGACAAAACAGCATTGTAAGTTAAAATTTTTCTGTGACCAGGGCGTAGCATGCGGAACAGATATCAGCGTACCAGTAATTGCGATTTACAACGTCGACGAGTTTTCAAGACGTTGGCGAATGACTCGAAGATAGCACGTCATTTGTCGTGAGGGCGGCTGAAAAACACACGTAACATCAGCACATCCACACACATACATATATATATATGGGGCATTCCACGTCAAATCAGCAGGCCATGATCCTCACCCCCATCGATTTTGTTCATTTTTTAATATGATGTTATTACCGACCCACAAAGGCCTTGGAATTTTTTTCAGATTTCTTTACCACACGTAACGTTTTTAAATCCTCGGAAAAACCAATTTCAAAAACGCCGTTTTAAAAAATCTGACAAAATTCACACTGATGCTATGATTTAAAATATAATTTTTAAACGCCATGCAATAATGTGATCTCAATGTTTACTATTTTTTTCCACATTTTTTCTTTTTCTTTCATGTCGCGATTTGATTTTTAATTTTTTAAATCAAGATAACTTTCTTAAATGTCAATGGATCTTAATTTCTTTGAAGATGAAGATTATATAGATTATATAGAATTACCAGAATGCCCGAAAACAATTGATATAGTTAAGAAAAAATTCGCAAATGCATTTCGCAATCTAAGCGATATTGTAAGTGGAATGCATTTGCGAATTTTTTTTAACGATATCAGTTGTTTTCGGACATACTGTTAATTCTACCATCTTCAGAGAAATTGAGATCCATTGATATTTAAGAAAGTTATCCTGATTTGAAAAATTAAAAATTAAATTGCGACATGAAAAAGAAAAGAAAACATGTGCAAAAAATGGTAAATTTTGAGATCACATTATCGCATGATGCTCAGTAATCATATTTTTAATCATAGAATCAGTGTGAATTTTTTCAGATTTTTAAAAACGGCGTTGTTGAAATTGGTTTTTTCGAGGATTTAAAAATGTTAATGGCGGTAAAAAAATCCGAAAAAAATTCCGAGGACTTTATGGGTCGGTAATAACATCATATTAAAAAATGAACAAAATCGATGAGGGTGAGGGTCATGGTCTGCTGATTTGACGTGCAATGCCCCATATATATATATATATATATATATATATGTCATATGGTTAGAAGTCAGTGTATCGAGATCGAAGGGTCGAGAGACGAATGGAACGAACGTTCCACTAAAGGATTAGTCGGTGGGTTGTTATACCTACCCGCGCGATTTACAAGCATGCACTTCGTGTTGCTCGTATGCGCTGTTGTTGCTGCTGTTGCTGATGCTTTTGCCGCAACTGGTAGGCGGCTGATTGCGCGACCATGAGAGCCCGCGACGCGCATTATGCACGCTTTGTAAGTCGAGCTGCTGAAAAATTGAACCCGCCAGTCTGCAACTCCTCCCCACACCGCAGCACCCCATCAGTTTTTACCTTTAAGAGTCTGCAGACGACTTCGAGCGTGTTAAGGTTTCCTCTTCCGATCGAATCACCTTCATAACTTTGCTCTTGATCCATGAAATCCGTTACAAATATGGTTTATTGATGTGTGCGTTGAAAAATCCTATTTACATTTTCATTTGATTTAATAAATATTATGAAGAGGTGATAAGCAACATTTAGGTTTTTTGTGGGATTACACATAAGTTCCTAATTAAAATTTTTTTTTGATTAGAATTTGAAAATTTTTGTGACAAGGTAAAATTTTTTCACAAATTTCAGATGAATTAATAATATAAAATTATTCAAGTTTAATATCTGCTTATGGAAAGTCTATTCACAAAAACTTGCCGCTGATTACGAAACTGCTAATACGCTAGCTTTATTATTTCAAGTAAAAACGAAAGAAATCTGTATCGCAATTACATTGGTTTGAAAAGGTCTACCCTTTTTTCGTGAAATGCACCATTTTTTTCTGCAATCTTAAAAAAAATGAACAATTGGTGAACATATATCGATGTATTTTTATCGGCTACACAATAATTCGCTGCCGTCCTATCGAAAAATCGACATTTTTCGTTTTTATTGTATTCATAATCACCAAAGAAAATCCGATTAGATAATACCTTAATGCTTTTATACTCGATTCAGTTTGAGCCGATCGAACTTCTTTAGTTGATACTGTAAGCATCCTCGCCAGTTATCAATTGAATTTTGCATGCATTAAATTCAATTCCGATAAGAAGCCAATAGAGATTAATAAGAAAAATTGTAACCTGGCTTTCACGTTACTCGAACGATATTCTCGAGTTTCTCCAATTGCTATATTTGACTATATTTTCTGTCGAAAACCGGATTACGAGACCTATTGAGTGAGCTTGAAATCACACGAGGCGTGACGAGCACAACGACTACGACGACGGAGACGACGACGCTAAGACTATAGGAAACGTGGCTGCAACCAGACAGTCGCTAGAAAATAAATGTAAAAGCTCGAGCTTCCCGTTCTTGGCTTCCGCGTTTGACTAGTTCGTTGTTAAGAAAAAAAAAGACGAGTGTGAGAAAATGGAGCGACGCATTTGCACTCACGACTGACGTTTTTCTTTCGCTCCTTCCACCTCGACTCTCTAGGCCGATAACAGATTTTAACACTTAATCCACTCGGAAAATCTTCTGAGTCTCTGCTGCATCGGCGCCACCTCTTTACTCGCACATAAGATTCTCTTCGTCAACCTCTCAAAGCGACTCTAAACTATTTCCGTTGCTCCCTCGAGGTTCACGAAATAAATATAGAAAAGGAAACACGGAATAGGGAAAATGACAGATTTGACCCAGAAACTTCAACAACATATTTTTCAGGATGTATACATCATTTATTTAAATGTATTTTTGAATTAAGCTCATTTTTTTAAGCTATATTGCTATTCTTGAAATTATTCACAGAAATATAGGTTTGCATTAAATGACGATTCATTTGAATAAAATAGAATGAAAATCGTAAACCTATTTCTACCAATGGTATCGTTCTATAAACTATAATTTTATTACTTACATGGCTTAGTTTGAAATTGAAAATGGAAAATTAAATTATTTCGGCGCGGACAAACACCTCGCGAAATGTGGACACAGGCTGCAGTGTGCAGACATTTAGATGCCGGCTGCCCGAATGAATGAGGCTCCGGACTGCTCTCGTTCAAACAAATTGGACAAGACGCGCGAGAGTCAGGTTGCCGAGAATCGCTCGTGGCGATGTTTCCGAGCAGGTTCTGAAGCAAAGGATCGCCTCAGTCGAGAGATCGGGTGTAATAAGCTCGGTTATATTCGCGCGGCAGCAGCATGATCCTCTTCTAAACACAAACGGCGATAAATTCAAACTGTCGCTCATCCTGTACCCGAACTATAAAATTTAAAAAGTTGTAACGATACAGAGTTTGGACCAATTTCGATTTCGCATTACATCACTGAAAAACAAAATGACGGAAATTCATAAGATATTCAAAGTAATATTTTATTAAAACTAAATTAAATTTGTGGACGTCAACGATTTTAAAAAATCAATAAAATATAATACAATTAAAATGTATATTTCAATAAATTACAATAAAATTAGAAATCATATATGAGCATACATGGAGGATAATATTGTCGACGTATCTGAGGTATTCCATACCGATTCGACCTGAGTCAGACCCTCGACCTCTCGGATTTGGTCGAAAATTTTTTTATAGATTGGACCAACTCCAAAAAGTATTGGAAATTTTTTTCAGTTTTTATTTTATTTCAATTATTTTGCGATTTTTCAAAGCTAACATATCGTTAGCCCAAATTTAAAAATCTGAAAAAATTCTCAAAAATTCTGCATTAAATAACAAAATTTTTGAGCCTAAAACAAAAGTGGGCCGGGTTTCACTTCTATTTTTTTCTCTACAAGAAACTATTCAAAAATTTTAATTTTTTCTCTTTAAAATCGGAAAAGTTTCAGTCTTACAAGATCGCTTATAAAATCGAAAAAGTTTAAGTCTTGATAGCTTCCTGTTAATCGATTGAGGCCGATTTCAATGGCAATCTACTTTAGTGATTATTCGACATGTGTCTCTCTATAATCGAAAAAGTTTAAGTTTCGATAGCTTATTTTCCTGTTAATCGATTGAGGCCGATTATAATAGCAATCTACTTTAGTGATTATTCGACATGTGTCCCAAATTTCAGCTAGGAAATGCAATATTTTTGAAAAATTCGATAACTTTTTCTCTTTCGTTTCTAAATTTTTGAATAAGTTTTTATGGAAAAAAAAATAGAAGCGAAACCCTGCCCCCTTTGTTTTCAGGCTCAACAATTTTTAAGAAGTTTTCCAGATTTTCAAATTTGGGTCAACGATATGTTGGCTTTGAAAAATCGCAAAAATAATTGGAATAACAAAAATCTGAAAAAACTTTCCAGTACTTTTTGGAGTTGGTCCAATCATATAAAAACCTTTCGACCAAATCTAAGAGGTCGAGGGTCCGACCCAGGTTGAATCGGTATGGATTGCCTCATCTACACGTGATTTCCAGACTTTGCTTATAAACCATGGACCTGTAACTACCGCTCGATGTGATATATCCGTGCTTATATAACTTCTATTATATGTGTTCGTCGATGTTGGCTGTTTTCGGAGCCACGACACTCGTTAGGACATATATATCTGTGGCTGACAAGGAAAACACCATTTTATTTTACGAGCTTGCTGAGTGCGCTGCCTCAGTTGTCTAAAAATAAATTCATTCATAAAACTGGAGCCCTCAACCAGAGGCATTCGATCATTCGAAAGTGCCACTTCAGAGAACAGGAAGTGAAATTAAATTTCAATGTAATAAAAAATGTATGACCTGCAATGCCCCATTTATTCATGTACGTCTGCAAATTTTATAACTATTTTCGGTACTATATTCAGGAAGTCGAATTTAATGCCCAAAAATGAAAAATCATATTGTTCAATGCACAATTTTTTGATATTACACGCCCGTAAATTTTATAGCTATTTTTTGTTACCAACCACAATTTTTGCAAGCTGACTAATTACGTGGCACAAAACGGTGAAACCAAATAGCAGGAAATGCCGGACTAAGTGAGAACCGATTACCAGAGTCGTGACACCGTAGACCTCACGTTGTTCCGAGACGTGTATTCGCGTACAGGCTACTGACTGTAATTTCTTTCCCCCATAATCAACGACCCTCGTTTATCATTTGACCCTTCAATATCAGAATCTATCGGATTACTTATCAAAACCCGGATAAAAATTATGTTCAACAAAAGGTGGTTGAGAGCAGTTACGTTGATATTATAATATTTTTTATAATTTCTTTGTAACTGACTAAATCTTTTAGCGTTTTAACTTCAGAAAACATTGTCAAGATGAGCTACCATTTTTTAACAATTTTTTATTCAATAGATGTTTTTAGACTTGATTTTTCAATTTTTTTGCTTAGATCAAGTGGAGTAGGCTTGGTCTACCATAGATATTCAATACTGGCTACAATAACAAATAGACATACAGTTTTGTTTCATATTGAGTCTGGAACATCCGGGATGAGATGTGGCCGTCAGGTTATGGTTTACCAGCGAACCCACGCGTATGCCAGAAATCGGTTTCAGCTTTCTCTATAAACCCACGCAAATCCGATGACGTGGGTTCGTAAACCGATTAATCAATTATTGAAATCGATAGCCATGGACCTGCAACCTTTTCCAACCAAATTCGATATATTCCCTTTTCAATTTTTATCACATTCGACAACGGTCGTTTCTCTTCATCATCCTGATTCCCAATATGAAAACAATGTATATCGTGCACGCTTGTAATGAAGAGTAACGTTTCAAATATTACTTTATATATAAATAAAATCATTGAAAACGATAAAAAATTTATTTCCGGTATATTGCTTATTAAACCATACAAAGACTCGCCAAATCCGTCTGCACTCATGACCCTGAAAGACTGTCCAGTCTATCATACTGCGTTGCATTTTTTACGACTGCGTTTATTAACACTGAATATGGTAGGAAAATTTTATTGAAAATTTTCCGCTGTCCACAAAACATCGCACTCTGCAAATTTTCGGTTGAATAGGTTTTCAAAAGTGAGTATAAATCGGAAAAAAAGTCTCAGGGTCCGCGAGAAGTCCGCATGAATTTGGGAGTTCGATGAGCAATAACCTTTTCTTAGGTTGGTCGATTTTTAATTTTCTCATTTCGTTTCAGAGAGGTTGCCAAAAATGAGATAATACCGTGAATATTATTGCATTACATCAATCTTAGGGTCCGTGAGCTTATTTTGAAAAAGAAGTCCAACTTTAGCGGCAGGTATTGCAAAACTTTTTTTTTTTCATTATGGGTGACAATTAATATCTCTCACTAGCTGCTGCTTCATAATAATCGTAAATGGGTTATTAGTGTTATTACTTATAACTTATTGCTCATTCAGGTTCTCCTGTCTCTTTTTGATGAATTTACCTGCTTTTAATTAGAAGGAACGTATTTTGGTGGTGCCTCGTTACCCTCTAGACGTCTCGAGTTGTGCGAGAGCACCCGTCCACCGCGTTTGACTTTAAGAATCGAGTTTTGCATGCCTCGAGGACAAAGCCATAAAATACCAAGCGTAACAGCTTTCAATTACGAGTCCCCTCGTGTATGAGCGTTCCGGGAGAAATCTCTTGCTGGGCCATACCACCTAAAAAAATAACGCTGCAATACAAAAAAAAACATTTAAATTAGAGCACGTTGCTTCCTTATTTGTCCGAAACACTTTTTCACTTTTATTTCTCGAACATTAGCGAATTAAAATTTAATTAGATTATTCCATCAATTATGAATAATATCTTCGGATGATCAATTCAGAAAAAAAAACATAAACAACATAAGAAAATTATCCGCATTAAATACAGTGCTTACAAAGTTCATCATCATAGTAATGCCAAGAATCTTTTTTTGAAAAAGTGAAATGGCACATCGTAAGCCGTAATGTCGAAGACTGAAACTACCTTTCTAGCATTCTGATTGATCGTTAATGGTCTCAATATGAATGGAACTTCAGACTGTCATGATTGCTACAGGATCACATGCTTTTTAAATTGCCATTTTTTCCCAGTCGGTGAATAGAATACATTTTTCTTCTAAAAATAGATTTTATATTCTTTCTTTCATGTTCCTTCGTAAAACAAAGACATGGCATATCGAAAGACGATTATATCGAAATACTGAAGCAAAAAAAGAGCCACGAAAAATGACGAATAGCATAAGCATGCAAATTTCACGTTTAGCCATAAGAAGAGACAAATGAAAAGATAAGAGTGCGTGTGAATCGAGCACATTCTTGCTTGTTTTGTTAGTTAATAAAAGACAAAATCCTTGATTCTGGGTATAAAGTGTCGGACGGTCGAATTAACATCTTAAGAAAATTCTTTCCTCTTACGTTGTGTATAATCGAGATGTAACATTTTTACACTAATGATCGTGTCACCCTTGCTCTCATGACATAGCTGCTATCTTTTATTTTTTTTTTTTCGTCTCGAATTCCTCAAGCCCTCATAGAGTTGAGAGGCAAAGACGGGCTCGTGAGCCTCGTCCCAAAAATATGCACTTGGCCGCGTGCTTTGGTGGGCCTACAGCGGCTCCGTATATGGTCGGAGAATCTCCGGTCGTGTTACAAATTCAAATTAAAACTGTGTTCCCTATAGGTAACCTGAGGCCACAACAGCATCACCGCTCTGAAGTTCGAGCGCCGGCTGTTTCGCTGCATGGACGATGCAGGCCCCTAACGATACATACTTGTGTATCCTGATGATGTTAAAATAGTTAGCCAAAATGTTTTAGCCTAATTTTCATAATTATATCTTCGCCAATTATGGATTTTCTTATAAGGGTTGGTCTATCCATCAGATGGACTGGGGTATTACGAATTTTAGCCGGGCTAATAAAAGTATTGTCTGGATTAATCCAACTATTATCTGGGCTAATAACAATATTGGCTGAGATAATTAACACTTTGGCTGGGTTAATAAATATATTGGCTAGGCTAATAAATAATTTGGCTAGTTCAACCAAGAGACGAGCAATCGGCGATTAGGGGAGAACGGGGCAATGGCGTACAGTGGGTAATACCGAACATCCCGATTACTCACTATGAATTGATAATATCTGATTACAATGTTTTGCGTCGATTAATGTACACGAAGTGTGATTGAATCGTGTTTTATTTCATTATTAAATAATTATAAAAACATTTAAAAAAAGAGCGGACAAATAAGGATTTTTTTAACGTATATTTGCTAATATTTTACTTCAACTGTTCTTATGTATTCGTTATTATTTTTACTTTCATATCGTTTTCAAAAAAAATTTCTCGCCTAAATATTACTGGCTGTACACAAAAATTACGTTGGGAAGGCGTTTCGTGGTTAGCGAACAGCATTTGTTGGTAATCGCGAACACGTGGACGTCTAACGCCGTTTTTGACGTTTAACTCGTGGTATCGATGAAATAATGTTAGTTTATTATCTAATATGTGTGGTCGACGGAATTATATTATTCTGATAAATGCAGTAAGGGTTTATTTGCGAATACCGTTCGTTTATTGTGGAATTTCAAAGTTACGCATGTACAATTAATTATTTACTAAATACACAATGAAAATGTTCGAGCAAAAAAGTGATCCGTATGTTGCAAGTTTGGGAATGACGAAACGTGAAAACTGTGATATCAATTAATGTGATAGATGATAGAGCGACAACGAAGAGTTCCTATATTTACGTATATTTTGTTAAAGTAACACTTCTATTTTAGTAGAACAAACAGCAATTACGAGTGTTTAAATTATAATTCGATAAAAATAAAATTTCATGATTATTCTCCTAGTTTTCGTCTATTGCAGTGCCTAAAAACTTATTTTGTAGATCTCCGAAAGCATCGTTCGGGATTGACCACACTCTGTTCGCTGTTATCCGACGGTGAGGGTAATGCCGTACATTGGCATATTTTCTACAGCCGCGGGAAAAAGTTGATTTTTCGATATTACATCGAAAAATGTTGTCACTGTGTCGAAGAAGACATGTCAAACTGTGATTTTGATCCTCAAAATATTTAAATAGTTGCTTTGTTGTGTGTTTAATTTCGATTCTTTCTTAGATTTTCGCCATTTCCCCGTTCTCCCTTAAATCAACAAGCTAAAGTCTAAATTCCTCCTTCCTATGTGTCGTTGAATGCATACACACTGTACGCGACTGCTTTTAATTATGCGAATGGCATCGTGTTGCATATACAGCCACTTGCCTCCTGAATGCAGAATGGGAGTAGAGGTATTAAGTTAAAGCGTGGTATTCGTGAGCATATGTCTGATCTATGCGCGCGTGCCTTTTGCATGCTGTTTGTTGTGCATTGTTGCCTTCTCTATGTGTATGCAGATAGTCACGTGTGCCCGACAAAGCCCGAAAGTGTGTTGCACATGCTCGTGACTAGTATGACTGGCTCGTCGGTCGCTTTGGCTGGGAAAGTCGTTCACGGCTATCGTAGGTCCTAGCGCACGTATAGTCGCCTCTGTGTGGTTTCTCGAGAGTGTCAACCTTCGATAAGCTAATCGCGTCCGCATGGCATGCTGCTCTCCTCCAAGCAGAAAGCGGCTACCCTCACTTTTCGAGGCACTCTATAGCTCGTATATGATATTGGTATATTCTGTCGAATCACTTTTGCCTCAACGTTTATCCGATAACTCGTGAAAAAAAGATTAGTCGCTTCGTATCTATGCCTTTTAACGGGTTATCTTATAAAATAATATTTACTAAATTTCACGCTGGATTTCACACTAAGCATGCGTAAAGAGTGTCGAAAAAATGTATTAAACTGAATTCATTATCTAATTAGGTAATGGGAGTGTGGAAAGTTATAATGCTGATTGCGTTTTCTAATAGAATAACCATTAGCAATATCTCGTTGAGTCACCTAGACACGGCTTTCGTTCAATCATTATTTACCCTCGTTGAAAATAAATAATCAAGGCGAAATGTGGTTATCATAATGAATCAAAACACATTCAAAATTATTCAGCCGGATTTCTTTTCTAGAACCGATTTTGTGGCCACCGTAGATGATTTCAAGTATATTGGTATGAAAATTTGCACGAAAAAGAAAACTTTGTTTATGAGAGAGTAAAATAAATCCTCAGTAGAAGATCTGCCGTCGTGAGAAAAACTGAAGCGACGGCATGGAAGAATGTAATCGTTGATCGCAGAACCCTGTGAGATATAGGTAGACCATTGGGACCGAAGCAGGTAGCCCTGCTATGTTCAGATATCCCGTTAAGGTGCTTGGTGTACGTTAAACGACTTCGCACCCTTCGGAAACACTTTAAAGAGCCCTAAAAGTCTCAGGGTGTCGGCTCATTTGAATTTACGTCTGCTGGGTGAGCGACCACCGATGGTACTTGGTTCGATGCTATGCCGAACCCAGTCACCAGAGGCCCACAATAATTTATGAAAGATAAATTCGTGTAAAACCAGCATATAGCTGCACCGAAAAATTCGAACACACCCTGTCACGCCCTTTCGAGTGGCTACAAAAAGTATGTTTTTATCTTACTGCTTGCATATATTTAATATTTATCTTTGCCGATTCACTTTACGACTTTCTTGGTATAATTTTAAATAATTTTCACTGAAATTGACGATAAGACATTTAACTTTTTCAATTCAGCCTATGGACACTATATCGTAGCCTTAAGTTTTGATTAATATCGATATTTAGATAAATATCACAAATAGAATTATTTGGTAATAAGGTATAAACGAAAAGTATTTTTGTGCTCTGTAAATTATGCAGTTGATAACTAAATCAGGGGTGAAAAATGTCCTTATTATATCACAATTGAAATATATGAATACCAAATATGGTATTAATTATGCGAGTTAAAAAGAGGAAAAATGTGGTGAGGTTCTCAGGACTGAAGAGAGGTCAAGGGTCATACTGTAGTCCCTTTGGAGACAGAATGGAGTCCAGACCCCCTGAGAATATTTAAGGGCGCTGCGTTTAATTTGGACGTTCGTGGTTCGTTTGCCACGGGAAAAGAAAGTAAGAGAAAGACCCAGTGCCACCGAGGTCGAGAATATAATTTATGAAATATAAATTCGAGTGTAACCAACAACCCCCTTGCAAATTTGACCACACCCCATAACGCCCTTTCATGGTGGTTTCGTTCGGTCCGGCTCTATCCTCGACTTTTTCTTCCACCGCTCACTTTCTTTTTTTTCTGTGCACGGATGCACTTGTCTTTCCAACTTCGTTTATTTTTTTTGCTCTTAAGGCTCTTCATTTTCGCTCAGTTCTTTGGTGTTTTTTTTTGTTCTCGTTTTTTTTTCGAACCCGTCAGTGAGCAAGCCCATTAAAATCTCTGAGTTGGAGAAAAAAAAAAAACTAAAAAAAATGCAAGGAAAAAAAGGGAAAATAAGAGGAAGAGAGGTGAAGGCGAGCGTTATAACTGAGTCATTTGTTTGGTGAATCGATTTTTTAAACCTTTCAACTCCATTCGTACGTCCATCCGAGACTCACTCTCTTACGTGTCATTTATATTCTCGACGAATTGTCTCTCTCATTCGCCGTATGGAAAACACTCATTGGTTATTTTATTTATTTTAACCATTTTGTATATACTATCTATTAGTAATTTTCGGAAGTACCTATTGAAATTCTATTCAATGTTGATAAAGACGATTGTACTTTCGACATATCTCAATTCATGCATCTATTCTAGCTCCATTAATTATGCGTCTCTTTCTTTCCTTATCTTATTGCCTGAACGAATTCTTTTCAAGTCACTGAATAATATATATACATGCATCTTATTGTCTCTATCGATTCAATCCTTTTGTTCAGATATCTTAACCATTACCACACCCTCGAGCTGTCTTTCATAACGGATTCATCGTCTGCAGCGGCCTGTTAATAACGTATATGCATTTTCGAATTCATTATTATTTCTGCGTTTTCTCGGGTGTCGGCGGACAATCGACTGATTCGACAGACAAAAAAAAGACACAAAAAAATAATATCTCGCGCGCACTGCATGCGCCACTTGCTGAATGCGCCTGCATCCATGGGTGGCGCGGCATCTTCTTCTGCTTCGTACAGCAACGCGGTCATTAATTATATCGAACCCGACGAATAGCTGGCTCGTTTCGTCTGTTGGGTGGGACCCGAAGCGCCGACGGCTTTGCCGAGAAAAATAATAGCGGGGGTGTTGTATAAAGGCGGCTATATACATATGTGCTATGCATCGCTGCTGGAGAATGAGAAGCGACAAATTTGAAACGAGCCTCAGCAAAAAAACGGTAAAGAAAACAAGAGGCAACTCATCGTAGTGATGGCAAACTTGAGACTAGAGGTCTCGACTTTCTTGATATTCCGATCAGTCCATCTCACGTCAACCTTCATTAATCAAAACTATTTGAAACGTCGCGCGCACCCTTTTTCAAAGTGAAATTGTGCTAAACAAATTTATGCCTTCAGACTACTGACAACTTGTAATTTTAACCGGGTCAAAAGTTCAAAGGGTCCGTAGATTTCCATCGCGAAGTTTATGCAAATATGGTCATTTTAACTGTAGGAAATAGAATGAGGACAAAATCAAATGAGGAATACAGTTTTAATGTATTTAACTGAAATTAGGTGAAACGTTGCTCGATAATACAATTCTGACGTAATTTACTGCCTCGACAGAAATTGTAATATTTAATTCATATACAATTTAATTCGATATCAAGCAGAAATAGTAATATCTAAATGGAATTTCTAAAATATTAAAATGTCATACTTCGGGTGGATACGTAAACAGTTTCCAGAAATTCCATAAAAAAAAGGTTTAAAAAAAATGTCCCTCATCGGTGGCCAAGATTTTAGAAAATTCTACTTGAGATATCTAAGACAGTACTTGAACTATCTCCGCAGAGACTTCCGTACTTTGTCATAGATTTGATAGATAGGTCTATTCAGATTCATCCTCTGTAACAAACCAGGTTCTTCACACCATGATGTTCAGGAATTCCCTAAAGAGTATTAAGTACCGTTTAGGCAAGTATTAGGCTGCCATATTCGCGCAGAAGGGCTGGAGTTTTGACGTCCAAAATTACACGGTGCCACGATAGAGCAAAAGAAAATTACACAATCGAATTCAATTAATCTCTCTATCGCCGTATTATATGGTCTTACCTGAGACCCTGCCCATATTTACTTCGTTCTTCTTTTGTATATCTCTGACTTTCCTACGAAACGAACTGCAGCATCTTCAGCAGCAGGAGAAGAAGAATAAGATGAGAAATAGTAAAAGAGAATCAGTAGAGGGATTCAAGTATGGGGACTGGCGTGGGCGGGTCATCGCCAGTTTCTCCTTTATTCTCTTTTTTCTTTCTCTCTTTTTCCCTTCTCAATAGCAGCATAAAAAGCAGCGCGTGGATAGCGCGTCACGAGTCATTACAGATTCCTCGTAAATTTCGTATTTGTATAGTCGCGCACGACGTCCGTTCAGATATGAACGAATCGTATATACACGGTTGGCCGCCCTGTAGCACGCACGACAATGTATTGCGGCATGGGCAGCGACAGCACCACGCGTTCTTTCTCGTTAGTACCTAGTGTAATACACTCGGCTGTTCGGAACACGGCGACACAGCTTGAAAACACCCAGACCACGACCTGGGTGGTATTTTTGTAGCGACCGCCGCGTTGCTACGGCAGTTTCGATGGTCCCTATATGTGCCTACGTTTGTCACGGGTATAGGCTGAAATTCCGTAAAGGATCCCATGCCCTGTGAAACTTCGATTTTGTGGCTCTTTTTTTCGATATCTATTCACGTCCGAATCTACACTAGTTTATTGGTGAACAATGCATCTGGAGCACGATTTTTGTTCTACGCGTTAAATAATCACGTTATCAAGAGGATAAGAACGCATAACACAGTTACTAGCGGTTTTTATTCCATCTTATCAAAGTGCAAGATAATACAACTGATGATAAATAATTTCTATTCACACAGACGGAAAAACGATATTGGTTGAATAGGCTCCAAGCGGTAAAAATGGTTCGGTTGATTACGCAAACATATTATTTGGTTAGAGCGACAAATATATAAGCAACTACTAAATTGAGTCACATAACCAACTAGTTTGTTGAGCCAACTGAAAAATTGGTTAAGCTAACCAATTTAGTCGCTTGGAGGGGTTTTTCGGCCTAACCAACTCGCATTTAGCCATGCGAGTTGGTTAGGGCAATCAGTTATTTTCCTTCTTGCATGTAGGGACTTTCAGGATCTGGGCCATTAAACAAACTTATTATTCATTATTAGCATTATAGGTATTTTTATTGTTCGTATTGTTATCATCCTAGAAACAAGATTGCCTTGCCTATGAATCCGGTGTTGTAGAATGGGCTTATGCCCAATTGAGTTACGTTGTGTTGCCAGTATGCCAAATATTATAACACGCATGATAATATCTGATATGTCGCCGCAGGATCTTATCAAGTTACGAAGATGACTCGAGCGTATTATTGTTGGATGCTTGACGATCCTACAGTCCTAATTATCTCGCGTGGTAGATGATGCTGAAACATGTTTACTGGCTCTACATCAGCCGGATAGCCCAATGTATACAAGTTTGTTTATGCACATGAAATGCTCTGAAGGCTCGAGGCATGCCTCGCTCCATTGAGTTTCGACAGGTGAATATGAAAGAGAGTCTCGACCAGTTTAGCTCTGCCATGTGTGTGTGTGTGTGTGTGTGTGTATGATATTGATCGGCCGATGTTGCATGGCCGAGCACGTCTCCACTTAAGCACTATTGAAATTCGATTGTTGTGAGGTTTGTGGACAGACATAAAAAAATGATTTTAATAATCCGTTTCCCTAGCACTGATATCGCTGTGTTTCCATTTTTTTCAAATTCATGGGGTTCATTGAGTCTGTCGAAATATTCATTCCACTCTGTCATTGAAGGTGTGGCGTATCAATCACAATATTTTATTCCCACAATAACGAGTAGTTATTGAAAAAAAAAAAATCTATTTTATTTCATGAAAGTCGCAGCTCGTCGGGAATTTTCCTCTGATTACAGAATTGCAAACTTTTATGTCGATGATTCATGAATTTCAAGTAAAGAACACTGGAAATAAATTAAGTTCAGGTATTTTCCGTTTCTCTCAGGGAGTTTTTGAGTCAACAACAAATAGGATAAAGTCACCAGTGAATAAACCATAAAATGCAATAAAATTCCATAAAATGCAATATTTCCAGACTGTTGTTAGAAGTTTTAATAGACGACCAGAATGTCGAACTGTCTGAAGAAATATTGTGTTTACATCGCAAAGTATATTAAAATCAATATTACTTACCAAAAATTACCAGTAAATGAACAAGCTAATTCATATCAAGTTACACTATTAGGCTTATGTGACAGAATAATCGCAGCACATAGCTAGAAAATAGGTACATTAACAACCAAATGTATAGCTAAGAACGGAGGGGGGGGGGGGGCGAATTCAGCTATGAGAAATGATCGTAAAAAAATCTGGAATAATTCACTTAGATGTCTTTTCTTATTCTTTAGAACATATTTTGAACAAATTTTGAATAAGAACAATGATTTTTGAGTACCGTCTATTCTTTAGAATAGCAAAAAAAAAAAATTACATAAAAAATCTGTCACTCTTGATTGTTGAGAATAGTGTGCGAAGCACGAAAAAAGTTGGCAGTGTAGAATATTGAAAATTGTAGAAGGAGATACATCTTTTTCAAATCGAGAGTATTATTTAGAAATTTCAACGTGCAAGGCGTCTAAGCAAATTAGCGAAAATGAGGCGAGAACACGATTGACAACAAAAAGAGGGGTCATACGGAGCGGGTGAATGCACATTATTTTGTACGTTTTATTTCTATTCCTAGTACGTAGGATTTCTAACTAAACGGTATTTATCGGAAAAAAAATAGTGGCAGTTAACAACATGTATTGCTCTCGATTCGAAAAAATGTATCTCCTCCTACAATTTTCAATATTCTGACCTGCCAATTTTTTATTGTGCTTTGTATACTATTCACAACAATCAAGCCTAGCAGATTTTTTATATAATTTTTTTTAGCTATTCGTAAAAATCGACAGTGCTTAAAAAAGGATATTTTTTTTCGGTTCAAAATATGTTATGACGATTAAGAAACGGAGGGTAGGTAATTTTTTTCGGATTTTTTACACAAATATTTCCACTAGCTAACTTTCGCCGCGGCTCCCCCCCCCCCCTCCACTCCTTAAGTCGTTAAAATTTCTCATGCATCTTGAAAAGCAGCTGTTTATACACTAGTCACTATTCAATTGCGCTTTAATTAGGATTTTCTCATCAGCGAAAGTTTTTGATCGATGTTTGTCAAGAAAAACAAAATAGATTTTTATCATTTTTCCCTATACGTTGGAAACATATATTTCACCTTGCTCGAAATCAATCTGCTATTCCTTCGAAGCTGTTTTTTTCGTGCAAGGACAACCAAAAAAGTGTTATTTTTCCAATTATTTCTAATTTTATTGCGGTTAATTGGGGTATTTAGAAAAATGCATCTAATTCTATAATCACCGTCATCTAATGCTATTGACAAATGAATAAACAAAAAACGTTCAAATACGCACTGCCCTTAGGCTGGTTATAACCGCTACGGAATTTAGAGGACAACTTTATAAATTTGCTACGGTCGGTGAACAACAGAGGAATGCTGACACATACATTCTACTCTCTCGCATATCTCCAGTATGCAAATGCAATTTTTGTCTCCTATCCGTGTCGATCGGCAGAGTGAAGAGCAAAGCACTCGCTGTACACTCGTCCATAGCTGTACCTTACGATCGGTAATACATTTCGGGTGTAAGAAACGTCGGAGTAAGGCAATCTATATGTAAGTAAGGGAGCTGGCGGTGTCGGAGAGAGTCCTTCGGGCGTGCCATCTTACTTCTTCAAGTACAGAGAGTCGCGCGACCGTTTGCTGCAGACAGCAAGAGAGAAGGCAGAGAAAGATGCGAGTCAAGTCGAAACGGGACGATAAAAGAAGCAGCGAGGAAGCGAAGAACACGTATAAGAGGAAGTGAGAGAATAAGAGAGGGAAAGAAGAGGAGGAAGACAGAAGAGATTCCATCTGTGAAGATCGGTAGCCACGGGAGCCGGGGCATAGATCATATTAATGGCAGTCGACCGACAGAAGAGGGACCATGCCACGATAACCATTGATCGCTATCGATCGAATAGATCCTGCGTGTATTGCGCGTTTGCGCGCTCAATGAAACGGCAAACGGCTCGGTCCTGAACATTCCTGTCGAGAGCCTTGGCTTGGTGCTCTCTCATCTCTTTGTGAGTTCCCTTGGGCTATTCTGAAGTAGCATATATGCGTTAATGCCTTTACTAACAAAAAAGCTCCCTCCCTTGTGGTACACCGGATGTAGAGACGGAAGACGGTTCCTATTGACGATCAAACTGTTGAACAGTATTCCTTGAGTCTTCGGTTCAAAGCCAATAATTCGACCTTCTTCTCAAGTGGGAATTGCAGAAGGGGCGAATTATTCTACTGCTACACTGATAGAGAATTATGGTATTAGCAACCATAAAGTGACAACTATTCATTTGTAGTTGGTACAAACATAGTTGTTACCACTTAAATAGTTATCACAACTATTTTTATAGTCACCATAACTATAGAAGGACTAAAAATCAATAGTTGTCACTTTATAGTTAACTGTACTATGACGATTTCTCTCAGTATAATTTGCAATGTATGGTAGGTTACTTCCGCGCACTTGAGATGGAGCTTACCTACAATTTCGCACTTTTTCTCACTGTTTGATCCAGAATTTTAATGTGGACCATTCAAAGATTCTCTGTTGATATTAAATGGATGGAATATGTCACATGTTGAGGGTTATGGTTCTGACTATTGCACTTCCCTATTTGGGCTTGTCGATCAGTTCGAATTCAATCTTGGAATCATTGATAATTCCCGAAAAGTGTTTCTATGGAATCCATTAGTAAAAAAGTTATTTCCTTAGTCATATCAACTTTGATATGTCCGTGGAGCTGTAAAGTATATGATACTGATGGGAAAGTGCAATTTTTCATTAGAGACCCTTATGTCCATATTTCCGAGGTGATCTAGTTAATTTTTTCCTTGTTACCCTTTTCCTGTATTCATTCTTCATTTTCCGTAATAGCACACCTGCATTACACGCTATTCATATTCTACACGCTGTCTTGGTGGTAGCAATCGTAACTGGAGATCGATCGTTGTTCGCATCTAGCAGTTGTTGCTGCTGCTGGCGCACGCAGCTCGTTCGCAATTGCCCTGTTCCGATTCATTATTCATTTCTCTCGTATCTCATTCCTCCTTTCTCCTCTATACATATATATAAACCCTTTGCTCTTTCAGACCTGCGGATACCTTATCCCGTTCGAATAACGTTAGTACTCGTGTCCCGCCGTCACTCAGTCCACCGAGATAAGATTCAGCGATTCGAGACGCGCGACTCGCTTGGTTAATACCTGTATCGTTTTGAGGGGATCGATCGGCACTGTAGACTGTACACACATTGCAGCATTTTGCAGCCATTCTATGTGGCCAGTTTAATGCATGCGTTCCACTTCATATGTATAGATATACATGCGGCCGTGCGGAGAGTACGGCTGTATATAAACATGTACATGTAAATGTACGGTTCAGGCGCTATGCTTTCCTGTGTTCCCGGGTTAAAAATGTCCTGGCGCCAGTCAGCGATTATGAGTTATAACAGCGTTGTTGTTGCATATCGCGTCGCACGTTCAACGGTGAACATAGCCCTCTTGGGCGCCACGTTAACCGCGTTATGATTATATATAGTTAAATACTATATAACGTGTGATTGCTGCCATGTACGAATGCACAAACGCACGTACGAATCACACTTGAGTCTGACAAGTGTGTACGTGGCACCGATTATTTTATTTTTTATAATTTCTCACGGAAACTCAGCACTAACAGCTTGCTGAAGTGCCGAGTATACTAGGTTCTCTAGATCCTTAAGCCTTTTAAACCTGCAGCTTCCAATAAATTTTCTCGATAGAAATGTAGTGTGCGTAATCATTTTTTTTGACACAAGTTGGATTGAATACGCAATTTCTGGAGACTCGTCACAGAATTTTTAATTCTATTAACGTATAAAGTTTTATACCGAACCCAGAATAGAGTCTGGGCAATCCAAATTCTATCCGTCAACATGGATTTTTATCTTAATTTTTGTTTGGATATTTATCCGGTATTCTTATTTTAGGCTCTACTGGGATTCGTCTTTCCCACACGAGATAACTGAGCTGAAGATAATTGGAGGCCTACATTATTTTAAATGTCTACTTACCAACTAGATTTACGCTTTAAAAAAATCTCAATTTCTTTTATCTGTTTTCCAATAAAGCTCAACCTGCTTTTATTTTTTTCTGACTAATTAATCTAGAAAACCTGAAATGCCGAATGTTATTGTTACCTTCATCTAGAGTGGGCAAATAATTTATGCGCAATCATATAACCTTGTGTTATATCTATCTTCAGATTTTCAACCTGTTAACAAAAAAGGGGAACTGGAAGATCCCTTACATCACATTTGCCGCTTTCGCGCTACAATCCAGCAATTTCGTTCATAAGGCAAAAACGCAGTGAATATACCTTCTCCTTGAGCGTTTAATGCTCATACCGCTGAGAACTCCGTAAAGGGTTTGCTTCGCTCGTTTTATCCTCGTTCTCGCGGCGCTATAAAGAAACTTTCCTGCCATGGATAACCTTTTTAGGGTCGGGCTTTATATCCCTACTTACGTTCGACTTTTCATACCCGCGCCTCAAACGGAATGCGAAGATGTTCTTGCATTTGCACTCGTCCTCTGTATAAGGAATCTTATTACGTGGAAGTTTAAAAAAATTACATCGAGTAGTGCATAAAACTTTTTTTGTTTCAACGTCTAACGGTACCACGAATAAAAGGTACCTTCGTCGAGTAGCTATAGAAACCATTTTTATTCACCTAAGCATTTATATCGCTGGTGAACATCATGGCCAGCTGACCCAACGGCCTAGTTTTCCACGCTAATCTTGCCGGCTAAGTAAATTAATCGATCCGTTGGTTGATTTCAGCTCAAATGTATATTTCTTGAAACACTAACTTGTAACCGCTTCGTACTCGTAAATTATTAATTGATCTATTATCTGCGAGGATGATCCTTCTAATTAAAATTGGGAATTTGTAACCTCAATTCTAAGGATATTTGAAAATTTCATCCGTGTGCCAGGGGCTTAAACGTATTATCTTAATTATATGCAAAAAATGTCAATATCCTCTGAGCATGTCGTTAAATAATTCTGTGGTGTCATTTCATTACTTATTTCTAGCAGCTCATTACTTATTTTCAACACGCCATGCTTTTCTCATATTACTAAGAGTATTATTCCAGTTTGCTTGGATAGTGTCACCTGTCTTTGGATTTTCGTGTCAACCCTTGAAATCCCTCTGGTCTCAGTATTTAGTCTCACTACCAGCGGGCTTTGCGTGCTGGAATGCATAAAATAGTTTGCTGCGCATCCCATGACATTCGCTCGAGGAAAAGAAACGCGCTTTCGACAAGCAGTCACTGCGCCGGTATATAGACCAAGTATACACAACGACCATTTGAACGGTGGTGGCGTTTCGTGTCGTTAATTAGTGTTACGAGTTGCGAGGGGAAGAAACGTTCTACCACGTCAAAAGATCTTGGCGCGCTCTGAACGAATCACATGTAACACGATCATTTGCTAATTACATCGACTCGTGTCTCTATCCTCATACAGAAGCTTTGAATAAAAAGAAAATGAGAGAAGACGACTAAGGATAAAATGAAATACAAAAGTTATACACGCTCAATGCAAATGCAGCGTCATCGGTAGCCGCATCGTCCATGTGACCATGTAATGTATAAGTACATATGTGTTGAGGGATTTTTGCAGTAGGTGTGACGCGTGGAGCAACCGATCCGATTCGCTGCCGCTAATGGAAATGGACAGTAGTGCCACGTGTGTGCATCAGTCGGCATGTATAGTAAGTAGATTCACGCGGCCGCCTTCGTCTCAGTGCGTAATAGTAGCGTGTGGCGAATCCGACGAGTTTACGAGACTGAAGTTCGCCGTGAATGCCGTGAACGTTGCGAACGCGTATTAATCTAATAGTCAAGAGAGAGTGAGAATGAAGAAAAGAGTTTGAGAGCATCGGACCTCTTCGTGTTTAATGTCGTGCCGACATGTATACGGGTACGGATATGCTGAGTGGGGTTACAGTAGATGCTCTCATAAGTTTAGACAACGAATAAAGCGAAACCTTTTTTTTTCGTAACATATGCACAAGTCTCCATTTTCATGCCTCTAGCGAATGAGGCGTTTTTGGGTTCGGTACGAGAAAACACACGCTGCACATACGCAATATCGCAGTCTCGACTTTTCACATATTTTTTGCGCAATAGTGCGCAGAAGCTACTTTTTCGCACACTTTTGGCACAACTTAGGCAATAAAAAAAGGAGTTTTTGCGCACTCTTTCTCAAAAGAAGTATGTTATACTTAAAGTACGCACACCGTGAGAAAATATTTCATTGATTCAGGGCAATTTGCGCTAATGAAAAGAAATACTCGAGTTTCAATACTACCGTTTCATTGAATGACTCAAACTCAATGAAAAGAAGTGATATTAATTTAAAGAAACCTTTCTTAAAACCAAGAAATCGTCTCTGTTCTTTTCTCCCACTTCCCCCACCACTGCTCAAAATGTTACAACCTATTTTTTCCTGAAGTACTCGGCTAATAAAGATTACATTTTGAGAGAACGTGTACTGCAGGAATTGGCTAATCTACTGGCACCTTGAAACGCGAAGCCGTTCGTTCGGGAGAACCGAAAAAAAGTGAGGTTAGGTGCAAGAGAGACAGCCCAGTAGGCGGTTAACATCGGACGACGAAATTCCCAGCACTTGCTGCTGACAAGTATATGTTTTCATTGAATCAATGAAAAATTTTCTTTAAAACAATGAAAAATTTTCTTTAAAACAATGAAATTGTTTCTTTATCTTATGCCCATTAAGTAAATGTTTCTTCACAGGCAATGAAATGTTCTCTTTAAAATTTAAGTGCACTATCTCATTGAAATCAAATAGATATTTCGTTGAAATCAATAAAAAAAGAATCAAGCCACCCATTTCTTTGCCGTCAATGAAATCTTTTCTCTCAGTGGCAGCACTCGCTTTCAGCTCATGCGGCGAACCTCCTTTCCTTTGTGGATAGATCCCTTTTTTCTCATGACTATCGCAAAGGAGTATTTTCTCCACTCTTAAGTCTCTATGTAAAAAGTGTTGATTAATTAGTAAAGTTAATAGCTAATCGATGACCAGGAAGGCAAAAAAAAATCAATATAACGGTTAACGAAAACAAAAGAAAATGTCAGCCTCTTCCGAAATTATGCAATAACTCCGATTTGTGCTGGTTTTCCTCATGATGAATGAAGATTTAAAACGTCACATGGCAAACTGGGATACATTCATTTTTATACATTACTTTTCTACAGATTCTGAAAGTTGAAAATTGTACATTTTTCCTCATTCACAGCAATTATTCGAAGTTTGTAAATAATGGCTGAAAGAGAATTTTATTTTTTGGTGAGTGCGTTCGAACAAATCGAGGATATTAAAAATTGAACGCACAAAAAAAAGTTATGGTCCAACGTTGATTTTTTGACACATTTCAAGTGTAGGGGATTCCTCGCTGATTACGAAACTAACGAATATCCTGCTAACAAGCACCAAAATCCAGGGAAACATATGAAAATCTTGATATTTTGTTATGTTTGACATTCGATTTATTTTTGATAATTTTTACGGTCTGTTGGTATTCACTTACGAAGGGCACTACTATTCCAAACGTACATGTTAATAATTTCAGGGACAAGTTTTATCGGGTATCCAGTCATGAAAAAAAGTGTAACCCACTACACCACATATAATATAAATTTGTTTTAATTTATTAATTTATCAAACCTCGTCGGTCCAATTGCGGAGAGAACGAGTAAGAGTACTCGTCATGACGCGGTGTTAATACCGAGAAAACGACCCCCCACTCTTCTTACGGCGATCGACAGCCGCCCGCCGTAATGTCTGTCATTAATCGAGCAACTTTCAGGGAAGCAGTGCCACATATATATATATCGTTTTCCCAAGCCGTGAGTGCGATTACATTATTCGTCCCAACAGAATGATTTTATCGTCACTTCACGATCTTCATCGATGTGTTTTGCTTTTTTTCTCTACCCGTACGTATGAGCATCTTTGCAGGTATTTAATAAACGAAACGCATATAAGATCATAGAATGCCGCGCGTTATTCGCAATTTATTTGCGTTGGAAATATACGTACGGATATACATTTGCCTGTGGAAGGGTATATGACGCATTCTACGTCACTTCAGCCCCGAAAACTCTTTGACAGTGTTTCCTATTTTTGCCCTTTTAATGATTGTTCCTCACCCTCACAAATTCCCAATATTGGCTACACATAGCACTGAGAGTATATAAAAATGAGGGCAAGATTAGGAGTCTTCGGATAATTCAATGTACACCGAGAGAAATAGATACTAAGATTTTGAATATCCGATATACTAAATATTATATACTATCGGGTTGTATTTGGATAGTACCGTGTATTGTGTGTATTGTGAGGGTTTATTATACGGAATGTACTTGGTACAATCAGATATTACCCATTACTATAATTATACTAACTGTTGCACTCCAGAGAGTGATCCCTATACGAAACATCCAATATACTATTCGATAGTATATTTTTACTATCGGGTAGTATCTATTTCTTTCGGTGTATATGAATGCGGACAAAGTGGTTAATCTGACAGAGAATGTCTTATATATGTTGCGCTACGTGTATGATAAAGGAAAAAGAGCAAAATAATTAAAAAATTGTGTAAGAACTCGATAGCGTCTTCCTCGGCACGTTGCGCCTTGTACGTTGAACGCCCCTTACGCTCTCGCGTGATTATCATCAACGGTTATTTGAAGACCGTTTTCTGAGGTAATTAAGAGAATTACAGGATGCAAATGAGTTAGTTTCACGATTGTATATGTGTTCGAACATTTTGATGTTCCATTTCAGTGAGTAGCTGAAGTATTTACGTCCATACGGCGTGTATGTGTCACAGATGCGATGTAAGCAGCGATTCCCTCCTTACCACCAGCGTCGCTCAGACCAATAGAGATCGGCTTTGAGAATTTGTGGCTTTTTTTTATAATTCTGCGGTAGGCATGCGACGGCCCTCAACCACCCGCGAGATCTTATCGATTCGATCGGACATAAGACCCTGCGCTTAACTCCGTAATTTTGGTAAAAAAAATATATATATAAAAAGGGTTAAGAAATTTAGTCAAAGGACCGCCCAGTGAAATTATCAATTTCGGTCCTTTATACAATCACTTAAAACAGCTTAGGTATTTTTTTTGGCTTTGGAATACGTAAATATCGTCGGAACAACAAATAAACGACTTTTTTAATATGAGCGATTCCACTGAAATTGAGCGGCCAACATTTACGTTTCTTAAAAAATTTCAAAAAAATTGGGTTTTGTTATTGTAAAAATTTCACCCAATTTCAAATAAGATATAATGGAAATCTGATAGGGTAATAGAACTTTTCAATTTTTTATTCAAACTTCTCGATCTGGCTGCAATTTCAATGTACATACATTTAAAAAAAATGGAGATGTATAAAATTTCACGGCTTACACGAAGAAAAATGGATAAAGACTTACATGGGATATTGTAGCACGGGTGGGGCTTAAAATAGCGAATAACCAAAATAGTGAATGGTTAAAATAGCGAATTAAAAAATAAGGAACGTCTAAATGGAGAATGGCTATAATTATGGAATTCGCTTTTTCCGTTATTCGCCATTTTTATCATTCGCTATTTTCAATACATTTTAATTAAATGGAGGTGAAAATACCGAATGGTCAAAATAGCGAATTGCTGAAATAGCGAATTTCATAATGATTATCATTCTAGATTCAGACCTACCTGATTTCGAAATTCGCTATTTTAACCATTTACTATTTTGGTTATTCGCTATTTTGACCCCCACCTTTGTAGCACGAATTAACTTAGATTTTCTGAAAAAATTACCAATAATATTTTTTTTATTAAAGGCACTGGTACTTTTCATCGTATGAATTTTCTAAAGTTCTGTGGGCGAATGACGAATTCTTGACATTTTTTTTTGGAATGTGATCCGAAGATGCTAGCTATTTTTAAGGCCATATAATTTTGTTTTCAATTCTATTTTTACTCGCTATATTTAAGCCGAATTGATTTTGCTAAATTATCTATACGAATAACGAAAGTTCTTTCTTTAAAAAGTTCATGAGTAACGGAAAGCATTGTTATCGTTTCATTCGTGCTGTGATTGGCTGCTAGAAAAGTCCGCGATAAAAAAGATCATTTTTGGTGTCAAATTTTACATAAGAAGAAGACGGGCGCCGGGGATTAAATTATTGACGATTCAATCGAGACTCTCTAGCAATAAAAAATAGTGCGTTCTTTTGAGGTGAGCAACCTAGTTCACAACTTGTCTGCACGTTAGTCATCGGTAGGCTTACATCTGAATAATTTACAACAGGTTATTATAAAAATTCCATGAAAATAGCATAGAACTTCGTGAAATATTAACATTCTTCCTGGAAAACCGAGAAGCTCGTACACTGATCGTTTCTGGAGAGTAGCAGCGCAAGTGCTTTGCCAATGACGACGAGTACCATCGTAAGGTATACTGCTACCTATTCCGCATACTATATGCAGTGCGTAAGACATGCCAGTGGCATCAAGAGTTACCAGAAGCCGGGTTATACGTGAGGAAGGCATCTATGTAAATGAGAAGCGGCAATTAAGCGTGGCGAACCCCGAGTCGATGCCTGACTGAGAGGTAAGCGAGCTGCTCCACCAAGTCGCGTCGGGACGTAGCGATTTATTCTAATTCGTGAAGGGAAAGGGTGAACGAGAAAGATCGCTGCTTCGTTCCTGCCACGTCACCATTCTTTTTTCCCCCTTATTTTTGCCGTCATTCTCATCCTTGTAACTACTATTACTATAATAATAATAATAATGATAATTATTATTTTGACACAAATAATAATAATGATCATCAATGTTTCCACCATGATCGTCAACATGACTTTTCCACTGGAATCAACATTCTTTTAAATATGTCTGCAAAGCTGCAGATATTTTCTTTTCATTATTGCTGAAATTCAAATAAAAAATGGATAGAAATTCCAAGTTCCGAATGTTCAGCTCAACGGTCTAAGAAGAATCGGAGGTTTTGTTATAAAATCTTCTTGCTGAATAATTTATTCTAAAAGTTCAATCAAGAATAACCTAAGAGTTGGTAAGCTGGTTGAAACTAGGGCATTCGAAGTGATGCTTCCTGTGAGTACAATCGATATTTCGTGAAATCTTTGTCCTAAAGGATTCATTTTGAGATTTTGATTAAATGTAATATAGGAGTTGGTCAGCTGAGCAACAGTACGACATTTAAGGGTATGCCTCGAAGTAATCTGCTCTGTGAGTACAATCGATATTTCGTGAAATCTTTGTCCTAAAGGATTCATTTTGAGATTTTGATTAAATGTAATATAGGAGTTGGTCAGCTGAGCAACAGTAAGACATTTGAGGGTATGCCTCAAAGTAATCTGCCCTGTGAGTACAATCGATATTTCGTGAAATCTTTGTCCTAAAAGATTCATTTTGAGATTTTGATTAAATGTAATATAGGAGTTGGTCAGCTGAGCAACAGTAAGACATTTGAGGGTATGCCTCGAAGTAATCTGCTCAGGTACACAAGACAAATTGTTGCGGAAGAGTACACATACTTATGCTAATTTGTTAATATTTCTTCGAGTAGGGAGGCGTATACATGCATCATTCTGTGTTGGATGCTGCGAATGAAAGGGATGCACAAGGTTATATATACTAGCTGGTATATGTTGTATATTTGTAATGCACGTCGTAGTTGCACGGTGGTTGGAACCTCGACGATCGTGGCTGCTGTGCATGCGGCAATTAAGATCTGACTCCCTCGTCAGCGTGGCTCTGCCCCGAGGGTGCAGAAGTAGTCCTTGTACCCTACCTTTGAGCATGCACGTCACACGCAGATCGACGATGTACCCAAGGAGCTGGTCCACTTAATACACACGACATTACACGTAGCAGAAAGTTTAAAAGAATCGATATCACGTAGATCGGATCATTTGATCTAGATCATCATAAGGATAATGTCATATACTCGATTTTTTTTATCACGCGAACAAAAAATGACTCCAGGATTTCATTCTTAACTGGAGCTGGATTCCATCCTTGACTGGATCTGTTTTCCATACTGGATCTCATTTTCTATGGGAAAATGTGAAGAATAAAGGGATCGTACGTATCAAGGAACTTAAGATACTGTAAACATTTTTATCCTGCGAAACATCATCAAATCATTAAGAACGTTAAGGAATTGTAAGAATCGTTTTCTAATCACAAGCAGCTGTAAAAATGATGTTCAAAGCAACAACGACATGACTCAGCAACGGATAACCATAAAAAAAAGTCTTGGGAAATTACAGATTCACTTTAGTACTTAGGCCTGACACGTTTTGACTTACTTTTCGGTAGTAATTGGATGTGACAGCTACCAAACCATCATTAGCCACTTTCAATCGTGTCAGATCTGTTACAGATACGAAATCTGTATAACCCGAGTACTCTTAGTGAATCGGCTTGCTCCGGGCCTTGAACTTATTGGTATGTATCACGTGAGTATGTTAACTCAACTGATGCACTGCACGCACTTAAAAAATACAGAGGGAATGGAGCTGGGAAGCTGGGAGTTACCTGGCTGGTTAGCTATACATACGGGAACTGTACTGAGAGTGCACTGTAAACATTCGTAATGCTTCGGACGTGACGGCACGCGTGACTCTGTTGCTCCTGCGGTAAAGCAACTTAATTCGAAGCTCTTTGTATATCTATCTCTCCTCGGACTTCTTATTGCTAGATCTACTATCGTGTTTGCTCGGCCTTCGAACGGTCACTTTGTTGTGAATGCATTAACCATCAGGTTACTATTGCAGGATACGTATCATATTTACTTATGAATAAAATATCATTTTGATTCATCGTTCTCCACAGCTTCAATACGTATATCTAAAGGGTACCCAAAAAAAAATCTAGATAAATTCCTCGTGTCAACTGAGGCACTGGCTCACTGCAAAAGTGTCTATCATCGAAAGTAACTAGAGCGTTAGATCACCTTAAATGGAGATACCACAACACGAATAAGCCCAGCTGTAAGATTTGAACACGGATTGTAGATAATTATTGCAGAATGTTGAAAAAAAGTTATTTAAAAAACCAATAAGAATAGCAGTGAACATAGTTGAAAATCAATCTAGCCAATCTAAATAATATGGGGCTTTATAAGTTGAAGTACCACGAATTATTTTTGCTGAATAGACGAAGTGCGGTTTGAAATGCAATATCAGGTATTCATTGAATAAAAAAAAATCAAATTTTCTTATTGTTGTTGAACAGAAAGGGTATTATCAAAGATGACAATATCTTATCGCAGCATCGTACTGGTTTCCTTTCAATTACGAAAGTGGCAGGCGACTGAACAAGAGGTACGAATGAAAATAAAGAATGAGATTTATACTGGCACTATAGTATAATAGTATTTGAGGTAGCGAGGGCGCGAACGAATGGAACTGGTTTCCGTATACTAGTGTCATAAAAATCCACGTAGCACCGACGGCGTTGTGCGCTGTGGGCACACACCCGGTGATGACTAATGGCCCACAGGCGACTGTTATTTTCTCCTTTGCCGCGAAGCGACCGGGAAAACGTGAGTAAGGGAGAAAGAAAGCGAGAGAGACGAGGTTTAAAAAAATCGTGTACCCATTGAGGATTAAATGTCCTTATGGGCCCTAATAGCCCTCAATTTAACGGCCTCGCTTGCTCATCTCCGAGATGCCTATGCGTACGCTCCACGGCTTTCAATAAAAAAATAAATAACATTTTTTAAGGAAGACAACTTTATGCACTACCGCTCTTAGCGACATGAGTCTCAGTCTGTACATAAAACCGTGACAACGAATTCCTTAAATTCTTCATTCGAGATACAAGTCTTTCGACACTCGCTAACTTTTCGATTTGCGTGTAACGAATCATTTTGTTCGTAATCTTAAAACATGATCGAAGGTCTTCTTCGACAGATAAAATGACAGAATCAATTCGAAATCACATGAAACCTGAGAAGTTTAATCCTAAATCTAATCCTAATACGATCTGAGATATGATTACTTATTATGATTATTCGGAGATTTTCGTTATAAGGTACGCATATCATTCAGAGATTTTTCGTATAATATTACGGGTATCATCCAGTCGTAGGTTAGGATACCCCAGTTATGATTTTTTCAAGTTCCTGCGAGAATACATCTACGTTATAATTTTTTCTCGGATCCTCCAGAAGCATCTCCTAGGTACGATTTTTCTGAATTCGTTCAAAAGCACCATCGAGTTGTGATTTTTCTAAGTCTTTCCATGCGCCAGACTTAATGTGGTTCTTTTGAATTCCTCCGGCCCTTACTAATTCTTTAATCATGCACGTAGAAATCTTCTTCGGCAGATAAAATGACAGAATCGACTCTAAACTGCATGAACGCCAAGCAGTCTAATGCGATTATATTATCCGGGATATCATAACATATTATGGTTGTTTGGAGATTCTTGTATGAGGTTGAAGATTACGGGTATTATCCAGCCATAGATTAGCATCCTCTAGTTGTAATTTTTTTAGGTTCCTATAAGGGCGCCAGCTGATTGTGATTTTTTAAGTTTTTCCAAACCCGCATCTTGATTGTGGTGCTTTTAAATTCACCTGGCACTTACCAAATTTTTCAATTACGCGTGTAAAAAATAGATAAAAATTAGAGTTCTTGATCTTAAACACACAATTGTAGGTCTTTTCCGGCAGAAGAAATGAAATAATTTACTCGAACCCATATGGTCCGTTGCGGATCTAATCCAATAACAACATCTGAACTATAATGGTAATTTAGAGATTTTTTACATGATGTAATAAATTTCTGGTAATATCAACGGAACGCATTTACTCGTAAGCCGTTGTGACTCATAGATGATAAATCTGGCGACATGACGAAGGAATAGACTTGATAAATGAATCGTTGAATAACGAGCGTATAGTTAGTATGTGTTAGCCGTTGGATCTCATATTTTCATTCGTACGTCGTTATACGAAAAGGAAATAACGTCACTTACGGCTCGTAGGAGGAAGAGTAATGCTGACTACAAAATCTCGAGTCATCTGTAAAGAATCCGGCACACGTCAACAATTAACCTAAGAGGAGATACAAGTAAGCGGAAAGAACGGTTTGGGATTATCCAAAATGATAATAAGTTCGCGGCCGTTAATGCTTTCCAGTTTCGATGTCGCATTGCTCGTTGATGGCTTCATTAAGCTGGAATTTCTTCCAAGACTAAGTGCCAACGAGTTTCAGCTTTCATCAGTCGGTCTCCAAGAAACACTCGTTTCATTACATTTTTAAATTTATTTACTTCTTGTCAACATTTCTACTTTGGTCAATTATACTTTTGGCTTTTCTTGCAAAGTGTTTCGTTAATCTCTTAGTGGGTTATGGATCCTGTAGTGCTGACGCCTTGGCAGCATCGTTGGCTGCACGCAAGCATTACCACACCAATTCTCTGTAGCTTTGCTTGGATTCTTTTTATTTCTTATTTTGTAAAAAGAACTCGCAGGGTTTTAAGGCGTAAAGTGCATGCACATTATGGAAAAGAATTTGATGATAAAGGCGGGGTCCGTGAATCGGGCGGGTCGAAGGCAGCAAAGGTCCTCTCGAGTGGCGCGTGTATATATGTACAAGGCGCCTGTTTGCCCTGCGAGCAGTCTCCAACCGAACATTATGCTTTGTTTTGGTTTCGCCCCAACGTCTTATTCTCACGCTACGTCGATAATACTGTTGGAAAGATCTTTATACTAGACGTTATTACGCCGATTACTGATATCATTTATAATTCATTGCACACCGTACATTTTTATATGAATTAATGCCAGCCTCTCTATATTTTAGAAATATTTTATTATTAATCCTCCCAGGGCTAGATTTTTCGAAGTGCCTTCAATGTACTGTTCGCTTCCTATTTCTGATTTTTTAAATAACTTTCTCGAAGCTCGTCCTCTAGTACTGATTTTTTAAATTTTTAAAGTAACTACATCTTTTAACGTATATCGGTTTTATCTGAACCATGTTTTCTTGCATGAACAATGTGCTCCATTTTATTTTATTTCGGTAGAAATCGAATTAAAGAATCTAACATGTACTACATTCTACGTATATTCGAAAACTGTTGTCAATTTACGGAGTGTTCGCTAGATAGCGTCATTAAGGCATTTTTGCGTTATGATTGTTTGAAATTCATGTTCGCGTATAAATAATAATTCCACTTACCTTTTTTCAATCCTTTTTTCAATTATTAGTCACACGCAGGACTCGCCGCCAAAAGCGTAAGCGAATAATATGATGAGGATCCACTATTATTGGCTCCATTTGTCGTTAATGTATGCAAAATAACCTTATTACGAAGAGGGAACAGGACGAGAAGGTTGAAGCGTGGGGGAAAGGGTCGTAAAGCGAGCAAGAGCATCATCATATTCTCTGATACAAATCTCCAAAAGCGGCGACTGCGACCGTAGCAATATTGATATCTTCATGCCTGGCGCCTTTACCAGATGCTTTTAATTATTTTATAAACTCAGTGTATACCTTCAATGAACATATATAATCGTTTTTTTTTTTCAAATCTATTTCTCTTAAATTTTTTGTTGGCTGTTTTTCTCGCGAGCCGCGGTGGTTTGCCCACCTTCGAAAACCTAATTACCACCTCGGCTAATGGTCACGCGCTTTGGTTGCTTATTCGCTTATCCTTACCGCGAGCACTCCCTTATTTATCCTCATTTACCGAAAGACTACTCAGTTTGTATCCTCTGAGGCACTCGACGATTTAATGGACCTCGATACTTCAATTTGTACGCTTTAAATCCGCGAATACATAAATACGAAACGCGAAAATATCTCAAGCAAAGGATGCACTGATGAGAAAATGTTTTGCTTCAAAGGCGTAAGATAAGAAATCGAAAAATCTCGTATCACTTACACTCATACATTTGACGATAATCGCTCGAATGCATTAGACGTGCTGGTATTTATTCCCGGTGCGTATTTCGCTGCTATCGATATTGATCTCATCGGTTTAATTACATTATCTAAAAGAGCCTGAGGCTTAGACCACCCGGAACGCTTGATTTTCCACATTCTTTCAGCTTTTCAAAAAAATATAAAGCGCAGTATTTTACCGGACCAGTTTTATGTAGTGATTCGTTGAAGTCAAACGCTTTACAGTTGAATAATTCAACGCGTATACTGGCCTGCCGATAGTGCTGAAAACATAAATGAATTTATCAATAGATATATAGTAGAGTATAGGATATATGGTGTGCCCTCAAAGTCAAGCGATATTGCAAGCCCTCGGGAGGTACACAAGTTCATAAATCAAATGTGGCGCGTACACTGGGAGCAGTGGTTGGTTATACGCGTACCTGAAGTTGTGTGGAGTAGCTGCGGCATAGTTTTCTATTGCTGTTCACGGGAGCACCGAAGAGCACGGAAGCAATTCCTGGTAGGTACGTCTGTAGACACTGCTCCGTCCGCCCACGTCCGCTCATAGAAATAAATGCCTGGCCCCCTGGAGCACAGCTATCTGACTTGGTATAGTAGCACCCTTCACACGGTAGCCATAGTTCAGTGTCGAAATTGATCCGTACATAATAATGAATTTCACAAACGAAGATCAATATTGACCTGGAAGCAGATCATTTTTGTGCAATTACGTTTCAGCCTTCATCAGTGAATAAATTACCGTAACGTTATGAAGATAAACTTCTACAGGTTTAGGTAATTCAGAAATTAAAAAAAAAAAAAAAATCCTGTTAATCATGGTACGGAAATAAATGACAGTCGTTCATATTTCGACCAGATAATTATTTTTATGCTTACGTTATGTTTTTGAAAGTTATTAAGATAATTTGAGCATTTTATAATAATAATTATTATCAATTATATGATATTGTCAATTCTGAATAAGATATTGAAGGTAGTAAAATTTCAGGAGCCTTCATTTGGCAATTCCATTTGCAGCAAACCTCAGACCTCAGCAAACATTGCTGAAGAGCGTCATTCGGACCGGGACAGAAGTAGTAATAAAAGGTCTCGTAAGAATAAACGTCGGCGAGCGCACAACGATAATTAGACGCGTGCTGCTCACCGTTTATGATTTAGCGTTATGAGACACGTATAATAACGAGTAAGATGGTTGGGGGAGTTTCGTGAAGATGAGCAGACTCGTGCGGTATGGATCGGGAGGTCAACGGATGGACCCCCCACTGAGATATTGCCTTGTCAGACTGTGTTTTGCTAACCGGTCTACCTTTAATAGAAAAAATGTTAAAAAACCAGATTGGTACAGTGATTAAAAGCTGCTGATCGTGACCTCAAGATATACGTAACAGTTACAGTGCTAATAAAACATATTAAGAATACAACCATTCGTTTCGTTAATTAGACCAATAATTGACCAGTCCAAATAATTGGATGGATACCAATACGATGACTTTCTTTACCATATTTGAGCAAACCGTTTGTCAGTTTCTTAATCGGGGAGAAATTTTCAATTAGGGGGTCGCTGTAAGTTTGGAAGTTGTGAAATTGTTAACTTTTCGTCTGTGGACTTCCCGAAAAGTCAGGATGATACAAATTTGGCATTGTCGACTTGGCTTCATTTTTTTTAATCATTTGACCGATTGACAATTCTTACTCTGGACTGCTCGGCGAGTAAAAGTTGGAAGTTAGGTGTTTAGCTATCATCAGCTGATTGAACAGTTTTATATGTGCCACTTTTCTTCGAAACCACAACAAAAATGGCTCAACCTAATGTAGCACATCGTTTGCGAAAGTCGATGAGGTGATTATTAGATATATGCTCAATTATTAACTCGCTGTGCTCAAAGTATTAAAAAAAGGATTTAAAAGTATTGATTTTACCACCATTTATCATCTCCAACAAATCCATCATCTGCTGTGTACTAATTTCCTATGTACACCAAGACAAAAAAGTAGTTGGAAAAACCAATAAGTGGATTCTGACAACCAGCGAAGTTGATACAGCGTCAACTACTCAGTGGGTTATGACAACTACTCGTTGGGTATATAAACTAGTCATTGGCTGACGAAACTAACCGTTGGTTACGCGAATCGCTAGTTGGTTGCGCCATCTGAAGGCTGTTAGTAACAACAATCCTGCGATTGGATACAGGAACCAACTCATTGGTACTACGCACTATTTATCCATAACCACTCGCAAATACATCAGTTCACAGATCGGGTTAGTTGCTGCACCTAATTTGCTGGACAGCATATTCTGGAGATGGTTCACCCAAATACTTTTTTCCCGCATAGTCAGCAGATTTCTGCATCCTTGACGAATTGATCTCCTGAATATAAAATGTTAATGATTGTTATTTTCCTGTTTTCCGTTTACCCAATATGGTTATCAATTAAACTCCTTTTTTCGGTCAGGAGTTGAAATTTTTCTTTTTCACAGACCGCGAACGTGCTAGTTTTTCCGTATCCTGGAAGGCATTTCATCGGGACGATGCATTGTTGTTTAACATATTCGGAACTTGACTGTAGTTCGCACAGTGCATCGGAGGTTAAGCGTTTGCATTCTTCAGTAGGCATAAACTATACTATCCTGCGCTTCCTTACCGGCGTTAGTTGCCACCGCTAGCTTGTGCTAGTGTGAAATGGCGGGTGCGTCAGGCTCTGAGAGTTGGACCGATTATTACTCGGCGCGTTTTATGATACACCATATACTCGGCGTTGCTACGGTTGTCGGACGTGCGCCTTCCGCCAGTTACAGCAAGCAATGGTATACACCTAGACATATATATATATATATGCACATATAGGCACAGCAAGATGTAGGTACTTCCAAGGCAGGTAGTATACGTCGTCATGAAACTATATGGGCACGCTCCCCCTAGCATCTAGGCTTCTTTCAGTGATGAAGTGCGCTACACCACTATTACCAGCAGCGCTGCAACTGTAGTGGCGCCTTTGGCAAATCGCGAGAGAAAGGAGCGTGACCGCTTAGGAATGGGAGAAAAAAGATTAAAAGATGTGAAAGGCCATTGCTAATGATGCAAAATAACGATCGTTTTCAGACTCGAAAAAACAGTGCATAGTAGATGTCATTTGTCGTTCTTGTTTCCTTTTATTTATCCGCTTGCGAATCCGTTATACTGCTCCGGCGTTTATACATATAGACCATTCCACCAATTATTAACAAGAGTTTTTACCTTTCTTCTCCGATATAGATGTAACTTTATAAGTCTTAAGTATACTCTCAGTACAGATTTGTTTCCTGAATAGCCTACAGGTTCCCTGAAGGTTTTGAATTATTGCCATTTTAGGAACATCTTTTCGATACAGAATTACTGGTTCGAGAAAAAATTTTAGATCACGACGTATTCCGATGTAAAAAAGTCTCAGGTCTTGAAAAAAAAAAAAAATACTGTCGCTTGGTTTAAAATTTGTTTAAGCATTAAAAATCAACAAATTAGTGAAAAAAGTCTTCGAGGTCCTTCTATCATTTTAATTACACCTATATTTTTATATTCAAAAATCAGAAAATTTTTCGGATAACGTAATTGACTTTTAAAGTGGGATCTGAATGGGATATGATAGTTTTATGGTTGGGAGGAAAAACGTCGCAGATTTTGCGTGAGCACGCATATTCATGTATGGTATTTGCAAATAGCTTAGTATGATTATCTATCTATACTATGAAGGATGTATTCAATCGTATCAATAAAAGGTTTTGTCAAATATAATCTTTTTTGTACCTAGAAAACATTGATAAGCCGTCCAGATCCAACTTTGATATTTAGATATGTCATGTGAAATGACATATCGGATGGGAAAGGTATGAACTCTTGTCAATAATAGGTGAAATGCTCTACACATACCTTATGGATAGTGTTTAAACGATTACCCGGAAAAAAGGCTTGATGGGATCAACTAAGTGCTTGGTTAAATACGTGCCGGCCGATTTACAGGTTAGACCATTTGAATTCTTGGTTATGCCAACCAAGTTATTGTTTGTATTGCAATGAGCTTGGTGCTGACGAATAACTTGGTTGGCCCAACTAATTGATCTGCTCTTGTATTATAATCAAGCGCCCCTTCTTTGTTCTCTGTATAAGTCTTTCAGAAGGATAGATATCAGTTATTTAATATGTGTTTTTTTTCTTTATACCTCGGTTGAAAATATGTACTTTCGGCATCAATTCCGATGCAGAAACTCCAAGATCCGTGCATTGGTGAAACGACACCCACGCCTTCTGTATCAGCGGGAGCAAAAAAACTTTAGCTCCCGTTGCCGTTAGTCACTTATGTTTACGCGCGCATCTAACCTGACCACGAAGCGGCTTAAGCGATATTTGTATTTTATTTTGGAGACACAAAATGATTTCGGCAGATGAATCTATGGACGAGGAAGGAATATTACGAGATTTTGATGTAAAGGTACAATCAATTATTGAATCAGAAACGTTACCCAAGAAGTCGGCCGATCGGTATAAATTCGGCTACGAATCTTATAAAAAATGGCAGTTGGACCATCTCCTCCATTTATAACCAAACATGTTAAAAATGTTAATGTGTTTGAATAAATATATTATTTTAATCAGATTCGTAAATAAATTAACGATATTGTTCATACATCTATAACCAAAAATTAAAAAAATGTTAATGAATTTGAATAAATATATTCTATTGATCAGATTCGTAAATGAATAAACGATATTGTTCATACATCTATAACCAAAAATTTAAAAAATGTTAATAAATTTGAATAAATATATTTGCTTAGCTATGATTATATTTTCTTTTCTTCTTTATATGATGTTTGCCCCCCGACCAGCAGCACTCGCTTCGATCGTGCCGCAAATATCGGGGCAGGTATCATTAAACAGGTACATGCAATTTTTTTTCTCGTACTTTCGACCGGCTATAAAGAAAAATAGTATACACCAGACGGGCAGAAGTTTAAAAGCCCTGGACTACGCGATATGACGCGCAGTGCAGGAATGTCAAACTTTCTGCCCTTGTAGTGTAATATACTATTTCGTTCGATAAATTCGGTCTTGGCGACCCATTTGACATGGAATATCCTATTTATCCTAGACGACGGAGCAATATTGCTGTTCTATAGAAATATTATTTATTTTATTTTGATTTTTTAACGTTGAATTTAGACGGAAACGTACGAATTTCTTATTTCCTCAAGTACGCCAATTGGCTTTTGCTATCTCCTTTCCTTTGTTCCCCATTTCATTCCTCGAGACCCTTTTAGACTCTTGTCCGCAGCCACTCTTTCTAATGCACTACTGTATCGCATTTGTACGAGGGCTCGGGGGAACTGCGGAAAACATGGCCGATACTGGCGGCTTTATTTCATTGAGTTTCTACTGTATTAGAATACATTAACTAAGCGGTGACTAAGCGGTCACCCATTCAAGTTATGGCCGCAAACAATGCTGCTTAACTCTGGGGACCACTGAAGCCAAATCATTGTATATTATCATTGTTTGTTGTAATCACTGTTAATTTCTTATATTGAGGATTACATGACAGGAAATCATCTTGGTAATGGGAATAAACGGATTATGATTTTTCTCGATTTTTCTCGCTTTTTTAAATTGTGTCTTAAAATTTTTCTTGCTGCAAGCGAAAGGAGGTTTCCGACTGCGGAGCCTTTAATGTCCGCTAATTGCTTTGCTCGCACTCCTGCCTTCTCGGTTCTAATGTTTCGTAATTGCGCTTCATCACTTTGAAGTCAGCTATTGCCGTCCTTCAGAGAAATATTTCATTTTAACGTAAAGGAAATCACAAGTTTTTGTTTTATCATTGCGCACCAACATCAATTCTGCGGTGCTTCGGGTGACACTGGCAATAAGCTGAATAGCTGCTGCCGCGGGAGCTCTAATGCTATCTGTCGTTCGAGACTTGCCCTTTTCATCGTGAATAATAAGATAAAAAAGGTTTCAAAGTCGAGTCTCCACATTGCTTCCTCGTTTTTCAGAGCTATCTTTTTATAATCATTTTAAGAACGGTTGAAACAGATGTTTGCGGGGGTGGAATATACAACTTAAGAACGATAGTGAAGACCAGAATTTGATATTTAAAAAAAATGGACGTGAAACCAGCAAAATGAACTTTTTTTTAAACATGGTAAAAAGATTTGTGACGAATGTTTTTGGGGCCGGAATGAATCATTTGAAAGAAATAACGAAGACGAAAATTTGAGATCTTGAAAAATTGAGAAGTTAGATCTATAAATTCCAGAATTACAAACGACCAAAAATGCATTTTTCTTTAATTTCAGTAAAAAGGTTCGAAGCGGGTGTTTTTAGGGTTGGATCATATGATTTAAGAACAATAGGTAAGACCAAAACTCGATATCTTGGAGATAATAAAAATTCGAGGTGGTTTTTTTTGACCGAAAGTCGGATATGAAAATTATATTTATATATATTCTATATTAAATAATATTTCAAAGTCATTAAACACAATTACGATAGTGGAGAAGTAAATAATTCCTATTATTCCTTCATAAAAATTCAACAACTTGTATTTCTTAATTACATTAGTAATACATTTTCTATATGTTTTTCAATTTCGTAACATATTTTTTATTTCTGAGTCACCTCACGCTGAATATAATGAACGCATCGACAATTTCACGAATAATTTTCCTTTCATCGAGCACCTTTCACATTCCAGTATTTAAGATCGTGACTATCATACTAAAAGTCTACGATATTAAAACATAACCCGGTGGGGATGAGCCAGCCGGTGCCACTTCGTAAATGCAAAGTTCAAGGAGCAAAAATTGATTTTTTTTTCTTCAGGTTCTGTGCTCCCTTTCGGTAAACCTAAGACTATGTTTTAATGAATGTACGCAACTGTAGTTTTTGTACGTATCAGCTATTTTAGTATTCTTGAAGGGAACCTTCGTATTCGATCACACAAATAGGGACACCAAATGAAAATCTACACTGAGAAAAAAATGGTAGGTGTTGTGAACATACATGAAAAATTACGTCAACCGCATACGGTTGGCTCAATGACAATTTCACTGTCTTGATGAAATAGAAGTGAACTCAACGGAATGAGGTTAGCTCAACCTCTCAGCGAGGTTATATGCGTCGAACATAATGATGAATTTGAGTCAAGTGCTTTCGATGTGGTTGAGCCAACCTCTATTAGGTTGATTTGACTGATTGGGGGTTGACTCAAGCTCATTTTAGCCGATTGACTCTAATTCACCATGATGTTCGCCGTATATAACCTCGCCGAGAGGTTGAGCCAACCTCATTCTGTCGAGTCAACTTCTATTTCGTTAAGACAGTGGAATTGTCATTGAGCCAACCATATGCGGTTGACTAAATTTCTCCTGTATGTTCACTGCACCCACAATTTTTTCCTCAGTGTACTGTCAAGAGATCAACTGTCGTCTTTCATCAGGAGGAGATGAAACAAAAAATATGGGCGAAGACTAGGTGTGGAACTTTGTATGTTCAACCACAAAGTTAGCCATAAAATGTGCCTAGGTAAATTGCGATCTTTTCATTTCCATGGAAGATTATGTAAATATAAACGTCCGTCACAACTTCTGTTGAGATATTCACTACGGTTTCATGAAAAGTGGAAAACTCAATGTTACATGTCCTCCAGTGGAACGCGTATTTCCTTAATTTTGCCCAACGTTCCATAGGGAGTATAAAAATCTGAAAAAGAAAATAAGTAGACGAAGAAGAAGCAGCAGAAGAAGAAGAAGAAGAAGAAGAAGAAGCTGTGACAGCTTGGGCGTGGACGATATTTATGGCTATAGGAATTTCCTCCAGACATCGAGTCTCACGTTCTCCATCTCTTTTCTTCTTAGCCACCCCTTCGACTCGTTTTTCAGCTCGGAAATGTCCGCACCTTCGGGATAGAAAAGATTTTATCGAGAATCTGGTTCGAGTCGAAAAACCTTTACCTATGTTTCTTGTTCCAATCTGGTATAGCTATACACTCGAAAGATCTATGAACACACTGTGATCTATAGCAGTAGAAAACGCGTGCCACAGTCGGACGCGGGGGATTGAGTGTCTGACGAATCGATGACTCGATCTCTGGCAATAATTTACGAGAAACAGAAAGAAGATAGTGCCAGTCCTCAATTATAATTTCTGACGTTTGTTCAACGAGTCGTTCCAGTGACAAACCTTAGACTTTGCTTCTATCTAATTTATGTAATTTGTTTATTCATTAAAGTTATTTTATTCATTTTATAGATAAAATTACAGTAATGATATGTTGAAAAAATTCTGTTGCTTACTGTAAATATGTTTTGAAAGAATAGATCTTGTACCATTTACATAGTAGCAGTAATTTTAAGAATATTGGCAGGGAAAAAAGTTGTCGATTGCAATGAGATTCAATTGCCAAATGATAACCTCACTTCGATGAAGTTCCAAAAGAACGTTTGCTATGAAAAAAAAGGATGGCTTAGTATGGTGCAATTTTAAGAATTAACGAAGATTTCCTAACAAGTATCTCTACCGATGTTGATGCCGATATCCTCTGTGTGGATTAAAATAATGAGAGTAAACGCTTGGAATAACGGCTCAGTTGATCTCCCGCGGTACTTTCAAGAGAAACCTTCCCGAGAAGGCGGAGAGAGCAGATATATATCCATTACCTAATTAGGTAAGCGCGTCGGAGGACGTGCAGCGATCCGAGCTGCGAGGCTCGCGCCGAGAGCAGATCGAGATTGGATTATCGCGTAGCACGCCGAAGATCTTAACGAGATCTTCACCGTCGAATGCCCTGCGCAAGGACTGCGTCGTCTTGGATCGTTTCGTCAAGACATCTCTTTAATGAACCCCCGGCTGGCTCACCATTTCAAAATATAGGTATTTTATAGCGTTTCTGAGGCGTGGAGTTCTTTTGAAGGTGTGTATAGCTAATGCACACTTGAAAGAAAAAAAAATCATTAGCCGCCAGTGTCAGCTACATTTTCTAAGCTGTAGCTCGTGCCCGTAGCTCTACTCCATTCAATATTACCTTTCCTGCGACCAGGATATCCTTCAGTCTTTTTTCTTGCGCTTCTGATGAAATTCTTCCGCGAAATTCTCATCTAAGAAGACGATTCTCTCCCGTCGGCTTATAATTTATAATTTAGCAACTCGTAAATAAGAATCAGGGTTATTTATCGGATGAACGGAAGAGAATGATTTTTATTACTGGCTGAGTGGATGAGTTCGGTCCGGCAGGAGATGGGGGGAGGGGGAGGGGGGTGTCAGCAAAGACGTCCCGCCGAGGAGACGAAATGTTTTTTAGACTCCGCTCCTGAGATCGCACTCACCGATCGCTTTCGCCAATCCGTACGAGAAATAAAAAGAAATGAAAGAAGAACATCGGTCGGATAGACACGGCGAATGGAATGAATAAAAAAATACCGTCCTAAATCGGCGTTTTTACGATTGCGTTTGGACCGAAAGCCCTTGCTAAGATCAACGAAAGATCGAACGAGCGTTGCGGCCAGACGCTTGGCGTCCACTTCACAACTAAACTTTGGCTCCTACAACCAACAACACCTCGATAAAATATATGGACAAATGTCGATAAAAATAAGGGAATTTCCAACGGCGAATGGGCGAGGGAACTCTTAACGGCGAATGCAAAAAAAGTTTGGGTTTTGTTCCGGACACGATGGCGAAGTCCGTGTTGTTTGAAACTCGTAAGCTCATCACTTCGGATTTCAGAGCATGCTGCAAAAACGTTTCAACGGCTACTCAAGTTTTTTCATAGCGGACTTGGCCGATAAGCGGATCATACGAATACCGACCATACTTTTTAACTAGGATAGAATATAAATTTTATATGAAATTTATGTTCCATGTTGCCTAGGCATGTAACCCAGACATTCGTTGCGTAATGAAAAAATAATCCAGTATGGGTTAATTGTGGATGGAATACTAAGAGTGAAATCCAAGATGTAAGTCCAAGATGTAAGTCCAAGATAGAAGTTCAATATGTGCGTGTGTGTCGGACCAGAATAGAATTGGGGCAGCCAAGGATAGATCCAAAGAAATCGGTGAGATGATTTTATTTGAATCAATCATGAGGTCTATTTGATCTAACTGAAATATTACTTATTCACACAGACCCCAAATCGATTTAAATAAACTGATCAGACTGATTTCTCTGGGTGTAAGGTCCCGGCTTAAGAATATGATCCCTTCAAATGCCATACTGCATTCTGAATCGTCTAGAGTCATTTTCCTCTTTTTTTCCTGGGCGCACTTTTTCTAAACTAGGTAAAAGAATCAGTGTATCATTTGCCCTCAAAGAACATTCAGAAAATAAACGTGTTGTAATTTTTGCGGTGTAATACAATCTAATGATAATGATGCGAATAAAAATGCCACCACGTTCGATTATGGATCATGAAATGTTGTCTTGGAAGCTATATGCTATAAATCACCAATACCATAAATCCAGCTCCACTCTAATTGTCTCCGGAGGCGTGAATGACTGTTTGAAAGCCTACAAAAACTGTCAATAAAAGGTACGTTTTTTTTTATCGCACACGGTGAATGTGAGATAATGGTAGGATCTCCGCATCATCATCTCGTTCGCAAAGATTATAGTTTTTCCCTTTCCGTCCCGCGATCATGATGTAGCTCAGGGCGAAGGACTATCTCATAGCCCCTGAACAGGCGAATCCAGAGCCCAGCTAAGAGATCCTTCGACATCGCTCCGGAACGTGAGAAACGTCATTATACGAAACCAGATCCGCCGGTTATCGTTCGAGAAGTGCAGGCCTCTCTCGTTTAATATTTACGAGAATGCGTCGTAGAATACGTCCTTCTTCACAGGCCGCGGTTTCTTTCTACGGATACTCGAGAAATTGCGTCGCTGTGATGGTGCGGCAAACGCTCACAGCCGCGTTGTTATCGACTTGCGAGGGCGTGTCAAATCTCACCATACGACTCTCATTCTGGCCGCACGAGGTACAGAAACGAGGCGCTTAAGCTATACAGACCGTGGCGTGGTTGGGCTCTACAAGACGAGGACCTACACCCGACTCACCCAACAGTCGTGACTTATGTGGGTTATTCACCGCTCGTCGTGTAGTTCTCGCCTCGCGATAATGTAGCTGCCTGTGATACCGCTTTCTGGTGTAGCAGAGTTATGGATACGTTTGAGTAATATACGCACATATATCATTTATTTACATACGGATTATACATGCTTATTCAGATAACAAGACTTTCGTACATGAGAACTGGAAATTCCGAAACGAGTCCAATAAGTTAACTTGCTATTGCGATTTTCTGACTCCTATCTGACGCGAAAGATTTTTTTTTTAACAGCTTTCACGATTCCCGTTATCATTACACATTTATTGCATTACGCAGTTATGTCGTCTATTCACCAGACTGGATTATGAATGTAATATTGCCATAGTTGTTTTATTCAATTTGGGTAACTCGACGTTTCCCATCCTAATCTTCGGGTGAGGTGATTGCCAGGTTATTAATTGCAACGATACTGTCTCGAAATCTGTTGGATAAGGTCTTGTAACAGATCCTGATTGCAATCAGCATAGATTGCGTTTGCATCGTTACCCTTCACTGCCTATGGCGTCAAGTGATATTCCAAAATAGTAGTAACATTTCCCGAATTATCTTCAGGTACTCTGCTACGACCATAGCCGTTTTCCCGGGAAAACTTGATCCAACATTTGCCATCCATCGATCACTCACACGTTCAACCCGTTCGGTATTCCTGAGCAGTTGAGGCGAGGTCGGGCTTAGACGATATACAGTATAACTAGAGTATACAAGACGTCATATTTTAGCACGGACCTTCTGCCGAGTGACGTATGTCGTGTGCCGCTCTCGTGCGGTAGGAATATATTGGAGGGGAAGCGCGTGATCCATTCTCAGAGTCATCGATCATTTCATCTCGTTATAGTTTCCCATACAGAAAACTGCTATATAGTATACAACTGTTAGGGTCTCCGAGCTCTAAATTCGGATTTGTACGTACAATAATCCCTCCTATCCTACAATACATGTGATTATAATGACCTTATATTCACAAAATTTCATACCCATTACGATATAATGTAATGCCAGAAATTAGACTTCATACGTTGAAGTCACAACTAGGTATCAGCAGAACTTCTTCAACGATTACAAATACAAAATACTTCTTATGGAAATTCTAAGAAATTGTAACGTAGAACCAAAATTGTCGGTACACCCAAACTTTATTGGATTTTTAAAATGAAATTCGTCTATTTTATGACAGAAAAAATAGCAAATTTATGTCCAACTGCGGTCAAAATACATCGATATAATAATGCAATTTAAACGGAAAAAAATTGAAAAATTCCAAATGTTCGATTTTCATATACATGAAGATCGATAACAACGGAATCTTCGACAGCGTTAGACTCAGACCCCGAGTTATGATTAATCAAACTTCAATCAAAATAAACATATCACAGGCTGGCATCGTCGGAGCATCATAACATCTATTTACATCGATATAAAGTTCGAAAAAACGAAAAAATATGTTTAAAACAAGTTTGATCGAAAATGTTGAATTTAACTACAATCGCTTTAACCCCAAAAAATAAAGGAGAAGCATCTCCGGATAACTTGTTTTCTTTAATTAATCAAGCTTCAAAACGCTATGTCCCAAATTAGGGTCCATTAAGCTCACAACATTTTTGAAGATCTTTAAAGTGAAACTTTCGGATGTTGCAAGTTTCTGGCCATTTTGGAAAGCGTTTACTAGCGCGTAAAAACCGCTATCGCCAGAATCTTGGTGCCATTCTCTTTGTTACAGCGAACTTTTGAGAAAGGTGGCGAGCATCGTGAAAGCTCGAGAGCGTACATAGCACGAAGACAAGTGGCCCAAAAACCTTGAGAAAAGGTTTATTCCATTTTAACTTGAATTCTTTTACTTTCAGCCCTTCACGAGAACAATTATCGCATTTTAGAAGGATCCTTTGTTCGACATCATTTCAGTTTTTCATCCATTCTCTCGTTGTTCCATTTTGGTAGTCTCGTATATTTAAACCAAAACGTAAAACGTTTCCATACCTATCGTTCGCATCGATCAGACCCTTCGTCACAAGGGGCATGTCACTATCTCTGGCAATAATAGCTTCGACGATATCGGCCGACAGTACCAATGGCGGTAAAATTCCTGGGGAAGCACAGAGGCACCTCCAGTGAGAATCAGGTCTTAGTCAGGATCGGTCAACGTAGGAGGGCGAGAGCTTCCATAGCACAAAGACAAGTAGCCGAAAAATCGTTAAAAGTTATTTTACTCCAGCTTTAATTCAAATTATTTTATTTTCAGCACGTTGTGAGAGCAATCCACTATTTGAACTCGTTTCATTTTTTGACACATCCTCTCATATCGGCATTCTGATAATCGCGTCTATGTTTGAAAAAACTCCAAGTCTTGTCATACCTGTCATTCACATCATCCAGGCCCACCGTCACAGAGGGCCTACTACTTTGTCCATCAAGAATAGCCTTGGCGATATCAGCCGACGTTGGTAATGGCGGAAATTCTTCGGCACGAACCGCGACACCTCCGGTGAGAAGCAGTTGGTTGGTTCGGAAGGGCTTAATGTGGAAGCACGGAAGCGTCCGTAGCACGAAGGCAAGTGGCCAAAAAATCTTGAAAAATAGGCTTACGTGAGCTTCAACTTGTATTCCATCACTTTCAGCCCTTCGCGGGGAACAATTATAGCGTTGTAGAAAAATCCTTTATTTATCCACGTTTTAGTTTTTGATACATCCTCTTTTGACTGTGTTCCGGTAGTCTCGTCGATTAAAAAAAAAAACGTCACGTTTTTGTCACACCTGTCGTTCACATCATTCAGACACTTTGTCACAGGGAGCCTGTCACTTTGTCCAGCAACAATAGCCGTGGCGATATTAGTCGATGGTGACTATGGCGCGAAGTCCTGGGCACGAACAGCGACAGCTCCAGTGAGAAGCAGGGAGGGGGGGGGGGGGGGGGGGGTCGGTACAGCGTGAAAGCACAAGAGCGTCCGTAGCACGAGGACAAGTGGACGAAACGTATACTCCATGCCTGTATACTCAAAAGAGCTGGATTCTCTCGACCCTCGCGTGATGGCATTCCCCTCCGTACGGTAAATAAATTACTTTGGCTTATCAGGAGTAATAGTATAGTGCGCACGACACAGATTGGTTCGCGTGGGGCACGCGAATTAAAAGTTATACTTTGGCAGAGCGTCGCGGGTATATCCGTGGTGGGTCTCGCGGTACAGAGCTCTCGTGACCCCTTGCTATGGTCCCCGGTCGTTCTATGGTACCTTTTGCCTAGTTCATTATTATGTATATATCTAAATATATATATATATATATGGGAGGGGAGGAGGGAATTTATATGCTGCACGGTTTGCTTTCTTTGTATTGAAAACGGCCAGGAGAGCTTGGAAAGCTACAGCACAAGGGACAAAAGTGTTTCTTGGAAAAAGACTAAACGCTTAAAAGGTTTCCAGCATTGTTTTCCGTGGTCTCGTTGCGGTAGGTAGAAAACTCGGGAACAACTTTCTCTCCTCCTTGCTTGTAATTAACAATTTTTTTGCGTTCATTTATTCATTTTTTTTTGGAAACAAGTTTCAGTTCTGTAAGTTAAGAACTGTTCTCGCCGAAACCACATAATCATGTTATGTTGGGTCAGTCCAATTGAAGAGAGTCGAGTTATATTTTATTTTATTCAGTAAAAAAAAATCCAACCAGCTGGAAATAATTTACTGCCCTTTAAAGGCTTATAATTCAATCTAGATTACATTCATTTTTTACGTGACTAGTCGAATGAACATGCATCAAAGTAGGTATAAACACATGTTAGAGTTTTATTGTTTCTTTTACGAGCGAATACTTTGCTGAGTGTACCGGAAGTTCGGATACCGGTTTTGAGCCGACACTGGACTTTTCTTTCAGCCCCACCATCATTTCGCACCTGATAGACTCACATAGATAGGCGAAAGAGTCGATCGGATTCACCGCTATAATTCGATGCGAACATCCTGGGCTCGATCCTTTGCCAACAGCAGCAGCAGCGCGGTTAGGAGAAGCGAAACTTGGTACATTTTTTGTTCCCGTCGAGAGACCTCGAAAAGTTGTTCTCCCGTCTCAAGTAGCGAGCGTCTTCTCGGGCTTGCCCCTCTCACCCCGTCGAGAAGAAGCGCGTTTGCGGACTCAGTCTTTCTCGGCAGTCACTCGCTTGCTCTCTCTTCAGCTACAGAAGAAGTTAAGACCTTCGCTACTCAGCCGTTCCGAAGCACCCTCCTTGTCGTTGCTCAAACTTGCCAGAGTTGAGGATCTCCAGCTTGGAGACTCCATCCGTGCTCAAACCGGAAAAGTGTCAGTGAAAAAGCGGTAAAAATCCGCGTTCCCCGTGGCTGATTGATTGGATTTTATTGCAGCTCACCCCCAACGCAAGCCCTCCCGATTTATCGTCTCACGGTTTACATTTGACTGATTTACCGAATGTGTTTCAAGACCTCGAGCTAAATCTTCGTTTTCACTCGTCTACACTGTGTTTCAATCACAACCTTATTCACACGCATTTCCCCAGATATTTCTCAACGTCGTTATTCGTAGGATATAAATATGGATAATAGATTTATGCTGACAAAAAATACGAGCAGTAAGAAATATACATTTCAGGAGATTAGGATTGATAACAAATTTTTTTCAATTGATGATCTCATTTACTTTAAATAAACATTAATAATCATTTGATGTTTGTATGCTTAAGAGTTTAAACCACCTTGAGATTTACAAAAAATCTATTTTTTAAGTCGATACACTGTTTATACTTTCAAAAATATTTTGAAAGTTCAACTATTTCGAAATTCAAACTATATCCGAAGTTATAACAATCAAAACTGAGTGCGTCAGAGCGTTGCTGACGTCGTACTTCATTTTCGTTTGCTCTTTTCTCGAAACTACTTTTATCTAACTGGTTTACACGATATCTCGACATCGACGCAACCGATTTCATCAAAATTTGCGACACGTATTCTTTATAATATTATACCTAAAGTGTCACGTGAGATAAAAAATTTCAGACACAACTTATACATTTTTTAAAATTAAAATTTCGAAAAACGTAAAAGGTTTGTTATTTTAAACTGCTGTCATTTCTACGAAAAAATCAATTCCTGAAAAATTATTCAGACAATGCCTGACAGAGAAAAAAAAACATTATCAGCAAGGATTTTCAAAAGACAGTCCTACTTATAGGCTTTTAATTTTTTTAATTCGTTATTACATCAAATTATTCTTGAAACTGGTATATACATGTGTAAATTAAAAATCATTTTATATACTTAATAGCTGTATTAAGAACAAAGTTTATTTTCATACTTGTTTCGCAGAGTGCCAAGATGGTGCAAACCCTTTAACAATAGACACAGTGGTATGTTAGTACGCATGTAGCTTGAAGACAAAATATGAAACATAAAGACCACGGACTTCGTCATAATAATGAATTCATAGCATAAAAAATGTATTTCATCGGGTGTTCTGTCGATGAATTAGACCAGCTCTTATTCGATTGTAACAGGGACTTCAAAAAAGTTCAGGTTTTTCAAACGATAGAGAGCCAATTAATAACTGTTTATGTATAGACATTCTTGGAAACTCGTCTAGACGAAGGCCAATTTGAGATAAACGTTGACATGTTTTCGCTGAAGAATATGTTAAATTTTACATTATTCTCATCGGATCGATTTATATCCAGAATTTTTTTTTGTGTTTCAGGTGAGTTTCAGTTAACTTCATGATAGCATTGTCGCCGGCAGAATGGGCATCGATACAACAGTAAGATCTATTGAAGCTCTAATCGAAAAATACTGGAGTCGTGATGGAGAACGAAAATGAACTGATATATCGATACATACAGTATCCATATATATGTACAGTATATGGTCTCGAGATCGCACATAGAGTGTCGTTTCTATCGTAGGATACTACGTGGGGAACGGCTGCAGCATCGATAGAATCGATACCAGCGAATAACGTTGCGGTCTGGCATCCGGCTGTAGACGAGGAATGGACGATATCTCATTGATTGGGTCATCCAGCTAGACTCGAACTGACTTCCTCAACCTATACTGTCTCTGATTTCGTCCTCTCGAACACCTCTTTCGTCCCTTACCGCGAGCTACTCTGCATATTTCATTGGAAACCACGTATACGCCACGATGACCGTGGCACACCTTCATTCCCGATGGATATATATACTGACATTTCGCTCGTGCTTCGATTGGTTCTAAAGTACTGGCCAACATAGTTCTATGGTTTGATTATTTTTCGCTCCAAGTGAAGACAGAATTATAAGAAATTTGATCACAACGAACAGATTTGGATTATCGATCACACAGATATAGAATGTTCATTAGGGTGGGTAAAAAAAATTGATAATTTTTTATTTTTTGACACACGAAAACTAGTTGCTGAGTATCTCTAGAAAGTACTCACCAAGTATGAGCTCTCAATATTAATGGGAAGATTACGTTCATCATCGATTTGCATTTTCAATTTAGTCTCATATAAAAATGGTCATATCTTATCACCAACAGACTATAAAATCAGTTCCATCATTAATATTTATGAAAAATTGAACGTTCTTCAAAAATGGTATCTTATACTTTTTTAGGAAATCTAAACATTCAAAAGATATTAAAGGTCAAAGATTGAAGAATTTTAAGAAAAATAACTTTTTGTATTGAACGAACCGATATTTTAACAAAATGTTTCGAATAAAATGTGTATAAAAACACATTATATTCGTGACGTGATGACCTGCCAGGATTGTTAATGATGACTTGTTTAGTTTAGTGGCGAATATATTAATGATGTTGGCGATTTTCTGCAAACAGATGCAATGGTTAATACTGCAGAGAAATTGATGGAATGTTCGCAGATAATGAGATAAGCAGGTTTCGCAGTTGCAATTGAGTGCTCCTCAAAATGGTTCAGGAAATAACGTTAATGAAGAATTTTATGCCCTGTCTCAACGAAACATCCGGATTTTTATAGCCCCTTTTAATGCACATTAGACCTTGGGCTGGTTTATCGGTACAGAACACGTAAAAAAATACATAGAAACAATAATAATATACCAGCCTCGATTTAATCCGGGTTGTTCAAGGACCATCGGTACGGTGGGTGCGAGAAACTGAAGAAGCATATCAGTGTTGATCCCACCGTATCTTCTACAATAACCCCAATGAGCTATGCGGTGTGGCTCACTCCTCTCGTTTATTTATCGCTTCAATTCCTGGCATGCCTTCCATCTTGAATACGCCAGTCTTGAGCCGGGAAAATATTCAGTATATCCTAAGTTTTTACCTGAATAGATCCACTTACATTAAATCGTGTAGAATTATTTAACAAATCATACACCAGACGTCTTAGTTTTGGGCATTTTATTAAATTAAGCAATTTTTAATTTCGTCTAAAATGTACACCGTATGTTTAGGCAAAGTTTGGGATCAACCTACTTATTATAATTACTTCATTGCGTCTACAATAACTTTTAGTCCAAATTAAACAGTGTAATGGATTCGTCATGTAAAGTATATTATCAGCTAGTTTACAAAATCTAAGGACATTCAATTTTTTTTCTTGTACGAGCAGTTGTTAAAATCAAACCACACTTAATTGCTTCATCATCTTATGAACAAATGCATTCCAGATAAGATACAATCACAGGCAGAAAAAAATGAGAATATTCTGGTTAGTCCAAGCTTGGAATCTGATTCGATCCCATTCTCCATCGTGCTCAGAATCTAGCCCAGATCCCATCTTAGAATCCTTCTTGGATTCCTGCGGGGAATAGGTAAAGATTTGAATAATGAGGTATGGAATAATCGGATACGCGAATTCGACGGGGTCAAGTGGATGGTGAGGGATGTTCTTTGAGAAGTGTTCACGTCGTCGACTCTCAGTGGCTACTCGGGGACTAGAAACTGCAGCAGTGAGGACCCTTCTGGTACGCTTGTGATTCTCTCGGTGAAAATTATGCGTTGCACGTGAGCGCGAGAAGGTAGAGAAAGAGAGAGGGAGAGGGAGAGCGAGAGGAAGCGAGTGGGAGAGGAAGAGCCGTGAGGAGTGTCGGGTCCAACAGCTTTGGGGCGAAACGTTAGTCGAGTTATCTCGCGGGCAGCACGTAAGGCTAAGGAATACCTAGCCACTAGGGTGAGCGGTGTGCTCGAGCTGGTTGTTACGTACGCGGGTCACCGTGGGGTCGTTCAGGTGGCCGACTACACCGAGTGTATAAGAGCTATCTATAGGAAGCCACACTGGAAACGACGGGAGACGAGCCATCCGAGTAAGATAGAGAGATAGCCGCACCGAAGGAGAAAGCAGTTGAGAAAATCGGTAGCCATATAACTATATAGGTGCGCAAGGACTCGTGCAAAGTTTTGGCTTGGACGGAAGTGTAGTAACCCCCTCGCTACGAGTAATACCAGTAGGGTCTCGTCTAACTTAACCCAACCTGGCTTAACCCTAGATTAGACCAGCGGCCATGTATTCGCGGACTACGTCTCACCCTCACAAGCACAAGTTTCAAGCACACAATTATATACGCCTTCTGTGTCTAGTCGTTTAGACAGCGGCTCCGTATGCCGTAGCTATGCTACACGATAAGTAGGACTATGGGGTATGTTTCACATGGACCAGACGGACACAATGTTTCCCGCACTTTTCTCACAACTTTTTATAGCTCGTCTGAGAGGCAAACGGGAAAGGAAGGAATTATTTTTCCACATTGAATGAAAACGATAGTAACGCTCTTCAGTGTCTTTATATAATTGTTGGAAAAGATATTGAATTATAGAGATGAGGTCAATTTTATGTTGGATTTTCGTGTATCGAGTCAGTGTTGCATAAAAGATGATAATACGAATGAAAGATGTATATGTGATATTAGGCACTGGCCGCAAATATCCTCTCACCTGGCCTCTTATGAGAGAGCCTTATAGCCATTTAAAATTGTTTTTCCGAGCTTCATGTACCGGTATATAAAGCTCGGATGCATATTTATACTCTATATTAATTTTCAGAAGCATTCTTTATTAGCAAATATGATGTTGGTATATAGGGCTTCCGCACTACACTCAGCCATTTTTATCGTGACCTTTTCGGATCTGTCTGATAATTGGCTGAATACTCGTACTACTTCAAAGTAGTTTCTGTGAATTATTTCAGATTTTTTAATCCACTTGCTTTAGGAATGGGTTTTTTTTCCAAGTTTGTACACCGCAGACAATTAAAGTCCGGCAAAAAATGTAGAAATAAAAATTATGCTTTTCCATGAACTATGCAATTCATAATATGATATATTTTTTTAATAAAACGAAACAATTAATTTCTACCCCCAAGATACGTAATTGGAAATATTTTTCTCTTTCAGTGGGACACTTTTTATTCCGCTGTATATTTAACACAGTATTCAGCAGGATATTCAAAGCATACAAAAAATCGGCATTCTGGGATTCGGAAATTTTGACAGCTAAAAAATATTTTGCAGGGAATTGAATCAATTAACGTATATATTATGCATGTATTAATTACTTAAATTCTCCGTGAAATATTTTTTTTAGCTGTCAAGATTTCCGAGTTTCACAATGCCAATTTTCATTTACGCTGTGTATCGTGCCAAAAAAGTGACTTATTGAGAGAATAAACGTATCTTTTTCAAGGGATAATGGCTTTTTTTGTTTCACACAAAATATACCATATCTCGAATTGAACAGTTTATGGAAAAAAAACTTTTTTGTTTTTACTTTTTTTGGTCGAACTTGAATTTTCCACGATATACGGATTTAAAAAAAATCTCTTTCCCGAAACGAGTGGATTGAAAAATCTAAAATAATTCACGGAATGTACTTTTAGGTAAAACCAATAAATGGCCAATTATCATTTGTAAAACCACAAGAGCTTCGAAATATCAGATTAATTTCGAAGCTCGAGTGGTATTCGGGGAATTATTTTTCCCATCCAAATTGCGAACAATAGAATTGCACCATGAGACGAAACTTGCAGTCTATGTTTGATAAAATCCTTCGACTGTCACAATTGAATTCAATCTGTCCGTTTGACAGATGGTTAACGTGGCTGAATGATCCTTTGTTTTGTATATATAGCAACAGACAAAATTATCAAAAAATTATCAGTATAATTCTGTGTAGGTTGTACCACGTGACGTCGAATGGTGCAATTCTATAGGTCGAAATTGAGATGAGAAAACCAATCAACAGACCCGAGAGAACCACAAAAAATTGGCCGAGTTGGTGGAGAATATCTCACATTTGAGATTGCAAAAATTGCTGGTGATGAAATTAATAACCACCGATAAGTATGTGATATGACTACGCGTATAGGTATACAATAGGACTATGCGGTGTATTTCGGATGGATAGACGGACGTATTTTCTTCCACACTTCTATACTTACACACGCGCTAGTTTTTATGGCATATTTGTAAGACAAATGGGGAGGAAACGAATTTTCTTTCCCGAAGTGAAAGAAGATGTTACTGCCATTCATCAGCGTCTTTATAGAATTGTTGCAAAAGATACTGAATTAGAGAATGTAGTTCAATTATATGTTAGTCTAGTGGAATTGTAAAAATGTTTTGTGGTAAAATGTCTGAACCGATTAAATTTTCTGTATCAATATAGACATCAGAAGAAATAGAGTTACCGGAGGAATGGTCCTTCCAATCCACATAAGCAATCATGCTCAGCCATATAGCGTTATAGGCGTACTAGTAGCAGCCCATCGGATCCTGCTTTGTGTGCTCGAGGAATCGAGGCCAAATATAATTACCGGTTCGGTCTGTTTGCCATCGGCAAACACACTTCCCGGCTAATACGTTCAAATACGGCCCTATCCTCGCTGACAGAATTCTGCGATGCACCGCCCTATATACTATTGGATATTATTACGACTGAATCACCAAGAACTTCCGTGTGTGTGCCTGGTCATATCCGAATTCCATGTTACAAAAAAAAAAAAAAAAATCAAATAAAAAAGCTCGCAAATTAGATTTTCATTTGTAATACCACGAGGGCTTGGAAATATCAGATTAATTTCATCAATTATTTTATTAATTAATAAACTCATGTGGTATACGGGGGATTATTTTTCCCATCCAAATTGTGACCAATGAAATTGCACCATTAGACGAAAATTACGGTTTATGTTTAATAAAACCGTTCGACTGTCACAATTGAATTCAATCTTTCTGTTTGACAGATGGTTAACGTGGCTGAGTAATCTTTCGTTTTGTATATATAGCAACAGACAAAATTATCAAAAAATGATCAGTATAATTTCGTGTAGGTTGTACCACGTGACGTCGAATGGTGCAATACTATTGGTCGAAATTTGAATGGGGAAAATAATAATTTTCATTCAGATCTTATGAAAGTACTCTCACCCCGAGTTACGATTTGCCAAACTTCCATCTAAGAAAATAAAAATATTACGGGCTGTCACTTCGAAGCATCATAACATCAACTAATAAAAACATTCAGCCAAAGTCAAAATGATATGCTTATAAAAGTACCTCTGAAAAAAATTATATTCATCGATAGCAAATATACTGACGTGAAAACCAAAAAAAAATATTTTTATGCTTTTACAATAGTCACTTGCGTACATGTAAAATAAAGTAAAACATCAATCTGAATAATAATGAATTGTATATTGATAATCTCAAAAATATATATTACCTGGTTGTCTGCGCTTTCAGTGGAGTAGTAATTATTCAACCGTAACAGGGCCTTCGGAGAAGTTTGATTCCCACAATGATAATAAATTATTTGTAATTATCGATTACTCGTACAAATTCTTCGAAACTAGTCTAGACGACGTTATATTTAAATACTCGTTTCCATTATATTGCTGTAGAATAGATGATAAAAAATATTGAACCTCATACTTTTTCGATCCGTCGTGGTACACGATTCTCCGGAGAATAAGAGTAGCGATAGCCGCGACGGGCAGGCGGGCATTTTTCAATGAAAAATTTTCCTTTTTAATACTTGGCGTCGCGACGCTACCGCGTCTCTTGATTAGCTCTTCTTGTATAGTAATTACGCATACAATATAAGAAGTTTCGCGATGTGTCGCTTTCTACTGTTCACAATGTTTTGAAGATCAATAAGCTGTACGGGAGGTTCATTACAGATACCGCCTATTGAATTCAGATCAATATAAACGTATGTTGTGAAATTGAAATATTTATATTGTAAGCACGACTTTTGTTATTTTTTTATTGCATTATATGTTAATTTTACACCGCACTTGTGTATTGAATTTAATATGAGATGTAACAGCAAATAAAATTCCTAGGTAGAATATTAATTTTAATTTAGAGATCTTAAAGTGTATTCACTATTCAATATTATGACTGCTGAATTACCGGAGATTCCCGTGAATGTCATCCTTTTCATATCGGGATTTCATTACATAAGAAAAGAATGAAAAAAAATAAAGAAGCTTGTCCATTGCATCTGCCGCTTATAGAGTAACTATGTAGATCGATGGTGAGTATAGTAGGGCGAATATCTGGACACCACAACATTTTTTTAAAAATAACAATTCCTGTATAAGGAATTCCTACGCAGAATTCAGCACAAGATATTTTTTGATTACTTTTCATGAACGTTGAAAGCAATGATCAACCTGAACTTGGCAGCAGCTGAACGTTTTATACCATTAACATACAAGCTCTCAATTTTTAAGGCTCTACTGTAACGATATCTACACGATCAGGCTTCCATAACGTCGGCTTGTGACCACGTGTTCAACCTAGTAGTCAGTTGACGGCCATTATCCATCGTGAGTGTCTGTTGTAATACCACAATACAAAGTCATATACTTACTTGTACCAAATATTATTTATCGACTGTTTAGTATTAATCTTTCAACTCTAGATTTTATTACCTCTCGTTCCTATACTCAACGTTCTTAATGTTATTTACATAACATTATTCTACCTCTATAACTGCTAATGAATTATCTAATATATACCGCTGGTCTCAAGTACAAAAAGCGCTAAAAGTGTCTTGTCGCAAAGCAAAGAAAAAATAAGACAATCTAACGGAAATATAATTTATCGTTTTATCTTCACAAAGAAAATCTTCTGGCATACCAACGATGAAGATAGAGATAAGGAGACGAAAGGAGACAGGCGACGATCCGGGAGGGCGATTCTGTGAGCGTCTTCGCTATTCGAGCCACCCTCTATAGTGTACTCGTATATTAAATTCCTGAGAGATCATGTTCTCGCAGTCGTCGTCCCACTTCCTCTTTCGCCTTTGGCCTTGCAGCATCAGAAGCAGCAGCCGGGTTTCCGGCTGGCGCCCGTCTGCTGGTGTCTGATCGTGGAGCACTCTGGCCCGGACGAACTTCACCGCGCGGGCCAACTGCAGAGTGCCGTTTCGCCAACACTCCTAGCGAGCTTTCGAGACTGCTGTGTGAGAACGGAAGCTATGAAGCAAGGGCTTCCCACCGCGTGGAGCAGTCGAGTGACGTCGTGCAAGACCCCGGACGCGTGCTTGACTCAAGCGCAATTTAATACGGTTTAAGTTCGAGAGGAGTGGAAGCGAAGTGAGGGGTGAGAGTGCTCTTCGTCTTGCCACACTGAAACAAGTTGCCGCGGCCTAATCAAGCCTCATTTTAAACCCCGTTCACTCACTCACCCTCCTGACCTCTGCACCTCCCTCCCACTCGCCAGCCCCGGAAACTACTTGTTCAACTAATAATCGCAGAGGATTTCGAAACTCAAACTCTGGCTGGGCTGGTCGAGGGTCTTGCGAAACGGCACCGCGACGCTTTCACTACCCGGCTTCTTCGAGACTCGGGGAAACGCTACGATATACCTACAGCGACGAATACCTACATTCGTGGAACTCTAAGCACTTTCCTGTCAAAAATGCAAATCCTTCTTCATAGTAGAGTGTTGGAAATTGCGTTATCATTTTCATGCACTGCTAAAACAAGTTTTTCAATTATTCTAATCAAGGAATGTCATTTTGTCGATTTTGAGATTTTAATTTTAACGATAAAACATTTTTGTAAGAATGATCCATGGTGTTTTTCGGTATTGAGTGGTATCAAGATCAATAAAAAAATATTCTGCTATCTGATCGATTTGGTGGAGAAATACGATGATACTATTGATAATGGTTTTTTTTTGCTACGAGGTCGAATGTCCGGTAGTCGTTAATGAACATCCATGTTTAGCAACCGGATATAACGGGAGTGCTTGAATTCCACTCGACATTAAAATACATATATGCGTGACAGCTTCTGACGCACAGCGTAGTTATTTTTTTTCTCTAGTATTTGATTTTGTGGTGGAAGAGGAAGACCTATAGACACTTTTATGCGTGTTGAAGGTACCTTGAGAGCTAGTGACGTATACGTACGTTGGGGATTCGCATTTTGCACGATTCCGAGGGTCTCTTGCGACTGAATCGAGCGGAAACGGATCCACGAGGAACCGGGAGTCGCGCGACTTCCGACAAATTTATTCGAACCCTTCCAACCGCCGACTGGCGTATCGATTCCCGTTCCGGCCACTATATGTGTTCAAGTGTACACACTAGCAAACAAACAGACACACGCAAACTGAAAATTGTCTGGGTTGCTACGACTCGTGCTATGGGGTTCTACGTAATCGCGTTATGCCGGAAGTACCGACGTCGCCGACGCCTCGTGTTCTCCTCCCACTACTTCCTTTTCCACCCCTTTTCCACCGACCTCCAGGGATATCGAATACAAACAAGATTCACGCGCTATTCAATTCCTCTCAAAGTTCTCATTGTTGACCTTATTTCGGGACATATGAAAATCAAATAGAAACAGTATTCCACTTAAGCAGTAAAAAAAAGATTGATGCCTTCTTAAAAGAACATTTTTCCTTAATGGTTGAAAATGATATTGTGCAATTCAACGTAAGACATTCCGCTTTTTCTCTTTATTCTACAGTAAATGAAAAACGAACAGGATCCTCCTGCAGACCACAAGCTAAAAATTTATACTAAGATTGAAATTTAGAAATCATTGATTGTCATACCTCAAAAAGTGACATTTTGAAGACGCCTTGCGACGAAAAAACGAAGAAAAGTTTCAGGTGTTCTTGAGATTGATTTGATACCAAGTTTTTGAAATTTATTCGAGCTTAAGTTGTGACTACATTTTATCATCTTTTCTAGATGTTTTTCTAGCTAATCGGAAATCTTACAATTTGACTAATTTAAGCGCTGTTCTAGATGTTTGTTGTAAAATAAAAATAAAAAATTAATTCGCAAATTGTTCTTAAATTAGTGAAGAAAACTAAGTACTAAACTGATTGTAAAAACGCGTTGAAATTTTCTAAGATTTTTCGTCTTAAAGTTGTTATGTCGGGAAGTCAAATCAAACTGATGTTTATGAATTTTTGGCTTATCGTAAATGAGTTGTTAATTTCTATTCCTTAAAAATTTGAATGGTTCTGACGGGTAAATTAAAAAAATAATGCATACTTGGAAATCGATTTTTTTATACGGCACATACGGGAGTCTAGCGAAATCGATAGACACATGTAGCGAATAATTAATTCGTTAATGGATATATATATAATACCAGAGGTTATTGTGTCTTTCGCGCTTGCAAAACCTCGGTCGAACATCTCAAATTAATTTTTTACAATTCTATCGCGAAATTTATCCGAAACCTTCGATATTCCGTGGTGAACTCAAAACCTATTGCTCAAAATACCATGACGAGCCGTAATCTGTCAGTTATAATTCCATTGTCAACTTAATATCTCTCGCTTACAATTTCAACACTAATTTGAAATCTGTCGCTTACAGTTCCATGACTGACGTTATTCTATTTGATTGACATTTAATTAGTAACTTGAAACCACTCACTTTCAATTCCATGGCCAACTTCAAACAACTCGCTCAAAATTCCATAGCCAACTTGATTGAAAAAAAAAAAACGAATTAAAATTGAATGTATTTAGGTCAATGAAATCTACACATTTTGTGGTAGAAACTGCGATTTAAGAGAAATTAGAATCGTGAAAAATTCTATCAGTGAATGATCACACTAGAACGGGAATACAAACTTTTCAAGGAATAAAAGAAAAATTAAAATCCTATAAAACTTGAATGGCTTAATTCATCTTCATACCATTTGGTCCCAATGATTAATGTACAATTTGTGGACCAAACTTGAGCCCAATATCTTGAAAGATGATAAAGTGAGAGCACGATTAGTAATTTTAGGGAAAATTGAAAATGTCATAATTTTGGAACCACTCAACGGATACGTGCCAAATTTAAAGTTAGCCTTTGTGTACCTACACTATATATATGCACCCAATTCTAGAGCGATATCTTGAAAATTTCGTACGCTACCATATGGTAACAAGAATCCGAACATACACACATACACAGATTTTGTCCAAATAATTTTTGTCGACGTTTTAGTGCATTTTGACCATCCTGAGATGAAAATCTACAATACAAATTTTTTTTTACGAAAAATGAGGTCACAGGATACATGTTGAAGTAAACTCATTAAAGTGCACGATTCCGGGACAGATGACGTTATCTAACTTAGCTGTCATCCGATTTTCAAGATGTCGTAAAAACGAAGTCAAATTTGTACTGAGAAAATAATTTACTTGCAGATAATTGAGTCAACCGAATGGCAACAATGTTCACAAATTTTTGATTATTTTCGGTATTGTCATTAACACAATATATATTGCATTTTGACTGTTTATAAACCGTTGATAAACCGTGACAAACCGTTGTTTTTCGTAGACGAAGTCACCATAGACTTTCGCTGAACCAACAAGTGCTGTCCAGGGAACAAAAGTAAGTTAACCATAAGTTGAGGATCGTCCCAGTGGGTAGACTTCATTTGTTAATCAACCGATTGATCAACCATAGACATTTTTTTTTTACTCGGGATATAATACATTTTCGATGTCATATAGATGCTGCTGTCTATGACTCCGTTGTACTCCATAGCTACCTTAACGCTCCTTAAGAATGGAACTTTACAGAATATTTAAACGTATGACTACAATTTAATAGAATTATTTTTTGCAGAAAATTGCGCTAGAGAGTTTCTAATACTCCTCGAAACCTCCGCAAATAGCAGATATTACCTAATTGGAGTGATGGCGAAGTTAATCTCTGGACTGAAATTCTCAAAATTCTTATGTTCGACCGCTAACTAGGTTATGACAGAGTGAAATGACGTTCTTGGGCCTTTGTAAAAGCTTCAAAAGTAGGATGTTTTACCTATTTTTATTCAACGAAGGCTGTTTCAAGACTTTGAATTTAAACTCGGAACATAAACTGAAACGTCCGCTTTTATGTCCTGTGAATAGGAAACATAATGAATAAGCGAGAAAACGTCATACATAGAGGCAGGGGTTTAGGTCCTTCGGAATCCTGTGAAAAGGGGCTTCGTGGTGGGTCGGAATTTGATATCCAGCCGCGCACCGTATACGGTAAAATAAAGTGGAGAAATTCCATCTGGTCAAACGCTACCCCCGTGCCAAGACGAACGTGCCATGGTCTCTACTTTTCCTACTGCGGGGAAGAAAGAAGAAATACAAGTACATCTATGTGGTGGAAAAAGGACAGTGTTATGTATGTAGAAGCTGAGAAACGACTGAAAGCGGAGAAGCATAGTGTGAAGGGGATAAAAATTGAAAGGAGAGCTAGAAAGGACCGCGAGGTCAACGATAAATACACGAAACAGGATGCGCGTATACGATAGCCGGATACTCGATACCTCCACATTCTTACTTCTGCTCTTCTATCTTCGAAGGGTCAAAATTGTTGCATGGATGAAACTACAATATGTGGAGCGGAACCATCGATGCAGAGATTGATGCTCTTGGCATTTATATTAAGCATTTTTTAAATTCTGATCGCTGTTGAAAAGTGTGGAAAATATGGCTATTCTCTGTAACCAGGTAATATGTTTCATAATCGGCGATGAAACGAAGGAAGTCGTCTCTTACCTACAAATACTGTTGTTACAACCGACAGTGAAGTAATTGTTCGTTTGACTTTAACTTACTCTTTTATTCAATACCCAACAAAGCCAGACAAAGTTGGGACTATAAGACTTCTGAGATCTGAATGAGTGGCATAATGAAAAAAAAATGAAAATTCTTGTAAAAAATCTGCGTTCGATTGACGAAAAGGTTATTGTGTAAACAAAATGGTCACAGAAGGACTTCAGGATCGAATTTGAGCAGCCTAAAACAGATTCTGGGTTGTCCAGTCTATGCTGGATGCATCTTTTCAACGCGGAAAGGCAACTATGTTCCCACGATAGATAATTTTATCCTATATAATACCGTTGTATCCGAGGACTCCTAGACCAAATAAATTGAGGAAAGTTGAACGGGATTAGTTGGAGAGGGTAGACTCGGCAGGTGACGCGGTTCGGGCGCACGAAAATGTGCAACAGCGACCCCGCAATGCAAGCTTAGGAAATCTGGATCTCGCGTCATCATTGTGAATTAATGATGAAAAACAAGTGCCTGTATTTTTGCACACAGCATCTAGAATATATTCTTTATAGTTCTCCATAATTCAATTTCACGGCTTTCGTATAAACTATCTAGAATTTAAACAAACTGGAATATAATTTGCAAGATTTTCGTATGAACTATCCTTGAGAATAAAAAAATTCATCGTTAATAGTCAATTCGACATAAGACGACAAATTTATTTTCCGAATACCATGACGATAAACTATTCAATCATCGCAGTTTAACTCAGGTCCTCCATATCGATATGTATTAAGAAACCAGCATCTTTTTTTTGTTATTGCTTTTACACTCGACTCTTCTTAACATTGTCACATAAGTTAATTTGTCCGATCGAGGAATACAGCAGGAATAGCTGAGATGTGATCGTAAAAAGTCCTGAATGGTCAAAGTTGCTGGCTAGGGCGAAATATAGATGAAGAAAGATATCATGCTGAAAGGACAATACTTTTATGTGCGAGTTGCTATCTGTTTCCTTTCTTCTTCGTGGTCTTCTCCTATCTCTACTACTTGCACATTTTTTTATTCCATGATTGCCTTTCCTCAGGGAGATCTTCCTTTCTCAGAGCCATTCTGACTTAGTGCCAGGCGAGTCGTGAGGGAGAAACGGTCGACCAAGGTCTGAGAGCTCGGATGGCTGCTGGTTGCTGATGGCTGAGTGCTGATGGTTGTAGAAGAGAGGTGGATTGCAGTGAGCGGGTTTGAATAAGAAAAGCTCAAGCGAGCTACTTCCCTCTGCTGGAGGATAGCAAGTAAAAGAAGTCTAAGAGGATAGAAACAAAGTCACGACGATTTTTTCCCGAGGGAAGGACACGGCGACGGCGACAAGGGTAGTTATACGTTATGAAGCCTTAAGCAGATTATACAACTGCCTCAAATTGAATGGCTATTCTGAATGCCTCGTGGGCACTACTAATTAAGAAAGCGCTCGGTTAGCCGATTAATCGATTATATGCAGGGGCTTGCACTCCTCTCCGTTGAGCTATCGATGTAACGGCTATAGACATAGACCGTTACGTATCTCTATCCTCAGCGATAACCACGGTGTGACGGAATGGAATCTGAAGCGGTACTGTGTCGGTGTGTTGGCTCGTTTGGCTGTCGCTGGTGCGCGATGGTGTACGGGAGAGGCTTATCCTTCACCCAAAGTCCGTTATCAGCCAAGCCCAGCCCCCCGGTCGCACAAACACAGACACACTGATGTCAATATACAGATCCACAGCGCAATGATGTGGTGGCAAGAGATCCATGAGCGTCGAATCGGCCAACTGCCTGTTATTGCTCCTGCTAACCTTCGATTAAAATCAACCCTTCGCGCGAACGAGCGCACCTCCAATTGCTCTATTAGGCTTCCTCCCACCTATCGAACACGGCTACGTTTTGCCTATTCACACGGATTTCGACCCACCCACGTTTTTGCCTTCGGTACGATTTTCTTGTTAACGTCAGATAATTTTTCGATAAATACCTCGACTACTGATTGGAGCATTCCCACGAGGAACCTTGGCCATTGATTTCAGAATATCCGGTTATAGTCTCCTCGTCAAACCACATTGGCGAATACTCAGTAATATTGGAGATCTCCTTGTTATCGGATAATCCGACTCGAAAAGCTTCCGATTTTTTAGTACCTTTAGACTCTTGGGCATTTATTTTTGGTCGACAGGCAATCATTGTTTTTAGGATGTCTGAATCGAAAATGAAAAGTTAGTATCATGGAAGATTTTAAACTAATTGTATAAAATCTTTCTTCACGTACGCTTATACATAAGCAGAGCTAAATAAAGTTGTCGACTCTGCTGTACGTGTATCGAGGAGATCCTTTACGATAGCTATAATCTTTTTGCTTCTTGATAACATTTTAATCTCGTCAAGGTTAAATTAACACATTTTAACGGAACAGTAGGGTGTGGGCCTCCGGAGCGGGTCCTTGGATATCTTTATACATATAGAGTGGTGAGTAGAGACTCCGCAAAGTGGAAAAATCCAGCTATAACGTATCTCGTAGCAGTATCAGCGTTCTTCCCCCACACGATTCGATCGTTCGAGGGTAAAATGCGACAGCTTTAGGAAGAGGGTGCGTTTCATGTATCTATATCGAGGGGTTGTCGAAACAATTCACGTTACTTGTCATACCTGTTAAACCGTTTTCGCGTTGATGATATACAAATTTAAGTATGTTGCTATTCCTAGTACCAATATCATAATCCGTTGTAGCTTGTCAACGATTTCGTACAATCATTCCGCTCTAGTGAATTCCCCTTCCCCTTTACGATGCTAAAGCAGAATTACATGCAAGCGTTATTGAACTCACTAACACTGAGACAGATTAGACCGAATTGTTCATTTTCAAGGTTTCGATCGGCATCTCTATTCTTCAATATCATTGTGTCCTATTGATCACCTAAGAATTTAATATTCCGATACTGTTTCCAGCACTACTCTTTCTGTGCAGCGTATTAAAGTTAGCCACCGAGCCAAAAAACGTGTCCGTTGATATATCCTCTTATAAAACGTGTTTTGGCAGTAATGCAACTAATTCTAACACTACTATCGTTGGGTACCTACATCATTTAGGAAGCCATAGAACGTTGAAAAGTCGCCGTTGTAAATTGTACGCTTTCACCCGAGTCTGCTTTTGCGCGAGCAAGTGCAAAGGGAGTCGTGCGATGGTGTATCCAAGTTGACGTCGAGTGAGGGTCGCTGGATGCCATGTCTCGTGAAGTTTGCAATTATTTTTTTCCCGTCCGTAACTACCGCGCTCATGCTGCAGTGGCACACGAGTGTAGGAAGTGTGGGGACGCGGGAACACGAGAGTGCATAGTAGTACCCGGTGCAGTGCAGTGCATGCAGGCGAAAGTGTAACGGGCGAAGGGTCGAAAGGCGCCGGTTCGCGGTTTGCGCCGGTGCAACCCCCTTACGCGGAGAGGTCCCTCTGGGAACCCCCTGCTCCCTTGGTCGTCGTCACCAACGACCCGCTCGTTGCACACTCGCGACAAAGGCTAATTGCGAAGCGCGGCCGAACCGCGTTGCAAACGTGAACAAGCCTATATTACGCCGGGAACACACAGCGCTTTGCTTTCGACGACGACGAGAGAACCCCAGAGAGAAAGAGGGAAAGCTACAGGGATCGTCGACGACCCCCAGGGCCCTCATCTATCGTTCACTACAGGGTAACTGCATATATACACATGTTGGTCGAGCTACCTGCGGGATGAGGGATTGAGGAACGATAGCCCAGGCTCGTCGTGGTTTAGGTTGGTCTACAATGTATAGGCTGCGTGTTGATGTGTACAGGATCGAAGTGCAGGTATTGGAGGATCACCGATGTGCCGGACGACGGGAACGCAGCCGGTCCTGGTGATTTCGCTTGTCCGCAGCGCGAAATGTCCGCTGCGCATACCCTGGTTGGCATGACCAGCGCGGTATCTGTAGTCGCTGAGGATGCCATTGCCACCCATACACACCTGCTCATCTACTAGCGTAGAATAGGCTGGAGGTATTTGCGACAATGAAGTCGAGGTAAACCTCGGTGGCAAGGACGTATCACACATAATTCGCTGGGGGTTGCGCGAACGTTGTACCCGGAGAACGTCCATCCGAGACTTTCCCCCAAACCAATATCCCACTACCTCTCACCTCGGTCACTACAATTCTATTCCTATCTCTTGTACCTTTCGTCCATGTTTTCACTGTTTTCGTGTACGTGGTTAGCATGTGTTTGTACAAGCTTGTCCTAGCCGTAGTGATGAACCAAATGCTTGCTCAACGCTTTCGTTGCCGACGTGTACATACGGTCCGCTAAGGGGTAATATGCTCCGACGATCAAGTGATCGTTCTACCGTGTTTTTGGTTATATCTTCATAGACTTAAGAGCCTCTACTGAGTCTACTTTGAGCATATCTCGCTCTGCTTATAAAGTCTGAGATACGGATTTTTCTATGTAACGCAGATCTCCTTGAGCTTGAGATGAGAAAAAAACTGGAAGTAAAAAGGATGCATGGAAACTTTGAAACAGAAAAAGTCATGTCTGCTTACTAGCGGTTAAGGCTACCTTGCACATCTGGATCATACGGCATGTCAAAGCAAACCCATGCACGGAATTCGAGAGAATTTATCACGGACTTTATACAAGAGATACTATGAGCTTACAAATCGTTTTTGAACGATGTCAATGTATATTCTGAGTTATGTAAGGTATGAGATGTTGGATAATATTACTTAGTACCGGAAATTGATATTTGACTATATTTCAGCTCGGCTTGGCTTGCATAAAACATACCATGTAACCAGTGAGTATTTTCCGAAAGGACAGGAATTTTCATATGTTATTCATTTAATCCGATGTCCAGGCTTTAGCAATGTTTAACATATGTTCGTATACTCGTGTGTCCGGTAGTATCCGTGGCATGTACCACTCGTATATCTACATTGCAAGAGGAAACTGGATGTTGCTTCGCCGCAGGTCACCCACATGAGGGTTTGCAATGACACAACATCCATGGAATCTACGTTACACGATAGTGGAATTGAGGTAAGCTCCAGTGTCTAGCCCACATCACACATAATTCGCTGGTATGGCAATAGGTATACTGCGGTATCGGATAGAACACAGTGGGTAGTAGAGTATGGGATACAACCACCCAGGATTTCCCCGTTCTCTCTTACTCTATCGTGTGTTTCTCGTTGTACGCTTGGTGCGCTGCACAGACTTGGATGAAACATACGATGGAGTTGAGAACGTCTTGTTCGCTCGCGCTCTCGCTCTCGCCCTTTCTCTCTCGCTCTTCCCCTTTTCCCATGTATCGCAGCTTCGAGCCCAATAGAGTAATTACCGAGGAGTAGTCGATCTCACTCTACGCGCTTCAGTGTACGCAGAGACGCTACACGTGTTCAACAAGTCATCAGTTTGCTATGTACTCTCTGCTGACGAACCTCGTTCGCAATTGGTCGACCGAATCACGCCAGTTTCGTTGGGCAGACAATCGTGTTTTCGGCTTTAGGAATTGTCTTTCCCAATAACGTTGTCTCGAATTTTTAGACAAAAAATATGTATTTGTATCGCGCTTATTTGTTACGAAAGTGCATTCCCTTTTGTCGTTTGGGCAACCCTATGGATATCAGATCGGATATTTTGCTGTACTGAGTTATATGAATTGTTTGCTAATTCATGGCATCATTCGGGTACGATTCATGCCTTAGTAAAATGTCTCCTACAAGTCTTGAAGAGACAGGGATTCAGCGGATAAGTCCTTACGACATTGCGGCGACGTCGCACCGTAATTCTCTGGTTGCTCGGTTTCGGGCGAGCTCGGTGTGCATGGTAAACTCCCCGTGAATCCCGAACTGAGGTCACCTAAGCAGACCTAACTCGTGTGCTTCCTTGAAGCGAAGCGTGAAACGGTGGCTCGTGTAACTCCTGAGTGAACGCGTGACAAGAGCTTTCATCGCACTCGAGATGCTTGAGTCTCCCGTGTGACTAGACAGACGAAGGGACAAAGGGTGGCACACCAGACGGAGACTCGGCGAAAGCTAGCTAGCAATTTGTATATGAAGACGAGGGATACGATATTGTTGGGTATGATTTACGGTTTATACTCTCTGCTCCTCCTTGTGCTGCGGTCCGAGGCTGCGGCTTGGAATAAGGGTCGTGGCTCTCATACCCTCGTAATCCCTGTCACGATTAACGATCCCTTACCTCTCTCAGCTTCCGCAGTCTCATTTAATCGGAGGGTCCGCGAATACCCGCGAAGCTTACAACTTTTATATGCGCCAGTGGAAAGGCCTCTTTCATGTGTTTACTTTTGCCCCTTTTATGAATTTACAAGTTCGGGAGGGTTCCTTAGTACATCAAGAAAATTCTCCGCTGTTGAGAGCGGCATACGCACACTTGAACTTCTGTTGCGCTTGAAAGAGAGCTTTATTTTTATACGACAATGTCCATGATTTTCTTTCTATTTTCCAGTTCATAAGAATTCTTCTTGAATTGTATTGACCGGCATCACAAGACTATGTATGTTGCATTTCTACCTCATATAACGGACAGTAAATTTTTTCAGCCTTCTTTAGATGCAGAGCTAAGCCGATAAACAATTACACTGATTTTGGAATATCCTGATAACTGTGTTTAAGATATAATCGATATTGAAGAGAAAAGGCCTAGAGAAAAATATCGGTAAACAGAAAGGACAATGGCAGAAGGTCTGTTGATGTGTGACTTTTAATCTGCGGTCTCTGATCCTATATGCATCCAGTAACCTCCGGACGACTTCAATATTAAACAATATTTCGTAGCCTAGCAATTCATAATAACTTTCTGATTTAATGGAAAATTTACTTGCATCTTTATATCGTACTTAATTGCATTTTATATTCACATCATTGAAAATACTTTGTCCGAACATAAAATCTCTTTAGATGAGAAACTTTGAAGAGGATATCGACTTATTAGTGTCCGATTTGCTGGAACGGACTCATTGATGTCAAGGGCAGAAGATTGAGTCGCAAAGGTATCGTAATCTTGGCTATACGAGCAAGAACGAAAGTCCATAGTGCAATGAGATAGAACGCGATAGAAGTCAGTGCCTTTCATCTCCCAGCTCGTCCAAGTTCCGCGGCTTCGTGGCTTTCGCCCATCACGAATCCTCGCGGGGTAATTGAATGGGTAATTGAATCGATCCTTATCTCCACTGTGCTGCGCTTTACCCAACCCAGCATCGACTTCTCTACTCGCGCAGAGCTCCTCCTCCCTCTACCACCCCCGCAGGCCCTGATCGCCGTCTCTAGGTCTTATGGTGCGCGGTCACGGCAAATGAGAGCTCGTTAAGCGCCTCGCATCCTTGTCTTCTTGCACTTCGCTATCGATGCAACATTCGATATTGCCAAGCAGCTTAGTTAACGGAAGCCAAGGGATGTGCCGAGAAAATGTATTCAGCGGTAAGGGAGAGATTCGAAATTAAGTATCGGACAAGATAAATGCGCTGCATTTAGAGATTCAATCAAACACTGGTTGCATTTTTCATTCATGAATAATTGATTAACGTGATCTTTTTTCACAACAAACATATTTCGTAATTTTCTTAATATAAACTTTTTTTCGGTTCAAATCCGTGCCAATTCCACTAAGCTGCTTATGTGTGCTAAAGGTTTAATCTCCGAAAATCTGTTAACCTAATAAAGTAATATTGAGTTAAGAACTCCAGATTTCTGTGTTCTTGATACTTTGAATATACTTTTCTCCACTATATACGAATTTGCCATTCATCTTCTTAGCAAGTAAAAAGTATCCATTAAAAGATCAAAAAAGGTTTTCTTTCCAACATGCTATATCTTTTATTGTGATTACAATAGATTTATACGAAAGCTTTTTTCTATTTGTAATCACCATGAAATGTATAATATTCACAATATAGTTCAATTTTCCGCAATTGCTAAAACAACTTTATCGATCAAAAATTTGAAGCTATGAATCTTCGGAATATGACACAGTGAAGGATGCCGCAACGAGGACGTTTTGTATGGGGGAAGTGAACATAAAACTTTCACCCGGGTCCGTTCGCTCAGAGTCAGCCATTGTGGGCAACGTATTCGCTCGCGTTTTGCCGTTGCTCTCTGTGCTTTGCCGACCATCGTATAAAATTGCAAATTTTAAGCGTCTCGCGAAAGACAATCTCTTTATACGTCTCTCTCTCTCTCTCTTTCACTCACTCCCTCTCCCATGCTGTTTTCAACGGTGGAGGCGACGCCGAGAAATTGCATCGTCGCCTCATTCTGTCGCGCATCGTCCAAGTTTTCTTTTCCACCCTTTCGTCCTTACTTTCCGAAAACATGGCTTTTTCCCCGTTAGCGACTTGGTAACTTAACGCAGATGCAACGTGTGTTTCTGGTGTGCATCGGGTAAGCGCTCGAAGATTTACGAAAAAAAGTAGGGATTGGGGTGAATCTCTTCAGGGAATAGTCAGCAAGACCAGAAGGAAAGAAACGACACAAAATGCGGCAAAAAAGAAGAATCGTAGGATATGACGCACTTGCGGTGGTCGGAGGAAAATGATAAAAAATGTATAGAGCACTCGAGGGTTTTGCAAAAAAAAAAAACAATGAGAGTACGGCAAGTGCAGCGTTACGAATCCTAGGGCCTTTGCCTTTGGAAAGCGTTTGTCGAGTGCATACGTGAGCCTCCGGCGTTTCGAGAGCCATCTTCTGCATTTTATGCTTTTCTCACTTACTCGCCGAGTTTTGTGCTGTAGCAGTGGTAGACCGGTAAAAAAGTAGTAGAATACAGGGCGTCGAGACGTGGAGAAGAAAACAAACAATCCAAACAACAAGAAAGAAAGTTGTGAAGACGAGAAGGTTCTCTGAATAATTTAATTTTTTATGTAAAAAACGTATACATCATGTGAAACTACGTTGACAAAAAAATACAAAGTTCCAGGTACAAGTAAATATTCTATGAGTTGGGTATGGAGAGAAAGGGAAGAAACGGACCAAGAGATAAAAAAGCAAAAGAAGCAGAAGAGCAAAAGTGTATTGAGCTGGCGAGGTGCATTGAAGAGTTTCCATGACAAATTTTCATCACTGTATTATAGAGTACAAGATCCCGACTTCATTATGGCACATTCTATGTAGTAGATATATCGCATAGAATAGACGATGAATGCCATTAGAATTTATTCACTGCAACCGGAGACTTCGATGTCTTCCTCAGCCATCCTCTTCCAGCTCCCTCCCCTTCCGGTGACTGAACGTCTCTTTCTTAATTACCTCGTTAAAAGTTTCTTATCGTAAATATCCTGAAATCCCTAGGGTGATGTTTCGCACAAAGTTCTCGAAACGCGGGAATAGTCAACCCGAGCTACAATCAACTGTGCGTTCACGGTTCTGTGGGTAACACCCGATACGAATAAATGAACGCGTATACATATTCTCCATCGACAAACATTATACACGATCGAATAACCGGAACGATCGTTTGATTTGAGTGGTAAAAAAATGGAATGGGTTCATCGATGTCCTATAACATCGGGGTTGAGGTAGTACGTGCAATTCCGAATAGACAGCTGCGGATTCTGGTCTGAACGCCTGACTACCTCCTGCCCAAATGGCCCCATCCTTGACTCGTATATCAGTTATCTGTAGTCATCAGGAATCCGCCAGCCTTTTATAATATCCTCCACATCGTTGTGCAAATTCGACACTCTAAATTCGAGAACCACTATTGAATTGGATAATTTTTGTTTTAATAGTCACGCACCGCGCGTCCCGCAAATTCCGGGCACGAACGGCGTTCCGCTACTCTCCACATTCAACATGCTACATGCATTCGTTCAACATGCATGTTAAACAAAATTATGTTGCACTCATTAAACGGAAAATTATGAGTGTTTTACAATCCGCCAGATGTTCAATAACTTTTATTGCTGGTAATGGTAGCGCTTATAAACATCTAAATAACAAAAAACATCAAATCGTGTAATGATTATTGGCTGGCCAATAATGGGATACTCAATTTGTATTGATTCATCTAGCTTTTTCAAATATCTGTGATAGGACATGATCATTGAGAAGCGAGTTGATTTCTGTATCGCTAACGCGATAGGAAAGGTAATCGCAACTGATCGCATCATCGTAATTGAGCTGTTCAAGGGGTGACCACGTTTGATTAAGATCTCTTGAAGCTGGGATAAAATTGGTTTTGTCGCAAACGATTCCCGTTATTTTTTTTTCGTAAGAAGCTATCATGACGGAGCGGAGCAGACGAAAAAAGGGGGATAAGAAATGCTATTTGCTACCGGCGATCGACAGCAGCACGAGCTCGTCTCATTAATTAATATTGTAAGTAGCTGATTAACATATTATCAGAGTAAGACAGGCGCTCAACCCTCATTGATACCTCCCGGCTTAGCGTCTCCTACAGTATAGGAGGTCTCAATAGCTGTGGGGAAGTAACAGCAACAACGGTGATGACTCAATAGAGAAGGAGTTTCCGTTGCCTTGGTAAAGGTGTTACTGAGTTTGAGACGGGGCGGTAAAGGATGGGCTACGCTAAAGGTTGTCATCTACATGTAAAGTTCGGGAATTCGGAGGGTAGATGTGATAAAGTCGAGCATCAATAAAAATAAATCTAATAAACACAGGAATACCGCTGTTATAAATTGGACGCATGTACCAAAAATATTAGTTCTAGATGGAATCCAGGTTGGAAGCAGGACATTTTAGAAATCGGTGCTGCATGTTGGGGTTTGACAAATACAGAAAGCATTGCAAGTTGGCGTCTGGACAGTTCAAGATAATTGCGAGATGTGTTCTGCACTGACTATGAGAACTAAATAATTTATGGACTGATTATTTTTCTGATGCTGATTGGAAATCAACAGGGCTGAATGTTTCGACGGATCTCCGAAAATACTCCTACCAGACGATTCCAAACGATTCAAGTTTTAGTGAAACCTCTATGTCGTAAACTACTTCACTATGCCGCACCAACTTGCATCCTACTTACAGGACATGCTCCGCGTGCAGTGATCATACTCGGCCATCTGCTCGTTTTTATTGACCTTCCAGTAGGGATATATGTGTTTGAGAAAATATGCGCCATATCCATCGGGATTAATAAATGAAAGTCTTGGTATCGAATTTCTATACACGGAACTGAAAACGAATCCCCAAGATTGCCTAGCTTTTTATTATGATCGTTCGTCCTGCATTTTCCATGCCTGCGAGCTGGCAGACTGTGCATGTACGGATCACATTCTTCACTCCTGCTCAGTGCAGTAATATCAGCTACATTCTGTGCAGCTTACATTGAACTGGCACGCTTTTCCATCCTTATCTTTGTAATCACAATTCTAGACATCGGTCATACAAGTACGAGTTTCCATTGCCGAGATTCTGTACAAACTTCCGACCACTATACGTGTTCACGTTTGTGCTTTTTCCGCATACCCACGATCCGGGTAAGCGGACTGAATCTTTCTTTATCATATTTTACCGCGGTGCTACATTACCGTATACATGGAGCAATATTAGAAAAAATGCAAAACATTACACCGAGTATCCTATTTCTATGGCACGACAGACTCCCTAGACTTTCCGGGTAAGCTGCTAATATTTTATCCCTACGTGACCCGATACCGATACATTCATTGTGCAGTGTGGTATAAGTAGAAATGCTGAATCCAATTTAGTGCAAGCTTAGATTAGTGAACCTAATCGAAAAATGGTTGATAATGCCAGATCTGACCCAGATGACTCTTTCGAAGCCGCCCTAGCGGAAACACCCATCAATGTAGACACTATGTAACCATCCTGTAGCCACGAGGTGTTACTTGCTATTTCACCACCGCAAACTTGGCATGTTTCACCCTGTATTTCACCTCGTAAGAGGCCTCTTTGACGTTATTTCACCGTGTTTCCTATTATTAAGCGGACCCAAAAATGGGCCCTAGGTCGGATATATGGTTAAGCCACTGTGAACGCCACCGAGTATTATGACCGCCAGTACCTCGCCGACAGTAGCGCCACCAAATCTGTGCTACTGACAAATCACCGTAAAACTACCGTAGCCGGACGGCATCGGAATATCATGTTTTTAAAAATTAATTCTTTGACATCAGAATTCCAAGATGAGGAAAAGGAAGGTCTGACGGCGTTCCTCCTTTCATCGAAGGAATACAAAATCTAACATCAAGGAACAACATCTTCCGAGGGTAGTTCCCTCCAGTATGGTCGAATCCGAAGTATCTTCGCAGTTTTATAAACGCTTCGGCTTGGAACCGTTTGTGAGAAACGCTTTAGCCGTTTGCCATCTAGCGACATTATGAGAAACACCGGTGCACGATGCAAGCGATGGCGCATCGGTGTTCTGCATAATGCCGCTAGATGGCAAAGAGAATAGAATAGAATAGAGTAAAATCGAATAAAGATTTATTAAGTCCTACGAAAAATCCCCTAAGAACCGAGCCATACATAGATTATACAAAAGCCAAAAGAAATATAGTTAGAACTTGAAAACTAGGCGGTGCGCAGTACAGAGTGAGCACAGAAAGCAAATAGCTAAAGCGTTTCTTACAAGTGATTTGAAGCCAAAGTGATTATAAAACTGCGAAGATATTTCGAAGGCGACAGCATTCACGGAGCTATCGTCTGAGAAATATGCTTCTTGGTGTTAATTTTCGTATTCCATTGATGAAAAGGGATACGCCGGCAGGCTGATTTTTTTCTTCGACGCAGATTTTCGAATTTAAAATAATTAATAAAACTAAAACTTGATTTTCCGATATCGTCTAGCATCGATGGATGTGCAGAGAAAAAAGCGCGGGATTTTACGGTGCTTTGTCAGTAGCCCAGATCTGCTGGGGCTACTGACGACAAGGTACCGGCGTGGCATTTTTGGGTCTGCTCAATAATGGTGGCAAACACGGTGAAATGTCGGTGGGATACATCGGTAGCCCACCATTAACGGGGCCTCACTTCGTAGTGGACTTCATTCTGGAACACGCATAGCCAGCGGTGGCCGAATAGCAGGTACACACCTCGTGGAATACATAGTGGGTCAGACGGTGGATATTTTCGCGAGGGCGGCTACCATGTCTGGACCAAGCCATTTTTCTCATATTGTACTGCATCAGCACGTACACCTATACATGCACCAATATTTAAAAAGCTGCCAACACACAGTACCGAGAATCAGAGAATTCCTACGCGACGTTATGGTCCAGGCTTTTCGAGTAAGCTGCAAATATTTACCAAGTGAGGGAGCAAGTGGTGCCGGTACAGCAGTTCCCGTTGGCTGCATTGGTGGTGGGCTCGTAAGTCGTCCCGACGGGCTCTACGTATACCCGATATCGATATATTTTAGACTTAGCGCATTATGATCGTTAGAGTAGGGCCTATACGCGGCCACGTTCCCGCGTGCACATATTACCTCCCGTTTCGGACTAAGCTGGCGCGCAGCACCCCTCATTGCATCCCCATCCTCCCACATCTGCGGTTCGACCAACGACGACGACGCCGACGACGATGATGGTGTATGGAGTTCGGCTAAGTTAAAATTTACTGTATGCTTACAGGAACAGAGTTGCACCTGGTCGAGAATTGTTGCTTGTATCAGTAACATACATAGAGTTAAAGAGAGATAACGAGCATAAGGGTCGCAGTCTGGTGACGCAAGGGCGAATACTTGAACACGATTAGTACGGGTGATCGGCAAAGGATGGTTCTGGGGTTACCTAAACTGGAGGTATAAATAGCGATCCGAGAATTAGTTGCAGGTAGTGCGTTGCGGGAGGTCTTCCCCGTTGGAATGGCTGATGTGCGCAGCTTCTCTACTTGGTAAAGGCAAACCCGGACAATTTACGGTAATAATCCGATAACTGATAATATTGGCAATTTGGCCAGCGCTAAACTGATCGCTCGGTTGGTCGCACCTACCGCCACCTTTCGTCCACATTATACACGCATGTATATACGGTCTATATGCACATCTATATAGATATATGTTTATTGTATATATGTGTGACTATGTGTGTACAGGTATCACCTCAATTATTGTTATTGCTCATGGGGAGTCAATAGGCTGCGGTCGGTTGTATAAAAGATTCGTGGTTTTGCAGCTAATGTATATAACCGTACAACCGTAAAGCCTCATAATAACACATACCGTTGGTTCGGTAAACCTCTGTTGCAGCGTATACCAGTCTATTTGCCGTAATATTCTCATGATAATTACGGCACCAGTGGAACATTTATAGTATGCCAGTGACCGGAGATGGATTTGTCGGTTACACTCTAGTCAACTATCGCCTTATCAAGAGTAATTGATCAAAACGTTTTATTTGCGCTATTAGTCATTCAACCGACGAGCCAATTGAAAAAAGAAAATCGTCTTTAACGTTGGATACTTTTATAGTCAAAGTATTAAAAAAAAGGATCTTGAAAAAAAATGACTTCCATCAATTCTTACAATTAAAGACATTTCAATTTTGTTAAATGAAAATGTAGAATTGCTTATAGAGATTAAGTTTGAAAAAATCCATGACTTCTCTATTAACATTTAAATAAATGTTTCAAAGTTAGCTTTCCTACAACCTAGCAATTACAGTTGAGGGTTTGACAATATTTACTCCTCTTGTTAAAGGCTTGCTATTCTGAGCAATGAGTCCAGATGGCAATTTACAGCTTTAGAAGGTGTAGTCACATTTTTGCCTGACAAATGACGAAATTGATCCTAGTATCCTCCGGAAGAAAATATGACAATGTTGAGAACTCATGGTGGAGCAATAGCAGAGCGTCGTTCCGATCTTGGATAAAGCGCATGCGCAGTATCTATCCCACCTTCGACGGAGGTTGCGTTGGTGGTGTCGGGGGTGGACAACCCCCTTGCTGCTGACGGAGACGGAGGACGCGTTCGACGAAGACGTGTGGCGTTTGGGGGCTGGTGGAGGCCGGCAGTGGGTACTGAGGTTCAGTCGGCCGGCGAACTCGCGTGCCGTGCCGTCGCGCCCCGTTCGCGAGTTTCAATACCGGCGTCACGTTCGCGCGCGTGATCCCTTCAATCCAATAAAGCTTAAATATATCACATGTTCCAAAACTTTTTACATACTCATGAAAAAATAAATGCCCACATTGTGACTGATCTCAATCTGTCCTAAGGTGGTTATAAATTAAACAAGATCGGTAAGGTTAGTCGAAAAAAATGATGCCATTGATAAATAAGTAAATAAATGTCAAGTGACAAAAGGATCGATGTTCTATATTAGAATTGTCAAGGTGTTCAATATAGCTTATAAATTGACTTCCAAAGACCCAATTTATTTTGGTTATAACAAATTTTCAAAGTATACAGAAGGTTGAGTCCTTAATTTAATCAGTGAAGTTTCGAGTGGGGATCAAGTGAGCTTTCTACACTCCAACACAAGACCGTTGTGCCCTCTTGCCACAATGACACAATCATAGATATATATTTTCTCACGAGAAAGCTCCACGTGTGCGAAGCTCTTCGTCGAGATTGCGAGCGAATCCGTGGACACACAGTATCTGCACCTATCGCACTGGAGCGGTAGCATTGAGGGTAGAAGTGGAATGAGACTGTGTCGCAGGTCTCGAGTTGATTGGCCAGCGTGAAGATTGGCCCGCTCGGCGTGTGTTCCTTGAACGCCATCCACTCGACGATAAATTGTTCCAACGGTGAAAATCCTCGTGCTTCGTGGTGTCCCCAGCAAACTACGTTTCTGAGAAGGGAATTGGACGGTAACAACGTTGTATCAAGAGCAAAAGACTGGGTTTCTTGTTGCGGAAATGCTGGGAGCTTTCTCCATCTTGCACAGCCCAATTGCTAAGCCGGTTTCTCGGCGTATTGAGATTTGACACTCAGGAGGTTCACTGATACAGGAAAAAGAAATTTGGCTCTACATAAAAGCTCGACTGGTATAAAGGACACATATAACCGCATCGAAAAAGGTCCTTAGCCTCACCGTCGTTGAACGTAACGACCTATGACTTTGTCAAGCCTACAGAAAATCGATCGTGAACAATGTATATCGTTCAAAATGTCTAAGGCCTATCTATAGTCACTGAATCGATGAAACAGTCATATCAATAATTCGGGATTATAAACCCGTTATTACCCAATTTGTCAAATCCAAAATTGATCCATGACGTTGTTCTATGTGTCGACGGAAAGGTCGTGTAGCATATCGACTAATTATATCAATAGTTCGAGAAACGAAGACGGTGGGAAACATTGGTAAATAGGTAAACCTTTCGGGGACACTGGAAAAAATTTTAGCTATACCTATTAACTTGACTGAAAAAAGCCTTTGTCCTCATTGGAACCGAATATCAAACCACACAAGTTTGTCAGTCGTCGAAGTTATCGGTCGTGCACAAAGTATATCGTTTAAGCAGTCTAAGGTCCATGTATATTCAGTAAATCGATAACACTACCATATCAATCATTTCGCATTCGAATCACATCTTCACCCAATTTGTCAGAACCATAATTGGCACATATCTCCGCTGCGTGTGTTCACGAACATATCCTCTGTCCTGTTGAGTGATTATTTCGAGGATCGTAAGAAGGAGTAGCTTAAAAAATCGATATTCGTGGGTGTTTTAGGATTAAGCATCGGTTATTTTGTTAATCAAGAATAACAATTAATAAAACCAGTAGATTGAGTGATGAAAGTGACTTGATGGAAGCTCGCAATACTGCAGGATATAGTGTTAGTGTGCAGCGACTGAAACGATAAAAAAAAAGTTCGAACGAAGATTTACTCGATGAGCTTTATCGTAGGACGTGATAGTGGAAATATCGTGAAACGAAGCCTGATTTTTTCACCGTTGCAACACATATGGGAGCGTGAATATATTTTCACGTTGTGCATTTTTGTCGGAGCTTCTCCAAACTGCAAAGTCAGTGGATACGAATGTTGACGTACATGCGTTGATTAAAAAAAAAGAAGAAGAAGAGTCCTAAGGCCGAGCTGGATTACAGGTAAATATTTATCGTGACGTCGTTACGGAATAGCACACTTAAGCCGTACTGCGCGCGCTGTGTCCACTTGAAGGGGCTGAGCGGTAAAGCTCACGATGTCGCACGTTATACGACGCGCTTCCCATTTTTTTCTCGTTTTCAAAGTGGACATAGCTATGTTCTGAAGTTATAATTTTTTTTTATCTACCTAACATTGCGTTGTTTTTTTGCCCGCGTTTTTTTATAGGGGAATCGCGACTTCCTGGGATGCTGAACCTTTAAAATGACTTACGAGCATTTTTATACCACGATGCGATGTATGGTATTTTTTTTTCCCCGAAAGATATAATAAATGTATTAAGATATTACTGTTTTGTTGAAAAAAAAAGAAAAATAAGCCTGTGGACTCACGACCCATTTCTGTGTGGCTTCAGATTAATATGTGGAGTGAAGATCTGGTTTGTCAATCACCATTATTTGATTTGATAAACATTTATAATAGGACTTTATAATTATTCAAGTTATGTGAGACTTAAAACAAACTTTAAGAAAAATCATGCTGTTATTATTAATATATAATTATTCATCTATGCAGATCCGTTTATTCCCTAAACTTTATATACATTGCCATGCACAGAACTCAAACACAAAATAAAATATACAAAAATTGGCCGAGTGAACAGAAGATTGTTTGGAAGGTGAACAGAAGTTTTTTGAATGTTTGATTGGTTGACATGCGTATAACGGTAAAAGTCTCCCATCTTGAAAACAGGATTCGATTTTTCGCAAAATCAGTCACGCCAACCACAATGGAATTTCAGTGTTCGAAAATATCGATAGTTCGATAAGAAATTGCGTTTTTGTGGGGAATCCCAAATAATTTAGTTTCAACATCGCTCTCGTGCTGGATTTAGAACGGGAATTTTGTGACGTCCACGGGTCAATAAGTCAATAAGGAATATTGAGGGGGGAGTGGGGAGAGTTTGAAGAATAATAAAAGATAGTAGAGGATGACGTATTTTTATTGGCAATTTTCGGAAAGAAACGAGTGAGAGGGCCCAGAGTTGAGATATCAGCGTCGAGATATTTTCGCTTCGATAGCTCTCGACGCGAGAAAATCGAATTTTCAAGGAGTTATCCTCGGGGTGTTGAATCGAGTCGACGAGCCGACTGGCTGCTTCTGATCCCGAGTCAATTTCCCGAGAAACTCATCCCCCCCCCCTCCCCTTTCACCCTTCCTGTGCACCCCTTAGACGTCGGAGTTTTGCTCGATATATCGACAGAATCGATTGAGGCAAGCAGCCCCCCTCCTCCCCCTTGTCCGTACTTTCGCCCCATTGCAACGATGACTACCAAGAGATAAAGGTCTGATTGGAGTAGAAACTTTGAGGCGCTTCGGTCTAGCTCGTAATGAAACCCCAGCGGGCTGCTACCGAACTAAAATCGAGTCATTATCATCTTAATCATGCGAGCCTTCCAACTTCTCGATAGCCTCTACTCGATTATCTTCGATTGTTATACCGCGAGCAAATTCACTCATCCTCTGTTACGGTTAACATAGATATTTGGACCAGCATTGAAATTCAAAATGTTTCCTCCAGACTAGGATGGGCTGACTTCCAGAATAAAAATGCCGTAAACGTTTAAGGGGGCCGAGCCAGACAGGAAAAAAATTATTTTCAGTTAGCTATATTTGACAGTCCACTGATCAATTTTATTGTATATTATGTGAGTACTGGAGCGTAGGGTCTTGTTGTCAATATGACGGTCAGTTAGGGCAACTGGTTCTTTTGTACGAGGAAAAAAAATACTTAGTTAAGAACACCATTTGGCAATCGACTGGTTGATGAGCAATCGGTTGGTTGTAACACCCAATAACTTACTCATGCCATATATACCATGACTATTAGTTGGCACTTATTAATTCCGTGGTACCTACAACTACGCTCTTTTGTTCGGGTAAACCTGATTCAGAACCACCTGCCTGTAAGACTCCCCTCTATGTTGTCTTATTTTTTTCCCAATATTATTTTACTGCGACAAGAAGGAACGATTGTCTATTTCTCGAATAAAGACTTACATCTTTCCAAATTCCAACTTTATTTTACCATGTACTAAGCTAGTTGATATCTGTGCCGTAGCAGGTCTTAAAAAAACAATGCCTCCGGTTAACAGGTATAGAATGATGTAATAACGTGAATTAAACATTTATCAAATTGTAAAATCAAATTAAAATATAAGAGTGAGAAATATGGAGTGAGAAGAGTTGATAAAAATATGCTTGAAGTTTTCGGTCAGTGTTATCAAGGTTTGGTACGAGGATAGGTGAAATCGAGGCAGAAAATATGGTGTCTAGGTTACAACGTTTAACCTCCTCTTTTCTGCATAGGGCCATTTTATACTCTTTACCTTGAGTCCGTTCATTTTCCTATTTTCTTTGCTTCTACATTGTCCCGGGCTCGGGAGCTGCTGCTTTCATATTTTCTGTTCACCGTTACCGCTGCTGTTGTTGGTGTTCATATGCACGTGACCGTTCCTGTTCTCTGTTTGCTCTAGCAATGTGTGATGAGGGAAGTTTTATTTTTCTTGACATTTCGATATAAAGCGGTCCCGTAGGTATATAGACAGAAGGTGAAAAAAGGTGGCTTCGTATTGTTCTGTAGAAGGAATACTTGTTACGTCGTTGCTCATGTAAGCTTATACAGTAAACTCTATCCATTTGTCTATAACTCTATCATATAACTTTCATCAGGAATATCGCGGGTAGTTAGTCGCGAAACCTGATACCAATCTTCGAAAAATCGTTGGTTGGCTTGAAATACAAGAATACATGCCAAGTCTCAACGAATGAAACGAAGTTTCATTTGAAGTGAAGTTTCATTGCGTAGCACCTCGAATAGTAAATGCACACTGTAAAAAATATTTTGGAAATCGATATGCTGTAGAATAATTTAATGTGTTGTATTTTTCTAATAATACAAGACATACTGTCTGTCTGTTACTAAATCAGAGTAGCGAATTGAATTTAATATACGATGAAAAACAATGAAACTTCAATATACTTGTGGAAAAATGAAAAATCACTTTTTTTGAAGACCCGAGCTTATAAACGAATTTTGGAAACTGTATCTCAATTTTGATATACTATGCATCAATTAGTACAAGTCTTGTAACCAATTTAGAATTGAATACGCGTTTATGTAAGAGAATATATTTCCAGTAGTGTGGCAAATAAAGAGTCGTACATCAGCGAACAGATATACTTCTTACAGAAACATATAAATGGATATTCCGGATTATTTGTTTCTGTAAAAAATGATCAGTTAGCGTGACCATATTTATTTGCTACAAAAAAAAATCAGCTATTGAGGGTAGGTTACTAGGAACTAACTATATACACCATGAACTGAGTAATGATATGACATATTACAAGAATTTCAATCACGTAGAGGTTTCCGAAAAAAAATTCCCGTCATTCTGCATAGAGACTCAGAAAATTCGTAACTTTGAACAGAACTGTTATGTAAGTATACAAAAATTATCAGAAATAGCGCCTGTTCGCAACACAATGATTTATTGTTCAACATTATATAACACTATTCAAAGAGAACTGAACATTTTTTGATACATTATGTGCGTAATGTAATGTATTGTAATGTAATGTAATGTAATGTAATGTAATGTAATGTAATGTGTAATGTAATGCAAGCCAATGTCACCTTTGAGATTTTTCAATTAGCTAATGCTATCTGCTTTCTTAACAAATTAAATTATAACGAACATTTTTCCGTTGCAGCAACGAAAGCGATTATTGTCAGATATTAAGATAGTTAAGATAGAAAATTTACTCCCGTAACTTATGGTGAGTTGTTTTTAACACTTCTCGCCGTGTGATGTTCTCGCTCGTTCTCCATAGTCACAATGAACATCTCAATTTTCACTTGGTTAAAATGAGGTTTAGTTTGCCTAAAATTTATTCAGTTAGGTTAGTAAATTTTTACTAGCCAAACTTTTTGCTAGTCAGAATATTATTTTACCAGATTACCAAATACACCATATTAGTTTATCTTATGATCGGTGAACTACAGAATTTTCTCGATGCATTTTTGCTCATCTTTCATTCGTGAATCTTTCGAAAAAAATCTCGGCAAAAAAATTTCTTAGACGATTATAGAATTAAGATATGTGTGGAAGAAAAGAAAATTCCAAAATCGCGGGTGGAACGAAAAACGGCGCACAAATAGTACATGGCCGTTTTATCGTTAAAATATGCGTGGACTGTGAATAAAAAGGTGTCATGCCGTAGAGAACATGGTAGAGTAGAGAACATGAATTTCGAAGAGCGGACTCGTTGGAATCCGTTGAGTGCGCGGGAATCTGGCTGCCAGGAGGTTTATTCGAACTAGTGCAGTGGGGGACGCTGCTGAAACTCTATTCTGTATGCTATACCACTCCGGCACTGGCATCGTTCGTACACCCCGCAGCGCCTACCTCTATATATACCACAACGTTAGATATCAAAGCGCTCTTTATTTTACGCTCGTTCAGGCGAAGCCCTCGTTTTCACGACCGAAATTCCAGCCGTCTCTGTATCTCACGTAGTTGCTGCGTTCTCGTTCATACTATATATGCCATATATATATATATATATAAATATATATATATGTACACACAGTGCAATGCCTACTACTAGTAGATAGGTACTACTGCACGAGACAGCCATGCATAGATGAAATAACGAGCGCGGGTCCTTTGCGCTCTTGTCGAGCTTGCAATTTTCAAGAATACACCGATCGAGAGGCAAAACCACTGGTGGGTAACAGTCCCATCGAAAAAGCAAATGCCTCACGAAGCAGCAGAACTTCGTGATATCCCCGTTTTTATGTTGCACGGTATTGCTTTGTGTTACCAAGCCACGGGTGCAGATTAAATCCGTTAAAACGAAAAACCAAATATTTACGCTCAGGCACCAATGTTCAAAGTTTGTTTAAAATTCGTTTAGTGTTGGTGTATAGTGAAATCAGCGTTAGGGAAGTTTGATACCGCGACAGAGTGTTGTGCACCTTCAACATTATTTTTAGTATAAACGCTATTCCGTCTCGTTGAATTGAAACGTAGATAGAGTCTGTAATGAAATCCCGGTGCTTGAAATATTTTTTCGGAATTGTATGATGACATTTTTTTAAAAGGGTTTGAATAAAAGCTATTTTCTGATGTACCGAATATGATACGCTACAGTTTGTACGATCCAATTTGTTTTTTCCCGCTAAATCTAAACGATATCATTGCCCAAGACTGATAGTATTATGATAGTATCACTTTAACGATTGACATGTTACTCACTGTCAATTATTTAATTATGTCACTCGGAAAATGATTTGTGTACATGAAATATCTATTTGTGGCGAAAATTATACCCCAACTTGTGGTATAAAAGATACTGTTTAACATCTTATACATTTTAAAGAATTTTTTAATAGAAAATCTACTTAAAAATACAGCTGTCTGTGGGATACCAAATATAGAAAATAGTCCTTCATTTATTTCTTTAGCGATTTGAATATTCCAATACCCGAAATAGTCTTTGTTGCACTTTTTGAGCTTGCAATTTTCAAGAAATACCGATGGAGAGACAAAATTAATGGTGGGCAACAGTCCGATCGAAAAAGCAAATTCCTTTTCAAAGCAGCAAAACTTCGTGATATCGCCATTATAATGTTGGACGGTATTGCTTTGGTTATCAAGCCACGGTTGCGGATAAAATCCATTAAAACGGAAAATAAAAAACCAAATATTTACGCTTAGGCATCGATATTCACTTTTTTCGCAAAAATGTATTGAGTGTTGTATGGAAAAAATCGGCGTGATGAAAGTTTCATAACGTGATGGAATGCGTTGTGCAACGTCAACATTTTTTTGTTTTGTAAATGCCATTTCATTCCGTTGAATCAAACCGTACATTCAGTCTGTGATGAAATCCCGCTGTTTGAAATATTTATTCTGAATTCTATGATAATATTTCTTCAAAGGTTTGATTAAAAGCTACTTTCCTATGTACCAAATATGGTATGCTATAATTTTTATAGTTGAATCTGTCTTTTCCCGCGGAATGTAAACGATATCACTTTCTAAGATACTTAATAGTATCACTTAAACAATCCATGTGTTCTTTTTAGTGTTTTATATAATTAGGTAACTCGGGAAATTATTTGTGCTAATAACACATCGGCCTGTGACGAAAAATGTATCCGAAATTCTAGTGCAATAAATACTGTCTAATATTTTATACCTTTTAAAATCATTTTGATATTGACAATGAAAGAAAAAAAAAACATCGCGTTTTACTTTCTGTGGGAGACTGAATATTCCTCCATTTATTCATTTGTTGATGTAAATATTAACATATCTAATATATTCAAAAATTCAAATAGATACGTCGTTACAATGTATAAATAAAAAATTTATGAATAACATGGAAAACATAATCAGATTAGTTTCGCGCAAGAGAATGTTCTTGAAAAATCTAATGATATTGCGAGCACCGGTCATTTCCGCTCTTGCCGTACTTGAAATTATCATGATTACTCCCATTGAGAGGCAAAACCACTTGTTTGGTGATGATTTTCACTCACTTGGTGAATAACAGTCCCATCGCAACCGCAAATGCTTCACGAAGCAGTAGAACTTCGTGATATCTCCGTTTTCATGTTGAACGGTATTGCTTTGTGTTATTAAGTCACGGTTGCGGATAAAATCTGTTAGAATGAAAAATAAAAAACGAAATATTTACGCTCTGGCACCAATTTCCACATTTTATTCAAAGATTCATTCAGAGTTGTACAGCGAAATTGGCGTTAGGGAAATTTGATGACCACAGTGCATTGTGCACCTTCAACCATTTTTGTTCAGTGTAAATGCCATTTCACCTTGTTGAATGAAATCGTATATAGACTTTGTGATGGAATTCCGCCGCTTGGAATTTTATTCGGAATCCTATGATGACATTATTTTTGAAGAGTTGATTAAAAGCTATTTTCCAATGTACCGAAGATCGTTAGTGATAGTTTGTGTAGTCAAATTTTGTCCTTTTCCCTGGAATCTGAGTGATAGAATTTTAAAAGAGATTTAATAGTATCACTTAAGCATTCAATTTATTACTTGATGTGTTTTATCTAATCATGTGACTCCATAAATTATTTGTGTAGATAAAAGTTGGTTTGTGGCGAAAATTGTATCCAAAATTCTCGTACAAAAAATGCTTCACAACACTTTATACACTTTTAATAATTTTCACATTGAAAAAGGAAGGGAATCACAGCTGGCGTGCGTTTCCGAGTGACACTGGATAAGCAGTATATCCAGTCTCCTTGGATATTGCTTCATTCATTTATTTCTTGATTCAAATAGTGAAATTTCCAATGTACACAAAATTCAAATAAAGAAATCATTGAAAAAGCATAATTAAATAAAACGTAAAAATGGAAAGGGAAAGATAGCTAAATTGGCTTCGTGTAAGAGAATACGCTTGAAAAGAGAATGATGCAACGACGACGCTCTCGCGTCTGCATCTCCACGCGACTAATTGCGATCCCTCGGGTCTGTAGGTGTACCTACTGTTATAGTTGCAGAGCTACATATTTTCCGGTGTACGAATGAAAGAGCATATACATAGCTTATGCCGGAGAGAGTCTCGGGCCCCGAGCACCCGACTAATATCTTGCTTATGAATCTTGCGGAGGAGAATATCCACTGGGGCGAAGCAAGTCGAGGGCTTTTTCATTGGCAATTAGAGTACACCTCGGTGGTGCTGCTCGTGGCAGGAAACGAAACGAGCAAGCCGTAGACGTAGACATAAGCGCGGCCGGGCGAGCGGTGGTGCGGTGGCGACGAGAACGACCAGGGCTAAAAGCTCTACGGCCATTTCCTCTGATAATTATAAGAGTGTTAACTTGGCGGTGCATACTTATTTCCGACTTTTATTTCGACCTCACTTTTCACAAGTTTTTTTAACTTGTTTCTCCACCACAGTTCTCTTCGGGTTTATCAGTTTTTTTTAACAAGCAGTATCTATGCAAATGTTATTTTGCCCACTCTGTTCAAGAGCGTTTGATTTAACACAAGGAACAAAAAGAAGCGAAACATAGTTGCTACTGGGGTATTCGCAACACGTGAGTTTCTCATCACATTTGTAAGTAGCGTGAAGATTCTATCGTGAATTTACTTAAGGAGGTTCATCAGTAAAATTGAAAATGCACAGAAAGATCTAAAATGATTACCGCGTTTTTAATAATTCATAACAAACTCACATGAATTTTTTGGGAATTTTCGTCTACATCGTTTACACAAAATTAATTTTTTTATGCATGTTAACATGGGCTCGTATGGCATATTTACGAATTGAAAAAAAAAAAAAAACAATTGAACATTTTTGTACATTATTAAATTTTTAAGTATTTGGTGGAATTAATTCTTTTTTTTTCTATGTAAACCATTTTTTCAACTTTTTTTTATTCGTAAATATGCCATAAGAGCCCATGTTAAAATGAATGCATAAAAAAATTAATTTTGTGTAAACGATGTAGACAAAAATTCCCAAAAAATTCATGTGAGTTTGTTATGAATTATTAAAAACGCGGTAATCATTTTAGATCTTTCTGTGCATTTTGAATTTTACTGACGAACCTTCTTAAGCGTAATGACGACCTACACGAATAGAATATTGGGAATTTCGTAAATTATTTGTGATTTACGTTTCTTGCTGTTACTCGGTATGATAGCATTCTTAAATTCAAATCTAAGGTACAAACTGCGCTCGCGAGGAGGCGCGTGCGACGTACGCGCTTTCCCTTCACATTTTTCTTTCGTTTTGGTCGTATTATTGTCGGCACTGCGATCGTTTGGCAAGTCAGATTATAACTTCAGTTATCTATACGACAAATGTTCCTACTTTTATGGTATATGCGAGGCCTCTGCAGGATTTGAAACTCATATGAAAAGCTATGCGCGTGATAAAAACTATGATATGACGCGAATATGGGTGTTTATATTCCAAATCATAAGTGTTGATGACCTCAAAACTGTTAAGACCCTGCATTGTCTTTAAATCTAATATTTGGTGTGGAAAATTATGGTATATTTCTTATTGAAAACTGCTCAAGATCCTTGGTATTAGTTCTTTGTTGTAGCTCTGTAACACAATCCATACTTCACACAATACAGATTTTTTATAAGCAATGGTTTTAGACATCTCATGCAAGTGATTTAAAAGTCAATGGAGTCTTCGCTGTACTGAATCACTTGTTGTATACTACTCATTGTTGGCTTGTAACAGTATCTGTATGTTTCAGACCAAAGCAGAATAACTTCTATATTAATTTGGGATCCGAAAAAAAATAAAAATATTTATTTAACATTTTTCATATTCCCAGTAATCTATCAGAAGGAGTGGTGATTTCGAATTGGATTTTAATACTCAAACGAGGATTTAAATGAACACATCAAATTCCATTGCGATATATTTTTTTTTAAGTTATTGTGGTTTTGGACGATACAGTACGGACGGACAGACGGAAAGACAGACGGACGGACGGACAGAGATAAATGGGTTAATGTGTTTTTTGGAGTCTGTAGGACACTCAAAATATGTATTGCCATAAAAATCGAGGAGTCGATTTTTTTTTGGATTGCAATACTTTCTATATTCACACACTTTGTATGTGATGAAAAAGTGAAAATCGTTATATTATTTTCTATAATACAAATGCCTTACAATCGCGCCTCCCTTAGAATTCGTTTGCACTGTAGATATAGGATACAGTCTCAGAACGGTTTTGGGTATAGAATGTTCCGTTGTCGTTTTCGTTGTGGCCGCAAGTATGGAGAGTGGTGAATGTAATCGGCTATTGGCGACCAAAGAAAGTACACTGATTGCCGGGTTTCCTGGCTAAGGTCACAAAATGTAGTTCCAACTTAAATAACTCAATAATCAACAAAAATTTAATAATCAGAATTTACAACATTTGATATTAAAAAAAAACTCACTACACGAAAATTCGTTGACCAAAAAGAAGGTTATAACCAGTTGAAAATTTTAGCTAAAAGAACCTAAGTTTTTTTACGTAATGACATTTTTTTCATTTTTTATAGCAGTGTATTTTAATCCTCGGACACGAATATTCTATTTATTTTGCAAGAGTATATCAGATATGTAAAGATCCAAACGGACTTCAGTCCAGTCCAGACTTTATTTCAGTAGTAACTTTCTAGTCGATAAAATCACCAGTGTGTTCGGAACGGTATTATTATTCCTTAGTTTTCGAGACTACACTGCATTACCATTCCATTTTCCGTGCACCGTACATGCTACAGTATATTATAAATAATTTCACACATCCTTGTCCATGAGGCACAGCAGAAGCGATAGAATCGCTTCTAATCGTGCACGCGACAGCTTATATGTAGCAGTGGCTAGTGCGCTAGAGTGCAAGGGTAACTGAGAGCTTTACTTCATTAGGTCATTGGGTTAGGTTGGAATAGCACGCGGTATCACCACCACCACCACCACTACTACTACCATCACCATTAGTAGTGCGAGGTGTGGGTGAGGGGGTTGAACTCACGCGGTGGGTTGTGGCGGTCTAAAGGATCCTCGGTGGTGGCTGTACCTTTGCGCTCACCCGTGGATCATAAAGTTGGACACAGTAGTCGCGAAATTTAATTAGCCACCAGCGGCGCCGCGTGTAGCGTTCGCAGTAGCAGTAGCAATAGCACCACCAGCAGTAGCAATAGTAGCAGCAGTGATAGTGGCTATACGTGGGGGCCGAGCAATTTCATTTTGCACGAGAGAGAGATTCACCGGATCGGTACGAGAAAAGGGGGGTTAAGGGGAGGGGTAGGTGGCAGAGAGGCGAGCAAGCTGGCAGCCCGCGAGAGTACTGCGCTCACGTGAATTATCGACGCGAGCGCCAGCGGCTCGTCGAGTTTTTTCGTTTTTCGACCAACCGACAAATCGTCGAAAAAAAAAGAGTGAAAAAAGGACACACGCAGCAGGCATACACACACACACACACACAAATTCGGTGACAGTATATATTTGGTACGTTCATACATGCAATAGTTGTGGGAGAGGGGCTTGAAACCGGCAGGTACAGAGCGAAGAGTGGAAAAAACACCCAGGAAGCGAAGAGGGACCGCTATTTCGACCCATTTTTCTCGAGCGCACTGAAAAATGCGAGGGAGCGAGAGTTCGCCGTATAGCTGCTGGACACTGGCTGTGTACTCACACCGGTGTATATACATGTATATATCTATCTATTGTACCGTGTAGTCGAGGGGAGGTCCGTGTGTCGTCGCTGACTGCACCTCTACGGTGATGCTGCGCACCGCCTGCGCGCCTCAAAACCGTGAGAAATCCGTTCGTGGCTGATCGAACGCTTATATCACTACTGGCGCGCTCGCGGTAAATGCACCAGCCCTTTTCACTGCCGTTTTCTCGATATTGCGCTTTTCTGCTTCTGTCCAAGTTGTATTGTGATCGTACGATTCTTACTGCGGAAAAACGTCAATGCTGGGAATCCCAACTTTTCGAAAAATCGACGGCATTTTTTCTTTCTTCCAGTATCGGTGTAATGATTATGATTCAAGCTATTCATAGAGATTGAGATAAATGCATTATACGGAATTAGGAAGCAAGTGTCGTGCATATTGTGTGTATATGAAGGATTCCATCGAAATTCAGCCACCAAAGTTTTTTTTTACTTCAAAAAATTCCCACAAATCGGATTTGTTATTGTAAAAATTTAGTTTTTAGTCAAGTATCAATACGATGCAATATCAATTTCATTAGATATTAGAATTTTTTTACAATTCAATCAAACGGCTCTATCATGGGATAGTTTTATATTGCATAAAATTTTAAAAAATTGGAATGTGCAGAATTTTATGACCTGCAACAATAAAAATAATTAAGCGCAAAATAACTCAAATTTTCCGGAAACATTATCAGTGGTAATATTCCGAGACCTCCAAAATTATCGGATTATTTTCCGATTGTTTCATCGCTGAGCAACGAGAGAGAGAAAAAAATCCAAAGCGCGTAGCGTGAGGGATTTTTTGTGCTCAACTTTTCCCGATCATTGCTAAGCAGGAAAACTAGGGGAAAGTATTACGATTAATTTTGGAGGTCAAGGGGATATTTGTCGGAATATTTTTCGAGTCTGGATTTCGACTAAGCAGTATTCGAGGAAACAGAACATCCCTAAAAATCTTGCACTGGTTAAAAACAAGTAAAGAGCTACTGTGCAATATGCGGATGGAATTTCCGATGAAATTTTTAAAAAATGAACTCGATTACCGAGAATACTCTGTGTTAGGTTGAAATCTAGGCCCGGAAAATAATCAATTATATATTCTTTCACCGACGGTATGGCGATGACCTCTCAGCCAAAACAATTTTTTTTAATTTCTGTATATGAATAAAGAATTCTTTATATTATTTTGAAATGAAATTCACAGTTGTTAGCCATTTTTGAAGTCAAATCATTTTCCTTTAATTTTTTTTTCTGCAAAAACCTCGCTATATTTGAGGGAAATTGATTTCCTCGAATTACAAACATGAATATCGAATGTTGAGAACGATTTTTGTAATGGGATTAGAGATCTTTGGACAAATATAGGCATTTTTCACACGAAAATCATCGAAAATGCATCATGTCATTATCATCGAAATATCATACTTCAGCCATTACAAAAATTGTTTTTACAATTCGTTATCCATATTTAAAACTTGAGAAAATTAATTCGGCTGAATAATGGCGGTACCTTCGGTAAAAAAAATGTATAATTGATTATTTTTCAGGGAATTTTGGGTTGACTTAAGCTAAGATATCCTATGTGAATCGGCATTGATTTTTTTCTTGCAGGCCATAAAATTCTACACATGTACAATTTTCAAAAATGTATGTACGATTAAACTCTCCCAAGATAAAGCCGTTTGTATGACAAGATAAAACTTATAATTTCTCATGTGATTTCTATTTCATCGTATTGAAACTTGGTGAAGTTTTTATAATAACAAATCCTGATTCTTTGGTATTTTTTGGAAGGAACAAAAATTTAGGTGTTTGAATTTCGTTAGAATCGCTCATTTATTGTCCTCCAATTATTGCCCATGTTGCATTTTAAGGCAACCACAATTGATCAACATTGTTTATCAAAATTGAAATAAAATTGCCCATTGAGTTCGGAATTTTCAATTTGCCATTTTAAATTTTACGGTCCACTGGTTTCTGAGCTTCATCATTTCCTTACCAGAGATCGTGCAAACAAAAATAATACTACTAGTATTGAAACGATCGGCCGACTTATTACGATTTTATTTCAATTAAATGCAATTTTGTTGTACACGAATAAACCGTAATCATTTCAAATAAAATTAATTTGATCTCAATAAAGTGTTATTTATTTCGAATAGATTACATATTCGATTCAAATAAAACTATCAGACCGTCTTTTCTGGGTGTACTAATTTTTTTTCCAGCGTGATGGCTTAGAAAAATAGACAAAAAAGAAGAAACGTCAAGTTCCGCCTTTCATTGTTTCAAAATATTTTTGTGCTGTAATTCATTACCAAAATTATAATTGAATCTGACGTTTAGTAGAAATTTGTACATCGCAGCGTTATGATTCAGTTTAATTAAATTGTAAAGGAATTTTCCATAGCCGGTTGTTCATCTCTTTTCCCTTATTCTTTACCGATTATCTGAGCCGAAAAAACGACGCAGCCACTAAATGCCGTTCCCAGTTTTACTCGTCGTGGGCTAGCTGACGTTTTTAAGTCCTTGCACTCTCAATTAAAGCAAGCTGAGCATCAGCTCGTGGAGAAGCCAAGCATTTTGGCCCGCAGCATGAAAACCTCTCAAGATTCACTCGTTTCTTCATCGTTCGTCGTGGCATCAATTAAGTAGCGACGCGGTGGGTGTTTTTCACTTTTCGTCGCGCAGAAACGAAACGAGACAGTGGTACTCGGTGGTGGTTCTTCTGGCTTCCGGTCGTCCAGAGGAAACCGGTGCCACGACACCGACCTCGCGGCAATGTTCACCATTGCGAGGATAAAACGAGAAGGGAAGTATACTCACCGGGCTTGGTGTACCAGAGGTGTGCAGCCCCCGTGACAGTGTCTCACGAAACATCCACGAGCTTTTGCGGCAAAAAAAAAACGCTGTGGGGCGCTTAAAAGCTCGACAAAGTTGCATTTAAAAAGCTAATTAACTTATCCAATTACCATCTTGCTTTGGTGGCCGTTTCTGCTTTTCCGCAACGATCTCGTTGCTGTGCACTATCATTGAAAAACAGTCAGACTATACAGGAAAGAAAATGGAAAGAGAAAAAGATGAAAATGCATATATAAACGAGAGAGAATATAGTGCTCTCATCTCGCATCGGAGAATCTATAGAAAATGGGACAGGAGCCTCTTCTCCGATGGCCCGGTCGGTGGAGATGAAGCGAAAAATTATATAAAATTGTAAAGACCAGGAGAAATGTACGAAGCATCGCAAAACGAGGTCGATAAGCTTCAATGAATTATTTATAATAGCACTACTGTGAAAACGAGATATACCGTGAGACTATCATGAAAGAGACTTTTCTCTTCGCGCAAATTATACTACAGGCTTAATTACACAATGTTGATTGGATTGTAAGGGAATTCGTTTGTATAATATCGTTTCCTTTTATAATGAGTAAAGTTCAGTTATCTTAATTCACTATTGTTATTATAGACCATAAGGTAATCTCAGCTGCTCGATCAATTGTGACGTTAGTATTTTTTTTAACCTCTTAATTGACGTTACGATGTCTAGCTTTGGAGAAGTGATACATTGATAGTTTTTGATATGGGTTGACGAGGGTGCACCAATATTCTTTTAGCGTAACAGCTTGCTTTTGAAAGAAGCAATATTGCTCCCTGAAACGGAAGTTATTTTTCGTTAGCTGCATAGTGAAAAACAAATTGTAATTTTTGAACATTTAAAAAAAACTTTTTGCTTATAAAAACCTTCGGTTGAATTTATAGAAAATTTGTTTGCCAAAATTTGTTGTCAATTCTGGAGATTACTTGCCAGTTTTGAGCTTTGGGGAATTACAAACACGAAAAATTGCTACAATGCAGACGTGATATTAGAAAATGACAAAAAAAAACGCCGTGAAATTAGTAAATAGTTTCTGTCCAAAAAGTATAAACATTTTCAATTTAGTTTGCACACACCACGCTCTTCGTAACACCTCTTGGATATCACATCAATTAAATACTGTGAATTGAAAAAATGTAATTTGAAGTGAATAATCGTTTAAATAGTTGAAAAGTTGCAGAGAAAAGTTTATGGCCTTAACGCTCGTCGAGTGGCTTTATGGAGAAGGAGGAAAAAATGTTCCCGGCGATGAAGTACGAGAAGTACGGAGTTGGAAAAATCGTTGGGTTGGTAGGTAGTTGAGGCAAAGAGTGTAAAATACTTGCTACACTCGGGGGGCTTATATACCGACGCAAATTTCGTGTATTATGCAAGCCGCGCGCTCGCGTTCTTTCGATGCCGTTCAAGCCAAAGGCTGCGGTATTTCCGGAGCAGCGCATACTATATGTTAGATGCTGCTTCGCTGACTGGCTGGAACCACGAGTTTTGCATGAGCATTATGCGCAAAAAGCGGAAGAAAAATATGGGATGTGTGACCCGAAGACCCGTAACTCGGAATTCGACGAAGTCTGGCGCAAAAGCTACAGTAGCTTTCAGTCCTTCAGTTTTTTTTCCTCCTTTTTACCCTTACATCGAAGTAATCTTGTATGAAAATGTATTAGCTTTTGAATAATTTTATTCGACGGTCACGTCCTATTTTCGGGCAACCGTAAAGTTTCACTATATAACAATTTATCGTGCGGAAGAAATGGCATTTTAATTTTCGTACCAATGACTTCTGGACCGTCAAAAGATTATGAAATTGTCCCAAGTTTTAGATGAACTTAATAAAGTTACAGAAGATACGATTTCTTGAATTATATTTTCATTATTCATGGGTCTTTCCTAGTGTGGAGACGAGGTCTTATATAATTTATTAATCTTTCTTACGACATCCATAAGCATATATATGAGCGCCATTCACGGTTGCTCGCCGCCGATAACCGCAGTTTATTGCTATTGGCCGCCCATATTTGGCCGTGGTAGGAATTCGGGCGGAAATATATCTTAACTTGACGCTTGGCCCGAGCCTATAAATTAGACAAGTTTCAACTTCATTTATCCATGTCGATCCACATTCCCAGGCAATCATAAATTGACTCTTGTCAACTATTAACAATATCATACGATTTATAACGAAAGATTCACGCCATTGAATTTTTAACCGGGTCGTCACAAGAAAGGTTAATTTGGACAAAGTAAAAGATATCTACAGAGCCATGGACCTTTTATGAAGCACTCGCTTGAGTTCCTTCCCCTAGTTGCAGTGCCAATAGCTCTATCCAACCTATAGTAATTCCGTTTTCTCTCCTCTCTCCAGTTCTATCGCACAAATTACAGTAATGCACGCGCACTTGGAGCAAATTGCCTCCTTAGAGCGTACGATCGCGTTTCATAGTTCGGAATGATTATTTGGCCGAGTGCATCTGGCTGATGGTATAATGATTCTAGGAAACGTCAGAGAGCTCTGTTAAACGGTGGTTCAAGTACCAGCAATGAACTAAAGAGAGGTGGATTCTCTGTGCTATAATAATTGCATTGACTGCACATATATCTAGGCCAGCTTTCTGACACTGAGGTCTGTCATTTTAATTCGAAGAGAAAAATTAACGCTGCAATATTAATGAAAAAGTATCGATTGCATGTGTCGCTTTGTTCGAAAGACTGCTTCTCGATCTGGAAGCTACGCTAACTGCTAGACCCTCGAGGAGGAACATCGTGGCGAGTTGCCAGCAGTTGTGAGAGGCTTGCGTTTAAACGTGCTTTGAGAAGCACCCTTCCCAGCTGTCGGGGGGTGGCTGATAGTATATACTACCACTGTCTGGTTGCTGCTGGCTCTTCCGACTCCCATCTTCTTCTAGCTCGTGCATTTCTTTGCCTTCCCGTTTGCACAAAAGTAAATGGGGAAGCGTTCAAAGAGCAAGAATTCAAATTCGGTCCGCGTTCTTGTCTATACACTATGTACAGTAGTCGGTAGGTATATATGGTAGGTACATTGGGAGATGTTGGCTCCACTGGTGCATGTATACAACTTGAACGACATCCCTAGTGAGAACCCCCTTTCCTTCCGTTGGCGTTTAGGCGTTGAAACGATGCACTGTCTGTATCGCTACCACTTCCACCTGTCCCAGAAGTAGCATCCCCTGCTGGACTCGTGCAACGTGTTTGCACGTCTCCCAAAGACGTCTGGTTCGTGCCGTCAAGTATTTTCCCTGCTTACATTAGACGCGAGACGAGCACGTTCTTTTATCGGATAGCTTTTGCTATCTGGATGTCTCCTTGATGTCTTTGGCAACACGCCTGTATATAGCACTGTGTCTGCTATGTAATGCTTGGAAGCGATTCAAACGCGTTATATATAGCAATATGTCTCTATCATAGAGTTTTACTGAGTTTGCGTTTGAGGAAAAAAAGAAGAGCATTTGGTTATTGCGCATGAAATAAAATTTCTATAAAATTCTTTACACTTAACGCTTATTTTTTCATTTAAAAACAAGCAACCGCAATAACAGTGTAGCTTAGTATAGAAAACTGGCTTAATATATCCCACATCAAAAACAAAATGAGTCATAGATGAACAACAGACTAAAGTCTGGAATATGGAATGTGATTCATTCCTACTTTCTAACATGAGTTCAAGATGACTCTTCCTATTCTCTGGACCATCTTAACCAATCCAGCTCAGTCCAGGAACGTCTTTGACTGGTTTGACTCCATCCTGGTCTTTCCACACCTCATCTCGGACTATTTCAATTTTATCTTGGATTATCCAGATCTGACCGCCTTCGGACGTAATTTTTTTTCTGCGTGAGCACAGATACATGAAAAGACAGAAGAAGATGAGTAAATAATTCTTTTCCGAATGGCGTACACTAAAAAAATACAAGCGCTCACACTATAAAATAAGTTGAATATTTGTGTCTCAATTATATTTCCTTTCCAAGCATACTGCATATTTGATGTAAAATGAAAACTTCAATCAAACGTTGTGTCATTGATAATTAAACAGTATGTAGTTGGTTAAGCTGCATGATAAACGTTTGCTCAGTGACCAATTATGGACACTTCATCCACAGAGTACACTATTTTACAAGTACCCTGTACACAGTGCAGGTTTACCGTCAAATATATGTGAGGGTCGTTGGTGTGTTCGATAAAAAGCTCTATGCATGAATGCTAGAATTACCAAATGTTGGTTGGAGGAGAAATATTTGTCAGCTCCTAAATTATGCAAATGCTATTCCAAAACTACTACGAATTTTGTGATGTATTCTTTACCAACGAAGCTTGGCAAGGTACCGAGATTACGTATCACTTCAATTCTTAAGTCTTCAGACTACAAAGTAATGAAGCTGCCAATCATAAGTGCAGTCAATTCATCTGCAAAGTTCTTGTAACCAAGGATCGATGGTTACGAGTTTTTCAATGTGTATCATTGAGAATTACGTTTCTCATCTTGCATAAAGAATTTTAAGTTGTTGGATCGGTAGGTAGAACATTTTCTCAACAACCATTTTGAAAAAATGACTCTTCTTTTTGATTTTGATTTCAGTTCGGTCTAAATGAATCCCATCTATGGTTGCAATGAAAAGTATTATTTGTATTCCAAAAAAAAGTTATTTATACAGTTCACTCACGCACGGATGCGCACGAATGATATTTTGAATTTCTTTTGATAGCTCTCAATCTACTTTTCAGTGAATAGAAAATGTGATACACGGCAAAAATTCCAAGTAGAATGTATGCTTGCGCTGGTGTCTCTTAAAACGTAAGGGCGGATATACTCTGTTATAGTAGGTCTTGTAGGTCGTCCAGTTTTACTACCCCTCAACGGAGCGATGTTCACCACACTCGGGTATCGTCGAGGTCGTTGTCTCCCTCGTCGTAGTCCTACTTTTCTGCAGGTATTGCTGTTGCTGCTGGTAGAAACAACGAGCAAGGCCACTCCGGGGCCCTTTTACACCCCAATGACCGGTGTAAACCGAGAGGGACGAAGTCTCACCTGGACCTACGATCCTTGAACCACTGTGTCCATAGTGACCGTCTGTGCTGCCGCAATTCCCTCGGACCTACTTGTCCCATCGAAAGTACTGAGAAAAGAGATGTGAAAGTACAGAATAAGTATAAAGAATGGAGCTTCGGAAATAGAACCTCAAGGCACTGTTCACAATTGGGACATTTATGCTTTTATCTGACTTCTTGCCTTGATATTCTCATTTTCGTTGACTGAATGGACAAGAAAGTTTCATCAGTAACTCGTCTATTCGTAACTGCGTAGAAATGAGATAAGACATAGCTAGTGAGACTACAAGTTAATAGTGATATTTTTTTTTACAATGAGATTTTTTTTGTGCTGTTTAATAAAACCTTCAACAATTGTACTTGTGTAAAGAAAAATTACTTCAGACTGGGGTCTAGACCGTACACGGAGAAAAATGTTCTTCGGAGAAATAATTCGAGCAAATATTTCGATACCTAATTTTTATTACTGTAACAGAAAATATTATTTGCTATGTTATATTTGCTTACAGAACAAGTGGCGATTGTTGGCATAGAATTTATTTGCTGTAGCAGCTAAGTAAATTAATCTGGTAGCAAATAATATATTGGATTGGTAAATCAAACGAAAACTGATTGCTTGTTTCCACAACAAATAATGAATAAGCTTTGCTGTTTCACTTATTTAGTTTTTCTTGGTGTATCGAGAACGGGTGAAATCAAATGTCACGACGAATCTATGCGGCGCCCGATCTTCGTTTCAATCTTAATTTCTATCATGATTGCTCATTGGATTTCATTCTAAGCCCACTTTTTGATGAAGAAACGTTCCATTGACGTGACAAGTGCCAGACATTCTTCAATTACTTTTTTTTCGGACATTTTTGACGATGTTAAGTGTAACCATGATGTGAAAATCTCAACATACCAAATATTCCCCTGTGAGGAAGCAAAATACTAGTGTGATTTCATCGACTGTCTCTCATTGATGGTGCTAAAACTACAGGGCGTGTAAGTGTATACAAATTAACGCGTTTGATGCTATAGTCACCGTGGAATCAGTGAAATCAACGTGAAGCAAATAATAGCTTCGCTTCACTGCGTTCGCGTGACAAGTCTTTGATCTTCTATACGATCGCAGTCAACGGGGCATTTATTCAGAGGTGAATGTATTTGAGCATAGACGACCTCGAGGAAGAATGGGGTGAAGATAAAGAGAGTTTGGCCAAGCGTCCCTTATAAGATATATATACATTATGTATAAAAATGTACGCATATATATAGGTCTCTATATATGTATAGAAAGATACATGTATGTGTGTAAAAGCTAAACGCGAGGAGGGACGAAAGGGCCGGCCTTTTCCAATTCTATTAGGGCCACACGCAAGGCCATGGCGCACCCTTTCGGGCTGCGTGTTCGATGACCTACACCAGCCGTTACCCTTCCAACAATCGTCCGTGTGAGCTTACGCGCTCTTTTCTAGCCCTTTCTTTTCTATAGAGCACACACATCACTCGGCTGAGTTCTGCTCTGTAAAAAGTGAACGAAAGTTCTGAAAGGAGACTCGCGACCGGGGTTTCTTCACCAAACCTCTGTGTGAGACCTTGGCTCGTGTCGGAAGTCGGTTATTAAGACTTGGTCCGCTCTTTTGCCCCGTTGGTCATTTATTAAGAGGGTTTGGAGCTATATTGTATATACCGAAAACGTTATTCATGCAGAGTTATAAATGTATCCAGTCGTTAGGCGAAGGTACACGAAAGGCTCGCAAGAACGGCCAGTGTATCATGCATATTCATTTAGTATCCATTTAATCTTACAACGCCTCTGAATCATGCGCTATCCAAATCTTTCCACGGTCTTTTAAATTATATCTGCTACATTGACTTTTTATCGAGGTTATCAGGTAATAACCTCGATAAGGCTTGAAAGATCTATTCATGTAGAAAAATACTGATTTGTTTTGTTGATTAAAATAATACAAATATTTTTTTTCGTAGCAGGAACGGAAAAAGTAAATTCTAAAACGACGCAGGTATCATATTCTATGCTTTTTTAAACGATTTTTATTCTATTGCTTCATTGACATTCATTCACTTGCTGACAAAAAAGTTGAACCCTTCATGCATCTCATCAAAATCTTAAAAAGTATCTTTTATCGTTAGTGAGCGTGAACATTTTTTTACACACAAGTGTACATGAACTGAAATTGTTTATGTGCAGCATTTGGTAATATCATTTTCAGGTAAGATCACGGATACGTTACGTCGAAATTTTAATTGTCTCATTATTTCAAAAATAGTAATTGTTATACCTATTATACGATCAATTTTTATCGGAAAAAATAATAAAATATATGCTATTTTTAATGATTTGGGTTCTAAAATTGCCAACAGAAAAATTAGTTTCATAATATATGTCAGGTCGGTTGGTTTTTCGACAAAAAACTTTGAGTGCGAATGCTGAAACCTGCATGATGCAAATACCACTCCGAAATTATTACAGAAAGTCTAATGGATCGTTACGAACGAAGCTTGGCAAAATACCGAAAGTACCAATTATTTCGAGTGTCGACTCCTGAAGTTACAAAGAAAATAAAGTGCCAAGTAAGTACGGTTCGTTTATTCAAGGTGTTCTTGAGTCACGGCATCGATATTGCCGATGTTGCGAAATGCAAAACATTAAAAACCACGTTTCTTTTATTTAAAACAATATATATCAGTCCCCGGATGAATTAGCCTGAATGCGTAGCCTATGAAAAAATTAGTTTGAGTATGTTGTTGAACGCACGGACACTGTACCGAATGCTCGGATCTACTTTAGTATTGGTTCGCGTTTTTAGTCGTTCGCAAGAGCACTATGTCGGGTTAACGGCGGAGAATGACCCGCGTAAACGGCACCACGGCCATGAATGGCTTTCGCAAAACGTCCTTCCCAGGGGATTCGGAAATTTGTGCCAACTACCGCGTCGATCCACCCTATTCTGTCCCTGGTCGGAGCTGTCGTGTGGACTCTTGGGAAAACGAAAAAAAAAAATACAGTCCACCCCCAACGCTATTCGATCGAAGAATTTATTTACTTTTTCACCACTCCGCGCATGTAAAATGTACACACGCTCTATAGAATCCTTGAATAATGCGCATGGATATAAACGTGGAAACCCATTCCTGGTGAAAATACGAAAAATAAACATTAACTCCCTTAACGCACGTTTTTCGGGATCAATGTTATTCGGATTAATACTGTTTGCAGTGTTTTACTGTAAAATACTGAAGTTTGGTGATTCCTTTATATTGTGGATTTAACACATCGTGTAACAGCCTTTATTGATCGTAGAATATTCTTGATGTTATAGTTGCGCTGTATTTCTTGTTGATAACTCGAAAATTTTAAGGGAAAACTACAAAATAGTCTTTTTTAGAGATTTTTAGTCTCTGCTCATAGAATTATCTTGTTATGTCGAAAAAAGTATCGTAATAAGAGATCATTTTCAAACCTTAATGCGTCCAAACAGTCTGCAAGAAAGGGTTTCGTTTTTATAAGCACCACTCTTCCTCTTACTGAAGTAAAATTTTTTTATGATTCTCTCCCTTCTACTATTATTATGATATTTTATACATCATTTCATATAATTAAGGGATTCGAAGTTTAAGTGCGAATAGAATGAGCTTTAACGAAGGCCAATCGTGCATTACATTCTCTGAATCATGCGCAGAGCATACAACCCCTGATTCTGGTTGCGATGCAATAAATCGACCCAATTTTGGTTGGTCACGTTACAAATAAATCCTTCGGGTTCATCCTGAAGGGAGGAAATTATTTTAAATTTTTATGGATAAGTATAGTTTCAATGACTAGAAACAATATAACGCTTTTCTGACTGACTTGTCACCCTTAATTTATGTGTCCATGGGTCGCTTTGGATTTTTCGTTGCCTCAACTTAGGATCACTTTGGATTCTTCGCTGCCTCAACTTAAGAACTCTGTGAAAAATTCTAAGTCGCCTTGCAAAATTTTAAAGCTCGATTCATTGTAGAAAGAATAAACACAAGCCTTAGATAACCATTGTCAAAGTTTTATTCATTTCAGTAAAATCCTGAGTTTTAGGCCAAGATATCTTTTTTTTCGGGAAATCAGTATATTTTACCCCGCTAAAGTCCAATTTGCTATTACTTATTCCATCGACAAATCGCTATAACGTACTGAAAATAATTTCAAATTCAAAGAATTATATGACCTAGAGAAATATTTGAAGAGTCGAAAATTGATTTTTTCTCAAGTTAATAGACCGCGTTATTGTTTTTTCTTTCTACAGGGAAAGAAGTCTTACCGATCGTTGGGAATACATGAACTATCTCATCTTATTTTGCATCGTCGTTGGGGGAAACTGTAGGGGAGAAAGACATTTTTCTAATCTCTTCGCTCCACGACTTTGCGGATAAGAGTGTGTGGGAACTGGGAAAGCGAGAGACAGGTAGGGAAAAGTTTGGGGAAAGTTGCTTTTTCCCTGTAGCACCAGCAGCGACGTTGTCTCGAGGATTCTCCCTCGGGTCACACGGCCGAGGAAGCAGTGGATGTCAAGGGGCTCGGAGGCTTCCAGAGGAAAGACTCGAAGAGCCCTGGACGAAGGTGGGAGGGGGGGAAGGGAGCGGGTTATACGGACAGAGGGAAATATTTTATTCACGCTGTCTCTCTAGTATAATACATATAAGCTCGCGCGCCTGGTTGCTTCACCCTCGGTGGAAGAAACTTTTAATATTTTCACGAACGATCATTGCGGGTGGATGTTGGTTCCGTCATATATGTATGCGTATACGAACGTTGGCTATGGTATTTTCGTTTTTTTCCCTCCGAAGTATCTTTCGGCTGGGCACCCAACTAAAACGAACACGCCCACACTATCGACATTTTTAATCCCGAATGTCTCTCCTCCTTGTGGCATGAAATCCGGACGCCGGCTTGGATTAAAAACTTCATTGCCATATATCATTTTTATTCCCCCGCTTCTGTACTCGGCGTCCTCTACGTGTACAATCTAGTCTTGGGCTATTTCTACATATCCGACTAAATATTTAGAAACGAATTCACAGACTCGGAAACTGTGCGTCCGTTTTTCAGCCTCGAGTATCATTCCGGCTTTTTTCAACGACGATGTTTCGAGGTAAGCAAGAATATGCGAAATCGATACAAAATTTTTTTCAAAGTCTCTCATACAAAAACGCAATTGAATTGTTACCTCGTGAACGTGGATGGATAAATAGTTTCAAAGAAATTCCGAAACTCCTACGATTATACAGAGCTGTTGAAGACCGAGAGGCGTGAAGTATATCCGTGAAGGCGCCGGAAACTTTGATTGATTATTTTTTTTACACTAGTTTTTCGCTACTTCTGTTACTATATACAACCAATGTTCTTAATATCCTTAGTAATTTTTATTTCTTCACAGCAACTGAAATCCCGAATCGGACAACATTTTTGATAAGCCATCCTTAACTTATATCGGCCTTTCCGATATTATCTAAAACGTTTTTTTCTTATTTTTTCCTAATGGTGTGATATTTGAGTGACGAATCTGTTTTCACTCAATTTTCAAACTAGTCTAATTATAAGTTGCAAATTTATTGTGCGAACGTGGACGAATATATGACTTGTAAAGAGATTTCAAAACTCTTACGATTATAGAGCTTCTAGATTCAGAGAGGTTCAACTTCTCTCTCTATATATATATATATATATATATATATATAAATGTATACAAGTCCGACTCATACGATTTACGTATACATATATATGTATACGTAAAAGCGTCGGAAGCATTATCCGCTTGTAGAGAGTGCAGCGTGAGGGGAAAACTGCTGAAGTTAGGCAAAGAGGAGGATACGAGTCGGACAAAGGAGGCGATGACGAAGTTCACCTAAGTTACACCTGACGAACTCAACTTAGTGGGCGACGTAGAGCGAATAACAGCTTCTCGTCATTCCCGCTAGCCAGAAGGATAAGTAGAGTGAAGCAGGATGTTTCGCGTGAAACGTGATGCTCCTCTAAGAATGATACACATCGAGAGACGTGACGACGAAGCTGAAGACGGAGAAGGCGACGCATGGCGAGTTGCTTGGATGGAAAATACACGCTGTGCGGCTGTATGTGCCGGTAGGATCGATGCGACACGCGACAAATGGGGGCTCAGGACGACGAAGAGCTGTACCTATAGCTCTATGTATATATAAAAGAGCCAGACATATTCGCGCCCGACAGTGCAAGTCGGGCCGTTGCACTATGCACAGACTTATCTTCGGAAGCTCGCGAGAATGGCCCCAAGTCGTGAGAGTGCTTGTAGAATTTACTCGAGATCTCGGCGCCGTAGCGCTACACGTATTATATAGATATATATGTATAGTTATATCTATATGTATATTTATATCTATATGTATCCCATACAATGAAGAATGGTTGCAAGGAAATTTGCGGCAATATCCGTCGTATCGTCAGAAGCTTTCCATTTAAAGTCGAAATAAAATAAATTCCTGTAGCACGTATGCTTTATTTACGTTTTACTCAACAGATTTGATGCACGTCATGTATGAGAATGTAAAAAATCACTGCGGAAATAAATTATTGTCGAAGCGGTCACGCTGTGCGATTTCATACTTATTAGGATTTTATCCGAAATGTCAGGAGCATTTTTTATTTTCATGGTTTTATATATTCAGTGTATATTTTGGTAATAATCTTTCCTAAGCGTATTTTATTTTTATTTTATTTTTATTTTTATTTATAGAGAAAGTGAAGTTTTATTCAGACTATCCTTCTTTTCGTATAATATCTTCAATTCTCAGGCTGGTCTTGGAATGATTTAAAATCTTCCTTCAATTCTCTTTCCTTTTAAATTTGAGTACTTTTTTTTGTATTGCGGGATTAAAAGTAATTCGAACTTAATAACCCTATTTCAATAAACTGAGAAAAAATCGTTTGAGTCTACTGAATTTGCTGTTGCCGGTTTTATCGGCTTAATATATTGAATTACTAAAAATCTTGGTGAAAATATTTCTTTGGAAATTTTTAATGGATTTCTGAGAAAATTATTTGAAATTTTCAGTATACGAGAAGGTCCGTATTTTCCAGAAAAAAAGGTATTTCTCTTAAAAAGCCCCCGAATCCAAAATGTTTGCCGCTAATGAACAATATTGATGATACTGGAAAAAATATTGTCGTAGAATATTCATTAGAAAATATGAGATTAAAGGAAAATCTATGGGAATGCTTCAACAGTCGAGTGACAATTTTTAGAGAAATCGTGATTGCAATATTGAAGAAACGTGAGTTATAAGTGAGTTTTATTCCTGGAAGGAAATATGCAAATATTGTTTTAATTGATATCTTTGATAAGAACGTATTTGCATAGCATCCTCATATGTAATCCGATTCACAATTCCACTGAAATATATGGTGCTCATCCATTTCCTGCATTATTAAACTTCGGGAACATTTTACTTGAGCAATCTGCAGTCTGAATTCGAACCAACAGTAAAATTGCACGATAATGATGCTAATGCTTCAAGAATTAGTACTTCAAAATATCTTGCAAACTGCAACCCCAAATATGCGTTGAAAATCGGTACATATATTTGGATGTATACATTAATGTACACATTCATATATACGTTAAATGAACATGGACATTGTAGTCTAAGCCATAATATGCGACTGAGCTTTATTTGCATTAGTCTAAAAGATTAAAGTGAAAATTACAGTACAAAGCAGACACAAGAAATAAACTAATGCCCGTGATAAGCCATATCTACTTAAAGTGGTTGGTTAGGGCGGCTCGTAGTTTCATATGAAAAATGCTTTTGAGGTTTCTCACTGAGATACAAAAATGATCAAGACTAGAGGGCGTTTTTCTTGGCGGCATAAATTTGTATGCACTGAGAGATAGTATCTCGAGTCTTGGGAAAAGCTCGCTGCCCGGTGTTATAAAGGGCAATATAAGAAACGATAGCACTTGTACGTTTATGGGAGGACAGAGTGGCAGCCAGTGAAATAAATAGAAGGAATGGTTGGGCAAGTGTTTACGAGCAGTTCTACATGACCAGCCGAGTCATGACTATGTAAAACAATTTTTTATTTATAATTTAGTGCTGCGCCTAGGACCTTCTCTTTCGCGGCTTGATAACATGCACGCGAGCAAAGGTTTGTGAGGTGCCCGCAGGGCCTCGCGGCTCGGAAAGGGCTTGAGAGCTCTGTACGCTTGCGGATGTACGTGTACGCGATGTCTCGCGTGGTACGGAAGCTCTCCGAGCTGCTTTCTTGCAAGACACACGCGCGCACAGGGTTACGGTGGAATTCTAATTAACGCTGGGTAATTGTCGAGCCGAGTGTGTGCCGAGTACACGATGAAATACGTGCACTTGTCTCTCGGCTTGCGCGAAAATGTACCGGCCAAAAATTGCATGTACACAACAAGCGGAACCAGCAGCTTGGAAATATTTTAAAAAACCGTAGTTTTCTACTCTGGCGAATGTTTATCTAGAATTACTATTATTATTTTTCTTACTCATATAGGACGATTTTGTGCTTTTGTTTTTCAACATCGAGGCATGTGGGTTGAAGATAATGTCTGGATGGAGGTCTGTGTGTGGAACAAAATTCAAATGCCTCTATCTCAAGACCAGTTCTATTAAGCGAGCTGGAATTTGAGAGGCTATTAGAACTTTTATATATGTAGTTTGTATTTCACAGCATTTTTTATTCATCGAGAAATTGAGGGTTCGATTCTAATTGAACTCTACTTCCAGCAATCGAGTCGAAATGTTTTGCAACTACAAACTAATATCTCGTTAAAATAGATAAAAATCCAGAAACGATTGGTAAAGCGTTTGAAATTTTTCTTTAACTCAATTACCATTCATGAATATGAATAGAAGAGGGTTACTTCTTAATTTTTCATATTCATGAATATGAATCAGAAATGAAACGAATGTTCAAAGTCAAAAACGAGGTTATTAGTGATACTAAATTGAAAACGAAGATAAATACGAAACGTCCGTCGGTTGGAATCAAACCGATGAATAGTATTTTCTTTTTTATTCTCGTTATAATATCTCCATCATTATAAACACAGAAAACTAGCGTAGCGTTTAAAAAATAGAAAACTGAATGAGAGTGCATTTTTTTTCTTTTTCCGTAACCTGGATTATTCACGTACACGTACACGAGTAATTGATATATCCTTCCGTTTTTGTTTCTCTCACAAATTCTCTATAACGCATGACATAGCTTTAATGAATCAACGTATCCTCTTATAGTATCGTTCTTCAATTTCATCGACTATCGTCCTTCTTTGATCCCCTATTGGAAATCGTTTTTCTTTTGCTAAATACATGTATTTCATGTATTCTACGAGCTCTTTGACTACTTTTTGTTTAAGCAGTTTCCGTGCGGAACATTAAGGCGCCATTAAGCGAAACTCTATCTTCAAAAGAACCATGATAAATCGTATTTTCTTCTCTACCTTTCTGCTTCTTCTGCTACTTCTCGTGCCTTGCTATACTATTCGTTTGCCGTTTTCCTTATACTCCAGTCTATCTCACTCTCACGAGCTTTCTCCTACTCCTCTCTTTTTCGTTCACTTTTCCTGTATCTCCTTTCTGCCTTTAGCTTCAGTCGTGGACTGTGCTACATATACACCGCACGTTCTATTCGCGAATAGCGTGACCTGCCTTGACGATATCGATGTTCACTTTGTGGGATATCCATGCACTCATCCTCTACCTAGACCGAATACACGTATGCAACTTTGCTGAATTTTGAATCTGAAGCTCTTCCGACCGAAAATCTGATCTCTGAATCAGGAAGTTGAAATCCATCTTCAAGATGACTATAATATTGTCCTTTGTGTTTTTTTTAAATTTTTTAGTGAAGTTTTAAAGCTTTCCAGGTTAGAAATGGTCCGCTGATTATGGCTATGTCAATTAAGTTCTCAGAAAATCTAACACTTCTGAAAAAGGCAAAAAAGTAACTTTTCTGGTTTCCTACATTTTTAATTCCGGAATTCGAAGTTATTAAAAAAAAAATGATCGGTTTCGCCATCACCGAGAACATTCTGATTGTATTCACTTTGCACCCCTAAAAATGGGAAGAATTTAAAAATCAACCTAATCGTTTGTATCAAATACGTTCGCCAATTTTACGAAGGTCAATTTTATCTATCAACGCAGTCTAAGCTTAATTTGATTCTTTAAGGAAGTATGAATTTTTTTATTATGATTTCTTACAAATTTCGATAACTTATGTAACAAAAAAAAGCACTCACGGTTTCGTTATTTTACCTCCATTTTTACACCAGAAAGTCTGCCACATAAAATAACTGTTCAACTTCATAATGATTAGTCTTAAACTCGTTGTAGTCTCGTGAAGCTCCTTCAACGCTTTTTTCTTTAATAATGCACTCGACGACCACTCACGAGGATGATCCTAGGTTGAAAGCTGTGAGTGAGCGATGCACCGTCCGCTAGATGACCCCACTTGTGCTAGTCAATTTTCTTGACATAGTTCATGGATCACCTAGAAAAAAAATGAAGGGTGTACGTTGAAAGATCTTTTCTATAGAGCCAATGACGCTAAGCACAGACGTCATTGGTACTGGGATAGCATAGCATAGTACAGTCATAGCATAGCGACATAGTGCCTCAGCAGAGGATGACGATAAAATGCAAGAAAAAGAGGAAAAAAAAATCTCAAAATGGAGTCTAGCTAGTCCAAGAAGCTGGAAGACGTAAGAGGATGGCACCGAAGAGTTGCTCTAGGACTATAGAGAAGAAGTTGCCGTTTGTGTGCATACAAGTAGTACGAATACGTCGCTGAGCAGACGGGTGAAACGAATCGCAACAAGAAGCGAGTAGCTCGCTCAGAGAGTGGCAAAATAGAAGAGGGTCTAGCTCCAAGAAGGATGTCGGGCTGGTTGGTTGGATGGTTGCTCCGTAAGAGGGTGAAAGAGGAAACATCTAAATGGAGATGTCTTGTATGCGGAGATCCGTCGTCCCGTCAGAACGACTTGGCCATGGCGCGTAAGCTATACGTAAAGAAGGTGGGCGTCGCACATCTTTCAAAAGCCAAAAGTTTCCAAATGGAAAATCTATCGCCTGGCTTCTTGTCTCGTGTGCCTGGCATGTGCAAATGTGAATACTAGCACTTACCTTCAATATCCAAGAATTTTTTGATTGAATAATAAAATACGAGATTATTCATCGCTTTTGTTTTGTGATGAAGTACGTTCGTGGTTGATGTCAGTTACTGATATTTGTAGTCTGTCAAATAGAAAAATCGAATCATCGAAATCGGAAATGCTCTCTGGAAATCACCGAACCTCAACAAATCTTTTTAACGGTACGATCGAGAAAAATCAGTTGTAAAATTACCATCATTTGCACATTGCTAACTCATTATTTTCGGAAATTTCTGGCATATTCGTCTTCAAGAAAGTGTTACTGAACAGACGAACGAAACGGATTGCAAGTGGAAACGAGGTAGCAGACTCGCTCATCGAATAACAATAGAGAAAAAGGGTCTACCGCCAAGAAGGATGTCAGTATGGTTGGGTCGATGGCTGGTCCGTTGGAGGGTGAAAGAGGCAACATCTAAATGGAGATATCTTGTATGCAGAGATCCTTCGTCCCGTCAGAACGACTTGGCTATGGCGCGAAAGCTATACGTAAGGAAAGTAGGCGTCGCACTTCTTTCATAAGGGGCCATAAAAAAGTTTTGTTTTGCGAATTTTTTTCAGAAAAACTATTAGAGATATCGATTTTTTGAGAAGAGGTATTCATTGTACATATCAATAACTGTATACAGTAATTTTTTCATAGTAATTAATTCAAAAATGGCAGCTGCACAGCGTTGTTGCGATGACATCTCTTTTTTTTGGAATCTACGGCCGGACACACAGCTTCGGTAATTTTTTAATTATGATGTGTTTTTTTAACTTATACATAACAGTAGCTAGAGAAGTACGTAGGACTTTTTCGATACAGATATTTTTGACAAAATGCCGAGCATCTAAAGTGACAGTTCAAAAATTTGGCCTCAAAATGGTTCGAAAATTATCAATAACAAAAAAACTATGCAACTAAAAAAAAATCCTACGTACTTTTGTAGATAATATATTTTTGAAGATATATTCAAAACGCAACTAAATCGGTGGTAAACTTTTTGAGTTATGTTTCCGGCCAACTTGAAAAGAGCAGTTTTGAGATAAATGCATTCAAAGTTTTGAGTAGTAGAAAATCATTGATAATATTGATATACCTTTAATCTGCAATGCCTGCACCATATGATTGTCCTTCCAATTGAGTGTCCTGCTCTTGCATTTATTTTCTGCTCGATTTTAAAGCCATTCTTGCCTCTTTTACAACTTCAGACAGCGATCTCTCTCCAAGCATTATGCGCTGATCGTCGATCGTCAGACACGTTTTGTAGGAAGTCACGCCGATTTCTCAGCCCATTTCTTTTATAATGTGTAGAATTGATGAAAACCCGTCATTGTATGTACAAACTGCAATATTTGTGGCTACATCTAAAACAGTTTTACCGCTAGAAACCGGTTTTGGGGCCAATGCTCACACAGTCGAATTGAAGCTTTCGTTGTTGTTTTGCGTGTAACCACCGATACATCGCGTAAGAAGATCATCACTGGTCAGTTCTTCGTAGATTGGTTTGATAACTTCATACACATTAGCTGGAAGAGCTGGCTTATATTTATATTTAGCCAAACTATTTGTAGCTTTGACCCTTCTCAGTACCTTTACCGAAGCGCACACAAGAGAGGTTCTCTGCTGATCGGGCGGCCTCCCATTAAAATTCGAAAATGGAGCATTTACAAATTTTTGCCTGTCATAATCTTTTGGGACAGCATTCTAGAAACCTTAATGAGTCATTTCCAAGAAAAAAAAAATCGATTTTTCGAAAAATCTGGAGTGGCCCAATCCCATAAGGCACAAGTTTCCAAAAAAATATCTATCATCTGTCTTTTTGTCATGTGTTTCGGTCATGTACAATTGTGGATTATTCTGTGCAATAGTGCACAATACTACCCTCACATTCTTGGAATTTCCAGCTCAAGTAACTGAATGTGGGCCCACTCTCCAATTTTTCTTATCATACACTTCGTTTTTTGGAATTCCAGACGACTTCGTCTTTGAGATACCATTTCCGAGCAAGCAAACGAATCAAATCGCAACAAGAAGCGAGGTAGCATACTTTCTCACCGAATAGTAACAGAGATACAGAGTCTAGTGCCAAGAAAGATGTTGGGCTAGTTGGTTGGAGGATTGGTCCATAAGAGAGTGAAAGAGAAATCATTTAAATAAGGATGTCCTACATATCCATCGCCCTATCAGAACGAATTGGCCATGGTGTGTAAGTTATACGTAAGGGAAGTAGGCGTTGGAGACTTTTCAAGTCGCAAAAGTTTTCAAAAGAAAGATCTATCACTTGGCTTTTTGTCTTGAGTTCCTGTCATGTACAATTGTGGTCGCTAGCAGAATGCTAACCCTCAATTTCCTGGAATATCTGGCTCGAATAATTAAATATGGAATTATTCGTCCATTTTCTTGTTATGAAGTTAGTTCATAGTTTCAATCTTCATGTACAATGAAGTTGCACCCTCATACGCAACGTAGGCTTCATTTTATTTTGTCCCACCGACGTACTCCAGGTTCCCCTGCAGAAAAGACGAGTCCCGGATGGACTCCGCAATCCGGGCGGAAGTCCAGGACCAATTTCCGAAGTCCATGATGGACTTCGGCTTTGAAACGCCGTTACTAAGCAGACGAACGAATCGAGTTGCAACTACTAGCGAGGGAGCATAATTGCTCAGCGAATGGCGAAAGTGAAAAAGGATCTATCACCAAGAAGCAGGTTAAGACGGTTGGTTGGAGTTGCTCCATAAGAGATTGAAAAAGGAAACATTCAAACGAGTCAAAACGATGTCTCGTATGCAGAGATCCCTCGTCCTGTCAGAACAACTTGGCCATGGCGCGTAAGCTCAAAGCAGAGGAGGTTGGCGTCGCACACCTTCAAAAAGGCGAAACTTCCCGGAAGGAAAATCTATAGCCTGCCTTCTTGTTTTGTATTTCTGTCATGTACAATTGTGAATACTTTAACAATGGTTATCCTAAATTTTCTAAATATAATGCTCTAAGTTTCAATATTAAAAGTATTAGCAAATGTTTTAGTCTTTATTTTCTGGAATTCCTGACAACTTCGTCTTTAAGAAATCGTTACCGAGCGAACGAACGAAACGAATCGCAACACGAAGCGAGGTAGCATACTCTCTCACCAAATAGCGAAAGAGAAAAAGAGTCTAGCGCCAAGAAGGATGTCGGGCTGGTTGGCTGGATGGCTGGTCCGTGGGAGGGTGGAAGAGGAAACATCTAAATGGAGATGTCTTGTATGCAGAGATCCATCGCCCCGTCAGAACGACTTGGCCATGGCGCGTAAGCTATGCCGAAAGACAAAAGTTTCTAAAAGGAAAATCTATCGCCTGCCTTTTTGTTTTGTGCTCTATTTTTATGTTTTATGGTCTTGGATATACATTGTGAATTGGATGTATATACATGGAGCATATATCTGTGCAGGTTTCAGTTCACATCGTCCGCGCCTATTTCTTTTTTCTTTTGTTGCACCTTACTTATTTTACCCTCTTTTCTTTCTCAGTCTCCATCGTAGCCCACAATAAGGGCAGACATTTCAGTCTTCCCTGGCGTGGCTTCGCGTTCCTCTTCGTCTTCCTTTTGCCTCGACTTTTCTCACCCTCCAGAACCCCGGGATCGGCTGATACCTGACGCAGCTGACGTTTTCTTACCAGACGTAACGCTGCTCCAAGGATGAACGAATCGCGGCGTATGGCTGTTGGGAAGCAACGTATGACGAAAAAACAAAGCCTGCCTCGACAGGGAAACGCCATTCCGTAGAAAACATGACTGAAGATTTTGTGAACGTTCCGTCAACTCGTCGGGAACTTATGTGTAAAAAATCATAATTTGCTTACCACTATGTGGCAATTGAAGATGAGATTATTGATCAATTTTACGTCACTAAATAAACTTGTGATTTTAATTGTTTAAATAGTGGAGTGGCATCTTCATAGAGACCTTAGTTTTTTTTCTTTTTTTTCTAATGATATGTTTCAATAGAGTTGCCGTATTTGTTTAGTAAGGGTTGTTCTCTAAAAAAAAAAGAATTTTTGACATCACTCCGCTTAGTAAAAATCTTTGTTTACTTTTTCCATCGTACAATATTGACTAATGGGCGAAAAAAATCTGTCGTATAATCATTAACCCATATACAATGCTTGCATACTGTTAATTATCCGAAATTGCTCCGAAAGAGCCTCGATTGGGATCATATACATACACCTCTTGAATTATGCATGGATAAGAGGAAGTAGTATTAAAATTTCGATAATTCGAAGACAGCTCATAGAGAATGTTTCTTCATACAAGTGTCAGAATAGCCTAAATATTATCCGAAACCAGCAAAGCTCGCCGTTTGACAAAAAGAGGGTCGATACTCTATTTTAAGCGACATTGGCGTCACTCAATTCTAGCCCAAACTGTACCATATGACTATGTCACACAAACACATTTCTATATGTATATTTTTTTGTCTACCACAACTACGTTCTTCATGTTAACGTTCTAGGATCATTTCCTATTCACCGCAATGATCGAATTTCCCTTTACATGGTAAACAAGCGCAGATTGCATGCTATTGATTCTTGTGTGAAGGTAGAACGATTCCTCTTGGGTTCGAAATTTCCGATTCAAGTCTTCAGAAATCACTTGCGTCAGGGATATTTCATGTTAGTTATAAATATATTGTCGGAATTGAAGAAATGACATAAAAATCAATGTTGTCCTGGTTTGGATAACCATCAGGTTACAGTACAAAATACGATAGAGTATATAAAATTACATAGTGGAACAACATTCACAGTGATTGTTATTTTGGAAGCGAAGTTCACCATTCGTTTAGTATTTTTTTAAGGACATTGGAGTCCAATCAAAATCATAGTTTTATGGATTTATTTTTATGTTGGATTTCCTTTTCAAATTATAGATTGGTCAAGTCCAATTCTAGCTCTTCCGACACCGCTTTGTAAGTCCGATAATTATTTTGAAAATGCAGTGAAATGGCTTGAAATGGAAAGCTTATTTGTCCAATTTTATTGATAATCCAATCACCAGAATAATTTATTACTGAAGTTTCTACATAATTCAAGTCATCAGAATCATCATTTCCTCCTTTCTTGACATAATTTCGAGTGTTATTTTGGAAATCCAGTCACTTCAGGAGTGAGAGTCTAAAATGTTAAGCTTCATTTGTAATTCAATGACTACATTAATTTTGGCTTCGGTTTCTACATGTCTGTGGTATTGTGCACATCCTGTCTTCAAGTACAGTGTGGAAACTGCATCTTGTGTCCTTTCTGTCGCTTTGCTGAACAACCTTGTCGGTGTACGAATAGTAGATTCATCTTACGAAGCAAGCGAATGCAAGCAAGAACTTCGCTAACCCGACACTCGTCTGCTCTTGTGCTCTGTGTACATGTATGTATATAATACTATTCACGTTTCAGCTTCCCTCTACTGATATACCAAATAGGTAGCACTGTTTATTCGCGTAGCTAACTCCCCCCTCCCGAGTTAGGGAGAGAGGATGGAGTTGCTAGCCGGTAGGGTGCTGCAGCCTTTCTCGTGATGCAGTACTTGGCTCGAGACGTTCCGAGTTTCCGAGTTCCTGTGCGGCCCCTCAGAAGTCCTCGGTTTACCCGCGCCTCATCTAGACACCCAAGACCATCGCCGCCCACATCCACCCTCTCTCGGTACCTCATTAAGCTTGGGGGTTGCACGAATGCGGAGCTTCCTTTGCGCACGACATCGTCGCCTCTTTCTCTCCCCGTCATCATCGTCGTCTTTCCCTCTGTGCATCTCTTTTGCTTTGCTCTTGTTCTTCGCTGAATTTGTGCACGTATCAGAGAAACGTATTCGACGCTTTCTAGAAATGACGCTGTACACTTGGAAGCAATAAGCAGCGGGCGGAGTTATACATAACGTGTTACAATTTAGATTATTGGGATAACGTAAAGTGGGCTATGATGTTAGATGTGAGCCCTAAGCATTTAAGATTTGGAATTCAACTTCGCTGAGTCTGTATTTTGAGGAGAGATCAAGAGAGACGGTGGAGAAATGGCAAATGGCGAATGTTCTCATTTATGGTATTGATGAATGCCTATAAGAATGTTTATCCTTGGTTGAGTTATCATCTCTTTATAGACTTGATCTCGGAGTAAATAATAAGAGCCACAGATTCTTGGTTTGATCCCCACTCATCGGATAATCATTTCGTCTCGTAGTGTGACTCCAATTATTCTAATTCCATGTTTGTTTGAACGAGAACCTCGTTTGCGATTCCTTGCGGCTGCTTACGAATAAACGACTTGGAAGCCTGTTAAGTTGCGTGACACACGAGAAAAATTTCGGTTTAGCTTCGGTTTCCCGCTCTGCAAGGATATCAATGGCATTTGTTTCGCTGTTTCATTCCATGAATTTTTACATACATATTCTCGCGTTATTCGTCTGTCACTTTTGCTGTTTGATTCTGTCGGCGCGGTCGAGTTTTTTGTTTCCAAAATCGTATTCTGTAGTAAAATTTTGTTGAGTGTATAAGATGAAGGACTGAAATCACAAAACGATTTCGTGTGTAGAAATGAGACTGACAAGGACTTTCTCTAAGCGTAAACTCATAACAGTGCATATAGGTAGGAAATGCATTTAATTTAGTTCCAATTTGATGGCTACATATTACATTGAAATTGCTGTATAGAGATTGGTTAATTGCGCAGACGAACAATTCACCAACCTGTTATTTCTGTACCAGTGTTTATATATATAATACGTTGCATTGGTCAATATTGTTACCATGTGGCAGACCGCTATACAAAGTTCCAGCTGAAAACCTATTGGAAGGCAAAAGGTCGATCGAAATAACTGATTCGGCCCAACACCTCGTCTACGTTGGGTAACTTCCATTCAAGATTGAAACAGTTTCGGGGTCATGGTCGATGGTCAGTTCCGATTAACGCTTTCAGCTACCAGATATGTCCCAGGAGACGAAAAGAGACCAGACCCCAGAAACCGTGGCAGTAAACTTGAGTACAGCCAACCTCTCCTAAACGGAAGTGATATCAGACTCTCGTATCTATCGATTTATTTTCATAGCCAGCCGTACGCAATATATGTATGTAGCTAAAGCTAGAGTCCGTTCGATCCTCACGAACAATACGCCGCCGGTCTATTCCAGCGGCCGGCTTTACATATATGTGCTATGACGTATGTACGTTGTGCGGGAATATATGTGTAGGATCGCGATAAGAGTGACCCACAAACCGAAAAAGAGATAGGCCAAACTGCGCACATAAAAAATATTCGAGTGGTCGATTAGAGAACATCGGCGTCACGTACTTGCAATATGAAAGTATGCAACGTGCATTGAAATTTTGCAATAATTGTTTTCCTAAGTGATGCAAGTTTTTAACGTCCCAAAGCTTTAGAATTCCAAAACCAAGGTAAAGATTGTATTTTGGTATTGCATCGACGAGGAAGGATTTAGACTCATCGCTATCTACGAGGACTGCTATGCTGCAATATACGCTATTGTAAAATCACATATTATGCACATAGCTATCTTACAGTTCGGACAGAGACGCGATCTTCGTTCAAACTATAGCATCGTGCAACACATATAGAAACAACAATGAAATACATTGAAATACAGGCTTGCAACTCACCCCTTTGGTATTTCCTAGCCTATTTCCTTCTTCGTTGAATACGTTGGCGATGACGATGTCGTAGAGACATAGCTATACAATTTTTGTTATTTCACGAATGTGTGTCGGTGTTGTAGTATCTTTAGTAGCAGTGCAGGGGTGCGAGAATGGGAGGAAATAGGAGAACGGTTCATTATTGCGGAAGCGTGCCCTCTTGTCATACACGAGTGACACCGAACTCTCACCCTCGACCTATACCTCCCTCACTCTTGACGCCCTTGTTCTTCGCACATATACTATTTTCCTTCGCTATAACCATCAGCATTCGCTTCACCCTCGCTCTTTCTTACCTTTATTCTCTCAGTGTTTTCTCTCTTTTACCCGCCCTCATTGTCGCTCCATCTCACTCGTACTTTAGCACCGACGGATCTTTTTTCCATTCCCTCGTCCGCCTTCCATTGCTCAACATTCGCGTCTCATTCACCATTCACCGATCCATCCACGAGTAGTTCTTTCGCTTCGAGGGACAATTCTTTTCTTCCGAGCTACTGCGATGTATACGTATCTTTCTTCTTGAACAACTCTATGGACAACTTGCACACCACTCAGACTTGACTTCTTGTGATATTCATTCTTGACTGTACTTCATACGTCATAGCCCTAAATGACCCTTTACTACGTTTTTTTAAACCTGGACTAGCCTGTGCCCACTTCTAGTCTCGATAAAAACCTCCCGAATCTGTCCGGGCCTCAGCCTGGCCCAATTTTTCGACACGTGGCTAAAATTAAATCAATTAAAACTTTAGTGTTACCTTCGACTCGCAATTCATTCGAAAGACTATGTATAGATTCACACCATTAGGCAATTTGTTACGAGGTGTGAACCCATCGGTGCTAAGTTATTGACTTCACGCCGATAGATGGTTCGGTGGAAACACAATTTTTATGTAAAAAAAAGTAACTCTTATTAGGTGTTAAGTTTTTCGCACTTTTCATGTTAACCTTGAGATGAAAGTAAACTTCTAAGTATACACATGTGTTAAGATATTCCGGATTCCACAGTTACATCCTGTTGTTATCACTCACACATTGTTAATACATTAAGAATTTTTCGGCAACTTCAAGATGTCCCCTTTTAAATCGTCATAAGATATTATTTATGCTCGCTGTGTACGAAATCTTTACTTCAATCCACGTGCACTAGGATTTTTACACTATTTATTTCGCCACTTGCATCTGCTACATACTAGAAACGTGAAGGGGGCGAGGCAAACTGTTCTGGAAGTCTATTGTTCCTCACGCACACCATAAATGTGTGTAACTAAGACGACTCTTATGCAAAACGGTGGCGCCACGTGAGAATTAGCGCCGCGCTAGAATACTTTCAACTCCACTGCGGAATTGAGTGTCCAGTCTGGTCCACCAATCGCACCCACCATTGGGTCCTACATTCACAAGTGTTAAATTTACACCATACTGAGTCATTTTCATTATTGACATGAGTAGAAAAATTAACTCAGTAGTCGGTATGAAAATAACTTCCACGATTATGTTGAGAATAAAACTGAAAATTTTGACTCCTAACACCGAACGATTCTACAGCTTGGATTTCTAGCGATGTGTGATAAAGCATAAACTTCCCGAGTAAAACTTTAAAGCGTTGTATGAGGCGTGAATACGGCGCTGCTAAGGTCGTGTCAGGGCCTTTTCACGAACCGGTTGGAGCCTGATTTGTACCTGAAATAACGTTCCAAATTTTTACTCGCGTTAGTGATAGCACTTAGCAGTGTTTCTCCAGCAGATGTTACGGTCGATGCAAATATCGTTCCATGTGACAAAAACGACCATCGTTCCACTCATCTAGTAGATGTTGCCAGTACACAGCGCACTTGAACCATCAGTTACAAGAAAAGCGAAATTTTGTAGCTTCTGCTGCCACTGCTTTTGCTGTATTCGTGTAGCCTAACGGAGAGGTAGAAGCTGCAGCGACATTGGCGAAAAGAGGAATCGTGCCAAGATTTAAGAATCCTCTTTGCACGGCATCTCCCAGCGGGGTAGCGTTACTGCTGCCCTGTCTTGCTTGTCTGGTGTGGCTTCCACCCTTCTTCTGTTCCCACCAATACTCTTTACCCCTCATGCTTTATTCTTTTCATCTTTCTCTCCATCTGTCCTTCCATTCCTCTGCCGGTGTACTTTGCCCGTTGTTTATTTGAATCCAAGCACAGCGGCATTTGTTTTTTCCCTGTAATATTGCCGGTTCAACTCTCCAAGCCAACCACCACCGTGTCCTGTATTCTATTCGAGAATAGTCGAGTCTGAGATCTCAAGTATCAAGCAACAGTTCGCGAGCTTCTCAAGTGCATATATTTGCGCGGGCGGTATATTACAATGTACTATATACCGGGAGTACTGTGTGCTCTGTACTCTTGTAGTAGACGTGCATTTGCGACTATAGGTACGTGTTTGTAGTTGTGCATTTCATGTGATGCATTAAAACACAAAGCCTTGTATGCAATCGATGTTAAGTGAAGTACACACATTAAGATCACAAGCGTACAACAAGACTAATCAATTATGCGTAGCGGTTGAAATTAATGTGGCTGTGAGAATTTTACTCTATTATTGACTTCTTGACTTCATTCGCATTTGCGATTGTAGGTACATGTATTGAAACACGAAGCTTCAAAAGCAATCAGTGTCAAGTCCATTACACACATTAAGATTACAAGTGTACAAAAGGACTAATGTATTATGCGTAACGGTCAATACTAATTTTTCTTTACAAATTAATACTAATTTAGCTTTCACGAGCTAACTATGTTATTAGCTCAGACAATACTTGACTTGACTATTGAATTCTTTATTTATATTTTCTTCTGAAAAGTAAGTGCCTTATGCGAATGTTCAAATGAAAGAAAACACTTTCCTGGATTCTTTCACGAACGTTTTTTAAATTAGTTTTATTTTTTGAATTAGTTTCGTTGAATTTTTGAATTTATCCGGATTTTTTCTGTTCTCACGTATTCTGACGTATTACTCTTATTTCATATGGCTCTTCTCATAGTCCATTCGCGTTATTGAGAATAAAAATGAATTTCTGGCAAGTTGACGCGGTGATCGCAATGTATTATTCTTGGCACGCTTCTTTAGCTTCCCCGCTGCTCCGGTATTGTTACAGCAATATTTCTCTTTTATCGCGTACACACATACACATGCGCACTATTCGGGAGGAAAAAACGTCGCGAAGAAATAAGGAACATGAACGCACGTTCGTCGCTTTCCTGCTCCTGGTTCCTCAGTCATGTCACATATGACCTTAGTATATACATTATAAAAGATACCGCACTATAGTTTGAGGGACTAAACCCGAAAGAAGTATGGTACCTACATTTTTATCCCTTCGCTTCGACAGAATGTTGCTGCACCAGCAACAAAATTCGCCCCAAGTTTTGTACAACTGCAGAAAAATAAAACGTACGAGAAGGGTGATGGACTAAAAAAAAGTTACTTATGCCGTATCCGAACCTCGTGACTTCGTCATCGCATTTATTGCCTCGGATTTACTGAGATGAAGTGACGAACTGTAAGGACGGAAATTTTCAAATTTCATAACATAATCTTAATCTACGCTAACCGCTGAGGTTTTTTAATCTGATGTTGTAAATTGAGAAACTCCGCGGGAAGACCTCGTTTAAATGCGGATAAAATTGAATTTTTCTAAAATGGGAAAATCATATCAATACTCCGGCGTAACTTGAGCTTTTAGGAGAAGTTAACGCAGACTGAAGCATAGCAAATCCGGTTTTAAAGCTGGAGAGAGATGTCCGGCTAATTTGGAATTGATACCCCAGCCCGTCGAAATTGGAACATCCCTAGGATTTGAATTGGGAATCAGCTAGTCGAGGTAGAATCCTGAATTATCTAACAGCGGAATGCCTTCGCCGTCTCTATCCGTACGTCCCTTTCTCCGTAATTCTGGCTCTATACCTAGCGGCTTCCCTTTAGCCAATGCGCTCGCGCACAGGGCACTACATCCCAGAATCCCCTGGAGGAAACAGCCAAATGCTGCTGGTTCCCGGCGAAAATCGTCTTAATACCTAATCCCAAGTCCAAGCTGCATTCTGCTCTCACTTCCTATTTCTGAGCGTTTCGCTAGCTATTTTGATAAGTACAATGAGCGACAGTAGGCAATCAGAATATAAACGGAGAAGGAAACAAGAGCGAAGGAATTTCTATTTATCCTTATAGTATGTTGCTTGTTGAAGCCCGAAGTGCACCCTTTATTTACACAGGCGCTTTGTTCAATCGTTCCCTTTAGCTTACCAGGAGTATTTTCTATCTACGCGGTCTTCGTTTTTCTGATATCACATTTCTGACCGTTACTTGTTAAGTTTTATTCATCCCCGTGTTGGAAAAATTGGGGTTGGGTCTAGACAACCCAACCTGAAGACAGGACATTCCAGGATAAATAAGGACTTGTTTTGAACTGATTCCGAATCTTGGGCTCCAGAGACTGTGCAGAGTCCGGCTTAGATCCCGGATGAGTCTGAAGCTCAACTCTGGACACCACCTTGAATTCCATCTGAACTTTCGGACCTGGACTGGTTCCTAATACGCGCGGGGTAATTTCACAGGTATTAAGTCAAGTGCTTATTGGAAAAAAAGGGTCTCTTCTGGTTTTATGCATCATCAATCTTCAATGAGGCACTGCTAAGAACAGACTTACGTTGATATAAGCCCTAGGTGACTTGCTGTTGATCTTCCCTACTTCCTATAGCCCACCTTACAGTTTACACCAAGTGTAATTCAGGACAAGGCCGCTCGACAGCGATGAACTTTCAGACGTCCAGTACGAGAGTACAAGGGGGGGGGGGGAGCGGGGAGTAGTGCTTGATGAAAGGTAACGCGCACTGTACATTAAACGCCAAGACCACAGGTTGGAGGAGAACAGGTCGCGTGGTTGCTCCGCACACAGTACGACACGACAAGTTGCTGGTGGTGTTGGTAGTGGTATACGACATGTGCAAGGTGAGTCTGGGGGCTTGTCAGAACACTGGCTCCTAGAAGCGCCAGAACCAGTAGCGGCAAAACTAGTGGAGAACAAGTTCACACTCCATTGCCGGGTAGCTCCTACACGAATAACACACCCCTATCTTCAGGAGGAAAGTAGTTCTATGTAGTTGGCAGAGACGGCAATGGGAGTTGCGTACGTAGGTACTATACGGACAGTAGGATACAAAGAGATGGAGGTCGTATCGTTACCTCAGGGGAATAGTGTAGATCGAACGTGTAGAACGACAGTAAGCGAGGAAAGGAGTTTCAACGACACACGACAGACAGAGTCAGGACTTTGGACTGCAGTCGTTGGAAAGCTCTTGGTTGGGATGTGGCACGAATGCCGTGCGGCGAATGCTGAGGATTTAACCGCACCAGTGCCGATTGTTTGCAAACTCGTGTGCCCCGGACCGCATCTTCGCCCAGCATGCCACTGGCAGTTCACCCCCTATCTGATCTGTTGTATAGCTATATGGCATGACCCCTTTTCCGCGGGCGCAGGACTCACAACCGAGTGTTACAACTCCGATTACGTCCGAGATGCGCGGCTGCTGACTATATGGGTTTCAGAGCGAGTTTCAAGGACACGCCTTATACTATCCGCACAAACTACTTGTCCTCTTTCTTTCCTTGTTTTCATGAGCAACCCTGTTGGCGAACGAGCTGATGGTACCAAGTTCTCCAATAACGAAGCTTTTCTTGAAAGGCACATATTCCTTCCAAGCGACTCGGTTCCCGTAGAATAACCTGGTGAGATAGCAGATTTTCTGCTGGGTTCAAAATTGAGTAGCGAAATGTTTTTGCTAAGAGTTTGACGGGCTAGATCATATGGACAAACACCGCTTAAGTTATGCGTGACATTTATGTTTATCACATTAAAAATGGTGTTATAGCCACAAAATGACAAAGAGAAAATGGTTTGCTGACCCAACAAATCTTTTGCTAAAATGGTAATAATATTGTATTATGCGCTAGCCCAGCAAAATATTCGGTTGGACTAGTAGAAAAATTTCTTAGACTACCGAAACAATTTGTTGCACTGGCAAAGAAATTTATTGCCCTGGCAAGTAACGCCATTTTGACACTGTTCTTGCATAAAACTTGCTGGTATAGCAAAATCGTATCTTTCGTGTGAATACAAAGTTATCCTAGGTAGAAAAGATGAGAGGTCTAGTACAGGATCCAGTCCTGGACGGGTTCAAGATTCAAGTTCGGGTGGTCAAGGATAGATAACACGATCAATGAAATCCTATTTTCCATCTTGAACGGCTTAGATTCTATCTGAGATTGCTTAAATCCTAGCTTAACAGCATATTAATGCCGAAGTCTTAAAACATTTGAAAAAGCGTTTCTCAAGTTTCACGTCATTGAAAGTTTCGTCGTTCATCAGGTACAAAGTTTTTTTTGGCGAAGGTAAGGCGCCTTTTGTCAACGACAGATTGTTCAAGCTGATTTTACGTACAAGTCAGTCATTATCGATTTCTTCAGAAACTTTGGTCAATGGACCGCGAAAGTATCCAGAAAATGGTAACGGGATCCAAATAACGTAAATGGGATCGCCTCAAGCATCTGGCGGAACTACCAGCGACCTCTACATCTGAAGATCAGACGTCTAGCTTCGTATCTACTTTAAAATTCTTGTGAATAGAGCTCTCTGAAGATTTCATCATATCTTTTCTTTAATTCCGTAATGCGAAAGAAGCAGATTTATTTGCTACGTTCAGAAATTCGAGCTTTAGCCCTCAAGCTTTAACCTACAGTGGTTTGGCAGACCTGCTTGAGAAGTCACAGCCAATCGAGATTCCTGCCACATTCAGCGTTATCAACTGTTAACTGCACTCACGTTTGATTATGGTTGTGAACCACCTCGTTTCGCTTGTTTCACTGCGCTTTGTAACGTTCAAATTGATTGACGGCTACACCGATATTATGACCGTTATCATCGAGAGCGATGGAACATTGGAAACTGTTGCTCGATGGTGTAACTCAATATTCACATTCAGCGAGCAAATTGTTCGTTTATTGGCTAGAAAAAAATGAAGAACAGTTAATGACTTCACTTTATTTTAGTGTTGCGCGTCGCATATTACTTTATGCTTACTGCCGTTGTCGATAAAAATTGTTTTGCCGAAAGATATTTTCGTTCCTCCCTAACACAAATGGAAAAAATGCTCAACGGCATATGAGTTATAGACGGAAAATACGCTAATGCATGGGATCGAGCTCATAAACAATTAATATAATGCGCTGGCTATGGATATCATCGTTGCGCAACTCTAGACGACTGCAAATAAAAATAACGCACATACACCGTCAGCATGGACGTTAATTATTTATAGTAAGCTGCATTCTGAATCACCACGCATAATGATTACGGATTTGCTCTGGGTAAATACATATCCATGCATGTAATCGTGTTCATAATATGGAAGCGCGTGCATTCATCGATAAATTACAATAAACCGCCGTTGGTCATCCTATATTCCGAGATCTCACACGTTAACCCGGAACAATATTCCTCTGCGGCTCCCCACCGACTCTTCCCAACGCACCATACACCACACGATGAATGCAATGTTCACCATAGACACCAGCTGAAAATTCCAAAATCCGAAGAATCATTGCGTCGTTCATAATGTGATGTTTGTAGGATAATTTATTACTCGAACTCTCGAATGCTTTTTCAATACGATCAATTGCGTCAACAGCAAATATGACAGCCTTGCATTGACACGCATCGTGTACCGCCAGCTATTGTCATCACGTCACATCGAAGAATAATTTTATGACCAATAGCAATGGAAACTGGGGCTCATCCATATTTGCTTGAAGTTCAATTCAAACAGACAATGATGCTGAATTGTTCATTGCGAATTTTCATTGATGTCAATGAATAACACTATCCGAAATAAATGTAACAAAATTTTATAACGACTTAAAACAATTTCAGCCTACGAAAGTATATTGTAGTAGATAATTATGGGGAATCACCACTGCACGGAATCATAGAAACAAATATATATATACATTTTCTTTTTTATGTTGGTTTAATTTGGTTCACGAAAATATGCGTAGAAACGTAGAGCACGATGATCTACATGGGCGTATCTCACAAATCTTTAACTTTTACGGCCTCAAAGAATAAGAATCTATTTTAAGTGCACAGGGGCGCCTATTTCTTAAACCTATTCCTTAAACCTATAAGATTTTTTGAAAGCAATATTCGTTCATGGACGAGTTATTTTATACAGGGTACCCGTATAAAAAAAAACAGTGTAATTTTCAACTGAAAATAATTTATTTAGGGTGAATTCATCATCAAAACTATCTCTAACAGTGTTTACCAATGAAATAAAGTTTTTAAAAAAGATTCGACTTATCAGAACTTTACTTCTTAATAAATGAGCCATTGAAAGGTATTTCCTTCTAATGGGAAATTATTGTTATCCAATATTACTCGAATCTTATACAGAAAATAAAAAATGTGATGGGCAATGACTCTACTAACTCAAAATATAATTTATATAATCTAGGAACAGTAATATAGTTTGAATTCATCATCGGAATTTATAAGCCTGACATTTTCGATCCTGGCAATTAAATACACATTGATCAAGAAAAAAATTGTTTCTCGTCGTGTGGTCGCGCACATCTGGGCACATCTAATTCGTGATAATAGTAACGTCCTCAGATGTAATTCTATTATCTTGATTGATTATATTGGCAGAACAACGATGCGAAAAACCTTCTATTTATTTATTTATTCCACACGCAGCAATATGAGTCCATTTACAAGAACGCTGCGATAAATAACATTTACTCTCTGACATAAATTTTACTTCATTAAATCCGTCATGAATGTATCTTCATGTATATCCAATTCACTTGGCTAAATTAGCTTGTGCTGATATTCCTGAATATAACGGTGGATATCAGTTCACCATAAGAATCGAGTGACAGACGTTCACAAGATACCCGCTCAATTTTCAGACATGTTTGGCGATTGCAATTAGGTCCATTATGTTTATTACACCTTACCAAAAGTTGATGATTTTTTTCTTATTTTTCTGGAGGTCTATATCAATGCTACTCCCGTACAAAGTGAGGCGAAAATCAGAGTTACACGCGGAAATGTTAATAATATCTGCATTTAAACCAGAATATAACAGCCGATTCGTGAACTACAAGATTAAATTTCTTTCATCAGATAGATTATGTCTCACACATCTAAAAAAAAGTATGGCAGACGAAAAAGGACGAACGTCCAAATAATAAGAGTAGCGCTAGCGTCTCGGTCGTGAGGAGTTTCGTAAGGCATTATATAAATTTTTCTTTTAATACTTGGCGTCGAGAAGCTACCGCGTCTCTTGATGATACTCACGGAATTCATTCTGTGTAAGTTACTATCGTATTCCGCCGTTGAGTTACACGAAAGTCAAAGGTTTCTGGGATACGCCATATATGATATTTTCGCACGCCAACAACACATATATCAAATAATTTGTTAGACTTATCGAATAATCTCTAATCATGATGTATTAATGATTACATGCTGCAAGTTAATCCAAGAATTAGGTAACGGTAGAGTCGAAATAATATCAATTTCCAAAATGGAATATCCTGAGCATTAAACTCTTTCGGTAGTGTGGTTTAGTGAAAGAGTCACGCAGCTTATTGTTGGCCCGAAAATAAATGTTACTACCGTTATCATAGGATTTATCAACACGACAGCTTTACCCTCGTATCTGTATACAGATTAAAACTGTGATCAACCCTGAGTCCGGGTATGTTAAGGGCCTGCGTGTTCCGGGCTTATCAGCCACAGCTCCCTCACCCACACGCGGGATAACGATCGGACATTTAGTACTGCTGATAGTAACGCTAATCCGAAGTCAGGGCAAAGTGAGGGTTGCCTCACCGCGTTTATCGGATCTGGCCATTCTCGTAATGAAATCAATCATTCCCTTTTCCTACGCCTATACGTTTAATTGGATCGAAAATTCGAGTTAAAATATTTATAGCAACGTGTATACCTACATGTGTAATGCTAAGCTAGTCTTTTGCAGCTCTAGCTTCAAATGCGGTCGGTAAAAATCCTCCAAAATATTCATTACTCACTGATTTCTAGCAGGTTGGTGAAAATCGTCAAAAAAATATGTCCGTTCATATACAAATTGGATATATTGTCTTATGTGTGATTTCTCAAGAAAAACATGATTCAGTTTGTTTCATCACCTCTTCATTGCAGATCTTCCCGCGGTAGCATAAATTTATTTTTGATTGTACTTCGGTGTTGTATTGAATAATCGTGAATTAGTGCAATGATCATGTTACGTTATATCCAATTTGGGTTTCCTGCCATAGGAACCTTTTGTTTCCGTTTAGGATTATTGATCGTGAGTAGTAAAGACAAATCACCATCAAGTCGTGTACAACACGCAACGCGGTCGTGAGGATTGCCACATTACGAGCTGCGAATCGATTTGTCTTTATCAGTGACGAGAGCACCGAGGCCGATAGGAATCCGGAATTTAGTATACTCGATAGTGACAGTAATGTAACATGACTGAAGAGCGACAGAGTTGTCGGTGCAGTGGTTGCCAATCAACGATATTCGCCAAATCGAATTCACTGATAAAAATCATGTAATGTTAATTATATTACCCCGTGTTCTAGATTAGACTTTTTTCTATAAGAACACTGAAAGCCTTCCATTGGAAAAAATAAATTTTAACGTATACTAGAATGAAAATAATAATGAAAAATAAATGGACGCATATCGGTCACTGCACCGAAGTTCAGCTACCAAGAGTTATTTTTTTGTTCTTGAATAAATTCCGACGAATATGATTTTATTAGTGTAGAGACTTCACCAAATTTCTCTCGTGATGAAAAAGCTATCCGATGACATATTAGAATTTTTTTTGTCATTCAAACGACTCTATCTTGGGACAGTTTCATCGTATATACATTTTTGGAAAATGGGAATGTGTAGAATTTAAGTACCTACAAAACAAATGAATATAGATTTATGTGGGGCATTGTAGTTCAAATTTACTCGAATTTTCTGAAAAAAATATCAATAATATATTTTCTTTCGAATATGATTCAGAGTTACTAAAAACTTCCAAGCCCAAATCTTAAAAGAAAAAAATTTCTGCGATCCTCGCTATAGTTGAGTCGAATTCATTTTCTCGAATTATGAATATGATTAACGGATGTTGAAAACGGTTTTTGTAATAAGATTACAAATCGTTGAAAAGATACAGCCACATTTTCCACAATAAAATCCACCATGTCGGCACGATTGAATGATAATACTTAACCATTACGAAAATTGTTCTGAAAATTCGTTATTCATATACATAATTCGAGCTTGAATGTCGCGAGGTTTTCGCAAGAAAAAAATATATTTAAAAAAATGATTATTGTTTACTTTTACCATCCGAATTTTGACCAATAGAATTGCACCACACGACGTCACGTGATACAACCTACACGGAATTATACTCATGATTTTTGATAATTTTGTCTGTTGCTATATATACAAAACAAAAGATCATTTAGCCGCGTTAACCATCTGTCAAACGGACAGATTGTTTTCAATTGTGACAGTCAAAGGATTTTATCAAAGATAAACCGTAAGTTTCGTCTCATAGTGCAATTCCATTGATCGCAATTTGGATGGGAAAAATAATCCCCCGAATACCACTCGAGCTTCGAAATTAATCTGATATTTCTCTCAAGGTTCCCTGTACACAAATGAGCTTTTCAAGTTTTCCAGAAAAATCACTCGCGCTACCCGCTCGTGATTTTCTAACCTCGACAACTTGACTCGTTCATTTGTTTGCAACGAACTGATCGCGAAATTTCCGATAATTTGGAAGCCCTTGAGGTATTACAAATGATAATTTTTTGTTGTTGAAAATTTGGGTTGATTTGAGCTAAAACGTCCCATCAAATCGATATTAATTTTTTTCTGCATGCCATAAAATTCCACACATTTCTATATTTTCAGAAATGTGTGTACGATGAAAAAGTTCCAGAATCGAGTCGTTTGAATAAGGCAATTTAATAATTCTATTATCTCATCAGATTTCTATTTTATCGTATGGGAATTTGGTGGAGTTTTCACAATAACAAAACCCGATTTCTTGGAATTTCTTGGAAAAAAAAATATATATATTGATGGCTGAATTCCGGTGGAATAATTCACATGCGATTTTTACTTGAATTGTCAGTAGATGCGTCATTAGTGCTTACTGAAACTTACTCCATCCGGTGCCGCTGGTATAACACGTCTACCCACCTACGAATATTGCATGTAGGTTCTTCAAAGAGACATTTGCAATGGGGAGCTCTACAATTCAAATACGACGTCTACTCAATTAATCATTCGGGTGGAAATTGAAGTGATGTGACACATCGCGGTCGGCATTAACGGTAACGGTAATCCAATCTACTCAGAGACAGTAAATATTTTGTTACAGAAATAAATGCGCATCCTCTTCCCTGGCTAGACCGCAACAAAACAGAACTGTCTTTTTTTTCATTAAATAGTTATAAATTGAATAATTTGCGACGGCGGCCTTTTGCGATCTGTTGGAATGAAACTGCATGTAAATGACGGTAATGGAATTAACCCTGTCTCTCAAATTCGCGTAGAATTATTCGATTGAAGACCCATTGTCCATCAATGTATTTGTTGAATGCATCCGTAGAGGTATAGCGCTTTGGGAATATTTGGTACAATGAAAACGGTATTCGGTACAGTGGCTTGATGCAACGTCCGTTATATTACATTGTTATTATTAATAGGTGGAGTTCGGTGTGAACCCATGTATTGTACATTGTAGCACGGACAGTAGCCTGAATCTACGCTCCAGTTAGCGATATTTTACTTTTCATCGTTTCGTCCAGCGGTGAAATTTCAATCGACAAATGCTGACAGCTGTATGCTCACCATAGTCTATGTACCATTGAAACACATTAATTACAAACGCATTGTCAGTTGGTCAACGTTTACCTCGACATCACGATTTTTCTGGCTGCTTTGTTTTGGGTTTTCATGTTGAAAAACAACGGGATATTGAAAAACACAGCTTTCTCTGTTTGGAAGTACAAACTGGAAATTCCCCTTCACGCTCGCTTGTTTGTCTGTATATTTTGTTGATATTTCATATAATCACTAGGAGGCCATTTGGACTCATTGTGAACACCCGCAGTTGTTTTCAATTTTGTTGTGCAAAATCCCACAACCAACAGAATCCGGTTATATCTCCTAAATGCACATGGAATAGTTATGGCTTGTGGACGATCATATCAGATTCAAAATAAACCGGTCCTGACATTTCGAATTATTAGGTACTGAAAACAAGGTTCAAATGGGAAAAGCTAGAGTGTCGCTTAGGGGACTAAGAATAACCGGCACCTGGGAATGAGGTCATAGGGGTATTGTTATAATCAAGCCTTATATATTTTAAGAGTAAGGGCCCATAAGAGACTTGGAATGATTCAGTAACCGAAAATATGGTGACTTAAGACAATTCGATGTAATGGAATATTTTAGTCAAAATACTACAATCAAGTAAGCACTACCGAGGATTATAAATGAAGTCCATATTTCTAACGGTACATTGGACAAAAGGATTGTAACCGAGTGATCGAACAGAATGTAATGCGGCTGCAACCACATCCCGGCACATCGCATTGCACAGACAGCGGGGTAATCGTGGGTGGGAAAGAGAGTTGGGCGGAAGAGAGGTGGATGTGGGAGGGTGGGTAAGGGGGGGGGGGGGGTACCAACCGTCCGCTCAGCTAAGTATATTAAATCAGCAATCAAAAGGTCGGTTAATCGGAATGCTACCGAGAGGTGGGGAAGTGAACAGCGTGAGCAGCAGCATCAATAGTGGTAGTAGTGGTGGCAGCAGCAGCAACGTGCCGAGATTTCGCTACCCTCCGCATCCTGGTCACGCCTATTACCCACCAGCCGGGTCCTCACGCTAATACGGCCAGACATTAGGTTATCTCGCACTGGTTCTCTCTCCCTTGTCTCTTCCCCCTTTCAAGCCCATTTCCCGTAACAACCCCTCTGTGTATTCCGTTTCGGACACTGGCCAGCGGTTGGATGCAGTGATTCGGTCAAACACGCGGCTATCTCTTTGATATATTGCCCGGTGGCAGTAGTAGTCAGAGTCGCGTGGTCTTTTGCAGGGTACGATTGGAGGGGATGGGCGAGGAAAACTTCACCCTCAGCGTCATCTTTTTTTATCGCGTGTTTTTTTTTTCTCATTTTCTGTTCCGCCGGCTAGGGGCTCACGTCCACTTTGGCCCATACCAGTTCTCCATCCACTCTCTGCACTTTTCTCGCTCTCGTCTTACACGTGTTGAGCCGCTGCGATTGCGGACTTTCATCTCACTCTACTGGCAGAGGTTTCCGCGCGTACCGTCGGAATTCCAACCGCTCACCGGTCTCTCTATGAACTTTTTCAGCATCCCGTGTACGATATTCCTGGAAAATCTGCACTCGTCTCTGTGACCATGCTTGCTGGTGTGGGAATACCTTTTTTTTTTAATCTCGCATACGAGCGCTTCCCCCGGCCCGTAGTATTTCGTTTGATAATCCAGTGAACGTGCGCTACTGTCCACCCCCAGGGGCTCGCAGCCCTGGGCCGTAGCTGTGCCGTGTGTGTTGTGCGCTTCGAGCTAGTGGTTGCCTGCCATGCATCTAACCACCCGTATATGTAGTACTGGCCGATCGATCGCCAGTGAAAAGGATGACTGTCTACTTCGAGCTCACTCGCCACACGTTCCTATACCCCTTTTTCTCGGCCAATACGTTTACCACTTTCGACTTTGAGTCAAAAGTTATCCGTTAATAGCTATAGGAATACACGTGGAAATCACTGCTTCTCATACCTTACCCTCTTTCAATAGTTCTCGTACATCGTCCCTTCGGTCGTCACTGGCTGCGTTTTAATCCTGTCTAACGAGTGTAAGCGAAGGCAAAGGGTCCTCCCCAATCTCATTGACAGTTTTTTTTTCTACCCATTATCCCTCTTTTCCGTAGCTCTCGTCACATGAAAAGTATAGTTGTTTTAATGACAATTTTATTTGAATTGCACAGTATTCATTCGCAAGAGGATTAACATTTTACAAAGTGGAAAGTTGAGGTTTTGTAAAGCAAAGCTTGGCGATATATATCTATGTAATTATTATCTTTATATGTTAAATAGCGTATAAGCTGACTGTTTCATTAATGGAAACTACAAATCCTCTAAAAGAAGAACACCTAAATATTGCACACCGGTCGCACGAAAAGAAAGCTCTATCGATCGAGTGCGATTTTTTTTCACTGGCCGATGCTCTTTCCAGTCGTTTCTGTTCTTTTCCTTTTCAGCGCCAAGTCACTTCGATACCTTTTGCCGACCTCCGCTTCCGCGTCCCGTATCAATCTGACTGACCCGTACCTCGTATCTACGGTTCCGCCGTTGTAGCCTCCAATACAATCGGCACTACGTATACTACGTACTATACGTACACCACCTTGATTCACGTACCTCGAATAAAAGAGAGAGTGCGCCCGTACGTTCACATTGACTGAATATTTTATTCGATAAACGGTCTCCGTGGAGAAACGAGGCTTCGACGTACGGCTACTGGTAAAAGCTGCCGACGTAAATACGTGCCTGAGGTGCACACATACGTAGTGATACATATATGGTCGTGGCTCGAAAGCTCTATCTCGCAATCTCGCTAACCACCACTGACTGGTATGTTCTCTGCTTTCATACACTGTATGTACCATAATGCTCCAGTCCAGTGATCCAGTCCCGGGTTATACTCTTGAAAACTACATCATTTAATAATAATATGTAACAGTGGAATAGAATTTTTTATATTCAGTATGTAACGAAGTTTTACAATCAGGGGCTTTGTTCAATTGGTTCTATATGTTATAGGATTACTGCTTCCGTCGTGTTAGTGGAATGCGTATCAACTCTACAAAGTGTTGATGCATATTTATGTGATGATTCACAGATCTCGATTTTCCAAGCGGACGATGCATAATTATCATACCCTCACAGTTGATAAATATTGGTTCTACGGGAATCTCATATTCATGAAGGTTTGAACCAGATATTACACGATTACATCGATGCATTGATCACTTACAAACATCCGAGAGGTGCCGAATTTTCCTGCAGCTATGGAAAGAAAATTATTTTTGAATCACGACCGTGTTCCTTAAATGATAAAAATGTATTCAATTAAATTATATACGTATGTTAATTTTCATTCAGCTCATAATAATATTCTATGCTTTTGGTCCACTTATTTGAAATAAAGTTTTAAGATGAAAAACTTTTACACATTACTGAATTATTGAAAATTGTGGATTATGGATTGGAGGTTGTTTCAAGCACTTCGTTTTGCAGAATGTACGTTCGCGTGCAATCTTTATATCAAGCAATTTTTCAGTTCATGAAAATCGATAGTATCGACGCTGTGAGAAACGAGCACTTCGATTCCTGGGGCACAACGAGCACGCCAGAGCAGCTTTTGCCGTGTCTGACTATTCTGGGTGTAACTACTGGCCGGGGATATCGTCGCCTACAATGACTGTACGGCTATCGTGCACCGCGTGCGGCCACCATGTTCGCGCAGCCTTCGGTACTTAACAATTTTTTACGAACTTCATGGAAGACTGTGTCTCTACTGCGCTACGCTTCACCTCTAATCCCCTGAAATGATCCACAGGATTCAATTAAATCCGAATCTATTCAATTCTTCCAATCCTTTAATAAAATTAAGTTTTTGCGAACGTGATTTCATGTTCGCTTTCATTGAATACTTGAGTTACTTTCAATAATAGGAGTGTAATTAGAAATACGAATTCAAATAACAGAACTCTATCCTATCATCATTTGCTTCGCATACGAGGCATTCCATATGAATTTAGCCACCAAAAAAATATTAGTATGAGTTCAAGTGATTATGATAGATACACTAGATTCTATATATTTCATGTCTCTGGCGAAATATCTCATGTTTATCATTTTCTATTCAACCTCTATATGAATTACATACAATTACTTATATAAGTTAATTAGTTCGATAGTTCACGGTGACACTTTAAGAACTTTTTTATTAATGTTGGAATGATAATTCCCTCGGGTGATGCGGGATATCGCTTTATAATTAACGTTTCCTCCGACGTAACTGTGAAGCTTTGGCATTTTTTAATCCCCAGAATGGGTGGGGATTAAAATAGCGGATGGCCAAAATAGCGAGGGCTAAAATAGCGAATTCAAAAATGAGGAAAAGTCACTGGCAGCTTGCACTGCTCGAACGGACAAATGAGCGCTGATTCTCAATTAGTTTTTCAATTTGGTCACGAAAAAACGCACATTTTTGTTTTTCTTAAAGATGTTAATACGATTCTTGACGTTCTCGAGATATCGTAGGTATAATGAAATATGAAAATCATACCATATTTTGTCAGGAAAAATGTTTAAAAAATTAAATTTTGGTTTACCTATTTTAATCACTTAACCTCATTGATAAACTTTTTTGGATTTTTTTTTGGCTCGCTAAATTCATATGGAATGCGTCATATATATTTATTTATTTATTGAGTATTATTTGTGTTCATTCAATGGACCCAAAAGGTACTTCTTCAAAAAGTTCATGAGTAACGGAAATCACTCTTATCGTTTTATTTGTTCTGTGATTAGTTACAAGAAAAATAGTTGTGAAGAGATTCAGTTTGGTGGCAAATTTGACATAAGATCACGGGCGCTGCAGCTCCTATCACCTTTGAATAAAGCTTATAAGAGCACAACAGCGCAAAAGTATTTCAAACACGCGGGTTAGGGTTAACAGGTGTATTTAGCCTTGTATCCTCAGAAAAAAGTTGGAAAGCATAGTTACAAATATCTATAATAAATATGTATTTATATGTTGAGGTGATCGGTAAAACAGGGTGTCTGCAAATCTCTACCATGCCGTCCCTTAGATCGGTTCCAGATATATAAAAATAGCGCGGATTCTTCTCGATTGCTTATTCCAACCAACACCCAAGTTGGTTGAAGCTTCCTCTTTAAAGTACATGGAGTTTTTCGGTGTTCGCGGCGTTCATTTTATTGTCATATCAATTTATGTTAAAAGAATTTGAAATTTGCACAATTTAGTCTTTGAATATACTGGAAAAAATCACCAAACCTCCACCGTTAATATTTCGTTGTAATTATTCCATAATTTCATATAATCGATCAAATTCAATTTTACTCTGCAGTATTACTGAAAATACATTTACTAATGTTCCTGTCTATGTTTTATATTATACTTGTGATATACATGTATACTCCCGATAGTTATAATAATGGGAATAATCATAATGAATCCATCTGTCTTTTTGAACAGATATATTAAATTTGGAATGTGAGATGATTGCTAGATGTATGAAAATATTTCGTGAATTCGGTACGCGAGATCAGTCCTCTTTTCATGCGTACCTCCGCATCGACATCGATCCTTCCAGCTGTTACGGCTTGTACACACCGGATACACCATATATGGAGCGAGGAGAGTATTATATTCGCTCTGCACGTAGCGAGGTCCCTGCACTAGTAGTAGCGCCGATGGCGAAGTATAGTCCCGGTGATTCCGATCCCTTTGTCCCGATGCTTCCGGTTTGTGAGAGTCGAACTTCCGGCGCGCTCATGTGCCGTACTCATCCTTTTCACCGAGGCTGTTTATAGAGCTGTAAAAACGTTACGATATTCCATCCTCGTACGCTACAACCTCCGTCTGTGCGAGATACATATTGGCGGAGCCACGATATCTAAGTGCGTATATACTTCGAACTATATTCTAGTTACATACCGAACTATCCTTTTCCTCATTGCCGGAATAACTATTTTGTATATCGTTTCACTTTACATTGATGTGTGTGAACTTATCGATTTGATATATTCAGCTATCGAGTTTAAACCCATAAATTTCTGCAAATATGAACGTATTCGACTTAATAATTTTTTCATATTTGATATTTGGTAAAATAGTACTTTGTGATACTAGAGCGGAAAGTGGACTTTCCGATGAAGGTTAGGAAGTTGATGGCACGAGCCGACGGCGAGTACTATCTAACCGCTCTAGCCGCTGTAACCACCGCCGGGAATTTGCTAATCATTACAAGTATCACATGTAAATTTCTGAAGCAGTGTAGCGAAAGTATGTGAAAAATCAGTTTTCATGCACTAGTGCGGAAAAAGGGGGTGAAGAAGTAGAAAACGTGGCGTTGCGCATGCACAGTCAGGTTTTTTCCTAGGCAACCAGAAAAATGTCACTTTCACTACGCGGTGCAGAAACGAAAAAGGCATTTATTATAATAAATATATTGTTCTCATAGCAGTCAATCTTTTTAACCTCCGAGTACCGTCCATTAGTTCTTGTGACTTTTTGAAATACAATTAAAATCAGGCAAAAAATGTAACGAAGACCGTACCATTTTATTACAACATAAGAAAAGTTCCGATGGATCAAACACACCATATGATATGAACAGACGACGCTTCCAGTTCGCAGATGATGTTAAAGTATACTTCGTCTATAAGTGGTCTATAGCAACGCCGCTTTGTGAGCATAACTATAATGAGATGGCTTGCACTCAGTGACCCGTGTATTTCTAGTTGCGCTGTGAGACATGACGCTTGGTAAGAATGTTGCCGCTAACGAGAAATGTGGGATTCCAAGGCTGCGCAAATCAAGAAGAAACTGTACGCATGTCCCATATCATGCAAGAGACTGAGTCAGCTCACGAGCCATCCATTCCTGAAAGCGTCAGAAATTCCTCTCGTCGCCTCTCCTAGGACGCTATATATTCTATATGTACCTATATATATAACCTATAGTTCAGGACACAGTAAAACGCGAACCTAAAGAGAGAGAAAGAGACAGTGAGCGAGAGAGAGAAAGGAGGTGTAGTGCAGCAGAGGCGTCGTCGCTGTCGTCGTACCTTGCAAAACGACGAGCTCACCTCTGTGCCTCACGTTGGCGAGTGGCACGACTACCCAACCGAGCACCCTACCATAGAGCGTCCTCGTGAATTTCTCTTGGCACCTTCCCCATTCGCTCCTTCAGTCTTCCTCGCCTCCTTTCTATCCGCCATCTGTCTATCTATATCTCTCTCGTAGACTCACTTTCCGACGTGAATTTACGTCTCTCCAGAATTGAAATAAGGGCTTGAGAATGGGTCCCTCGTATGCCATGAACCTGGCAGCGTTAATAACCTCTGGAGTTTTTGAGGAAAAAAATCACGGAAATACGAACTGGACACAGCACCGCAAAATTTTTCCCACCGACGGCCAGTTTGCCGATCAAATTAGTCTGTGTACAATCGTCGAGGGCTTTTTACGCTGAGCAATTATCGTTACTCGCTCGAGGGGCTCGATGCGCAGCATACAGGCCACTCCGCTTTTGCTCCCTCGACACCCTCGAGAGGCCAGCCGAAAGCACTAATTTTATGAGTCGACGTTAACCCTTGATTTTGCGAGTCGCTCGTGCTATAGGTAGACACCAATTCGCTCCTCTATAAATATACATATAGCTATGTATGCTTATATCTGGATATACAGTACAATCTCACCTATCTGATTTTGAGGTGTTTGACGTACACGGAAAGAAAATATTAGTTACCATAACCAAAAGTGCCAACGGTTCGAATGGTAATAAAGACGATTCGAATGGTAGTCCCAATAATTCGAGTGGTAGCCGCAACGATTGGATTAGTTAACCCCACTAATCTCGCGAGGACTAATAGTTGAGGTTGCTATTCGATATGGTTAGGGCAACTAATTTTTGAGAGTGTGTACAGCAAATTGGAAACGTAGTTATCACAACCAAACATTTCTTTCCGTGTAGGATATAACTGCCGGTTGTGGCCAAATCTGCACTTAAATACATTTTTTGCGGCTATTGTAATTTTGAGTCTATATGTAATTATAATTTTTTATAACGTTGTATATTTTGGAAACATTTATCGTCATATTGACGTCATTTCGTCAACTACACGAAGTCTACTCTATCAATAATTGAAATATCATCACGTGATTTACCAAATTCTCAACTTTTTGCGTTACTAGATATAATTTCGACGAAAGCATAAGATACATGCTCGGGTGACATAGTTGACGAATTGCATGCAGCTTTGTACGTATGTATCTTCAAAGGTGTCAGAGAAATTTTTAATGTACAGAAAGTCTAATATACGGCTGGAACTTACATGCGTTAAACTCGATTGTACGTCCATTATTTGGCGTTTTCTGCATAATCTACGAATGTCGAAACATCAATTACACAATAAAAGCCATCCACACAAAACTGTAACTACGTTTACGCGGTTCAAACGGACAAAAAACCCTTCCAAGCGGGCAGACTGCGTAAACGTAGTTACAAATTTGTGAGGATTCCTTCCTTGTAATTATTGTTCCGACGTTCACGAATTATTCAAAAAACGCTAAAGGATGGACGTACGCATTCGAGTTTAACGCATGTAAGTTCCAGAATCTTTTATATCTCACCAAACAGGTGATGCTGTCAAACCCCGGGGGCCATTTTGATTTCGGGATGACTAGAAAATATACGTTTTTTCCATTTATTCTTGGTTATCATCCAATATTCGAATATAATGTCCATTCGTATACACTGATATTACCATCGCGTACAATTTCGTGCATGTGTGTAGCGTATTAACTGAGAATAATGGTAACTACGAAAAGCGTTCTTACTAACCAAAGTCGGTAACAAAATCTACTCCCTCATCCCCTTAAGTGTATTAAATGACACACAACCATTAGTAAGCAGCAATATTTTTTAATTTTATTTGGATTCTCGGCTTTCAAATTTTTTTTGTGGTAATAATAGAGTTTGTTTTTCTTTACGATACAATTAAACGCTGTCAATATGACGATAAATGTTTCCAGAATATACAACGTTATAAAACCCATGATTACATATAGACTCAAAATTACAATAGTCGCAAAAAATGTATTTAACCCGTTCGCAGTAAGGTGAAAATGACATTTTTGTGCCATTTTTGTGTTGGAAAAAAAATTTCCAACCCCAAAAACCATGGTGTATCAAATTACAATCGAATCGATGCAGTAGAAATAGGTTGTTTTTCAAATGCCTATGTATGTGTCATGACACAAAAATGGCACGACTTTTTTTTGCCCATATGTGTGTCACTCACAGTCAAGGGGTTAAGTGTGGAGTTGGCCACAACCGGTACTTCTACTCTAAATCACCTCTTCTATCAGAAAAAAACTTTGTCCTAATTAAAGACAATCAAGTACCACTTAAAATATCTGGTCAACCGAGGTTCTACTGTACTTGACTTATGAGTATTCCTTTCACCACTAAGCTATTAATCCTGAGCCCGTCAAATAGGTGCGACCGTACTGTACGTTCGGGAGGGTATACGAGGTATTGCAGAAGCTACTTCTAATTCCAGGTTTCGGTTATATCGTAAAGTCTCATCGGTCGAACTGCCTCAACCTATCTAATTTATCCAAGCTGGTCTCGCTGTAATTATGTCACTATCTAATTTTTTTGCTAATTATCAAGGAGTTTAGCAGAATCTGGCATTTTTCTGGCATCGAATTTCTCAATTAAATTTTGTTCTAAGTTTGAAGAGTTTCAATTAGTTACAAATACTGCATTTTATTCGTAGGTGGTTACGTAAAAAATGTGGCATATTAACGAGGGTAAATACACGGCCATTGTCGTTAAACACTTTTTTAGTTTGACACCTTTATACTAGGATACCCGATAGTTAAAGAAGGATGGGGGAAAAGAAAAATGTAGCAAGCTCACCCCGTCAGGTTACACAAACACTCTGGTTACGCGATAAGCATAGTTTTAATTTTTGCATTTAGATATTCGGGAACGATAGGAGAAGCCAGGCAGATGGCTACTGCCAGTATCGCGGTATAGGGACACGGGGTGGTTCTCTTTCACTGATACTTCGAGGAGCTTCCAACAGCGGAAGCCCACTACTCCTTCCGACATTTTGCACAAGAGATATCCTTATCCCACGGAATACATTATGGCTATCTCACTAATGGTTAGAAACGATAGTTACGCTCTTTCGCTCGCTTTCCTCGTCCTCTTACCTTTTCCGCCGTTCACTTCTTTTGCCGTTGTGCAAACCTAGTTTTATGTTTCGTTTCTCTTTCGTTATATATCCTCCCAGAAGGCTGTTATAAATGTCACTATTACTCGTATCCCACATACACTAAATAAGTGTGAATATAGATTGTATTTGACTGCTAATAATTTGAAATATATCACGTAACAGTTTCCATTGCAGTGTAATCCGTTTTATATAATCCCTTCGGTCACAGTGCAAATTTCCAGCATTCGGTGAGGAGAGACATATACATAATTGTGTGGAATTATTTACATGCATACAATTGAGTGGAATTATGTATAATTTACGGCGGCGTTTTGCAGTTATCAAAAGTAACGGTAGCAACGCGATGCCAAGTTAAAAAGATCATCAACATTGCCTCATAATTATTATTATGATACGGTAAAACAACGATACTATGACCATGACGGCTTTGTCTGATTGTCTACGGTGGTAGCGATTGTCTTGCGAGAATCGTTTTCGCCGGGTCGCCACCTGTTGGGCATTTAACCCTTTGAAGCATAGTGACATACTGGTATGTCACCTACTTCAACTCTGTTTTTCTTCAATAAAAAATTTTTTTAGCGTATAACGACGAATGTAAATGTATATTTAGGATGTTAGAAGACCAATTGCTACTACAATATGACTATTAAGGGTTTATGTTTCACTAAGTGGATGTTAATAATTACTATAGTACAAAAAAACACGTTTTTTAGATAATAAATGTAATTATAGTTAATCCGCCAGGTAAACAATGAACAAAAAATGAGTTCAGAGATGTTTTTTCGGTCGCTGATTACGAATTCAAGCTCAAAATCCAAAAATTCAAAATGGCGGATCCAATATGGCGGACCAAAATGCTCAAAGTAGCTTGATAAAGATGAAACTCAGTATGCGGGGGTCTTTTGGGTCGCTGATTACGAATCTGAACTAAAAATCCAGAAATAAAAAATGGCGGATGCAATATGACAAACGAAAACCGGAGATTTTACTGGAATTACTAGAACATCGGAGATGCTCAATATGTTTTCATCTGTGCAATTTTTTGACCCGTTGGCGTTTTACACTGCGCAAGCATGAAAACAGAATAAACTACGTAGCCGTAAGTATCTGATAATACGATAGCCACTACGCGATGTAAGCGGTTATTCGGCTGGACTGCATGCAACCTAATCAGCTATCACAAAAAATCCAGAGTACTGAGTTACATTCAAATCATAATACTACCTTTATTTTGGTTCAATACTTCTAATGCCTGTATCTCGAATTCAGTTTTGTAATGTGTGACGTCTAATCGCTCGAAGTAATGACTTTTGTTCAAGTCAAGTAACTTCTTGCACGTTGGGACGCCATACTAGAACGTTTTTAATTTATATATTTTGACTGGCTTCAAAATTAGCGACGTCAATAACCCTGAAGCACCGAGTTTCCTCTACATCAAGACAATTTTATGTTTCAGTCCACCGAATTGAATCTGGCATTCGTTATTTTCAAATTATAAGCTCAGATTAGTATCAGTGACCAAGCCATTATCCTATATTGGAACTGCCATTTTTATTGTTCAATTTTAAACTGAGATTCGTTTTCAACGACTCAAAAAGCCCCTGCATACCGAGTTTCATCTTCATCAAGCTACTTTGTGCATTTTGGTCCGCCATATTGGATCCGCCATTTTTAATTTCTGAATTTTGAGTTCAGATTCGTAATCAGCGACCCAAAAAACCAGGGCCTACCGAGTTAAATCTTCATCAAGCTACTTTGCTACTTTGTGCATTTTGCTCCGCCATATTGGATCCGCTACATTGAATTTTGAGCCCAGATTCGTATTCAGCGATACCATAAACCCCCGAATACGGAGTTTCATCTCCATCAAGCTACATTAAGCATTTTGGTCCGCCATATTGGATCTGCCATTTTGAATTTCTGGATTTTGAGCTCAGATTCGTATTCAGCAATGCAATAAACCCCCGAATACTGAGTTTCATCTTCATCAAGCTACTTTGAGCATTTTGGTCCGCCATATTGGATCCGCCATTTTGAATTTCTGGATTTTGAGCTCAGATTCGTAGTCAGCGACCCAAAAAACCCCTGCATACCGAGTTCCAGCTTCATCAAGCTTTGTGCATTTGGGTCCGCCATATTGGATCCGCTATATTGAATTTCCGGATTTTGAGCTCAGATTCGTAGTCAGCGACCCAAAAAACCCCTGGATACCGAGTTTCATCTTCATCAAGCTACTTTGTTCATTTTGGTCCGCCATAATGGATCCGCCATTTTGAATTTTTGAATTTTGAGCTCAGATTCGTATTCAGCGACGCAATAAACCCCCCGAATACCGAGTTTCATCTTCATCAAGCTACTTTGAGCATGTTGGTCCGCCATATTGGATCCGCCATTTTGAATTTCTGAGATTTGAGCTTGGATTCGTAATCAGCGACCCCAAAAACCCCTGCATACCGAGTTCCAGCTTCATCAAGCTGCTTTGTGCATTTGGGTCCGCCATATTGGATCCGCCATATTGAATTTCTGGATTTTGAGCTCAGATTCGTAGTCAGCGACCCAAAAAACCCCTGCATACCGAGTTTCATCTTCATCAAGCTACTTTGTTCATTTTGGTCCGCCATATTGGATCCGCCATATTGAATTTCCGGATTTTGAGCTCGGATTCGTAATCAGCGACCCAAAAAACCCCCGGACCCCAAATTTAAAGTAGATCTTATGTCAGGAAAAATGTATGCTTCAAAGGGTTAAGACACTGAATAAGGGAGTCTGCGCCAAGTTTCGCATTCTTATACATACAGTATGAATAAATTCTTCGCGAGATACGCCTCACTCGTTCCCATATTAAGAGCCAATAAGAGCACTGATATCGAAAATGATTCAAACCTTTGCTGAATGGCGCAGAGTCAGAGTATTTAGTGTCAATACTTCTAATTCGCGCAACAAGCTTAATATTTATTTAGTGTTTTGTTTCCCACAGTGTTTTTTAGGAGCGTTGAGAGAAAATGAGGTGAGAAAGTTCGCGAAGCCTTTGTTAGGTATACATGAGAGCCAAGTTCAGTCCATCAATGCTTCGGAATTTTTCGCTCCCTTTCATCGCTGGCAGTTTGGAGCGCAAGCCATTGTTTGACCCGCGAGCGACGTTGCCTATCAAAAAGGGGCGATCTCTCGCCCTTCACCCCAAGCCCCGTCGACTCTGTGTAGTCGGCTTGCAAGAACCAAACACAGAGGGAAAGAGAGAGAAAGGGCGAAAAAAAACAAACCCAGAATCTACAGAAAGAACGGACTGGTGGGCAAAGAAGAGTTAGAAAAAAAAACGAAAAAACGAAACGAAACCAGAACTCTTTCCCTCGGCTACGGCTGCGGCACTGACATGCCATCTCACTGCAGCTCACTGCTATACATGCCACACCCACTGCTCATTCTATACGTGAATACAGTCGGACAACTTCGCCAAGGAATAATCTACGTCCTTGCTCCTTCAAGCCTAGCCTCTTCAGCCTCTTCCTCCCCCCTCTCACCAAAGACCTCTGCAACTGAACCTAACCCCGCTAGACGACGGCGTCTTTTCGCTTCGTCAGTTCTTTTACCCTTCGATACTCCACTAGATTTTACCTTTCTCCATCTCTTTATCGCTTTCTTTTTTTCCCACTTGGCGCATAAGTCTGTTTTTCCCCGACCTTCCACGCTCTTCCCCCAGCTAAAGTACAGCCGTTACACATACCCATTTCACTTGTTTCCGTTATTCACTAGTCTTTCTGTATCGAACTGTCTGACTATTTTATATTGGTTTCTATCCACTCTACTCAGATCATTGCCTTTCTCCGCGATTTCTTCACCTGAACACTGTATTCGGTAGATAGTTATGCATATTCGATTTGGAATTTTCTATTGTTTTCGCCAAATGAAAAAAAATCTTCACGAATCGAAATTCGATGATTTTAAGAAGTTGCGTTTGTTTTAACCATCGCATTGTCTGTAACGATGAAACTTTTCTTTTCCTTAAGAAATCTTCTAGGTCCTTGCCATCGAATCCTTCGATCCCCTATAGTTCTGTATAGCATCGTCACGGTCTTCCACATAAGATTCCTATACTCCTGCAGAAAATCGACTCTGCGACCCTTAAAATGATGGTGTCGCGTATCGAGGTTGAGAATATCCTCTGGATAACCCAGAACTCTCGTTCACGAAATCACGTCGCTATATAGCTGCATACTCCACCCCAACTCACCCAGACCTTTTTTTACCCCTGTAAGGGTTGCGGAACGCGCTACGTTTATGTGTTCCCATCTATAGTTGTTACTGTTTTTGGCCTTTACATTTCACCCTCCTCGTAACTCGCGCTCTCTCGTTCACGCACTACCCTTATACTCACCGATCGAGTCATAAAATTTAGCCTCTTACAAATTTTATCACTCCACCGTTCTCGGATATTCCAATGAGCTTCCGGATCGTATGGTTTTTGGTTTATGCCGAACGACCCAGGGGCAGAAACCCTCAATGATACAACATCCTTGGATAAAGTGCAATGTCGAGTGAATACGCTAAAGATCCGACTTTTCTTTCTCGTTGACGAAACTCTTCAATGTATGATGCAGCTATAGTACAACGAATCTCGTATTGTTCTTGATACGATGAATGGTGCTGTCGTATTAAGAAAGATAAATGATACCAACAAACTCAGCAGTCTCTTGTTCATTACAGGGCGTTTTATAGCCTGTTTTTATTAGACGAGAAGCAAGAATAATTTTTAGTCGCCACACTATTACTACTTGAAGCCTTGTTACTTTGTTCAATGAGATTGTTCGTTTTGATCTACTAGACTTGTATATGTTATTGATCTCACAAAAAAATCTAAGGTTTCCATAAGAATCCTGAAAACGTGTTATTCATCCGATTGTTTTGTATTGACAAACTGAAGTTATTCCGTCCAAGTACGTAGATTTTTTTTATCGACGTCCCTTTTCAGAATTTTCACGGAGTTTTTCATTATACCTCCAATTCACAACAGCTTATCGTTATGTCAATGAAATAATTTTGCTTATAGTATTACAAAACATCTCTACAGAAGCCATGAAAATTTCAAATTATGCTTTGTTACACGAAGGACCAAAGTTACCTCCGGTAATGCTATGCGTGTCTTGTACGTGTTCCATAGAAAGCATGCAGGGTCGTGCTAGAGAGCCAGTAGTACGAACGTGTACAGGATGACAAGTGCCCTCTGATATGTTAGTGCACACATGTGGGCCACGTATGTATTGAGGATGGCAACCTTCGGCAAGGTTAATTCGTATAACATACGATACTCGAGTCCTCCGAAACATACTATCGTATTGTTCCCTCAGCATTATTGAAGCTAAATGCTTCATATTAGGTATACATAGGAGCTAATATATCCAAGTGTGTAGGGCCTCTCCAGGTTTCATGCTCGCAACAATATATACGTGGGCATATATAGTGCTCAATATATGTACGTAAGTACGTTGGTACGTACGTAATGTTAAGCCGCAATTGTGTCGACCATCGGACTGGGAGAAACGTTGTCTCGCCTCCTGACAGTATGTGAGCTGTCTGTGGCGTTACTGTGACTAAAACAGAGGCGCATGCGCTTTTCATTGCTTCAATAATAAACTCAATTGTCGAGTACACACTTGGCTTGAATTTTGTTCTAAAGCATGTCAAAATCAATAAATAAAAAACTATCGAAAGCTTCATAGTATGTTTTATTTGAAGGAAGATCAACTTGTTGTTCAAACAGGATTTTTCGTTGACTATAATTCTATTGGGCTCCTTTGATACAGTTATTTTATTCGTTTCAAATGTTAGTTTATTCCATGATCACGTGTATAAGAAATCGTCCATACAAACCTCAATTTGAATTTCGATAATCGATTCCCAATTTAACGACAGGTTGGCAAGGATTCCAAGACGAACCGTTGAACGAACTGAGATATATCTTTCTTCGCACATCCGTACGTGAGATATATATATATATATAATTATTACAGTAGCGAAATATAAGGGCTTAGCCGACGCCACGAAACGAGGCCATAATTTAACAGTCCTCCGGATGATACTTTACGATGTTCGAAGCTCCAATCTCGCTTTCCAGATCGACTTTTACGTCTACTCGTAAGAAAAACGAACTTTCTGGTTAACGATGTCGTATAAGGTGCATGCGCCGAGGGTATAGGTGTCCGGCTCTGCACTATTTGCTACTTCCGCGCTTCCTGTATCTAGCACTATTTTTGGAAGGCCTCGGAGTCATTTCTTTTGGGTATCAAAACTATTCGACACCGTTCGCCCATTGAGGAGATGTAATAATTCGATTATACGATGGAATTGCATGAAAACGTACGTGTATTGGCTTTTTCCAACATAAAGATTTTTATGGTCGCACAGTGGATTATTATACCATTGACTTTTGTACGTTGTAACAAAATCTCCCCTGAATTTCAAGGGCATCGTTTGCCGTGTATAGCTTGGCTATCGAAATTCACCCCCGCTGCACGATCTGATAATTATGCTCGTGAATATATCACCCGGATTAGCGGCCACCAGTCTGTCCCGCGTCGTGGGACGTCTCGTTCCCTCCACCGCACCACTGATATAAAAATTTGAAAGCGAGGAACCCCTCCATTAATTTCGCAGTTACTGAATCAGAAAACGACATATTATTCTTCATTCTTGTTTCATTTTTACTCTTCTTAGCCGAATTGTTTTACGTTTTCTCAATCCAAGTTGCTATTAAGGCAATCATTCCCTGAGCCAATATTGACAGTTTTGAGATCAAGCATTTTATTACTGTATAAAAATTGTTTATGCCCAATTTAATAGCGAGTCGCTTACGAATAGAACTTAAAGCAAAATATCGTTATTAGTAATCCTTACATTAATTTATCGAGTGCTTCTATTTTTATAGACACCATTGGAAACTGGTTAGGAGCGACCGGAGTATGTTTGCGATGAGAGATATATTTTTACCGCGCAATTTTACTCAACTTAAGGAGAAACAAGGAATCGTTACCTTTATTCTTCAAATTAATTTAATGCTATTTGCAATTTTTAACAAGACCATTCCGAACTAGTGTGGGGTATTTAAGAAATAATTGTAATAGAAGAGAAATCATTCCCGCCAAATTTGCTGAGGGGTCTCTTGCAGAAGCAACATAATGATAAGCAAATAATTATTTATTCTATCCTTAAGGTCAATTTATCGGGACCCTCCATTTTTATCAAAACCCTTCGAAACTGAATTGCAGTGCTACAAGCCTACTTCTGATAGGAGAATAATAAACCGTTGTTAACTGCACCTCCATAACAGAAAAAAATGTTATCACTCAGCGGAAAAGAGAGTTACGCTTACACATGTGTCTACCACCTATATACAGCATTCAGCAATGAATTAGAGTGCACCGAATGTTGAAGCAAACAGAGTCCGGCTTGTTTGAAACAGCATCACCGATACCAATACTCATCGTGATCACAGACTGTAGACCGCTATAGTCTTTCGACGTGCAATTGAACCTGAGCTATATTCCCAACTACGCCCAATCATTCGATTTTTTTTGTGTTGCTTTTTCCATCGATGTATATAGCACAGGCGTGAAGTGGGGTAAACGCTCGAGTGAATGAGGGACGGAGATGGAGATAGAGCGTGTTTACAGCGTCGATTGAAGGGAAGCGTCAGCGCGGTGTACTGTAGGCAGATAGGTATACTACGTAATTGGCGAATACCTCGTACGTGCTTGCCGTCAGTTCTGCGCAAGTACTATCGGTTCGCTAGCTCGTGAGGGTTGAGTGTTGGCTCGAGGAGGTGCAGGAACACCGTGAAAGCTTGAGTATTGGTACGTGAGAGACGAGGACGTGGGCTGGGAAGGCTTATCAGGACACGCGGCGACACGGCGACACGGCGAAACGGCGACACGACGAGTCTGATACTAATCCCCTGACTCCCTTCGACCTCCTTCGACCCCCTCGTAATCCCAACTCTCCTATTAGCCAATGCTCCACGGGGTTTCTGCATAATCTTACTTCGAATCTCATAGGCATAGGTCTCTTTGCTCATCGACCTCATCGTCCTGATTTACTCCTTGCGCCTATCGAAAAAAATTCGTTTTAAAACCCGCAGCCAAACGGCTGGTACTACAAATAATGCATTTCAGATGCCGAGCGACGTAGAAATTTTTTACGATCTTGAAAAAAATTTCATATTTATAGTAATCAGTATTCTTTTATTGATTTTCTTTTGTGATCCTAATGGAGAGCAGGCGGAGAAAAATGTATACGTTTAGTTGGAAATGCTATACGAGAGCAGATTTTTTTAAGTCACTGTAGCCTGCCTTCAAAAGCATTTTATTTCATAAAGTAGCGCATTAAAAATCTTTTATGAGTCTATAATATCGAATGTTCAACATTAATTGTACTTTTTTTCGAAGAGTGTTCAAGTCGGCTTGACAATAGATTGAAAAAAATCGGAATTGACTTTTTTCCCTTTTGTTTCACAAACTTTCGTCGAAACTAGCGGCGCACTCGAGTGCAGCAGTGTTCGTAGGTGTGCGCCGGTTCTTTGTCGATGCTAACGAAGCTCAAGAGAACGGCTTAGTGAGTGCAGTGTTTCACCGGTCGCGTTGAAAATAAACCAAGTAATTACGGGTTGACGAAAACAATTAATTATGCAGACAATGGATTGGCCAAGTTTGTTCTCAGCTAGTGTGTCCATCCATTCGTAAATAAAGGACGAGCCTAATGCCTTTTTGAAACCGCAATGTTCCGTATTCCCTCTTTAATTTTTACGAACCTGCTCTCGTGCTCAGAGCCTCTTGTCGTTCTCTCTACTATGCCATTCATTATACCTACGACAATCAAAGCACCGAATATTTTTGTGCTTCATCTACTATTCACTAGAATTGGCGACGATGTCGCGGAGGATGTTAGTGATGCCGGCGATACGAGAAATTTCGAGACGAGACGAGACGAGAATCTCGTCGAGACTCTCGAAACCACGTTATTTTTTGATAGAACTAGCTCATACGCGAGCTTCGAACTCTGACCCGAGTTGATGTTACATTATTTTATCAATCTTGTTTATTAATTTTTTTGAAGGGAACACAACCGTCGCTCATAAAAAAAACAATAAATAAAAAACGAAAAATAATGTGGAAGCAATGTGCAAGGTTCTACTTTGCATCTTTATTTGAATTTTATTCTGAATGTCTGATGACTTACGAAATCCAGTAAGTTAAAAAACAAAACACATTGCATTTTGATTAAGTACAAATTTTTATTTTACTCTCTTAACTTTTGCGGAAGTTATGTGCGACAATGTACATTTATTAAAATATTTGAAATGCCATAACATTCGAACGACTTTACCGATCATTACAAAATTTCGTACGTAGCAGGGCTGTATGGTGTTTCCCGACTGTAGAACATTTCGCTTTATTTGTTGAGATTCGACGTGATTTAGAGGAAATATTATTTTCAAAAAATTAAAAGTTCTATCAAATCGGAACCACTTTACTGATTTCGCTGAAATTCAATACCGAAAATCACTTAATGTGTCTTTATTTACGAAGAACTATTCAGCTCAATTGGCGAACTTTTACAAAAGTTGGAGCCATCACGACATTTATTTGGAAAATTTAAAATTCTATAAAAACTGTATGCATCAATAAATTAAATTAGAAATCACGTCAATTACAGAGGAGTCAATACTCTAGTCACGTGCCGAATTTTAGCTCGATCCATCGTGCCATTCGTGAGTTATGGACAATTTAATTTTCGGTGTGTGGAACATACATACACACATACAGACATATTTTCTAGACCACTTTTCTCGACGTTTTAAGTGATTCTGCGTATGTTAACATGGAAATTTCGAAAAAAAAAATTTGACGAAAACGCTTCCTTTATGAGGAAGCAGAACGTTAAAAAAAGGTCAAATCAGTAATAATAATACGTAAACATAACACAATCTTTTCAATCAAATCGATGAACATTATGTTGTTGTGTCGAATTTTTTTTTCTCTTCCACGTACATGAATACGGCTCTCAAAAAAGTCACGTCCCTAAATTACAGATAGAATATATTGACGTTCGCATATTTTTTTTCGTTATATTCAGATCATTCCGAAGAAAAAAGTGCTTACCAATTTTTTAAGTTTGAGGTGAATTTTGAAGCCATAGTCTGTCATGAAGTTCAATTATAAGTGAAATTTCATTAAACCGTTGAACGGATATTTCGACCAACAATCGGGAAAAATTCGACGAATCATCAAAAAATTTAAGAAGAAATAAAAAATTATGAAGCGTTCATAACATTCTCTCTCAATATATCCTATCTGTAATTTAGGGACATGACTTTATTGAGAGCCGTGTTCATGTACGCGTTAATTAAATAGGAAATCGATTGAGCCACCTCTAAAAAAATTTTTATCTCGCGAAAATTTTCAGAAGAGTTGTTCAAAGGTACAAGCTTTAGTTTCAAACGATGCAAAATAAAAATAAATAAAAATTTCGACACATCCTAATGAACATATTTATTTTACATCGACTGATGACACTCAGTGTAAGAGTTCGCTACAGTGGACAAATTGCGAGGTGCATTTTGACCGAAAGACCGGTGCAATTTTTTCGCGAGTCACAACAATCTAGTTTCGTTTTCCGTTGGGGAAGCGTTTTGACGACGACGACGGCGGCGAAAACAGTTTTCCTCGTGCACCGCGAGCGCACCACCCGGTCGTCGCTCGGTTATGTTTTTCCCCTGTCGCACTATCTCATTTCCGCGGTGTTTCGTTTTTTCTCCCCCCTGACGTACTTTTCCTCCGGGTACACAGCGCGCTATCTCCAGCTGGCTCATTTATCTCATCGTTTCAATTTTTAATGATAATGTAATCAAGTTTTCATTGATGAATTCCTCGAGAATTACGTGTTCAAAAAAATTTCTATCTATATCTGTTTCAAATTGGTAAGTCCAGGGATCTCTCGCCTTGACGTTACCACCGTAAAATACGGTGACGTTAATTGCGATTGGAAAGATGTTTGGCACCGGTTTCCTCGAAGAAGTGGATCCTCCAAGTCAGAATCATACCCAATTGTGGCGAGGTGCGGGAATTCGGTGAAATTCCACACGCGGAGGTTCGCTGAAGCTGCAACAGTAGTCGGACCAAGTGAAACATCCCGGCTCACACAAAATGGTTGTCTCTATCGACTGTTCTGTGTGCACAGCAGAACTCTCGGGTAATCAATTGTTAAACCTAGTCGACCATTGTGGTCGAACTATCTCAACTATGGCGATTCTCTTCAGCTATGCTGCCATTGGTGATGGCAGTTGCTTCTGGGTCCTGGTCATTTTGTCACCATTTCGATCCTGCAAATCCAAATTGATTGCTTTGTTTTAATTTCAATAGAAAATTTGCCCGCAAATCCTTCAACTGTGAAGGAATCATACTTTTGGAGATCATATCAGTTAAATACTAAAAGTATGATCTCCAATTATAATTGCTGAGGTTCTGTGTCATATATCAGTATGGTTTGGTCCTAGAACAAAAACGGCCGAACCATTGCGTTTGTGAAGCTCGAGCCTTGAAATAAAGAGGTACGTCAAAAACATCCGCAAAGTCAACAAGAGTCGGCATTGACCAAACTAAAAAAAAAACGCGCGCGTCTTTTATGGGACTTACGAGACATGTCGCGTAATCGGAAGGCACCATAACGACTTAGTGTCTTTTTTATGTGCTATACGAGAAAATCAATTGTGAAACATGTTGTACAGAATCCCACGAAGGCAGCAGCGAGACCAATTATTTTTTCTGAGGTATAAGCTATTTTTTTTATTCTTATACAATCCGTTTATCTGCTGCCATAAATTATTTTGTGAAATATAATAATAAGAATAACGTGCTTGGTATTCAACGTATAAAAAAAACTATCGTTTTGCGCGAACTCCAGACATACAAGCGTGATTCCGCGTTACGTCAGGATCAAGGAGAGAGCATGAAATGACGGCAGTAAAAAGGGATTTCCAATCCGGACGAGAAAGAACCCTTAGAATCTGGGGCAACGACACTCATACTGCCGCAACTACAACGACAACGACGTCACTGGAAACGACGACACCCGTTATAGATATGTACCACGAGTATATTCTTTATGACACGGCTAGAGGTTTATTTGTGCGTTACTTAAGCGGTAATACAAAAACAGTACAGTCATAAACTTATACGCAACGATTATTAACTTATTGACAATCGTTTCTGATCGACTAACATTTGTATGAAAAACGTTAGCATTTATTAATATTCAAGACGAAAGCTATAGGTCTAACAATTGGTTCCACTTCAGACACCAAAACTACATGTAACAATAATTAAAATGATTAACCGTGCGTTACTAAATACACGCTAGCCCATTCGTGACGAAATCCTCTGCAACTAAAGTGGAGAAGAAAGATTGAAATTATAACATGATAAAGGAGGCACTAATGCGAATATCTACCGAGTCGACATTCGCATTAATGCTTTCACCTCCAGGCAGCGTAGACAACTTTTTTTTCCGCGTGTCTTGTATCAAAGTTGCAGGACGCAAATGGTTTCGTTTTCTTTTTTCTTCACGCGATGAAACTGAGACAGTCTCACTGCCCCAAAACTCCGAACCGTACCAGCACATAAACATCAGAGGCATCAGCATAACATAAATATATTATATTTATACATATATATATCACTAGTGCAATGGTTATTTCTATGTACACGGACCTCTGTAATTTCTTCCGATTTCCCACGTCGTGATTTTCATGGATTTTTCTTCTTTTTTCGTCGCTGGCTTTCATCCCACCCAAACTCTTGGGACAGTGTCACCGTTGGTGCTGCCCCCTTCCCCTCTCCCCTCTCGTACATCCAGTGGCAGCAGTTTGCCTCGTTCTCGACGGCGTGCAACCCGAATGGGGTTGGGGTGGTCGGAGCGGCTGAGCGCGCACTGCCCCTTCCTCGCATTAAACATTCAAAGGGTCCGTAAAAAAGAAGATGCATTTGCATCCCGCATTGCGACTGCGGGCGCGCCGCGGAAAAACATAAATAATTCAAAAGTTTTTATGCACCCGGTCCAGGCTGGGATGGTTAGGTATAGACGTGGAAGAGCGTCGGGAATTGAGGGACCGAGCGAAATACGGGGAGTTGAACGTTGAGCCACCGGGCGAAGGCAAGAGAGCAAGAGGTGAGAAGTCCTGGTGAAGCTGGCGCGTTGCGGAGGGAAAACGAGAGCTCCGTTGCTGTGAATGGAATTGTAAAGCGGGTAAAGAGATCCCGACAGGCGTGAGATAGCCGCGCTTGGTTCTCATCTCTGCTTTGCCAAATTGTCAAATAACAGGCATTCGCTGTGAAATCTGTACACAGATATGTGGGCTGCTGTAATTCAAATGGACAGCTGGAAAATTCTTGTCGCTTCCTCGGGATAAGTACTTGATGAACTGATTGATGATCGGGGTCTTCCCACTTTGCGTATAGTCCATTTGCATCAAGGAGCATCAGGGCCAAGAGTACTAATATAATAATTATTGTGTTTTTCAAATCCAGTTTTCTTTCAACCCTCTTATGGAATTCCTCTGCAGCTTCTAATTTTCTCAAAACCCTCGGAGGTATCCCATTAGACTTAACTTGGAATAGACACACCAGATGACTCTGACCAGATGACACCCGCTCTTATCACTCTACGGACTATACACTCAATATAAAAAGTATTTTTAGGACGCTTCATCGATTTTCCCGGGATTTTGTCACGATCGACTAGCTTGCTTTTCCGTCTATGGAGTTTGAATCCCGGTTGGGCGGTAGACCGGACATCAACGGCATACCAAGATGCAATTATTACCCGACACTGAATATACCTGGCGGTTTTGGAATATCTTCTACTCTGAATGTGCAGTATAGGATGTTCCCGTTTGGAGTTATTCTGAACGCCGCAGCGATTCGATTTCACGAGTCAGGCAAGTCATGGCCGCGGGCGCGAGAGGAATTCACCAAAAGTTTTAACTACGCGAGGACCACGTTGTAGAAAATAGTTTTCGTCCGGTTGCCGGCCACTGGCATCCCAGTGATAACCTGTGAACATTACTAATTTCACTGTAAGACCATCGAAGTGCCATCCAGTGTACAGTATGCCTGGAACTGTGAAAGTGTCTTTCAGAAAATTTCCGGAAAAATGGCATTCAGTCGTTTCTGACACCAAAATTCAGATACACATTTTTCGAACTAAATTCATTTCGGATTTTATCGAATGTTGGTATCCACTACTATTCCTAAGCCAAAATCAATAAAAATACTTCCACATAACAATAGTTTTGTGGAAAACAGCAGAGGAAAATTATGAAAAAAAAATTTGATTCCCATAAAATCCAAAACTTTCTGCTGATATTTACTTTATCCTCACGATCACAGTTATAATAACTATAACAAAAAATGGCTTGGACTAAAAGTAAGTTGCCGTCGCTTCGTAGTTATTAGAAATTACCCAACTACTGTCAGTTTCCGTATTCGTTATTAAGAACTCGCGTTTTAGTGTTCTTATAAAACTCTCCCCCGACTTTCTCTCTTGAAATAAAAATGTATACCGTTCTCTATATACATAAAAACCGTCTATTTATCATCTACACCGTTGGGGACGATTGGCTACTTTTTTATTCTCTGCAGTAAGGATCGAACTAACGCATCATCCCCCAGATACTTGGTACCGTACACCCCACCAGTTTGCATAAAGTAAGCTTTTAATATACGCAAATGAAGTTATGCTCCGGAACTAATCATATTTGCATGCGGAACAGCAATCTCCTTTGAGTTCTGGCCTGTACTTATTACCGCGCAACTCAGTCGCAAGGAAATGTTATGACGAGGCTGACGATAACACGGCCACTGTCATTACTCTTTGTACCCGCAACACTCCACTGAAACCTCATACCCGCCCATTCGCAATCATCTGCGAACGCAGTCCCGCAGCAGGTCATATCTCATCCACCCTCTCTTCTGTCCCTCACCTGCCGGCATATTAAATTAGCTCAAGAGATATTAAGCACGACGTTTGGACTTCGGATCACTCTTCAAGCTCTTCTTGCGATCTGAAGGTTACACAAATTCCAAGACCGGAACAGCATTTAAAGCCTCTTAGGAGGAAATTTGAATATTTTAAATTAGTAACACAGAAAGTAACTATCACTTATATATTACCGTACGGTGGCAAAAGGTATTCAGGATATTCTATAAGCTTGTTATTGCATTTTTTGACATGATTGTCGATAGCCGAAGTTGACTGTTGTATTTCGCTGGTAATATTATAGGATCTGATGATCTGTCTAGTCGGAAGCTGGGCTTATTGTAGGCGCTTTATACAAGACTGTATATTTTCATCGAAATCTATATCAATATATAAACCATAGTGTCTAAGCAACCATTACTGATGGTTATTAAACATTAATGTATTACATTGGTTACGGGGCAGGTATTGGTCTGACTGAACTATTGAAATTACTAATCAATGATTGCGCTGCAATTATCTATTAATCTGTATCTAGGGTTCATCTGTCTCCTCTAAAGGAAACTCATAATTGATTGATGATGAGCTATCAAAGCCTGAATAACACTTCGTCAGTAGGTTAAAATTCACTTGACCCTATGACATCAATTGCGATTTTAATATGTATAAATGTTTGAATCTGTGCGTCACCTCAGACAGTATGAAATAATTAACACTAAAATTAACGAAAATGCGTTGCTTGCTTCATACTAACAATACTAACTAAACTAACAAGACTATTCTCTGTTTGACTTTCAGGCTGGTTGTCAACTAACGTTCAACACGAACACGAGCCCGTCTCCGATTCCTGAAAATTGCTGGAAAACTTACACCTGACAATAGTGCGGTGACAGGTTGAGAAAAGTTTTTGCAACTGGTGCTCGTTAAAGCATCGAGTTCCGAAGAAGTAGAACGAGGATCAAAGATTTTGTGCGATCATGCCAATTGGGGAAAATGCGAAGGACGGGGAATGGACTAAAGTTGGACCTGACGGAGAATACGCCAGGTAGCTCGTCAAGCGTGTCGAGGCTGCCGAATTTGGTTGAGCATGCGGAGAGCTGTCATCAGGGAACTACGGCCGTAAAAGGCGAAAATTTGAGCAGCAAATTGCCAAACGTAGTCGAGGGCTCGATGGACTATGGTAGCGAACGAAGGTCCTCCCGTTACCTGGAGTACGAGCCAAAGACCAGCTTCCAGGACGGACAAACGATATCAAATAGCTATGGCACTGGTGGTGATGATGTCGGTTACGGTAATGAAGGTAGGCCGGCCTATTCCAGTCGAAGTTTCGACAGAAAGACTCCGGGCGCGTCCAATTACGATCGGGAGAATCTCGACAGATACGACAGTAGTAGAATATACCCGGAAGAAGGGCATCTGAGATACGATAGAAGACCGGAAAGAAGTTATCAGGAATCTGATCTGGACGCACCGTACGAGAGAAGCGAAGCCACCAAGTTGAGGGGATATACCCAGGACATCCAGGAGGGTGGAAGAAGATACTCTCGCGATTTAACGGATTACGAGTATGCTGCACGTTACGCCGAAGAGACGCTAAAGCTCGAACCAAAAAAGCCAGATTCGTCGCATCAACATCACGCCACTTCCAAGATTTACGAGCCGGTTGTCAGCTCAAAGGGATACGATTCCGGCATTAAGACCAGAGACTCATCGTACGAACTTGGCTCTTTTTCGAATCAACAGCCACAGCAGCAGGACATTGGATCCCGAAAGTATGAGAGCAAATACCACTCGGTTGGTAAGATGTACGGTACTCTACCGAGATACGAATCATCGGCCAGCAAGAATTACGACTCGAGTTACGATGCATCTGCCACAGGGGGCAGATCGTTTGACCCCAAATACGGTGATTCCAGTCACGAAATTGCCTCAACGGGAATCAAAGATTTCGACTCATCAGCTTCCAAATACGATCTCACAACGTCAAAGAGTTATGAGAGATCAAAGTACGAACCCGTGTCTAGATATCATGAACCACCGTCATCCAAATCTTACGAGCAGACCCTGAAGATCGGTGAGATAACGACGTCTGGTGGCCTACAGCAACAGCAAACTTCTTCAGCTTATCCTAGGAAGCAAAATCAGGACGCTCGTGATTCTGGAGGAGCAGCGGCGAGCTCATCGGAGAAGACCAATGGCTATAGGAAAAACAACTTCGAGGCTTACGGTGTTTACTCCGATCCTGAGGATGACCATGGTTTTCGAGCTAATAAAAAAGCGCCCCAGTACACATACAAGGGAGTCGTCGTAAATGTTAGCGGTGAGTCAGCCGTCGTTGACCAAAAGCGGACCAAGCAAGGTAGGCAGTCTGAAGTGCCGACTAGTCCTTGGTGTCGACCAACAATTCTGCTACTCCTTCTCGTACTTCTGGTTGTCATATTCGTCTTCGTCGCTGGAATATTGCTCTACTTTAATTGTAAGTATAATTTACTAATACATTAATTCATCTATACACAACGGATCACACATTCCAATAGTCAATGTTTTTCTTTGAGTTCTTCGAGTTTAATTCCTCCTAGGCAGTCATTCTTCAACGCGGTATTTCAGCGTTCAAACTCAACTACTTCTCGGAGACTCATTTGCCGGAAATGGTAGATGTAATTCCGGCTACGTGCTAGCTCATTAGGGACCACTTACCCGGTAGTTACTAATTTCTTCGGTATATTTGACGGTGAGAAGAATTTGTCTACTTCTTACTGTCGTTTTTCCGTATTTTTCTTCCGCTACGCCGGCTGTTCCGGCTACTCCGAACGAACTCGCTCTAATTTTCTTCGAGTCTCCGGGGCTGTCGTCGTTCTTCGGTCCGAGCACGTACCGACCGCAGGGATCGTTCAGCGGAAATCACTATATATATGTTTTACAACAGTCGCTAGTCCGATCTACCGTTAATGAGTCTCAATACCAATTATTTATCGGCGTGTCCTTTGCGCTTACTGGTAGCTAACCAGGTGGTCATGGTCTATACTGGTCGACCGGATTGGATTCGAGCTAACACCTTATCAACGATGGACACAGGGGGAACTGTACAGCGTTGACACGTTTCAACGATACGTTAGCCCGCGGGCGTAACTGTCTCTTCCTGCAGTTTATGTGTCGAATTTGACATGCCAGGCACGTAGCGACTTGCCACTAGCGAAACTATTCGACTGGAATTACAATGTGTTCCGTAAAGAGAACGAGAGCTAACCTTGGTGAAAAAACTGGGACTACGACAGAGAGACAATCACCATGAAGAACGCTTTGAATCGTGAAAGAGGTTACACAAGGAAACCAATAAGGGGGGGGGGGGGGGGGTGGAGGAGATGAAGCAAGTCTTACCAGTGAAACTGCCTTGTTCAACCAGCTCAGATAGTCGCTAGGTCTCGGTCGCCATAAATATCGTCATTGATTATGCCTAACATAATTCTAGAGAAGTCACTCGGTATGAACTTCATCAAGTATGAAGTTTCTTATGTTTCATAAAAAAACTTTATAAATGTCTTAGTCTGAGTTCTGTGTCGATATTGTAAAATAATGGTTTCTCAAAAAGTGATAGATCTATCTCAGGGAATTCATTATTTTTTCAATTTCCTAAAAGTTTTTGGTCTACGCGAGGGATCAAAAATAAGTTTGTGCGTCCAAACTGATATATGAGGTCGCAAAAAGTAATCACCCATTGGATATACATAATTTTCTGCATCGTAGGACAGAACAAACATAGAGTATGTCAAATTTTAGCTAGCGGCTGGAATGCCATGTCGGAAATCATTCGGAATATCCGTGACGCTGGACTTCCGTGCATGAAACCGAGGAATTTAGGGAGGCTACGTAAAATCTGTGCGTTTTTCTTTTCACTTTCTGTCATGCCTTCTCCTTTCCTTGAGAGCGCTCCTCACCAAGAATATAAAGCATCCGATTTCCGTTTTCACGGCTCTGGAATTGCGATTTCATGCTACCCAAAGTTTGATCTATCCCACCTTTCCGCTTACATATTATCCTATTCGAGCTTGGGATAGCACGCTTCAAGGGCGACCGAAAGATCATCCCTCATGTAGAGATCGACGTCCCCACCGAAGATCACTCGAGCGAGGACGTGTCCTTGAAGGCCATCGCGGTCTTATCCCTCATCTACCTACTGAATATATTAATCCAGTGTTCAGAACCTCAATACCGTGAATCCCCGTTTTACTCTGGTTTCCGAAGATTTTCTCATCGTAACTTCATGCATTTATACCTCAAACCTATTGGCATGTGTATCAACCTCTTACAAGTTTATGTACATCGCTGAAATCGGCTTTTGTGGATATATATATATATATATACATATTCGTTTTTCGCAAAGGCCAATACCTCCAAATATCACTACAGTTTCCAACAAGTTCCGAATCATGATGAACTGATCTAACTTTACATATGCACGGGCCCAGCCCCAAAATTCTGTTTCGTATAAAGCGTGAGAGATTGAAACATAGAACGTTCAATTTGGCACCGAAGTCGTTGGGGTATTTAGGCGATTCCGCTTTTTTTCGTGAATTTTCAGCCCGAACGATTAGCAATCAGCCCTGGCATTGTCCCGAGCAGGAAGACAACACATTTACTGCCTATATCGTTGGGACTCGTTTGCTCAGCATCTGTTCGAAATCTACCTTCCACAGCAGCACTAGTGGAAAGTGGAAAATGGAGAGCGCTGTTCCAATAGTAGCGACATCGAGTTCTACAAAAAAAACTGCTTACACCGACATGAAATCCAACTGTCTTCGGACATAACCCTACATACGGTTCTAATATTTTGTGTCCATGATATACGTACTTGGACTGCTTATTCGTCATTTTGGACTTTATTTTGGATTGCTTATAATTCACTCGGCACTCCATATTCCAGGGCGCTCATTCCCTATCCTAGACTCTAATCGTAGATGGGTCATCCATTATCGTCAACTCTATTTCTAATTCTATTTTGGACATCGTGTTGGCCTCACCGTCTCCACATGCATTTTTTTCCCAAAGTTGAAACGGCATTTAAGGGATCGAGTCACCTAGAAAATGTCATGAAAACAAAAATTCTGTAAATGATACAGTTCTTCTAAAAAGACTTACACTCAAACCTCAGTAAATACATATCAAGCATCATAACTGGTTAATTTGGTTAAAATATATAGTGCACCAAAAGGGTGTGAGGTAGGGAATAGCAGTTTTGACTTGTCGCAGCTTTCAGACCAAACCGGTGAACAAATTTCGGAGCTCGATGTCTCATTTTATCTGTCGAAGGGTGCATCCTGTATTGAATATAGCGATTCTGGATGCAGTCGAATTAAATTTACCGTAACCAATTGTTTAATGATTTTTAAATAGAGTCAGATTTATTTACATATTAAAAATTAAAGCTTTGTCGTAACGACCAGAAATGAATATTTCGAGTGGGGGTCAAAATAGCGAACGACCAAAATAGTGAATGGTTAAAATAACGAATTTCGATATAAGAAATCTCTGAATCTAGAATGGTCATGATTATGAAATTTGCTATTTCAGCCATTCGCTATTTTGATAATTCGCTTTTTTGATCATTCGCTATTTTGATCATTCGCTATTTTGGTCATTCGCTATTTTGATCATTCACTATTTTGATCATTCGCTATTTTGATCATTCACTATTTTGACCTACATCTTATTAAAATGCATTCAAAATAGCGAATGAAAAAAATAGGGAATGATTGAAACAGCGAATTCCATAATTACAGACATTCTACATTTAGACGTTCCTTATTTTTAAATTCGATATTTTAGCCAATCGCTATTTTGGTCTGCTATTTTGACCCCTATCCAATATTTATATATTCAATTCAGAATGCACTCTCCGACACATAAGATCAGACAAAGAATACTAAAATTCATTCACTGGCTTGTTCTAAAAGCTACAAGTGAAAAATTTTTACTTTTTGCCTCACACCATTCTGATACACTGTATGTCTTCACAAAATTGCGGGATTGTAATGCTTGTTATGTATTTGATAAAATCTTAATGTACGAAGTTTAGTAGTATTATTTATAGAATTTTTCCTTATGACTTGTTCAGGCGACTGGGCCCCCCCCTATCATATGACAAAGAATAAAATAAAAGATAATAGAATAAAAGTAGATGGCGAAGCCAAGTAGACAGATGTATATAGTAAATAGAGCGATGTAAGAACGGGGCCTTCGGGTAAACTCTGGACCGGACTCGGCTAGTTCAGTGATAGAGGAAAGGCGAGTATAGGTAACAGAGCCCGGCCTGGCTCAACTGGGGGTTCCTCTTGCACCGCGCATCCCTTCCCTTTCACGGAAGAGAAAAGGAAAAGGCAGTTTCAGGGATTTATCGGTGTTAGACTTATTAACTCTCGAGTGAAGTTAACATTAATCTCGGGGGCGAACACTGCTCGGAGAAGCCGAGCAATGCCAAACCTCGCTCTCGATCGACAGTATACCTAGTTTCGCCTCCTGCCTCTCGGCAGTTACGAGATCTCTCACTCTCTCCCTTCTTGGTTTCTGTGCTTTCATCTACCTCTTTCTAATGGCCCTCGGTTCCACGTTGCTTCCTTCAGAAGCGACTACACGCATACACCTTGCCCCTTTACTCCCTTACACTCTTTCGTCGAATAAGCTATCCTCTCTGGTCTGCCTTCCTTCCTTCCACTTCTCGTTTTCTCACCAGCTCGTGGGAAAGAGACGAGGCAGTTTTCCGCCGTACCTATTCTCACTCAAGACCTCCTTCTCTCGCGGATGGTTTAATTAACGAGGGATAATTTATTTGGAAAATTTCACTTTGCTCTCCGTTAAAGCCGAGCAGAGGAGAGAGACGGAAAACTTCGCACCGTCGCACACCGATTAGTCTTGAATCTTTATCTCTGTCTTGCGCTTTCCCTTTAACTCTTCACTGACTCTGCATCCAGCCAAGCTCGAGGAAAAGCTACAATTTACTACAGGACGCTGCAAAGTCACACCCCGAATAAGACTCCTGCTCTTCCTGCCGGAGTCTTGTCCTTCTGTCTCCATAATCGAGCCTCATTATTCTTCACCGATACAATTATTAGTTATGAAATTCTGTTGAAGCACGACTTTCAATCTCGGATAACTTACCAATGTTATATCAATGCCTAATCTATAGCAATTTATGAACTACATTGGTTATCGAGTCCTTGAATTTCGGTCAGCAGATTTGATATAATAATAATATGACCTTTATCGTCAAGCAATACAAGTCCTTATTGTCTTGTATATATGGTACTTTACGGGAATTGAAGAAAAATAATAAGCTCAATTGGCTTCAGCTTTTGAATTTCAATATTTCGTTATTACTTTTTTCACCTTAACCAGTGGCGAACATAATGTAAAAAATATGTGAAATGATTGCTTCGAATAACGAATTCCTCTCGTTATTTACTCTGCTCGTTCCCCATACATAGTTTGCACGTGGCGATTTTGTGTATATCCACGAATTTAGACGGAATTGCGCGACTATAGGCCGTTCTATGTATATATATGTGGCGGTGACTAAAGATCGGATTTAGCGAGAGGCACAGTTAGCGCTGCTCGTAATTTCCCGGGGCACGGAGTCTGCAGTGCTGTGCGCGCGAAGCGTTTACCAACGCCAACGGGCGAACGGACAACAAATTTCAGAGTTACTGAACTGTAGTGTACGGTAGGGCAGGCGGGAGTGGAAACGCGACCGAACGAGTGAACCAGAGGTTGAAGTAGCAAGAGGGTTAGGCTATATAGGAGGACGGGCGTAGGCGTAGCTGAAAACGAGTTACGTTTCTCGTGCCAGAAAGGTGCGGAGTACCTGCTAGCAATTAAACCTTTACCTGAAGATCCAATTTCGCTGAAGTGGTCTCGGCCGCGAATTTTCGTCAGTCGCCCTTACTTTCTCCCACCTATTTCTAATGCTCCAGCTCCGTCTTTGCCCTCGTTCGATGTCCGCAAGATACCATTCTTAAAAAATGTTGCTCCGATATCAGAGAGGCAATGTTTCAATTTCTGTATCGAAATCTTGCAATCATATTAATTCGTTTGTTGCATTTTTGCTGACGATTTTTGCGTGATAAAAGAATTCAGATATGATAGCAGTTTCAATTTTTCGATTCAAATTTTTTGTTTTGTTTTTGAAACAAGGCCGGTTCTCCCTTCAACACTTTCGGTGCGGTGGACTGACACTGTGAACACGTACTTAATAATGTGCAAGGATATTCACTAACGAATTAAAGGGTAACACCACTCTAGAATTTTAGAGAAATCGCTTTTTGTTTGGCTTAAACAATACTTTGGGTTCATAAAAACAATGAGCAGTTGGTTTGAAGTGAAAAAAATGTTCGAAACTTTGAATATTCGATTTTGCTCCACATCTTGGTTCGGGCGCTTAGCGTGATATTCAACTTCCAATGTATTTTTCTCGAAACGACTTTTTTCAAACTGGAAAGATGGATTACTTCAGCATCGGCGCATAGTTCGGTTTCAAATTTCAGTATTAACTTCACAATTACATTCCATATAGAAGTACGGACGATTAGTGTAAATTTTGTTTTATGGATAACTTACTGCTTATTATCATAGCCAATCGTAATTAGATTATGAAGCTTTTTTTGCCAGATCTCATACTTCACGAGAACACCGTCCTCCCGTTCACGTGTTGCAAAAAACAACAAAATCCAAGATGGCCTCTAGGGTCGCCATTTTGTATCAAGAGGATAATACGAAATTAATTTTCAATACTTAAACGTTTGTTGAACAAACCTTCTGTAATCAAATACTTCCTCCTCTTCACATGCGGAGTATGTATTTTCATACTCTTATAATAAATTATCAAGGTCAAGTGTTTCGTTCCACTGCTACAGTGGTATTACTTCTTCATGAATTAATGTTACCCCTAAGTGAAGCGCGAACATTTTGTAGAACTTTCATGATTATTTCCAAGTATTTTATCGAAAGAGGCTATAAAGCTCATTTCTGCCGCATTTTTTCCACTTTCTCAAAGGCGATTTATGATCAAGGCAAAATTGTTTAACATCATTTGCTTTTCGTAGGAATAACTTTGAAAAATGTGGAAATACAGGAAGAAGTGTGCATGGCCCTACTTTGCACCTATTCGCTTACGCTCGTCTTTAACCTGATCCTATTTCTTCTTTTCCGTTACTGGCCATGCAAATTTTTCTGCCAGCTCACCTAATATCTGTATTGCCACCGGTTTTCCCTGCGCTGCAACTAAGAATACGATGAGACAGGCTATCATCGTTTTGGCAAGAAATACGTAATAATGCAAGCGTGACAGGCGTAACCATGTAGAATTAGGTAGAAAAGCAGCGGAGGCGGTAGAGAAGTTTCCTAGAGATAGTTTTCTTGAAGCCCTAAACGGAGCTGCTAGTCGCCGGTGCGGAAAATGCATCGCAACGGTGTCTGGAGGTCTGGCAGGCGGACTGGCAGGCAGCACCCGACGCAAAATTAGGAACTCGCGTAGAGCCAGCGCCGGAGTAGAACAGTCTCAACGGAACACACTTATATCTAACCAGCGGGGTTCCGCTGTCGCAACATACAAGAATTTAGTATGTAAGGCACGTGTCCGCATTCGCCTTTATGAGCGTTTCCGCGATTCTCCTTTTCGCCCTCATTCTCGTAGAAAGAGCCAAGAGTACGGACCAGAACACCTGCAATGCTGCAGATGCGAACTTCCACAAGAGGTGCACCGACTCCTTCGCATATGTGCATTATCAGTATTACAAAGGATTAACAAGCCAAGTTTACGTATCGCATCCCCCCGAACAAAAACGTATCGAATTTATGGTATTAGTAGAAGACTTAAGTTTATACTTAATTACGAAATAAATTCAATTGTTTGGTCTTAAGTGCAGCTTGAGTTCGAACCTAATTCGACTCTACGGACTAAATTTTCCGTTGTAAGATCAAGCTTGAGATTAAAATTTCATTGGAAAATTCGATACTTATACTGTCAATCAATAACCACAATGCTGATATACTTAAGTTACTCATTGTGAAATACATTTACCCAGTTGATGTTCAGGAGTAGAAATAGCGAATGAATGCGATTACTAACGCGGCCAATCTAATCTAGGTAATTCGTATTTGGAAACTTGAGGTAGCCGCGACGTAATCACAATAATTATCGGATTGTGACGCGCGTCTCCCGTCTCGGCGACAACGCTGTACTACAAAGTTCAGCGTCTAATAACGCAGCGCTTCTACGACGCCTTGTTAGCGTTGAAACGAGCGTGGAAGGTGGAACTCCCACTGCGAAGTTAACGATTAGAGTTTCCGCGAGTTTCGGATTACGAGGCAGTAGCGACAAAGCTGCGAGAGCTTTTCGTCCTTTTCCGCGAGTTCATCGTCGTGTTTCAACCTTCGCTCGCTTTTCTATCCGACATCCACTTCCCGATAACGAAAGCCAATCGATCAGGGAACTCGCGCAGTGACTTGCAGTCCTGTCGTTCCGCCGATGTAGCGTCTATGCCACCGATTGTTTCTGTCACAACCGGGAGAGCGTACGACGTCTGCTATTAAACAATTACTTTCAAAGAATGTATCGCGTCTCACACTATAAACGGAAGGTTGAAATTTTATTTCCGTTCATCCTTATTGTCATCGTTGAATTTCAGTGTTATTGTTGAATTTTAGTGTCATTGTTGAATTCTAGTGTCATTCGCTATATTTTTGGGTGCAAATATTAACATTTGTCTTCCAAAAAAACCCAACGTAAAAATTTCTTTCTAATAAATTGTTGCGAGTAAAAAAAATGGTATTGCGCATAAAAAATCAGATTTCTAACATTTTGGTGTAAATTTATCTTGTTTTGTGTAATGTAATGTCGCGTTATTGCAATTCATGGGTTTTTTCTGCCCTGGTGCATGAATTCATAAGCTTTCCATGCCCTAAGGCGTGAACTTATTGCATTTTTACGCATCAGTGGACACGCATATATGCAACAATTTTTCATCAACCGGGTTACGAAAAGTTTATTTTTCCGTTCAAATCAGAAGCACAAAACGTCGTGCGTTTCGCGCAGGTTGAATATAAAAGTTACTTTAAACAGTTTCTGAAGAAAATTATTAGTACTTCAAGCACGAGAAGCGCAAGTACCTGAGGATGCCCGCAATTTCGATTAATCGGGGTTCTACTATACTTACTTCCATACCCTCCGTACATTCATTCGCAACTCGGGACACGCGACAAAGAAATGGATGTCTCCAATAAGAAATTCAATTTAGTTTGGTCGATGCCTGAGCGAAGGAATCTTACGCATTCACATCACGTGGCCGCGGTCAATCCGGTGTGAACGGGCGAGACTGTGGGCACGAGTAAGCACAGCCCGATAACACCCTAATGAGAATAAACCCTCCCTCGGCTTGCAAGAACTTCTCCCTCGTCTGCGGAAGTCCGCGGTCAATCCCTCTCCTAATATCGTCCCTTTTCTGTGCCAGCTTCTTCTGCTCAACGCCAATAAAAGAAATCACGCTTAATCCGTTGCGGTGCTGGCCTCGAAGGATTCAATATTATCCGTGACTACCGCACATGTTCACTGCTTTCAGCATCCATCCTTTTCACTCAATGCACTCAACCATATTTCGCATTGATCACCGACTAATTCTGATTGTATTTTTCTTTGAATCAAACTAAACTCTCATAGTGTCACGACTATACTTCAATAATATCAGCACCTTCTAACGCAAGAATAATAAAACTAATTTTATATTATTTTTAATGCAAGACATTTGTGCACACAATATCTCGTCATGATATATTTCCGGAGCAAATATTTTTTCAAAGATTATTTTTCTATCGGATATTTTGTCACAGAATACCTGTGCACTGGATATTTTATCGTGCAATATTTTTTCAGCGGATATTCTGTAGTGGGTCGTGTCACCATTTTTTCCCTACATTTAGACCTGGTCGTTCCGTTGCTGAATATGTTTACACAGGATATTATGACTTGCTCGGCCTTTGCCGCATGTTAAAATTTTCCATAGCCGGGCTTTGTCGCTGCTGTTGCACTGTAACGTCGAAGGGCGTTATCCATCGTACACTGTTGTACGACAGGGCCGAAGAATTTATACTACCGAGGGGTGTTAGGGTTCAAGTGACAACACGTGTCCGCCATGTGTGTCTAGAAAAGGTGGACGGTTCCGTTCGTGAAAGGGTTTCGACGCGATATCGGCATGTACGAGTTTCCGCAGAGGCAGCCTGCATACATATCGCTGCTTTGGCAGCGCCGAGTGGCTTAAACGGGCTCAGCGCCGCGCACAAGTACTTGCACATGTACACATACACACGCGATCACTTGAAATATCTCGTAAGGTATCTATGTACATTCCGTCGCAACGAACGATCTGTACTTTATGGCGCTTATCTATGGTATATACCAGGAACCGAAAACACTCAACCGACAACATGCTAACTTCCGCAATCCTTTGGTGCAAACAATCTGTATGCATGTTTAGAATTAGATAGTCACCCATAAATGCGTGTAAATAGTCCTAAGAGTATTATATCGGGTATTCAATTACACAATCTGTCATCAAGCCAAGATATTACGGGTGCTAATGTAAAACATACCGGGTACGGAAAATTTAATTATGTTATATGTTTTAAGCTTTCCACTGAATACGAATCCCGAAGAATTTTCTGTTAAATTTAATGAATTACGATGAAAAATACAAGAATATCAGGAAAATAAAGCTTTGGTAATTTTTTTCATAACGTTCATTTGATTTTTCGATAAATTGAATAATATAATCGTATCCAGTGGAACATAATATTTCTGTACAGTATCCAAATAAACGTTTTTTTTTCGTTACTTTCGCACGCGATACCGTGATTCAGTTTACAAATAAATAGTTTAGTGACTCTGGCATATGGTCGCTTCTTTTGCAATGAACCTTGCGTTAAATGGCTATACAAGAAATTAAGATGGAATGAATCTTTTTTTATCGATATATGAAGTTGAAGCATAGAAAATAAAATATTCTGTGGTCCAGGTGAATTATTTATAAGTGCTTCTATCCTCGTATAAAGTATTCGAGGGCTTTTGTAGGAATTACCGCAATACAGAAATACGTCAGTGCACTGGTAATAAAATATAATAAAATCCTTCAATAATATAATTGATATTATTGAAACAAATTAACATTACTGTTTTAAATACAAACCGGTTGAAAATTTAAAAATTCAATAATTTCATTGTTTTCCTGTTTCCGCCATAATGATCTCAACAGTAAAAAATTGAGAATCTTGCACGTATATTGCAAGCACGAAATATGTTTATTTTTCAGCAAGTTCGGGAACAAAAGTATCGCTTGCTACACGGGAGGTACGATGATTTTTATCTCAAGTGATCTTTATCCTCGCTTCACTCGGAGAAATCACATTATCCTTGACGAAAATTACGCACTTCCCTCCCGTGTAGAATAACAATACTATGAATCCTAAGAGAACAATTTTATATAGAACGTAAGCAAAATATAGTTAGTTTCAAAATACACTCTATACATATACATTTCATATATCTCCTTATATAATGAAAAGTTGTCGCTGCCTCTGAATTCGAATTTTTTCAAGCCCATCAATGAATCCCAAACCTCGAAAACTCAGGGATCCCTGTGGGATCCCGAAATCCTAATTTTACTGAGCGAGCGCGCGTACTGCACGAGCCACAATGACATCCTAGTAAACCATATATAAACCTAACAATATTTTCGGTTCTACATACGAATTTTATGTAGATCGTTTATAGGATGTATGCAGACTATATATGTTCAATTCCATATGTCAGCCGAGATATCATTTTTGTACTTGGGAATTAGTAAGGATATTTGCCAAATGTCATTGTACTTTTTTCTCACCGTGAAATTTACCGGAAATGGATTTCCAAATCAAAAACTATCGATTACGATAGAAGAGTGAATAACGCGGGAAGTGTCGATGACATCAGTGCGGAAAGACGTCGGAAAGTGAAGAGAGAAAGGTGTGAGTATTTATAAGAGGGGTACAATTAATCGAGTCTGTCATTAAAGCTACTTCAGATGGGGGAGTCGGTATCGGCGGTACAGGCGCGTCCCGTTCCATCTATTCTCTGGCATCGCTCTTCGAGAAGTTGATTACTGAAACTTCTAACGCTCTTGCTCTCGCTCTGAACGAACGGTCTCTTATATCCGTGACAGCCTTGCATCGGTGTATTATGAGTGTGTGTGGGAGTCGGCGGAGAAGCTAGTGGCAAACGGTAACGGCTTCTCCGCTTGCCATCATTCTGAGCTTTCGCGCGAGCAACCAAAAGTCCGACGGCGTCTGACGCGGCGTTTCACCGTTCAGCCCCTGTCTCAACTACCACCACTACCATCACCATCACTACCACAAACAACGAACCAACCATTCTCTATCGTACGTATAGCCTGATGGGCCGCGTCCTCGTACCCAAAGCTTGCAATTATTTTCCACGTCATGCACGCCTGCCCGGCGGTGCAGGTGAACCAGTCTCTTCATTAGAGCGAATTCGGCGCCCGTCGAGCGTCGTGTGTTCCGGATAATTATTCCAAGACTCAACGGGTTACATTGGCTCAATCTGATGTCTTATTAATCCCCACGAAGAATATCCATCGTCGAGCTTTATTAGTCCGTGGAGCTATTATACCTATATCACGTCTTCAGTAACTTTAATGGACATTCGGTTTGGTAATTTATAAAAACTTCTGTGGCATAATTCCAGAATTAAATCCACGTTTTATCCGGTGGTGGTTGTGGTGGTAAGCAAGGTTCACTGGTTATATTCGTACCCTGGTTAGCATTGATATCATATTCGTGGATATTTAATTCATTTAATATTTAATAAAACGTCATCTTGTCTGAATTTCATGAGTTTTTTAAACATTCGGTGAAAGGTTTACCATTAATACTATAGGCAAAATGCTTTTGCGTACTGACAAGCTGGAACCAGTGAATTTAAAAACGTTTTGTGTTGAATAAAATAGGAACTGTATGCTTAACATTCGGAACAATTCTCGTAACGAATGCAAATCAATACAGTGGCATGGTGGTGTTGAATATACTTGAGATTCTATTAACTTCCGTTTATAATTACTACCAATCATACTAATTACTAATCCTTTTTCTATTTCAGACATGTCCTACAAGCCACGCCATCCCGTAGTCGAGGGTAAGTCCTTCCTCGTTTCCTATTAGCGTCATATCGAAGTTATTCCACTTCTTGTGATCCCTATTAGCAGCAATTTGCTTTTCAAGTACAGACATTCGTGGCTCGTACTATCCACACTGGATTCATAACACAATTAAAATACACGTGGACTGTCACCGCTTATACACCAGGTCGTGTATGCGGTCACGAAGTTGATAAAGAGAAGAAATGCACGCGATTCGCGGAATTAGCGCGTCGATTCACTCTCCCAGCTCAGTCATCCCGTGTAGAAAAACAAAACAAATTTATTTTTCGAATCAAGTGATAGCGTTTCTTTACCTTGGTCACGTCATAGTCAAGAAACGATGGCTATGAAGGCAGAAAACGACAAATTCGTATTTTGAATAGTTAATGAATCCATCGCTACTAAAGCATGCTGATATAACTAAAGAAATGTTAGTATTGAATAAATATAACAAACAAACAAAACGGTCCCGTATTCTGGATGCCTTCAAGCCTGGTTTCTATAGTATCTTATAATTTATATTTATAGTTAAGCTGGTAAGGTTCTAATGTATAATTTATTTTCAATTTTACGGGTACCTTTCTAATCCCATGTAAAATATGATTAACATTCAGAAGACACATACCAAATGTCATTGCAGGCCATAGATTTTTGCAAAAGTTATTATGTTTTCGGACGGCACATACAAATGCCAGATAGACAGACAAAAATGAGTTAATGTGTTTTTTTTTGGAATCAAGGACAAGATGTAATTTCATCACGATCCAGGCGTCAATTTTCCTTGTTGGATTGCGATACTTTCTCTTTTTACATGTTTCGTATGTGATAAGAAAGCCGATTCCCGATGAAAACTATAAAAATTCGTGTTTTCTCTCGGAAGTCTTGAAGTTTTCTTGCACTTTTTTCTCGAAAATTGGTTATCGTCGCGAAAATATACTTACCATAGATTTCAAGTAGACCAAGCTTCTTGTAGATCTTGCAGCGAAATCGCGAAATATAACAAACATCTATAATAATCCACATCGACTGAATTAGCGTAGACGATTCTCGTGGGTCAACTGCCGCTCTACGACAGACCAGATTATTTTACGTGGATATAATACACATTCGCTGATCAATCCTTTTATTTCCAAGTTTGCCATCTTGTTTGTTAATGGATCGTGTATGCCTAATTTTTTCAAATTCCGCATTGGCCCCCATCTAAATGAACAATATAGTATTATATAATCTGTTGGAGATAATAAATGTCGTTAGTAACCCTATAATGCTAGAATATTGGAAGGATTACTGGATAACCGAGTTAAGGGACAATGATGATACGAATATATTGAGTACAGGTCTCCATATAATTACGCGATTATATGGAGAGTCAACAGTACAGTCTCAAATAGTACCATAAATTATGTATTATTCTTGTGAAGAAGGGTAGTTTTACGGTACCAGCATAACTTCTATGTTATAAACATGAAAAGGATGTGATTTCGGTTCAGGTACCTTGGACGTGAAAGACGAAAAAAATATGAGCACGTTAGTGCAACTTAAGAGGGCTCGTCGCTCGAGATTGGTCGAGTATATCGCACCACGAGCTTATTTCATACAACTTTTTATTATATCGCCTAGTATAGCCAACGAGGTTGCTTTTCCTCTCTCTCCCCTGGGCTTTTCCTCCTTACGACTTTCAAGTTTCCGATAGTAAATTTATTTCTCCGGCCATAAATTTTACATCGAGCGAGTAGTAAACCCGTGCTTCGTTGCAAAAAAGTAGCCAGTAGTAACGAGGGCACAAGGATGCGTGGGTAAGGAAGGGTCAGCCCGACATACTAGAAACCGAAGGGCGCTTGTAGAGCTCCAACAAAGTCAAGATACCAATCGTTGGACGATGTATGGCCAAGACCAAAAGCACTACATATTTATTCTGTGCGTCTTCTGATTTTGGTCACACAATATACGTATCCACCATTTCGATGCTTTAACTTTGATCTCATTTCTCTCCAGATAACTCCAGGCATCAGATACGGGCAGAATCCAAGCCATAGTCCTACGTTCAAACTTAAGTCATTGCCTAAGATTGAATGCTGTATTGTAGCTCATATTGGAGCTTATTATGATGAGGAAATTGAGGGATCATCACAGGATCATCCCTCAATTAAACCTCTGGAAAATAGTAACCCTCTGAAAAATCAATGATTTCTACGATTTTTTTTTGTGATTAGGATAAGCTGATCGGTCTGGGATTTTTTAAATAAATCAGGGCAGTAATAAAGAGTACGAAATGATTTTTTTTAAGTTGATTTATTTATGGTTAAGTATTGTTGTAAATTATTAAAAATTCCCGTTGAAAAAAGGTCCTGCATGATGTCCAGGATTGCGGCCTTACGCCTGATCTGAAAAAAAAAATTACGAAAAGATTTTCAATCAGTAGGAAACCTGTTATCGTGCTATGGAGGGTTTTGTTTTTTAATTTGGAAATGTGGCGGTGGTTTGAACAAAACGTATCGAAGTAAGCTTTTTTTCGACCATTTGACATAAAAAATATAGGGTGATATGGAAAAAAAAGCTTCCATAGCATGATAGAGAATGACGTGAAGAATGTTCTGTCAAAATTTGAAATAGCTTGATAACTCTTTTCTCGAGAGTGGACCCCGTTTTAAAAACGACCATTCCGAAAACAAACGCGTTTACGGAGTGAGATATTTTCAGATAAATCGCTTACTTACGATCAATCGGTGATGCCAGATCCATATCCAATTCTTTCTACTTACTCAAATTCTTAATTTTCTGCCGAAATTTCGTTTCGACGAGCTGTTCTAGCTTTCATGCTGTCCAGCAAGCTTCGGCATTCCGCAGTTGCGATGCACTTCGCTCTGTACTTAGCAGCGAAGTCTGCAGCTACCGGTTCTGTGGTGTACCCCATTGTCTCTAGGATTTTCAGTATTGGATCAAACCCTTCATTGAACGTACAAACTGCACAATACATCGCAATTTTCACATTTTGTTTCGCACGGAATATATGTTTGGGAACGAGTTGCCACACGCAATGATTAAGACTCTCATTGTTGTTTTGAGTGTTTGCGGTCGTACATCTCTCTAACAAATCGTCTATGGTTAAATCTTCGTAAATTGGCTTCAAAACCTCTAGAACATCGTCATCGAGCGCTGGTGGATGAGAATATTTTTCCCGGAATCCATTGGCCTCAACTTTGCGTCTTTTGCGTCACCACGAATTTCCTCCCAAAGGGCAATACCGATGCTGGGGATTCGCATCAGTTAAGATTTTGTCATAAAACATCGCCCATATTGCTTTTCTCATATTTTCAGCGTACTTGTAAGTCAAGTACTTGCAAACATTGTATCAATTTCGATGAAGTGGCGATTTACTCCTTTAAACCCTGCGGACCTTTTTCTTTCATATAGTGGATGTGCGCTCCTCGAGCCTTTTCTATCCTGCGGCGCAGGATTGTTAAGCGATTCTCTCGTAGGCTATACTCGATGTCGAAAACGAACTGAAATACTTGGACTGTTCATTCGGTGAAGTTATAGAACTGAATCCCCGCAGGTAGCGGGGATGCCTACCTGATGCGCAGATTGAATAACAGAATAACGGTTGAACGGAGAGACGGACGCCGCAGATGTTACGCTTCGTTCCCGTTCTTTGAGAAATGCTGTAGAGCGACCGAAATAATTTAAATTTCGATTCAAAAATTTTAGAGAATGTTTATAATAGGTGTATACTCTCCGACAATGCCAAATTTTTTTTTTTTTAATTTCACTCTATGATGATCCCTTAAGTCCTGTCGGGCAATCACCGATGAAAGATTATCGGAGTTCCAGTCGGTATTACAAGGGTAAAACTTAAAGATACTCAAAACAATACTGATTACATTAGCTCATAATCCGAGATGTTGTAACTTTCAAGACGTAATACATTGCATCGACATCCTGAAAGTTATAAGTAAAGAAAACATCAAATGTATTTTTATATACATAATAATGAAAGCTTGTGGACGCCTAGATTGAGTGAAGTGTATACACTTATTACAATCTACTGAAAAACATCCGTTAATTTTGATTGATAACTATCGAACTATAAAATATGAAGATGTAGTTCTTATGTTATTTATCACGTCGTTGCGCGTTTGCACCAAGATTATATTTGTGTCGACGCCAGTTGGTGTTGCTATGCCGAATGGCTGACAAGTGCGGGCGGGTTCACCTACTCCGCTTGCAGACAGTAAACAAAGCAAGCTTCTCTGTTGGCAAGGAATTTCCATCGGTCTAATTTGCGAGAATGGCCAATTTTGCAGCTGGACAGTTGGGTAATACCTGCGGGAAATACAGTGAAACTGCTTCCGAAGCTGCGTGTACACCCGGCCATAGTGCATTAGCCGTTGGAGCTGAAGTACTAGTTTCCGGTACAGCGTCGAAAGCTCGAAATTGTTAACTCTGCACCACCCTGTTCGATCGACCTGTCCCGAATGGCGTATTTTCATTGGCCTAAAACGCTACTCGGAACTTTTGTTTTACCTTCGACGTTTACTATACGTACGGAGCTTCAGCCTTTCGTGCAGTGACGCGTATCAGCGCTTTGTGCTTCAGCAATGTCATTTTGCTGAAGCAAAATAGTGGCACACAGGGACTGTCTGAGCGTGCAAGGATTTCCCAGTGCTAAACTCTCCAGCAGCATTCGCGCTGCCGTAACGGATGTTCCGAGCTTAGGTATTGTGTCCAGTGCGTGTACGCAGCTTCGACTGCTTTTCCACATGCGTGACGAGCAAACCTCCCACCGGAAAATGCAACTGCAAGCCCGAAACTATCATGCAAGCTTTCAAATCACGACGAATCCATCCCACGAGTATTGCTCGGCCTGTCCAGTCTCTCTGTGTTCGTGGATGCGTCCGAAGCGGAAAACTGTTTGAGGCCCTGGGTTTGATCCAAGTTTCGGATGTGGTTGCTCGCTAAGGGATTACCCGCTAGGCCTGAATATTCAATGTACAAGCGGTACATGCGAATCAAAAGTATTGCTGATGGTGATCGACCGAGAAATCCATGAAAAAAACGTAACCCGAGGTGCAGTGGAATAATACGCCAATGGCACCCGAGGAATAAATGAAAAGCGGTTTAACTTGGGTTAAATTGATCCAGCTGAATTCGATTTTTAGCTTCAACGCCTTTTACATAATGGATGTTTCTGGCTTTCCGAACGATGGATTTTACAGATGTAGCTACAAAAATCCGGGGAATAAATTTAGGCATTTTGACCATTCATTCGTTTGATCGTACGACATGAAGAAATCCATTGTTCCGAATATCGCGTTCTGCATTTTTATGTTACGGTACACTCAAAATAGTCATAGACTAGTTTTCTATTTCGTTGCCATTTTCGTGATTCAGTTTTATACGATTGACCTATTTCAATGGTTATGAATTATCGACGTACAATGGAATGAACAAAAATATCGTCGACGTGTTTTCAGTGGTAGACCACGACACAAGTCACCGAGTAAATTATGGTTCGACGAGGGATGGTGTTCGCCAACAGCCGTTCGGTCAGACTGAATGAATCGCAGCTCGAGCAAGGGCTGAGGAAAATGGCCGACCAGTCATGTCACCAAAAATATTGTGAGCCATAGATGCAGAGTAGCTATAAATTGCAGAAAAGTGTCCTCCCGTGCTCTCAACGAAGACCCCGGTCAAGAGTAGGAAGGTGAAAGTAGGCCGAAAAAAAAGTGCACGGTCCGATAAGGCTTGGTATGCTCGGAGGGTCCAAGCTGGTCATTTTGGCCCAACCCTCCATAAATTCTAAGAAAAAATCGGTAACTACTACGAGATCGTAAGGACAAACACCAGGTGCTTACCAGTAAGAAAACCACATCTTGGTCTTTAGTACGTGTACAGCTGGAAACAAAAATCATATAGGACAATTTTTTTTGTACTGCGTGAGTTCAGCGTACAAGAAGGAGCCTCGAATAGGATCTGGGCAGTCCAGAATGGAGACCATATGGAGAAAATTGTATCCTAGACTGCTTAGACTCCAGCCAGGACTGCCGAGTCTCCAAATACCCATTCTGTACTAATTTGTTTCATCACGCAACCGATGTATTGGCTTGTAATACTAAGCCACGCCTGTCCGGTTTTTCGTCGAGTGAATACCTTTCAAAGCCATATACAAAATTATTATAATTTAACTTTGACTTTCGCTTACTCATACGTCTGTGACTGGACAAATACTGCACTCGATAAGCTGGCAGATGTGATATACGGTTGTTGCGTGTTTCGTTCGAAAGAAGTGGAATAGGTTGCTGGTGAGCCATGCTAGATTCTAGCATCTCTAAGAGTGGAAACGGCATAGAGAACGGTTGAGAAGGAATAGAGAACGAGTGAGGAATACGGTAAAGAAGAGCGAGGGGATATGACTGTAGCAGAAGATGCAGGATGTGCAAAGAAGATCATACAGGACGCCATGAAAGAGTTTCGTACGTGTGTGTACATCCAGAAAGTTGCTTCAGGCATGGCAGCTCCCTTCGTCGTCGTCGTCGACGTCGACGTCGTTCCCGGAAAGCAATTTCTCCGTAGCGGCGCAACCTTATCGTACCAACACATAGCCGACGACCAGGTGGTATTGTGCCTCCACTATAAGTCGCGGAGCGCGCATCGCGGTGGGTGTATAGCTTCGGTAAAAAGGGCCCGCAATTTCTTTGAGGGACACGCACCGCAGTTCTGTATGCGGTGATACGCTGTTCCCTGTCACAAGAGAGAGAATTGAAAACGCCGGGAAGAAAAAAAAAATGCAATATCGATTTCACTGTACTGTGAAGCTATGCAGTAGAATCCATAACATCTAGAACGTATTAAATAAAATTCTTTAGCAACTTATGCACTTAGCAACTTTAGCAACCATAACAGCTTGAAGTGAACCGTTCCCACGTATACCGTATGTTACTATGTATTGTATGTTACTTCCTAATATTATCGCATACTTTTTATAAGCGCAAGTAGATCTGGGATATCGATTTAACTTGCAATGGTTTAGATTTTGGATTTTCACTACAATGTCAAACTGCAATCATTATTCTTGTCTGATGCTCAAAATATAAAGAACTGTGATATGACGTATTTCTTAAACCTTTAAAAATTAAGGAAGTCACTGAATTGACTAATGAGTTTTATTTTGAAACGAAGAACAACTGACGGACTAGAATCTAAATGAATAGAGCGACAGAATGGAAATGATACCAATTTTGTACAATGTCCCGAGAGTTGTGTCGTCAGTGTTGTCATCTGTCACTGACTGATATATATTATTCCTTCTCGGCACCTCCGCCACGTTCCCATGCATGAGCGCTTAAATTAGTAGATTAAAGGTGCATTAAATTAGCTGAAAGCTCGGCACGACCGAAAATAGGATGACTCGAAGGGGGCGGGTGGCTTTACAGGAGGGTTGCACCATCCAGGACACTTTAACTCTTGCAGTCAGGTCGGTGTGACTGAGACATGGTTCCCCAGAGACCGCGACGGCCGAGATTTACGAACTCCGCTCGCGTGTATCACGTCTACCAAGCAGCAGCGTATATTCCCTCGGGCCCGAGGAACCATGCCCGCCACCAACCAGTAGAAACGATGGCCCACGCTTCTTAAACTCGGTGAACGACTGCTCACATTTCCCTTTATATGTGATATATGTCACAGAGGAAACCCCTTTCACTGACTATTAGAAAAGCGGAATACGTGATGAAAAATTGCTTTTCTTCAGCGGATGACATAAGCAAACCTTATTTTTTTCTATATACGATCAAAATCAGTGAAAATTACGCATGAAAAAAACAATCGTCCCAGATGAAGAATGAGATTGGATCAAATCTTATATTCCATCCTAGACTTCTTGAAACCACCCTGGATTCGAGTCACGGATCCTGTCCTGGGTCTCATCCTGGATTCAAATCCTTTGTCCCATTCTAAATCTCAATTGTGGACGCCACCCTAGATCTCAATCATCGTCTCCATCTTGGATTTCAATCATACTGCATCCTGGACCTCGACCCTCGACTTCATCCTAGATCTCAATCATCGTCTCCATCTTGGATTTCAATCATCAACTGCATCCTGGATCTCGGCCTTCGACTTCATCCTAGATCTCAATCGTCGACTTCATTCTAGATTGAAATCTTTGACTCCGGCCCGGATCTCAATCATCGACTTTATTCTGGATCTCAATCATTGACTTTATTCTGGATTTCAATACTCCGATTAAATCTTGAATCTCGGTATTTGGCTCTATCCTGGATCTCAATCCTCGATTCCACTTTGGGTTTTAATCATGGACGCCTAGATACATTTTTAATACGTGACAATACTATTTACTACGTCGGAAACTTGTTGTAGTGCATGTACAACATTCTGCAATGTAAACGTAAATCGGAAAAGCTTGGCAGATAGCAGAATGGGACGAAAGAGCTCAAACGTGCGAAGCAGAGCTGTGTACACGAGACCTCCACCGCTGTTGCCAAGCAGCAAAGCGTGAAATCGGAAATCCCGCATAAATATCTGCTTGTTTGCGGAAGATCTGTTCGACGGTAGGAGTATTGGGTAGAGAACATAGGCGCAGAGAGTGCGGTTGTAGCCAGGTCGTACATCCGCCGAACTTGCTTCCGCGAACGGGATGCCCGAGAGGGATCTCCCTATAAGAGCTGATAAGCTTGTCGAGTGCGTTTCTGCGAGGCCATTACTGGATCGTGCACCGAAGACTGCTACTGTAGTATTTGTTGTAAAATCGTCTTTTGTATATCCATATATATATAATAATATATATATATATATATGTATATTTGTATACATTTGGATATACAAACACGTATATACGTGTGTATATGAGCTTCACATTAGTAGAGTTCCCTGCGTTCATCTCGTCGTTAATACCCACTCATGATTGTAGCAGAAACGATATCTGGCTAGGCGTTCTATCTGGCAAAATATATAGCTCGAACCATCAAATGATTGGACCTATAAGCTATTGGCATACTTCCATCTCTTTCCCTGGCATATATTTCGGTAGAACCTAATACCGTACAGCACTTTTTCCGTGTACGAGAGACAGAAAGCAGTTTCCATCTAAAGCTCAGTTTCTGTAGCACCAATAGCGACTATACAGGTAGTGTACATCCTTCGGAAACAAACAGCGAGCTACGTACAGCAGCAGATACCCCAAAGCGGTGCCGCTTCGGTTCGGGTCGAGTATCGGCGATTGCGAGAGGGCATCGTTGTGAGCTGCTATTCTCGGTCTGCATGCACGCTTGATTGCGACTCAATACCGGGATTTCACTCGCTCCCGATATGACCTCATATACCTACCAACCTATCTTGTGGGGCATTCTATACCCATCGCTGCACTTCCCGCCAACAATGCCGCATTACGTCCGTTTAATCGATGATAAATCGTTCCACGATATACGTGCCACTCCGGCCCCCCTTTCCGACTCCTCCTTCACTAGCAGTTCGGCGTATCCCGAACGATTGCCGCTACTCTTGTACTCGGTTGCTGCTGTTGCAACCGTCACTACTAGTGCATCCCAAAGCCGATCCAACCGCGTCTATGCAATGCCGATTTCACGGTCCCATAGTGTTCCGCTATGGTGATATGGTTCACGCAATATTGTGTATGTCGGTGAATTTGTGTGCATGTGTGCATTCCTATCCTGAATCCGAACGTTGTGAAACCATCAATGCGAATTGTCCCTCACGTTTCAGTATAAAGGAATTTCTTTTTTTTTTCAAATATAACAGTTACTTCTGCAACGTTTCTATTTGTTATGAAAACTTATCTGAATTGTATCGACAATGTATGTGCGATAATGTATTCCCGGATTTCTGAATTGATGTTGGTTAGAGCAGGTGCTCGTTACAATACTTATATGAAATTCGTGGCATTAGTGCGTGGGTTCAAGCTATACTCATTGCAATACATTTTTTTACAATCGATCCGTATATAGCATCCCGATTGAAAAAATATAGATGTTCCAATTGGAAATGGAGAGGACAAGAGCTAGTGGACGAAAACAAACACTGATATAGGAATCGAAGGATGTCCGGTCTCGCGTCCACGTAACGCTGCGAATTGCAATAGCTCCCAACGTCAAGCTACGAAGTTGGGGAGTAGGAACCTGTGAAGATTGATTTACGTGCTAGATTTATGAAGACCGTTCGGTTTTCTAGGCACTATTTCACACGAGGTACTTTTTTTGTTATATTCACCTACGCGATAGAGGCCGTCCATTTTTTCGACTTTTCTAGCCAATGGATACTATGTACGCTGCCAAAAATGCATGTGGAAGATAGCGTAAAACGTGTCAATGTCACTCCTACCCGGAAGAAACACCCTTATCATAAATTTTCTTCGTTGGCGTTTGTGAATTTATACAAATATTTTTGTACATATTTAAAGAGAGATTGCTTTTTTAGAGAGTTGCAAAGATAATATTTATGGTAGGCAGTAAAGACTTTACGGGATCAGATAAAACGAACCAGCTAGCAGCGGGCACGCTCTAGTGTCTATATGCAATATATACATACATATATATTAGGGTGTGTAAAAATTTTTTTTCAATTTCTTTTAAAATCCTGCGAAAGTGTGTATTTGGATCTCCAAATACACCTCCTGCATGTGAAACTGCCGGTAGAATTGTTTAAAACATTGTTCTATCAATATTTACCTAAAAAAATTGATGTCGATTGAGCGAACTCTAAAACTGATTTGTCTGCGATTTCCTTTTACACAAAGTATTGTGAGGTATGAAACCAACGAGTAAGCCGTAGCAACCTGAAGAATCTGAAGAAATGTTAAAAAACCGAGAAAAACTGATTTATTTATGGATTAACGCTCGAAGCATCGAAACATAATTTGTCCTTACATAAGATTCACTTGGAATTTGGTATTTAGGCATTTCTGAGGTCGCCAGTTATTGATCCAAACTCAAACTTGAGGAATTAAAAATAGCGGATCCAATATGGCCGACTAAAATGCAAAAAGTTGCCAAAATCTAATCTTTGGATTAGGATTTATAATGAGTTAACTCAATAACCCCTGAGTACCTAATTACAAATGAATCTTATGCAAGGGTATATATGCTTTAAGCGTTAGTGCATGAAAATAATTTTTTTCGCTTTTATCAAAATTTTTGAATATTTGTCCATTTCCCCAAGGTTGAAACGTTAGTTTTAATCCCACAATGCCATCAGCGACCTCTAAGACCTTTAAGTACGGAGGTTCATATTCAATGTACTTATCGCGTCTTCACAATTACAATTATTCACAAAAAACAGTGATTTTGTCTTCAAGATTGATAAACTATAAGGATAACAACGTTTAAAATACAATACAATATATAATAATCATATACAATAATCAAAATACAATAATCGAAATACAATAATCATTTTTTTTTAAGATGAACCTTGTTTATCTAGGGGAAATCCGCCCACCTGTAGTTACGTACTCAGGAGTTATTGAGGTCACTAATTATGAATCCTAACTCAAAGTCTCGATTTTCGCAATTTTTGCATTTTCGTCCGCCATATTGGATCCCCTATTTTGAATTTCTGAAGCTTACGTTTAGATCAATAACTGGTGACCTCAAACTCCCCTAAATACCAAATTGCAAGTGAATCGTATGAAAGGACAAATTTTGCTCCAATGCTTCGAGCGTTAATCCATAGAATAAATCAGTTATTCTTGGTTTTTTTTGTACATTTCTTTAGTTTCTTTAGGTTGCCACGGCTTACACGTTAGTTTTATACCTCACGATACTTGGTGTAATCGGACATCGCGAATAAATTATTTTTAGAGGTTGCTCAATCGATATGTATTTCTACTTTCTTATCACATACAGAGTATGTAAAAGAGAAAGTTTGCAATCCAAAGAAAATTCAACTCCAAGATTTTAATGGAAATACATGTTTTAAGTGTCCTAGATGCCAAAAAACACATTAACTCATTTCTGTCTGTCCGTCGGTCTGTCTGTCTGTAGGCGCTGTCCGGAAACACAATAACTTTGGAAAAAATATGCGGACTGCACAGAAATGTGGTATCCACTTTCTGCATCTAAATCCTAGTTTTGGTATTGAAACCCAATCGAAAATCTCCACTATTTGTGGTAATTTACCTGAAATATGAAAAAATAAAAATAAAATATGTTATTCATTTTTTATGCTTTTGATTCAATAAGCTGTGAACAACAAGTGATTCAATATAGTGAAGACTTTGTTGTCTTTTTAGTTACTCACATGACATTTCTGAAACCATCCTCAATCAGAAATTTCTAATGTGAAATATGGATTGCCTTACACGTCTACTAAAAAAAAACTGCTATCAATGATCTTGAGTATTTTTCAGTGAGAAATACACTATAAATATTCACATAAAATATTATATATAGAAACGTGCATGGACAGAAAAGATTTAAGGTTAAGTTAACACTCATGATGTTAGACTATAAACACTGATACAGCCGTAGTTTTTATCACTCGCATAGCATTTCATATGAATTCTAATTCCTGCGATAGCCTCATATACGCCAGAATATGGGAAACCTTTGGTATATGAATAACAGTAATATGAACCGACTTGTGAAACTATCGCAGTGCCGACAATAACACCAACAAAAAAAAGAGAGATGTGGCGTGAAGGCGCGATCATAGCGCGCTCGTCCATGAGAGGGCGGGTCGTAACTTGAATTTGAATAGAAAAATGCGTTCTTAACAAATTATAGCTCGAAATGTAGATTGCAATTAACGAGCGAAGTTCTTAAAGTTCTAGTTATGTAGTTAGTCACTATGCCCCAATAAATTCACATTAAAAATTTCGCGCCAGTAACGAATGTTTTCTCATAGTATCTAAATGGTATTTATGAAACAATCTAATACAAACAATAAAAATACAAATAAGCATAAAAATTGGGAAACAATAAAAATTTAAATACAAAATAAAAAACAATTAAATTAAAAGTGAAAAAACATTTTCAAGTGAAAAAACAATCTATTGTCTCAAATTCATGCAATTACAAAAACAAACAAACGAACATTACAAACTAACTTCACAAAATAATTTCACAAACTATCTTCACGACAGTAACATGACGCCAGCAGCAATCGAAATGAGGAAGTCACGTGTTGTGTCACGCCAGTAGCAATTTTTTTCAGGTAAATATCGATAGAACAATGTTTTATAAAATTCGGCTCGCAGTTCCACATGCAGAAGGAGTATTTAGAGGTCCACGGATTTGCAGGATCTTGAAAGGGTTTTGAAAAAATATCTGTTTTTGACACACCCTAATATATGTATATATATTTCATATAAGTCGCCAACGCTAAATCATCACTCCGCATTCGCACACATTCGCACTACCATGTGATGCACATCCACGTAACATACTATGGTTGGGTCTACAATACGTTTCAGGATTATTTCAGCGAGACGTCAGACGCTGGATTCCCCGTGGGCGCCCGAGTGGTTACTCTCGGCTCCAGGTCAGCCCCTAAGTGGAACGTATCGGGCTCTAAGTAGTAGTGGAATGCTCAACGTAGGGTCAGACAGAGACCGCACGCCACTACCGCAGAAAACCCGTCCTTGGTATTCTCTACCTCTCTCTCCCTCTCGCTTTCTCCTAATGCCCTTCTTTTTCTGCCTTGCGAACCCCGTTTCGTAACTAGTCGGTTTTACTCACTCCTATGCCATAACTTACTTAACGCGAATTGTACTTCAGTGCGGCATTCCCAAAGGAAGAGCCAGTAAAAGAAAGTACCAAAATGGTAGGGGAAAGCTGGCGCTCGAATGCAAGGTTAAGAATACCGAATGTGTTTACAAAAGGCAAGCGAAGAAGTTAGGAACAGGGCGCAGCAAATTTTGTATATTGCCATTACAAACATTCGTATAAAATGCCACCAAGAATAATATAAGATTGGAACTCGTATGTATAAGACCATTTATAGCTCTGATTTTCCTGGACATTCTATCACCAGTCGAGTCAGTTTGTCCTTCGTTTAGCGTATGAAGAATTCGTGGAATAATATGACTTGAGCTCTCAAAATAGAAATGCAGCAAACAAATGAACTCCCACTGATTGACTGACAACGAATTCTCGCCAAAAGTGTTTAAAAGACTTTAAAATTGGTTTTTTCTTAGATATAGAATAGTGTTAACCTGGATAAGTCCACTTAGAGACTGTAACAAGAAAATGCAGTTCTGAAAAATAAATCGGATGCTAAAATAGAAGCTCGGATTGAACAGATCGCCTGAAATACAATGAAATTATAAGATTTCCGATATACAATTGATATAGATCTGACAAAAATCCGATACAAACAAATTTATATCGTTTTAGTGAAACGTTCATGAAAACAAAGATAACTTGTATTCTGATAGAAGCATTGGTTGATTAAACGTGTTCAATTTCTCAGCTAAACAGCAAGAATTTCAAGCTTGTTAAGATTTCCGCTTGTTCAGCTTCGTTAAAAAATCCGCGAGGGGGCGAACCTTCACATAGCAGAAACTCTAGTACCGTTGGATGAATCCGAGGAGCAAAAAGCTCATAAGTGAACCCTACGGAATACTACCATTGCTGGACCGCTGGTATGATTGGCGGGTGAAACGAGGACGCTGAGCTTTGCGTATTTCTCTGTCTTACTTGGCAGCTTGCAAGATACCAAGAGAATTTCTCGGTTCATGGAACGTGGCGATGTATAATATTAGTAACCTGGTCTTGGTTGGAATTGCAGGTTGGAGTGTAATGCAGATTATAAAAGCCACGTTAATTATTGACTAAAATGGCTTACTCAAAGGAGCCTCGTCTGCTTCAAGACATTATTTTTCGCCAGCTTTTTCAAGCTTTAATTTTAACGGCCATATAGCACCGGGCGCCATGATGGCCCGAGTTCAACGGTTTATAGCATTCGTAACCCGGATTTAAGTTTTTCATACTCTGTCGTGAACTAGAATACCTTATACAATAGATAGTACATCTATCTAAAAATAATTTTTTTTTCTATTCGACACATTCACCTCAATCCTCAACTTTCACCGGGCTTATTGTAAAAAGGCGTTCGATTTCCGCTATGTCCCATTCGCGGTATCCATTTTTCAAGCGCTCAACAACAGTCCAAGCGCAAAAGTACAAAGAACGCTTGGGATATGGACAAGAGGCGAAATGAAAGCACACGAAAAAACGCAAGTGAGAATACAGGGAAATTGGAGCGAGAATGGAGAAAGATGAAGAGCTTCGGAAAAAGGGAATAGTAGGTTTCAACTTTGAAGCGCGCCGGTGTATACGAGTCTGATCTGACCGAAAGGTGAGTTTCATGCTGCCTCAGGTCAATGTGTGTTTATGCGAATGTGTTCATAAGAGGACTGCGCGTTCTCTAAAGAGGAACAGAGAAGTCGATGTAAATTGCAGAAAAACGCAAAAAAAGTACAGCGTGAGAAAGCGAATGGTAGCATGGAATGGGAAATGGGTGAAAAGTTGGTTGGGTACTGCCGGCTCATGGACAAAAACAGGGTGTCCCGACAGAGTGCTCAACTTGGACAAAGGAAGACCCGAGCGGCCTGTAGACAAAAGCTTAATCTTCGTTTTTTGTAGAGTTTAACTCCCGTTCGTTCCCTCCTTTCTCCTCACGATCCTTTATCCTTCTGTTCTTCTCTCTCGGTCTTTGCTCAGCTATCCTGCCGACGCGCTGGTGGTGACTACCTTCAAACCCCTAACGCGCTCTAGCTCTCTATGTGCTACCCGAAACGAGCTCCCGAGCTTTATACAACGTGTACTTTTCTCTTACCCCGTGGACTTTCGTCCCTCGCAATATCATTACGATCTCTCAGTGCTTCGTACGAGGATTTTCTTTTTGTGTTTGGGTTATTCAGTCCTACACGAATGTGTCCCTTAACGGCAATGCTATGCCTGAGATGCAATTATGTTTATGTTGCTTGAAAGAAAAAAATTATGTAGGTGAAGATAATTATCATAATTATGGAATACGTTATCAAGAGTCAACACTTTGCCAGTTAGAATTCAAACCTTTGGTGCACTGTAATTGTAGCTTTTTTGAACTGAAAGATTTTCCGTTAACTCGTCCAGGAAGACTGTAAAATTCGCCGAGTGGAATCAAGATACGATATTTTCTTGGCATTCTCCAGAAACTGCTCATTTTGCAAGTTCAGGTATGAGATGGATGATCGACGGTTATACGTTTCTACCTGAAATATCTTTGTCATAAAGACTCAACAAATTATAATAACAGTTCGAGGATAATGCATCCTTACACTCATAATTTAGGGTTGAATGAATTACTCAAGTCTCACGGCAATACATCACGCAAACGATGAATCAAATTTCATGGAAAATCACAAAACACCCATTTTTCTGGTGAAATATCTCGGAAGAGCTCAGACTTTTCAATTGCACGAATATATTGCAATGTTTATTTGTTCAGACGATTTAAACCTCGTTCCGTGATCAGAGGAGATCAAGAGCGTGCAATGGACAATTAAAAAAGATCATGGAAGGAGACCTTGTTATTCGCGTGAAGATTCGAATTGTCGTGCTTGCGTAACTAGCAGTCCATTCTGCACTCAAAAACTTTGAAAATAATTACAAGGACCTCACTGCAATTGAGTCGGCTAGTGGCTAGGTGGCTGGGTGGCTCGCTGGCTGACTTTCAGTCAACGGGGTGGGGTGTTGCCGACTGGCAGGTCGCTCACGGACAACCCACCCGCCACTCCAGCACTCGCCTATTAATGGGAAAAGTTTGCTTTTATCTTTTAAATGCTTCGCGCAACACCACTAATTTCTGGCTTGCAACTTGACTCTTACGTATGTATACCTATATAGATACGCAAGAGTGTATAGGGAGTATACTTGACTTCCTCGGACTGTAGGGTTATGGTGTAACTACTAGCCGCCTATATAACTGCCGATGAAGTTACGTACTGTTACGAAACACACTACAGCTCTGGGAGGTTTGCGTGCTACAACCAAACGTTATTTCTATCCTGAAAATGACTACATTTATCCCACAAATGCGCCAGTTTCTTACGGCCTCGAATTACCGTTAATTCTTTTACAGGATTATCTTCTGCAATCTCAATCGGAAAAGATAGCATCTGGAATCCAATGAGGGTGTAATACTTGTTTTATAAACCTGCGTCAGAATCCCATGTTCTCTCATTATTCCCGTAGACATTCCGTGTTGAAAGAATGACAGGGATGAACTCCAGACTGGCCACGATGGTGAATGGGATCGGATCACATTTAGAAGGTCCAAGATGGATTTCAGGATATCCACAATAGGAAAAAGGATCAGATCACGTTCAGAAAATCCAGGATGGAGAATGAAACTGAATCAATTCCGGGTAGTCAATTTGATTCTAAACCATACTCTATCTTGAACTGCCCAGGATCCAGTTAGGTCTCCACTCTGGACTCCGTCACGGGTAATTCATTAAGTTGATAAGCAAGCTTTTATTTCGTATAGATTTCGTCTCGAATACAAGTCACTTGACTTTCTGTATCAAATAGAACTTCGCTTGTATTATCTTTCATTGCCGATCTAACATGAGGGCTTGACTTTATAATGCATGTCGTTTCAAATGGCTCAAGACTTTCTATTTTCCTCGCTACGTCGTGCGTTAGGTCATTTACAAAATCTAGAATATTATGACACAACCCCGGGCCATTTTTCATTATGTCATTCATTAGTTCGACAGGTTTTTTTAATCCACTTGTTACGCCGTGCTAATGTATTGATTCCTTGACTATTTTTCATATTTGGTGGTAGAAAAAAGATGTCTTGCAGCTGAACCGTTTAAGCGGTAGTGTTCACATTATTGTGTACAAACGGATTATTTGAGTACATTTGAGGCCTATACGAGTTCAAGTACTGTCCGTTGTAATACGGCCATTGATCATAAGATTCATTATCATACGTATTGTATCGTTCGTGACTTTCATAACCAACTCCTCTCAAATTGTTTTGGTTTTTATTGCTAGCTCGATCCAGCTGAGATATCTGCAAAACGCTTATGTGGATGCTTTAAGGATTGTAAGTGTTTCTCGACTCTTTTCGATAATGATTCTCTTGAGCAAGATCCAACTGAGCAGGCGTTTCTGCTACTTATTAGTTTCCACCTGGAATTCGAATTCGTTGCTACTAAACTTGTTCAAATTCGAGGTAGAAACTGTTGCACAATTGAGTAATTCATTTCGTAATTAGTCAACAGCGGTTCGAAATGTTCAGTGTCTTTGCGTTGTTTATAATAATATTAGTGCATACACCATCATTTGATCTATATCAACGTTCTGCCTATAGATTTTTTAATCGAACCTGCACTGTCAGTGCATAGAACTTGTCAATGAAAGCCTTCTTAAATTGATCGAATGTTGCAGTATTGTCTATTGCAATACTGTACGTGCCACGTCCGTACGCGACCTTCGATTATGGTTTCGATAAAAAACCTTCACTAACGTTCTTGAATTAAAAATATCTTTGTAGATCCTCAATCCATTCGAATAGATTGTTTTCTTCAATAAATTTTGGAACACTAACATTTACATGGAAGTTTTGGATAGATCAACAGGCCCATTTACCAGATTCTTTCCTCGATTATTTTGATTATGCTGTGGATCGTTTTGTTGTTAAAGCATGCGACTATTTCGATCCCGCGATCTCTCGAGTTCAACCGACGCTTCTATTCAATGTCAATATTGGCCCGTCTATCATCGTCTCCTTCAGCCATTTCTTTTATTGTATATATATTCCTATGAATCTTCGGTTTCAATACCCCGAGAGCTTGAAAATTGTCCAGTATTTCGTGATTGTTTTGACGCGTAGCAACGATTGAGGAAAGTTTTGAAAAAATTCCAGAGCACCGTGCGGAGTTATACATATAAATATCTCTATAATATGAAACGATCTCGGCGACGCCGCCATGTAAGATATAAAGGGCATTCCATGTCAGGAGGGCCCCCTGACCCGGATTATTCTCTCATCTCGGAGGAGAGAGGGGAGAGGAATTTCTATGAAACTTGAAGTCCAGAATATTTTGAGTCCTTCATTCTATTTCGGATTATTCTAAGTCGTTTAATGAGCCTCTGAGCCCCAATTTTCATGAATCACTTGGTGTACCCCGAAGGGGCGCCCATGGCCCCTTGATCCGGATCATTCTAACCCTTTCTCTCTCCATTTTGTATAAAAAGATCTAGCCGCCGACGGCGTACCAAGAATCGTGGGACTCAAAAAATTTCGGGGGAGGGGGGGGGGGGGGGGCGTCACATCTCAGTGGAGGAAGAGGAGGTGAAAACCCATAAGACTTGAAAACTTGAATATTCCAAGTGCCTCAATAGGCCCTCAAGCCCGAATTATTCTAAATCTCTCAATTCACCCCAAAGCTCGAAAGCTCAGGAGGGCTTATGAGACCTCAATGACCAAATTTTGCTGTGTTCCGCAAGCGAGCGTGGGTCACGCGTGGGCCACAATAACACCCTAGTGTATATATATACGGGCGTTATTGTTATTGCGTTATTTGCGGCGGCTCTTCTTTCCCGCACATTTCTTTCCTCCACAGCGCAGATCCACCACATGTGTTTCTTCTCAACGCCGATACCACATGCCAGTAAAGAATGTGTTGGATTGAAATGTGTAGGACCGAGATGTGGAGATATAACCGCGTCAAGATTAGAAATATGAAGGAATACTGGGGCGTAGTATCGGCGTTGTGGAAAATTGCATGTGGTGAATAGAAATGTGCAGGAAAGAAGAGCTGCCGCGCTCGCTTCAGGGATACAGACAAATTTGGTCTCTGAGGTCTCATAAGCCTCCCTGAGCTTTCGAGATTTGGGATGAATTGAGAGATTCAGAATAATTCGGGCTTGAGGGCCTATTCAGGGACTTAGAATAATCCGGACATAGGGTCTCATAGACCCCCTTCCCCTCCAGGGCATCACGAGTTCCCCCTGAATTTTGCGAAGTTCCTTGATTTCTGATATATATACCAGAAGCCCCCCCCCCCCCCCCCCTCGCTTCGCGCTCGTCACCGCTCTGTTTGTCCTTCTTCCACCCTCATACGCTTCGCGGGCTCCCCCTCCACTTTTTGTCCGTCCTAGAAATGTGACAACCAGCAATACGCAATTTCAGTTAAATGATGTCCATATCCAACTTTTGTAATTCTTTATGCTGGCTTACACGATAGAATTTTGAATTACTAATTTTCGAACCATGAATAAATGAATTTTTTTGTTCAATTAAAAAACCCCACTTGGCAATCTTAGTCAAACATCCGCCATATCTATTTGCGAGAGTTGAAGTTTACATCCAATTCAGATTTAGAGTTGATGTTGGGGTTGAAAGCCAATTGAAATCTGAATTGAATGTAAATCTGAATCGAATAAGTCGTAGATGAGAGCTACAGTTCGGTCGGTAAGAAAACTGGAATAAATGTTTCACGGAGAATAAACACATTTCGGTAAACGGCTTGGCAATTTTCGTTACGGTTTTTGCTTTCTGATGGCGCGGTTTTTTTAAATTGTCTCCAACTCGGACTCTAACTCTAATAGTTCGGATTCTTCCAAATCTCTCAATGACCACACAAGCGCGGTTTTTTCTTCAACCTTAGCCCTAATTCTAACTGCAATTTTAACGCTAAGCTAGATTTCTTCAATTGCCTTCAACTCCAACTTTAACTCTAAATCTAAATTGAATTCCATGATAAACTTGAAACGACTTGCTCAAAATTCCATGGCCAATTTGGAAATTTTGATCATTTTGAAAAAAAAATTGGCCATGAGGGCACAGAAAATTTCGGCCTGGAGGGACTTGAACCCCTTGGACATAGAATCCCCTTTATATACTACACAGCGGTGGCTCATGGGGCTTCAATCGGCTAATTACGCTGATATTCGGAAGTGCCTGTGTAGGTAAGATTGAGAGAAATGGCTTATGTCGATCGGTCTACTCTCAATTTCAGTTCAATAAAAGTAGCGCGAAAATATTTCAAATTGCAACTGAATATTTTTGAATTTTCATTCTGAACGAAGGTTTTCTACGCGAAAATTTTCAAGCTGGAAATCGGAATGAAATTCTACACAGGCTCATCAATGCGACCCTGAACTTGGGTGAAGTAAGATGTCTGGTATTAAATTCCGGCTGTTAATTCCTGGCTTGCCATGACTGATGGGTTAAGAAGGGTTGTGATGTCTAGATCTTGAAAGGATCCATGTTTCGTACAAGGAGCGTGGGTTTGTAGATGATTCCGGCGGAGCTGGTATAGGGATTGATCATAGGTCGTGACGCTTAGTGGATACACCGAAATAAGCCGTAACTCAGAAGCTTGCCGTATCCCCGATTACCCTAATCGCAGTGGGACATACTACTCTTCCCTTTTGCTCCCTGATGATGACTCTACACAGCTACCGTTAATTAATCTTCTGGATCTTATCCGCAATATTATCCTCGCCGAGAGGTGCACGGCTTCCACATTTCTCCTTTTCCCCTCGCGATTATCAGTCTTCCCTCTCGATGATTAATTAACACGCAAAGGAAAGGGTACCCGGCTGATTAATATCTTATGGCTAACACTTTCATGCAATTTACGTTTGTATATTTATGCCTATAAGCCAACCTGACGGCCATCGCAAGACATACATATAACTTTCTAATTCACCTATTACCACTACCACGACTGCACGAGACTTAGAACTTACCTCTACACAGATATATGTTAATTCACGTATAAAGCGTTATTCACGGTGGTTAGCACGGTTATAGTTCATCAACGAGGTTTCAATACCTATTTCAAAGCAATCCGGTATGTAACTAATGTTATATTATGTCGCTTTTCACTGCTGCTTATATATGCTACTCTATAATACGATAGTATATTGAAGGAGGTCTCTCGACGATCATGAATCCATTATGGCACAGGAAACCCTATCATAAATCACGCATTAAGTACGCAATTGAATAAAATAATTAACTCAACGAAATTTATACATGGAACAGGAATGGTATCTGCATCTCTCTACCGACTCGCCGAGCCACGTGGTGATTCGAAAATCGTGAAGGCAATATTCAACACTTTATCATTTATTATTCCAGTCGATTTCTAATTAAATTGCTGTAATCGATATTCCTTGATTTTCTCATTTAACCGTTATAATTAAACAGAAGTGATTAGCCAACGAAGATTCTACATGATTAACTACAAGGATCTTCCTTTCTCACAGATATAAAAGATAATTATTCATACGAAAGCAAGATTGCTTTTCATCATTCGTGAAATATGTGAGATTATCATAGTCATGAATTATCTTTATTTCGTACTTGATTAAACAAAATAGTGCGGTTTCAATAATGTAATCTTAATAATGTAATCTAATGTAACTTCATCTTATGAAGTTGTTTGAATTACGATCACCAAAATATACATGCTTGTGAAAGTTTTTAAGCGATAGATCGAAAAACTATAAATATATATATATATATTTATATATATAATGTTAAGGTAGCACCGATATGTTGTTAATGAACCACAAGATGCTTTTTTTTCGGGAACCTGTGCATCATAATCGATTCTGGTATATATTATATGTATAAAGCTCATTGCGGCATCGTAATTTCTACCACAATACACCGCAAGCTGGTTTTCCGGGAGTCGCCTGTGCATATCAGGCTTAACATATGAACATACATAAGGTACTCTTCTCTTTCTCTTGCGGATCTCTAAAGTAAGCAGAGGGAGAGAGAGAGAGAGAGAGAGAGAGAGAGAGAGAGAGAGAGAGAGAGAGAGAGAGAGAGAGAGAGAGAGAGAGAGAGAGAGAGAGAGAGAGAGAGACAGAATAGGTAGAGCCAGCTGTACATTATAAAGTCAAATACAATGTACTTATGGCACAGGCCAACTTAAGTTAACACCAGAGCGAGCACCGGAAACGTGCCGCAGGTTGTAAATTAATTGCCAGAGCTCGTTGGGATGCGGGCTACGTCGACAAGACGTTGCACAAGCGAACGCCTCTACAGAACATAATATTTCGTCCTCAGAGCCACAAACCGTATACAGGGTCTTACAGCTAAGGAATAATCATCAAAATTCTATATTTCTTTCCAAAATTCTCGTCTTCTTGACTTTTCGATGATTACACCGAAAAAAAAGGCTCAGTAAAATCAGTTTCGCCACTGCGATCGTATAAAATTTGTTTGAATCAAACGAGGTACATTTGAATCAACTATACCAACGTTGTGTCAATAAAACTGGTACGTTTGAGTCTACAGTGTATAGCAATTACTACCAGCACAATATTAGTTTAAAATAATCTACAATTAAATCGATTCAAAAACATTTTCCTTCAATTTAATCGTATGCACTGTCAGGGTTGAGAAGACAACAAACCTGATTTAATCGCACCTTTGGTTTCAATAAAAACAAAACCGCTGTATCAACCAATCGATAGAGCCAAGCAGATGGTAAATAAATCTAAAAAAATCCTATTATAGAATGCACGCAATGAAAACTGTTATACCATTACTACAAAAAGTTACTAAAGGCTTAAATAGGAATGCAGCACGATTTTTTGTCACATTTTTTTCCTGGTGTGAAGTTTTTATCGTGAATCGAACACTAACAAATTCGTGGAATACTCATTGTGTGCAGTCGAACTCAGGTCAACTTAGCAGTCTTATCGACGCCGACGCTTCCAAGCACTTGCGAGAAACGTTCCGTTCATTCGCCATCTAGTGGCACTATCCGCAACACTGATGTACAATGCTCCGCTAGATGGCGAACGGCCGAAGCGATTCTCTTAAGTGACTTGATGCTTTGGCGTATATAAAACTGCACTGTGTTCGACTATACACTGTAAAAAAAATCTACTTGAAATTTAGTGTTCTTTTACTGGAAGTATTTATTCATAAACTAGTATATGAAATTTAGGATTAGTAAAATTAATAAATGGTACAGCAAATTCAATAATTTACCTTAATTTTCCAGTGAAAGTACTTGAATTTTAATAATTTACTTTAATTTTACTGGAAAAGTACATTAATTCTATACCATAATTGTTAATTAAATATCGATGACGAGTTTATGCATAAAAACTTTCAATCTTCTCTAACAGTGTAGCCAAGGGGTGTACTCCTTCGTTTACGATCGAACGAACCTTCCGGTCCTGGTGGCATCTTGCCTGGTGGACCCTACTGGATGACCGCTCAGCCGTTCACTGGTTCGGGTGCTCACTGTTAACCGGGAGGCAGTTTTCCTAAGTTTCGAAAGCATTCCGAGGGATACCACCAATTGAAATATATTTATCGTGTTTGAAAAAAAAAATTAAGTACTATTAATATTTTTGTCAGTTAAACGAACCGCTAATTCTTTCCTTCTGTAAAAAGTATGTTGCGAGATTTTATCGAATTGCGAGTTGGTCCATTGTTGTCACGTTATTCGCGCTGTAATTGGTCCAAATTGTACGTACAGTCAGTTTAACCAAATAATTTGCTTATTGAACTCATTTTGGATACACTCAAGCAAGAATTCGATCAAAATCATAAAATATTTTGTCGGTAGCATTATCCAATTGATTGGGTCAAAGATATATTGAGTTGTAATAATGGAATCCAGTCTATGAAATCGATGGCAATTTTCAGTCAGTTCAACTGAATGTTTCCTTCGCCAATCACAACCGGCTGGTTTTGTTGATTCGAACCAAATTTTATCAATGTTACCAAACCTTTTCTGTGCTGTGCGAACCTGAAGAAGTCCTGATGGAAATCTCAACAAATTGTAACGAATAAATAAAACGTTAATGAGAGTGACTGCTTTTGGGTTTGACGTTGAACGTGACGTTTATCATATCGGATAAGTTTATGCGATCAGGAATTCCTCGCGTTTGCAAAATTTTTTTATCGATCTTGCGAAAATTCCAAATAAAAACTTTTTAAGATTCATTGTTTTTGATTTGTCGCGTTTTCTGGTACATCCTTCTTAGTTTTAAATAAAAAATTTGGCACTTCGTTCTTTTAATTGAGTGTAACGTGACATTTATCTTTTTTGGACTTTGGCGCCCTCAAAATTTGGGTCATGGAAATTCCAAATATTCAACTGCCACTTTTTCTGTATTGATCGATTTTCTATTTCCAACTTCTTCTAGTTAAAAAAGCTCCACGTGAAGTGATCTAAATTGTTTCAATATCATCACGATATCTCAATTTTTGTGCTGCCCGAGATGGTTTTGAATAATGGCTGAGAATAAGAGAAAGGGATTATGAAAAAAATACATCACACGTTTTACAAAATAAAAGACACGCATATTGTTTTAAGCTGCGCAAACCCTGAGATATCTGTGAATAATTCGAACCTTTATGAATCCTGAAAGGCCATGTGACATTTTAACGCTTCGGTTTATACAAATAAGATAAACGTAATTCGGAATCGCCACGCTATTATTTTTTAAATTTCTAGCGATTTTAATAGAATTAATTTTTTTTTTCACTCGATAATTATAAGTTTCAAAATTTAATTTATTCGTTAATTGCTATTCCAATGATAATTGCCTTTACAAAACATGAATTTGCTATTGGTTGTACGTAGAAATCAAATTTTCCTATACAGCTGTCCAAAAAATAGTCTGTCAAATATTCTCGATTTCATAATGAATAGAAATATACTGGAATATCAAGTTTTTTTCTGGAATAGCAGAAATCTTGTCTACGTGAAGCTCGATGGTGCTTTTCTCAAATTTGCCGAGCGGTCAGAGGCCAAGCGGAATTCAACGTGAAGTGCTGAGTACTGTGTATGGCAGCGTATGAAATAGAGCATTCAAATCGTCAAAAGCTCGTGCATTTATAGTATTCGTAATGGGGCATGAATACACGGATCAGATTTCGGGTGTTTTTGGCAATTTCGTGCTATTGAACGTACGCATAATAGGATGCATCGACGTTGAGGTTGGTCGGTGTATGCATTGAGGCGTTCTCGTATTCGAAAGATAAATTATGTATTACCGGTGTGCCGCGGCTTTTCCCGAGGTCGTGGCGGTTGTCGGGGGGTCACTGGAAATATGCCGGTGAAATTCGGTGGTCGTCGGGTTCGTTCTCGTATAATTATCGCATCGGTTGGTGTAGCCACCGCTACCAGACTTCATGTACCGAATCCTCGCCGTCGCGTTTTTAATTAAACTGCTTTATAATTATCCAGCGGCAGATGTATAAGTAATCGTTGCACATGTGTTTGTGTGTTGCGCAGGCGCGTTTATCGATGTGCTTGTCATTAATTTGAAAGTCGTGCAATGACGCGGTCAGCTCGAGGTCTATTGTTACTTCGAAGTGACGAATAATTAGAAAATTAGCTTCCACCTCTTTTCATTTGAATTTTGACATCGTCCAAAAATCTCATATTCCGTTTAATGTAATTTTAATTATGCATTTCCTCTTCGGAGAATTCTCTCCATTACCGGAAATAACGTAGCAAATGGATGGCAATGATAAACGCGTTGATGATACTCCGTAACGGGCATTAATAGGGAATTTCCTTTGTCGGAATACCTCAACTTATGAGGCAAAGCTCCATTAGAAAGTTGTGTAACGTACAGTGCATATTCCCACTACCTTAAGAGCGAAGCCTGCATTACTGCAAGCCCGCTATTAATCAGTGCCATTATTTTCGACCAACGGACCTGTGGATAGAAATTTACGCTTGCTATGTAACTAAATATGCTCAAAGCCTCTTAGGTTGTGTGAAGGCTGACGGTGCGAGGAAGCTAAAAACATTATCATTGTAGCGCAAAAGTCTATAATCCGAAAATCCTTAGCTGCGATGTCGCAACCATTTTTCAGTTTCTAATTCTTATGCCCTAGCCCGTGTATGACGGGCCGATGTTCATTTATTCCGAGTGCTACCATAACTACCAGTTTTGTATGTGTACACTACTGAACGAGGGAACTTGCAGGGTTTGACCCCTTCAAAAAAGGCATTTCCCATGTAGGAATCCGTTTGGGAGTCGTAGTTTGAGACGTGATTCTGGTCAGATTCGCTCGGGACTTCTAAAGTCGGGTATCTTGAAATGAGAACAGATCCCGGATGGACCATTATGGAAACAAGTACATCAAAGATATATTTAAAAATATATCTCCGACATATGACATATATCTTGTCCGAAAAATTCTGTAACTGAGATATATTTTGGGATACATACAAAAAATATGCATATGAAAATATATCTGCGATACATCCGAAATCAATGGAAAATATGTTTTTATTATATTTTCATCCGAAAAGTTCTATTTCAGATATATTTTTGTGAATATTTATTTTCCATGGGGGCGGGATATCCAATTCCGCAGTAGCTGAGGGTTCATCATCGATCGGGAATTGTTACCTTAAACCGAACGTCTTGAAATCAGGGTCATTCCGGATCAGTCCCAAGTTCCGTTCGGCGAGCAGTATAACCGTGATTAGGGATTTATTAGGGATACCCGAAGAGGATTGTACTTGGATTCTGAATAGATCCCAAATCGTCTCTCCGCTATGAGCCGAAGCTTGAACGTCGAGGTCTTGAGGTGTAATGGAAATACGATTACCAACGCCAAAGATTGGGTTGCACGACACCTAACATAGCAACAGTAAATGTGATAATTTGTTGACACAGTTTTCATTGCAAATGTTATTAAATGTTTTGACTATTTTTATTCTAATTTAGACATTCACATATTCAAAACAATTCTAACCAGCTCCATGCAGAAATGTTGCCAGGAATCTAGTTAGATCCATCATGGTATTTTCATCGTGCGGCTGGAATCTATTCATCCATCGGGTCGGATGCCATTTCGAGGACCCGATCGGAATCCAGATTTCCAGCGATATACAGAGAAAAAATATTAGTTGGGTCATCGCTCATTCTATAAGTTGGCTATGAATGAGTTGTTAGGACCATTCCCTTAGTACCTATATAGCCATTGAGAGAGCGAATAAGTGGTTGTCTCAGCTCAAGCGAGGTGTTATATGGACGAACGAAAAGTAAATCCGTGCAACCACTCTTTCAAGTGCGATCAACTCATTTTTTCTGTGTACATCTTATGTCTAGAGGATGATTTGATGAACCATAATCCGATCATGAAATAGGAATAAATATTAAGTAGATAAGGGTGTATTCAGCTGAAGTTCTTAGCTCCATACAATTATAATAAGAACTTCGCTCGATCATTTCAGTAGGCGGAAAGAAACAAGTGGTTGCCCTAATAAATTGTCGCTCCAAGGGACAAAATTGTTTGTGAGAATCAACTATTAGGTGTCACACTCAATACCTTGTTTGTGATGTTCAATCAGTTGGTTGGGACACCGAAGTGTCTGGTTGTGACATTCAATAGTTGGTCCTCACAACAAATTTTTTTGCCTGGAGCGTATTTAAAAATATATTCGATAGGGCAATCGATTTTTTTAAATCACTTATTTCTTTCCGCGGATATTACACGCCTCTACCACTTTGAGATCAGTGAGTATTTATTTACAGTATAGGAATGGCAGGTATTGATATCCCACAAATTGAATCCATATGTTTAATTTTTAGCATTATATAGGAAGCGCAACGTTAACCAGACACTTTATTTAGAACAGCCATTGTCTTTAGCCAGATTTTTCTGTCCATTCCGCGACTTTGTAAATTGCCTCTATGTTAACTCGACCGTTTTTTCGCTGTTAAAGTTGCTGTATGACGAGAACCTTACGCATCGTATATATTCGCAACAAATGCGCATTCCTCAAGAGAATGTTGATTGATCGTCAGTACATACAACATACGCGTCTAATAAGTTTTTTTATGCAACTCCCTGCGAAAAAAGCTCACTTCTCGCACTAGTGAAATAATATTGTATACGGATCTCGTGCGAGAAACTTTTTCTCAACTCGTTTGGTCGCAACACTCGCCTTCGGCTTGTACTGCAAACTCACCCTCGTCAGACAAAGTTTCATCGCACTCATATCGTAATAAAGTATTCTATGTGCTTATGAATAAATCTGCAAATCGAATTTCTTGCCCCACGTGATAAAAAATATTCTGGCGCTTCACAAGGATTCTTAGGTTCAGCCATGCGCAAAAATGTTTTTAACGAAGGAGTGCGTGAGAAAAATCAATGATAATTGGATGTTCGCGTGCACCGACATCTTTTACGCACGGTGGATAAACGCTTATCCATTTCCACTTGGGACTACACTCAGACAGCCGATTTTTCCAAACAGAATTCTCACCTTAACATTCTCGAGAGATCACTACAAATTTGTCACACTTATACACGGGATACATGTTTTGTGCGCATTGTCGAAGGCGGTTGGGTCGGCGTCGACAAATTGAAAAAGTTAATTCCATTTTCTAACCGTTGCCGCATGCGTATCTTATAATTCTTCTCACGTAAATATTTCATATATTTCTTTTGCAAAGTTTCATTTACAATTATACCCTATGGAGCACATTTGCGAAATTGTACGGAAAAAGGTTATAATTCGTAGAATTAATAATATCCGGCAGACGGAAATAAAGTTATTCTTCTGGAAATTAATTATCGATATTCCGTCGAGCGGATAGAATGAGAAGAAATGAAAGATCCCCGGTGAGCGAAGCCAGTTGCTGGACTGGATATTAGGATAAGGCGTATGGGCGACCCACGATATTCGAATTAACCAATAACCTGTGATATCTTTCATTTTTATCTTAAGCGATATTTTTACAATGATACCTTTAAAAACGCCTTTCACGAAAACAAAAGAAATATCGGGATGATGTCATACATAACTTATATAAAATTTTGTTATTTATATTTCATTCTAGACATCGTCATTTTAACTACTGTCTATATTCCTGTTTCAATGAAATAAAAACAAAGCTTTTGATTTATTTTCATCTGTTTTAATAGTATTGTAAATTTTTCACAATATGTCCAGTAAATATATATTCAATATATATTTTCATAAATCGTGTTAACATGGAAATACGTGAACAAGCAAAATGGTGCGCAGCTCGTATTTAGCGACCTTTTTTTTCCTCCTATGACAACTTTATATCACTGTAATAATTCATCCTACCAATATGTGCTGAGGAAAATGTAATAAAAAATATTTTGGTAAAAAGATGTATAAAGCATTCTTTATCAGTTCAGTTACTATGTATCTTTATTATATTTTTTACCTCAATTGGACAGATTCCATTCTACTCTTAATTTGGTATACGATAAAATGGTATGTACATAACCTGAAAAAAATTGCCGGAGCGTTTGAAAAATATCCGGAGCTGTTAATTTTTTTTTTTCCCCACAGGTACAGTAGCCGAAACAACGTTGAATGCCATATACTCGATCAAATATTGGGCTCTACGTTTTTATAATAATAACTTATTAATAAGTTATAATAAGTTATATAATAAGTTATAATAAGTTATTATTATAAAAACGTAAAGCCCAACATTTGATCGAAGCACTGTCAATTATTGTTGTGTTTTCGTAACTTATTATTAAATAATAATAACAATAATTAGCCGTACTTTGATTAAATGTTAGACTTCACTTCGGTTTATTATAGTCTTGTAGTGGAAAGATACTTATTTGTAAAGTTAGTGGTGCACTTCCGGTATTCAAGATCACCTATGTACTCACGATGAGGTCGTCCAGAGGTTGTGGGAGTCAAGGTGTCTTGTAGTCAAGCAAACTAGTCTTTCGAGGGTTGCCAGTGATTAAATATTCCCAAGCTTCTGCAGCGATTGGCTAACCCCTAGAGTGTAGCGGTTGAGCTGTGCAGTATTCACAGTATGTTCAAAGGGGCTCGCAATGTCGTAGTCATCAGTAACGCTAAAGATCACTTGAAAAGATTTTCCCACCAGATTTCCAATAATCTTGATAAATATATTGAGAATAAATTTTGGTTACACTAATTCTAACAGTGTTGCAATTTGCATTACATCTTCTTCCTCCACCAACACACAGGAACTTATTGTGTCATAAATCAATTCAGTTTAACTGGCTTACTTGGGGCTGAACTAGGAAAATAAATGTTGTTTTTTCAGTACAGCCCGAATTTAATGCATATTATTAGTCACATGCTGTGTTATTACACGTCAATCTAACTTCCCGGACTCGTGTTTCTTGAGATTTGTAAAATTGTAACTGCTGATTAAAGTTAACATCAACGCTGAACAGAAGAAAAATGTAGACATTGAAAAATTGAGGAGATTTTGCTTACTGCAAATCACGGGTATTCTACATACGTATGCAGATGATGTTTTAAAGACTAGGAAGGTCGTTATTATACAAATAAGAAAGCTAAGTTGCTCGGCTTTGTATACGCATAAGAGCTATAGTATGTACTACCGTGCACCGGTACATACTGTCGAGAAAGACAATTTCACTTCATCACAAATGCATAAAGTCAACGTGGGTTGCCAGGGGGAAGAAAAAGGGGAAGGCGGGTTGAGTTCCGACGGTTGGGGAACGTATAATATATTCGGCTGCAATAATAGAGTCACTTGGGAAGTAGCATTACCCGCTGCTTCGAGTGGTGCAGTGTTTCGTAGACTCTGGTGTAGACGACGGAAATCGGCAGGGCCGAGAAAGGGGGAATGTCGTATAGAAACGACAGTTTGCACCTGCTAAATATAATAAGGTTGGAACGATGGTTCTCAACTGTCTTTACGTGCCATGAAGAATAGTTCAAGATACGACCGGCAGTGATGGAGAAGAATAGAGGACAGAGGGTGAAAGACGATTTGCTGGCAGTGTAAACGATCTGCGCGTGACTAGCTTAACAATCGTCAAGTTGTGTATTGCACGTAAATATGAAATAGATGCGTCCGGTTACCTCTTTAAAAACTTTCTGCCGGGTGCAAATTGTACCGTATTCTCTCACCGGTATTTCTTTCTTTCAATGTTATGCATGTTGCATACTGTTACTGCACTCTATTTTTCTCCATACCATTAGATAGATAACACATTCAAAAACGTCAGTAGTTTTTTTAGAACTATCGTATAGTTTTTTATTAATGTTCCAACGGTTCAAACGTTGCGTACTCCCATGCTCTTGGTCCTTTTCTCCCTTAATAAATACGATGCAGTCCAGGAATCTACACCCAACATTATTTTTAACACGTCCTTATTTCAGAAATTAATCAATGCGACATAAATAGATGGGTTAGGCTTACCAATTAATTTCCTGTGTCCGATTAGGTGACCTTGAGCTTGTAGAGTACTCAATCCGTAAGCGGTTCGGATATTAATAAGAATATCTAGAACAAATATGCAATAATTCACCGGAGTACCTTAAAACTTCATTCATCCAGTGGTAAAAAAAAATTGCAAACATCAATACTGCTACAGTCGATTAAAATGTTGCTTCAGAAAAATTCGCCTGGATTCAGGTAAGGCGCTTGACCATTTCTCAACTAAGATACAAGCCGGTGTAACCACATGCGGAAAAGGAGAGCCTGCGGTCTCGTGGACCGGAAAATTTTCAAGTAGCAATGCTCGAGCTGTGGTCCGACCGAGAAAAGGCCGCGCTCATACCCATTGTTCGTAGGTTAACAAAAGGATCGAGTCTGAGCGCTGTGTGCCACGAGGCGATTATTCGCCGTTTACCGGCTTCCGGAAAAAGAGGGAAGAGACACTCAACAGCCGACCACAGTGAAAAAAATAAAAGTCAACGGAATTTAGTTAAAATACAGTGGTCGGTATATATACGCACACTTCTCATAACTCAGGGTGGAAAATAAAGCATTAATCTATGTAGTAGCGCAAGCACTCCAAAAGGCGACAAAAGGCGTTAAGCGGAAAAGGATCTCCACAGGGAATAGGGTTGTGAAGGAAATATCCTCTAGCCCTTGGGTTAAGGCGAAACGGTAAAGCTCGAGTTAGCATGCTTTCTAAAAGTGGACTGTACTCGCATGTACGTTACGGCTTATTTGGATAGAAATATTAAAAAATCCCATTCTTATTGTTCAAAAAATGTGAATCGACCACGGATGCGCGGATCCCGAAATAGAAAGGCGGTGCAATAACTCTGGAGTAGAACGCGAGGGATTCTGTTCGAGGTACTAGAGAAATTGTCTCAGATTCTCCCGGGGAATGTAAGTTTCTTCCAAGGTTTACAATGTCTAACATTCTAGACATTCCGTCCAAGGTTCTAGAGATTTTGTCATGATTCTGGAGTTTTGATCGAGGTTCTAGAGATTCTCAATCCTTAGAGGCTCTGCGAAGATTAAAGCTTACGTTTGTGCGAAAAAAATCATATTATTGGAAAGCAGACCATTGTGCTGATTTCGTACGTCCACAGTATACCACCGTGGATTTATTATTGCAGTATGCAGCAGGAGAAATTGATTCAACACTGCCTAGTATACACTATACCTCGGTTATTACAACATCTATCTTCCGAACATTCTTTTGAATATCTGCAACGGTATGCAAAATTGACTCGTGAATGCTATTCCATCCAGTGAGAAAATCTAAATAACAACACTGATCCTACGATTGCAATAATTTATTAACGGGGTCAGAGGAAATGATTCTGGGAGTGAACTATAACAAATTATACCAACAATTATAATAATAGTCATAATATTAATAGTTTTTGACGCAACATTAATTTTGTTTTCCTTATTGGTCGATATTGTTATAACTGAGCAACGTACTAATTATTATTGCAATTACGTGGGAAACCGTGCAAGTTGAACAATGTGGACACAGGCGTCGATTCAAACTCGAATGCTTCCCATTAGCCTTGATAGAGTCGTTAGTCAAATATTTGCAGATACAAACGAATCGATAACGCCCGATTGCCCCTGGATGCATTTGCGTCAGTCGGTTTGCTATTCAGATGAGCCCCGTGCCTGGATGCTCGTCTGCTCGTACCATAATAGTTTCAAAGTTCCCCGATTCCAACTTTCGAGAGAATTCGTCGAAGAAAACGATATCTTGGTGCAGTGATGCCTAGTCTAAGATGATTGTTCAATCTTTCCAGGCATATACTTCGCCTAATTTAATCGAAAGCGCATGGGCGAATTTATCCAGCTCTTTAGTCATAAATCTCACAATAAAAAATCTACATGTTCGGCTTGTTACAACGTAATAATATCAGAATTTTCATAGTTTGGGTTAGTTGAAATCTCCACTTCTATTTTCGGCGTACGAAACCTTCGAAAGTACAATGGAGAAAATAATACTTGAAAGCTGTTTTGAAGAAGAATGCCCTACTCCGAAACGATGTAGATCCACAATTTAGTTTAGAAGGTATAATTTCAAGAAAGAAGAAAAAACAACCATCTTTCTTCGGAGATTTCTCATTCGTTCTACGGTTCATATCCCGGAGATGAAGAGCCTTGGGACCCGTAACAATTTTTTATCTAAACGTTTCCACTGTTCGCACAGCTAGGAGCGGGCGAGGGTTGGCTAGCTTGCGGGTACTAGCTGGCTCTGGTGACCAGCAAAAACCGCGAATTATTACCTCCACCCAAGCACGTACGTACCTACGTACATTTGTTGCCAGCGGCTGTCGGTATTCGCCTCGGGTAACTGTGAGAGAACGACGAGGTCACTGACCATATCCCACCTCACACCTAACTTCCGGTCAACTTGTTCCCGTGCACCATGCAGGCTTCCAAGGTCAAACTTTCCAGACGACTGCGCTCTGAGCTTTTATCCAGCAAATCTCATTGCCATTTAGTTGGTTTTACTTGTTTTCAAAAACTGAATTAACGTTATGCAGTATATGAAGAGAGGAAAAAAACACATAATGATAATAACATCGAACGTTTTGATGATAGATTTTACTCACTATCATGTGAGCTCATGACCATACATATTGCTCAGATTTACAACAAAAAAATGTACATCAAATAAACGAAATTATTTTTAAAAAAAATCAAGATAATGGGGAATCACTCAAACAATAAAATCAAAATTCGGCAAAGTTAACGCTCAGAATAGTAAATTGATCACCTTATCAAAGTAGTTGTACGTATTCTGATATTACTCTCGTGATATCTATTACTCTCGTAAAGGATTCATTAACGTGATGTAAACTACGAAACGGTGATTTTTTGTAATACGAAAACTAGTGCGCGGAAAGTCCTGGATATTTTCTGCGTGCGGCCTCAATGTACTGGAAGGGATCTTATTTTGTTTTCTTTTATGGTTATCGATATAGAACAAGTGTGAATAACACTGCTATACCCGACCCTGCCAATATCAAGGATATCCGAGGGTTAAAAAGCTCACGCTGTAGACGAGCTGTTGCTAGAGTAACGGCGTGGCAAAAGGGGTTGGTGATTCAATATAACACACGTCGATACGATGCTTCACCTCGACGTGAAGAAGTGATTCGATCAAGTTACGTATTTCGGGGCTCGCGTAGGAGATTTCGGGAAACGGATGAGAGCTGTGGAGGCAAACGGATGGGAATGGAGTAAGAGGAAGCGAAACAAATTTATAGACGGTTACCGTATGAATATAGTGCGGTAAGTCTTCGGGATATTCACACGTGGTCACTGATTTGTCATGGCATGCATCAAACACCTAAATGCAGATATTTTTCGTGTGTATTTCATGCGACAAAATGTATGGTATTGCAATTATGAAATCCCGGATGGAAAGGGCTTAAGATCGTATTGAGTTTTCATTTTATTCCACTGATCACTTTTACCTTTGAAAATCTATTCAAAAATGCAAAACGAAGCGTATTGTAATTTGCAAAAAATTAAAAAATTTCGATGGTATATCGTTCCATGCAGTTTCTAACAGTTGACATAAAGATAATGATCGTAGGATGATAACAATGCTAGCTGTGATATTTCACCACATCTTTTACTCCCTAGCATAATGTAGATACACTTGACGGTAGAAATATAACAATTCGCTGAAACTAGTGAGAAAGAAAGCTTTTTCGTTCACTGGGGCTCAATTTGACAGTTAAGCGAACCCAAGTGAAAGGGACTGTCAGTAGCGTGGAAGAGTTTAGTTTAGTCTTCGGTGCTCCCCCGCTTTGCCTCCGTAAGAAGCGTAGGTAGACAAAATCCGGCGAGCATTCAGGATTCCGAAATAAAAATTCCCCTGAGGTTTAGGTACGACGGGCAATCGAATTGCCGGATTCCAATGGCTCACACAAATAACCGAACGATACTGGAAGGAAAAAAAATGCCAGGGAAAGTCCTCATCGTCGCATCGTACATAAGACCGAATCGGTAAGAAGAATATAAAATCGCTGAGGCTGGTAAAAAGGTCACATAGTAGAGTAATTCAATAAAAAACAAAAAAACAAAATTCCGGATCCAGCGAAACACGATTACAGTCGGATAAAAATCTGTGTGACTTCCTTTACTCAGTATCTTACGTGAGATCGGGAAAACGTACCGAGATTTTCAGATCTGACAGAAACTGTAAGATAATAAAGCGACTTTTCGGGAGCCCAACCCTAACATCCCCAACCACCGTCAACTTCTTTAACTTTAACTCCAGCAGATTCTTTAGTTCCTCTTTTTCAACATTTATTCGTCCGAGTCTAGCAGTCCATTGACCTGCGCCGGGAACAATGGAAGTGGAGGACATTCAATTTTTCATCGCGTCTCTCAACTATATTACCGTTTGCGGGTCCTACAAGTATATATATATATATGTATATATACATATATAGAAAGAGTACATCTTCATGTCTCTCTTTTCATATGTATAGAAATGACAATTCATATAGCTCATGGTTACTTTCCACGCTATCCGGTAGATATTCCATTATATACTGCAAAGCTCTTCGTCTGTATGTAAAAGTAATAAGGTACATATGCGAATATATAGGAGCATCAATAAGTATATGTGTATAACAGGTACGTGCAGATTCGTACGACTACGAATCTCCAAATACTTGAAACCTATGTTTCATCTCTTCTTTTCCTCATATTTGCCTCCGTGATTTTCGCGGCCTTTTCCGGGACACCGGAATGCCATTGCACCGCGTTTTTCGCTTTCATTCTTTTTTCTTCTCACCGTTCATTTTTGTCAGCATTATCAACGTGGTCGATGCATAGTTCTTAAAAAAAACTGTACGTACTTATCATCTACGTTAAAGCTAATTTCAAGTTTCAGAATTTACGTGGCATAGCTAGTGATCCACAAAAGTATGGTGGTGCTTTCTATATGACTTTTCCCAGAGATGCTAGTTGGACATTCAGCGAAGCGTGTCGCCGTTGGAGAAATGGCTTCGTACCGTCCCGTTTGTTATACTGATGGAGTAGCAGAACGGGCTTGCAACCCTCAAGCCAAACAACGTCTTCGTTTCGAGAAATTTGTTTCCCCGGCTTTCAGCCAAACATAAATCCCCCAGTCAAGCCTCCGCCTTTATTTATCCACTTGTTTTCCAATCGATTTCCCGGTTTCGTGCTGAAGTTTCTTTCTCGTCTATGTCGCTTTAACCGCTGCATGCTCGCGCCTTCGCTAGCATTATTATTTTGCCAAATTGGAGGCTTAGCTCAAGCACGACGGGCGTGCAATTGTTTCAGTTGCACCACTAAGCTGGAACGTCAAATTGTTGACACGTGCTACACTGATGTATATCGGATACATTTTGCGATTGAAGAGGAGGACAATTTTCTTAACCTCTAGGTATTCAAAAACAGAGATTTTACATTTTATGATGAATTTTATGACCAGACCTGTACATAATTTTTTTAGACTGGAATCTTGACTTCGAATTCTTTACAATTTAAGAAATAAATAGAAGTCACTTCACTCAAAATTATAGTGAAAAAGTGGAAACGGGTATTTGCAGTAGTAGAATATACGACTTAAGAAAGAAAGTAACAATCAAAATTCGATATTTTTCAGAAACGAAACGTTTCTGATTTCCACCGGAACTTTGAAATATTGGCGACACTTAAAATGTTGAGCACCAGGTTAAGATCTCCCATGCGACCTCCACAGTTTTTTAGGAAATACGACCATGCCCCACGCAATCTTTTATCCGGACTTATGCGGTACGGTGAAAACCCTCGGTCTTCTCGGTAAGAAATGAGGGTGAAGCAGCCGTACAAATCCATAGGGCAGCGGTCCTTCTTTATTTCTGTCCCCTGCCAACGCGAATTTTTTTCTCAACCATGGTGTTCGTGTTACCGTTTGGCAAGTGAGATGGAACAGAGGTGAATAAGATAGGAAAAACTCCCGGGAGCGATCGTTGGTTTGTACACGTCCTGCTGGGATAAAGGCGCGTATTGCGACGATCGACGGAACACGATTTGTTGAAGCGAAAAGGAGTCGTTCGCAGCCGTATATCTTCTGCACCGACAGACGAAAATTTCCCGGACCTTTTGGCACACTCAGGTTTTATACGACAAGAGCGTGTAAAACAAAGTGGTTCACGTACGTGTCGAATGAAAACTATAATGGGACCTATAAAAAAACGTCCCTGGCTATAAAAATGTTGTAAAGTTCGAGATAATTTCATGTAACGGTGCTTTAATCATTTTCTATATAAATTGGAGTTCTGGAAACAATCCCAGAGTAATACTTAAACAAAAAAATCACATTGTATATCTCAGCTGTACATAACTTGTTTTTGTTTTCTGTTGTAGGTAAGGATCTAAATTTCGCCAGTAATAATGCGGGTGAGTGTTACTTTCTAACCACTTAATCAGTATTGAACAGTGTGTTGCACGTTACTTGATTAAATAATAAATATGTGCCTAATAAACATTGTGAAAGCTTCTTGCAGCAACGATAATTGAATCTTTAGAGCATGGGTCAATCATATCATAACAATGTTACGTCATAACTTCTTTCCTATTTCATTTTTGCTTCCTCATAAAGGAAGCTTTATTTTCGTCAAAATTTTTTTTTACACGATTTTCATATTAACATACTCAGAATCACCTAAAACGTAGAGAAAAGTGGCCTACAAAATATATATATGTGTGTGTGTGTGTGTGTGTGTGTGTGTGTGTGTGTGTGTGTGTGTGTGTGTGTGTGTGTGTGTGTGTGTGTGTGTGTGTGTGTGTGTGTGTGCGTGCGTGCGTGCGTGCGTGCGTGCGTGCGTGCGTGCGTGCGTGCGTGCGTGCGTGCGTGCGTGCGTGCGTGCGTGCGTGCGTGCGTGCGTGCGTGCGTGCGTGCGTGCGTGCGTGCGTGCGTGCGTGCGTGCGTGCGTGCGTGCGTGCGTGCGTGCGTGCGTGCGTGCGTGCGTGCGTGCGTGCGTGCGTGCGTGCGTGCGTGCGTGCGTGCGTGCGTGCGTGCGTGCGTGCGTGCGTGCGTGCGTGCGTGCGTGCGTGCGTGCGTGCGTGCGTGCGTGCGTGCGTGCGTGCGTGCGTGCGTGCGTGCGTGCGTGCGTGCGTGCGTGCGTGCGTGCGTGCGTGCGTGCGTGCGTGCGTGCGTGCGTGCGTGCGTGCGTGCGTGCGTTCCAGACACCGAAAATTCAGCTGTCCATAGATCACGAACGGCACGATGAATGAGCTAAAATTCGGCACGCAACCACAGCATTGACTCCTCTGTGATTGACGTAATTCTTTATTAAATGTATCAATGTATACAGATATTATAGAATTTTTCATTTTCCAAAAAAATGTTGCGATCGCTCTAACTTTCGTAAAAGTTCGCCAATTTAGCTAAATAGCTCTTTATAAATAAAGACACGTTAAAGTAGGTTTGGTATTGCATTTCAGCGAAATCGGTGAGGCGGTTCCGATTTTATAGAATTTAGAATTTTTCGAAAAAAAAAAAATGTTTTCTCAAATCACGTCGAATCTCAACAAATGGATCGACATTTTGTAAAGTCGAAAAATACCATACAACCCTGCTACGTACCTTGGACATTGCTTCTTCATAATTTTTCGATTTTTACAAGGCTTCCTCCATGAGGAAGCTAATATCAATTAATAAAATTCTTCATAGAGGTAACTTGGTAAAAATCGAAAAACAATAAGGAAGCAATGTGCAAGGTTCTACTTTGCATCTTTATGGTAATGACACAATAAAATTAATTAATTTTATTCGATCCTCTATTTGTAAACGTATTGCGTCCCCCCCCCCCCAGATTCTGGAGGCGGGGGCCGGGTAATAGAATAGTGAATTACAAATACAGCTTTTTAATAATCAACAATGAATCGTATTTATTAGAGGTTGACGAGTCGAGTTTTCACATGTTTTCACTTAGAATGATTAGAGTTTTGTAATGTTTGAGTTAATTAATTTTTGATGGATGGAAGTTTCATGATTTTCAAGTAACAACAGCTTAAGTTTTATAATGTTCAGATTTATAAACGGTTGAGGAGGAGTGACTACGGTGATCGACCCTCGGAGTGAGTCTTATAAATGTCGGATATATTGGCTGATTCAACTACGCTGGTCGAGTCGTCGGATCGACCGTCTAACTATCATATAAGATAGTCCGCACTAATGAAAGTTGCGCCACAAAGCGAAGCGCAATGGCAAATTATCGAAGATGCAAGACAGCGTACATCTCATAGATGGGTGGTGCCCTGTTAATCGTCATGGGACCGCTGACGCTGCGATGATAAGGGCAGCGAAAGCAGTTTTTGACTCTGAGGTTCCACTATACGCCAAAAGGCGTGAGCTTGTCGATTTAAGCACAAGTCCATACTCAGTAGCAAGAAGAGCTACTGGGTGTTACAAAAATGAAGGGATTCATTCACTTATTTCTCTTATTAATATTTCACTGAGAGAAAAATAGATAGTTGCAGTGACAGTACCATACTTTTGGTCTTACAGTATAGGAGGAACGTTTATATTTTAAAGTTACGGTAATAACAAAAAATAATGGCTGCAAGGATAATCATAGCTTAACTAATTCAATGTATAGTATTCAGCACCAACCCATATATTCCTTCCTTTTGGAAATTATATCAGTATAGTTGGATCTACTAATTTTCTCTATTTTCCAAAGTCTTATATTTTTTTCTCTAAGTGGTATACAATAAACAAAATAAGACCAGACGTAACACAATAAGTAAATGGCTCAAAGTTGATGCCAGGTACAATTTTAATGAAGCAGGATCGATTGATATCATCGACAAAATGGAAAGATGATTTTAGGACATTCCAATATTCTGGGAGACCACTAGCCACTCGTGAGATTTCATCCCCACTACCATGGAGGGATGACGGGTAGATAAGAGAAGCAAATTGCAGGCAATCTGGCTGATTAGGCTCCGTGAAGGTAATCCTGGGATACTTGGGTGGGATACGACGGTTGGAACTGTCAGGACCTCGGATTCTCCTCGTGTAAGTATATATCGGTTGAAGGAAAGGAAAGGGACCGTCAGAGATACGGTTGCCGAGAGACTCAGCGTCGTCGTCGTCGTCCTCGTCATCGTGGAAATCTCGTTGGCGAACGAGGAAAAGGTGGATATATCGAGATTGAGCAAAAGAGCGCGAGGCACCGATTGGACGAACGAGAAAATGAGGGAAAGAGAAAACTCACTAAGGCGAACGGTCGCGAAGCTGTAGCTGTTTCCCGCAAGCTAAGAGATTAGGATGCTCGGGCTTCCAACACACAAGTACGAAGCTCTACGCGTCCTTTTTTACTTCACCCGAGAAGCATCCTGTAAAACTGTTTCATACGGAATTGGTATTACATTTTGTGGAGCGGAGCTCAATTTTATACTGTTTATATGTCTGTTTTCCGCATTATCGCCAGACTCTAATGTATGGCGATAAAAATGTTGAAACGCGATATGTTATAAAATTATTCTCATAAGTGTTCGTTTTTTTGTACCTGTGAGTCATACGCATGCGCAATCCAGTTTCATTACCCCGTCGTAAGATAAGCGGCTTATTTCTGCCCAGCGGTAATAATGAAAACTGTATTAAGCATGCGAACTCACCATTGGTGACAGATGAATAATATTCGTATCCTTGTCGCAAGCGCAGAACTTGGTTGATTTTGAGTAAAATCAAGAGAAATAATATACAATTCTGTGCTATTTTTATGAAAAGTTCAACTTTCTCTGCTTGCGGTGCAATTTACCGAAAGATACTTTATGCAGAACCGTGCATGATATATTTCGTTGCATGAAAACCGGTGCGGTGGTCTAGGGGTTAGAGTACTGGCTTCTAACTCAGAGCATAGGTAGGTCACGGGTTCGATTCCCTGTGCCGTCGAAAAATAAAAACATGGACGCGATGAAGCTCCAGATGTATACGTCCAGGTAACTGTGGAGGTCACATGTATACAGCTGTAGTCTGTGTTTACATTCTCGACGAAAATCGTGACGTAGCTCCGGTGCCGTGAGGCGAACTCGAGACCGGCTATATCGGCATAAGGTTTTTCCGCAATGTTTTCCTATGCCCTTAGCAGAAATGATATGGCAAATGCAATATAGAGGGGGAAGGCGGATGCGGCCGCATGGGGGTCTGGTTACTGACCCGGACCAGGCCCTCAGGGGGGACTGGCTACTGACCGGGGCCTACCCTGTAATAGGTGCAAAGCCTGACGGGGGAAATGTGAATTAAAAATGAGAATATATTCCGGTGCATGGACACATCTCATTTTCGTATTGAAATTGTAAATCTACCCAGTAAAACGTAAGAACCCCGTAAAAAATGGTCAACTCGCGAACTAATGCGTAAAAAATTCATAAAAATGAAATGTATGCATGCGCCGAAATTTTCTACACTCAATTTTTTTTTGAGTAAAGGACTATCGAAATTAAGAAATGCTGGGGTGCTCACTAGTGCTAATTTTCCTGAAATATCAATTTATACAAAAAATATCTTTTATACGAATAACTTTTTTCAATTTTATACACAAGAGTATATCTTTATCACACTAGCGTCATACATACATCCTCCACTCTAAGACTTGCCACAGCGGACCTCATCGGCAGTCCTTCTTTTCTGCACATTTCATTTCACCACAGCGCAGATCCACCACATGCGTTTCTCCACAACGCTGATACTAGGCGCCAGTATTCGTTCACATTTCTAATCTTCACGCGCTTTTTTTCTCCACATGTTGTTCCTACACATTGTAATCCAACACATTCTCTAGTACACAATCCGATACCCCACAGGGGCATTATAACGCGTTCGAGTCCCACACAATCCAACAAAAACCTTTCTAACACATTTTGTTCCCACTCATTACCTCTGTCGATATCAATCGAAAAAAATATCGCGTGTCGATAAGCTAGAACCACCTCCTACTCGGAGTTCTACCTCACATACACGCAATATTCTCTTCGATGGTTATCGACAGAGATAATGTGTAGGAACAAAATGTGTTGGCAAAGTTTTTGTTGGATCGGTTGTGTAGGACTGAAACGTGTTATAATGCCCTGGTGGGGTATCGGATTGTGTACTAAAGAATGTGTTAGATTGAAGTTTGTAGGAAGGACATGTGGAGAAAAAAGTGCTTATAGATTAGAAATGTGAAGAAATATTGGCGCGCAGTATCGGTGTTGTGGAGAAACGCATGTGGTGGATCTGCGCTGTGGTGAAATGAAATGTGCGGGAAAGAAGGGCTGCCACCTTATCATCTTATTATCCATAACGACTCTCGCTACCCACTATCATGCTTTCCACTCCAATACACATAATTATACCTTGCTCACTCACACCAATTACAATACACGAAAGCGCGGCGCTACTCCTCAATAAATATGTTTTCCTAATCCTTTACGAGCCTTCCAATATTTATTAATTCTCTTCTGAAGGAAACCAATATCTAGCACTTTATAATCTCATACACTTCTCAGACGACCGTCCAACTCATCGACTGGAGCATGCGTATTATCGCTGCTCGGCTTCTCGACGCCGGTTTTGCGCGCTTTGCTGTGTTAATGGCCGCGAGACGATCGGCAGTTTTTTTACAGCCGGACCGCTCAAGTGAATTCTCATACTCGACTTCTCAAATGCTGTTTTCTCACCTGTAATTCTCGACTAAAGTACTCTCAATGGGGTTTTATCGCGCAGCAATACGTGATACACTATGTGTTACTGATGCTCACCTTAGTTCGTGCAGGTTCCAGTTTCGTGAATTTTCTAACCATCGGCGATCACTCGTAGCAATACAGGATACAGCACGTATTGCTGATACTCAAGCAGAAAGATTGCTCCCGGGACTTAGATCAATAACATCGGCTCTCGCCTGTCCTATCTCATTTAACCTGAGTCGAGACTACTCAAGACTTTTCAAGAACGTTCTCAGCAGTATTCTCATCGTTATTTCCATCATGTTTGTAATGTTTTTAGTGAATTCTGGTTTATAAATATGTCATTGTTACATGCAAATTTTCGGCGTACGTCATTTTTATTTTAAGACCCGTTCTATCTTCAACCATCAACGACATTATTCAACACGAATAGGTTCATGTACTTCTATACATTAATTTTAAACAACGTCAACACAAACACTCAATACGAATCTATATAATAAACACATTCACGACTTGTCTACGAGATCTCCTACCACGAGCTAATTAATGATAAATATTAAATTAATGTTTAGTTACCTAGTAACTAGTTACGATTATTTTAAGTTGACTACAGGTAAATCTAAAGTATAAATCCGAGGTCCAGAGGCTCAGTCTCGTCAGTCTTCAGTCTCCTGTCGTAACATCAAATAAAAACTCCAAAACTTGAAATTGCGTTAATCGAGTCCAACCGGTCTCATAGATCACGGCACAGTACCTTATCAGACCGTCACAAGGCAAGATCTCAGCACTGCGATCAGACATGTCGTCTCGACCGTAAAGGTGCTTTTTATTTTTTTCTAATTTTTATGATTTTCTGGCTGAGGCTCCACGACAGCTTTTCGTGTTATTCAAAAATACAATTCAATAACAATTACAAGCGCACACATACACACACAAGGTATAAATAATCGACGTGTTGTGAGTATACTACAAAAATGTAGAAGAATCAACCGAGCAATAATCACTCTTCGAAAATATCGTAAGGCGAATAGTTATGTCATTACTAGCAATCAGCGTGAGCCGATCTGAGAGCTCCTGCTGTGATGTCACAATGACAGCGTCCAGGGGTGGGATCCCAATGCTATGCTCTGCTATGCTATGCTATGATATCGAAAACTACGCGGCGGTCAACCTAGACAGCAGAAACTGTGGAGTGATCGACCTAGACATCGAAACCTATGGGGCTTTTAACCTGGACATCGAAAACTACGGGGCTTTCAATTTCCATATCGAAAACTGTGGAGCTTTCAACCTAGACATCTGAAACTAGAGAACTATTGTAACGTATTTATTTTCACTTCTATAAAAATGAATAAAACATTCAATTGATTGACAGAACCAAATAATTCGAATGAATGAATTATTCAATCGACTAAATTCATTAGTTTGACTGAATTAATAAACTGTTTTTTTAAACGCAATTAAAATTAATGTATTGCTATGAAACTCTAAAATACAGTAATAGCATGGCATAGCATAGCATAGCATAGCATAGCATAGAATATAATGTAATATAATATAATATAATATAATATAATATAATATAATATAATATAATATAATATAATATAATATAATATAATATAATATAATATAATATAATATAATATAATATAATATAATATAATATAATATAATATAATATAATATAATATAATATAATATAATATAATAGCACAGCACAGCACAGCATAGCATAGCATAGCATAGCATTGGCATCCCACCCCAGACGCCGAAACTTCCCTGTACTTAAGCGCAAACAAATGACGGGCCGACAGAAATTTTGCCGTTTGACGCTTGGAAATTATGAAATAAAAGTCGTAGAGTCTTGGATATTATCGATGCAAATTATCTAAGGGAACTCCACGGATGCAAATAATGATTTTCCCAATCGAATTTTAGTTTAATCTTACTTTGGCAAAGAATGATACATCTTTTATAATGATATAAAGATAGCGAGTTCGATAGTAAATTAGCAATTATTATTTGTCCTCGAGGTAACTCGAGCAGATTTTTCATGCGGAAAGTTTGCTGGAAAAGATCGAATTTACCGAGTATACGCACCGCAAGAACTTTTCGCGTAGCTCAACAGGCATCACACACAGTCCTGGTGTTGACTGATAACAAACTAACGGTTAGAAGCATTAAAAAAAAGTTAACCTTTGACCATTAAATCATTTCTAGATTGTTATCGGTTCATGCTTATGTAGTATTGCTTTTAATGAGATAAATAAATATTTCTTTTTTTGCAGTGATTTTTTCGTTGTCATTCTGACAACGAGAAGTGTCTGCGAAAGTCACGATAAAAAGACTGTTGCCGTTTAGAATGAGTAGCCCTCTTGCTCCTTATAGAAGGAGTTTGACAAAGTAGCATATGCATTTTCCTTTTAAGCAGAAATTTCATTTTTTTTTGCTCTGTATATGACACTGATTTGACTTCTTGATTTATTTGCCTCGTTGACGCCTATTTTTCCCCATGAGTAGATACACTGTGTCAGCGGAGCGAGCTATTTTTCTTCCATTCTGAAAGCAGATGTATGCTTTGTTCTAATGAGACGCCATTAAAGGAACCTAGTTACGTAAAGGAAGGTATAAGAGAAATAAAATCTGTAAGTGATACTCTTGTAAACTTAATCCTTACCGTTTTCTTACATTTTTCCCCACCCTTTTCCATTCTCTTCTTTGCCTTTTTCTCTTCTATGTCTCATGTTCCTCTCTCCGTTTTTTCTCTCATGTCTCGACTTTTAAAGTCGACAAATATTATAGTCACAGTCTCTTTCTTCTGATTGATAATACCCTGTATAGGACACAAGATTTCAAGAAATATCAATGGCTTTTCCGGTGTTATGTTTATACAAAAGTTAATCCACAATCGACGAATACCATAAATACACTGAAAAATGGTTTGGTAACATGGACAGAATTTGGACTTCAAAGACTGGTTTTCATTATTACAACTCTATATATCTTCGACCCAATCGATTGCATAATGCTATCGACAAAATATTTTATTATTTTGATCGTATGATTGGCTGGGTGTACCCAACATGGGTTTTATAAGCATTTTTTTTGGTTGCACTGACCGTAAGTAACCATGGAGAGACCACATTATAGATTATGGGGAGAAACGATACATTTAATATGAAACAATAAAAGGCTAATTTAATCAACAAAGATATTGGTAGTACGTATTTTTTATAAATTCAAACGAGATAATGGTACATTGTGTGACAAGTGCGCGAAGTGGGTGATTCACCTACGCACACGCGTCCCACATACTATTTTTAATATATGAGCATAGGAAGTTCGATCTTATTGTAAGGGGAACAGCGTCTGCCCGGAAAAGGGGTGCCGGGCACCGGAGGGTGGGGTGGGAGTGGAGGGTGGAGGGGCTGATCCCCTCACAGGGTGCCAGGCGGAACACCGCCAGGGGGTTCGTGGGGCGGAGCCCCTCAAATTTAAATACACAAAAATGTTCAGCTGAAAAATCGACAACATTTTTTTCATGTTTATCCGACAACAAATAATATTTTTTTGTCACTTCGATCGTCATGTCGATGTTAACTCCCTGTCAGCGATTTTTTGGTTGACAGCGATGAATCTCGTTAAAGAAGTGATTGCACAACCCGAATAAATGCGTCGTTCAGACGTTTGCGGAATCTGGCTTGAAGTTATTCGCGTACACCTACATCTTATTCGCACACGGCTAGATTTTAGTCGCGCTCGGTTTGGAGTGTGCGAATAAAATCTCCCATAACATGCGAAAATCGACTATTTCGCGAACGCTACGCAGGCACGAAAAGACGAACTTCGCACGCTCATATTTCATAAATATATTTATCCCACTTGTGATATCGCTCGGTATACATTCGTAAATTAGAAAAACTGCCTTCTGGTCAACAGTTGGTTCGCAAGCCAGTGAACGGCTAAGCAGTCATCCAGAAGTGGACACCAGGATCGGATGCTTCATTTTCAACTATCAACGAAGGAATAGACCTGCTATAATCGAACTCAAGGCAGCTTTGCAGTCTCATATACGCTAAGGCTTCAAGTCGCTTGCGAGAATCGCTTCGGCCGCTCGCCATGTAGCGGAGCATTGTGCACCAGTGTTGCGGATAATGCTGGTAGATGGCGAATAAAGGGAGCGTTTCCCGCAAGGGTTTGGACGCTTCAGCGAATATAAAACTGCTAAGTTGTTCTGAGCTCGACAAAATACAATGGGTGTTCCAGAACTTTTTTACAGTGTTGAATTCACGATAAGAACTTCACACCAGTAACAAATGTGATCAAAAAGCCACACGTTGCATTCGCATTCAATCCCTTAGCAACTTTTTGTAGTAATGGTATAAAGGTATTTAATCACATGCATTTTACAAGGGGATCATTTGGAATTTATCGACGATTCTGCTTGGCTCTATCGATTTGTTCAAACAGCGATGTTTTTAACTAAGCCAAATGTGCAGTTAAATATCTTCCGACAGGGCATACGATTAAATTAAAGAAGAATGTTTTCGAATCATTTCAGTTGTAGGTTATATTAAATCAACATTGTGCTGGTAGTGATTGCTATATACTGTAGACTCAATAATACCAGTTTTATTGAAACAATGTCGGTATAGTTCATTCAAATATAACTTCTTTCATTCAAACAAATTTCATATGACCTCATTGGCAAGGTTAGTGTTATTAAACCTTTTTTTCGGTGTAGCTACAAGATGCACTGAATAATGCTACTTTCCCCGTCAATTCATTATCATAACTTTTCATCGAACACCACACATTTTCGGGCGATCGTGAAATTTTAAATGAAAGCAGCCCGACTTAATCGCCGTGATTCCGTAAGACCCAAATAGAAGATGATCATCATAATGCTAATGACGACATTTTCACGAATAAATTATTATTGCTCAGGTGATTTTTCTACATTTTTCTATTATACTCACGACACGTCGATTATTTACAACCTGTATATATTCAGTTAACTTTGCACACAATCATACATTTGTAACTTTCTCTTGATTTCCCTACAATCTCTTTCAATCAATAAATTGGTTGATATTTTATTCGTTAAAAAAAATCACCCGTGTATTTCGTTCAACATTAAACGACTTGAATTTCACTCATAATCTGCCTACACCATTATTTGAACCCTTACATAAGAAAGAAGCTCCTTACACTGTTCACTCATATTTTTTCCGATTCCTGATTTCTTCTGGATTTTCTCACAAAACCCCACTATGCCTACATACACAACTACGCTACACTAAGAAATCTTTATGATAACACAGTCAAGGATCAATTGAACTGAATAAAATTTCAACAAATCATCCATTCTTATTATTGTAGTTCGAAAATCATATCTATCGTGGCAGTCAGTCTCGATCTCGAATCCCTGACCGGCTAAATCCGGCTTAAAACGAATAGAGACGAACAACTAATTTGTCACCCGGATTGTTTCTAGACGTGGCATAGTAATTAAAATATTACGTGCCTCTTAATTTTTTATCACATCTTATCCGTTTGAAGTCTTGTAATAATCATTCGTGAACAATTCTCCGAATAATACGTAATGGATCGTGATACATCTTGTGATTTTATGTCTTCACCTGATGCCAGCGCATTGGAAGTTAGTGAAAAAAAGTCGGTTCGGAGGAGTGTTATCTTCCGGTTACGGAAATCATGTATGTACATATGTACGTACCGTAGAGAATCGCGAACAACAAGCACGCGCATTCGTACGTAAGTACGTACGTAGTGATGCAATTCGAGAGGTGGAATAATGTTGGCCATGCAAGCTGGGTGCACGGTTCGCGACTCCCCGTAGCACGCCGTTGCGTCCAAACAATCGGGGTGCGCGCGCTCGTTGTTTTCTTTTTCTCTTAAAAGCAATGCATTTAAATTATTTATAATGGTACTGCTTTTTCAATTTACATTGCAAAATGTGAGGGGTCGAGATGAGGATCACGTGCAACCAGGAAAAACCAGCGTCAGGGAGCGTAAACATTCGCGAGATTCAAGCTGCGACTACTGTTTAATGCGATATAGTACAGTCCGATTATATCCTGAAGAGAAAATGTGAATAATATTTGGATTTGCTCTCCAAACGTGTTGATATTAGATTAAAATTGATTTATCAGTCCTGATTTACAATTCACGATCACTGTGACAATTTATTTATCGAAGATCTAAATACAGCGAATCAAAAATCATTGCTTCGAAGAAAATAGATCAAAAGACTCATGTACAAAATTTTGTAGTAAATTGAGATAACCAGACCTACATGTTTGTTTTGTACATTTCATCTCACGGTTTTCCGCAATCTCCTTTCAGTCTAATGGAATCGAGGTAGTAATTAGAGCTCAGCCTGAGCAGTGCAGATATTAAATCGAATTTACGTCAGGTAAATAGAGTACGATATGCATCTATAGTACACACTACGCTATAAATAAACGAACCTTGTGTTTTTCTTTGTTTTTTTATACTGCACGTACGTTTCGTTTGAGTTTCACGAACTTGTAAAAGAAGTCTCTGAAGAGTTTTTGTAGTAGCGTGACACTTAAGGAAAAAAAAATCTGTATAATGTCTGAATTCTTTGTGAACTTCAACTTGAAATATTATCATGACGACTTTCAGAGGTTGCGGGGCGTCCCGAGTACTATTGTTTGCCGGTAGAGGCGCTTGCAGTGTGTCAATCGGTCTGCCACTTTATTTATCATTAATCCTATTGATAATAAGCAAAATAATGTTTTAATACAACTGATCAGTCAATAGATTGAACTTGATTGAAAATTTCACATGTGCGATGAGAAAACTATCCTCGAATACTTGGCTAATACTTAATAGCAAACGCTGGTTGTACAGTAAATTTCACTGGATTTGCGTTAGTATCTCCCGATCGCAAAGTAATTCCTTGCCTCAACTTCGAAATCTCCAGCCTTCATCCAGCCGGCGGGTTAATTCACTTGGCGTTGAAGACAATCAACGTCCTGGTGTAGTTTCTCGTAGTACGAGTTTCGAGTTTAGTTGCCGGTGTATTCGCGGTTACAACGTAGCCGGGGGTGCCGCGCTCAGCGACGAATGATGCTGCGGGAGGCAAAGTGCTCGAGAGGAATTACTCAAACCACTGGAGTGTCAGCGCTGTTTCGCACGATTTCACTGACGAATCCGATTAATGAGGTAGGTACCTTGCTCTTGCCAGTGTTACAACGACTCTTGAAATCTAGCTGCCTCTTTGTTTGGTGTTACCTAAAGATTCACAATTTGTGGGAAAGCTATGATGACCGTGAAGGAGACCCAGTTATCTATAAAAAGTCATACGAAAAGCCATTTTGAAAATGATACACATATCCTATATTAAAAAGTTCATGGGTGATAAATGCGAAATTCATTGTTAGTAGTTAAAACATCCTCTGATTCGTCGGTGGTGTCGTCAGACGCACCGAGATTGGGACCAAATTCATGCATCGAATTTGTTTGTTTATGTCAGATATTAAAACTGACATGAAGAGACTCGGGCGCTTAAGCGCCCGTGTCGGCTAACTCTAGTTTAAGTACATCTTTCACGGAAAAAGAGTAGTTGTACAATCTGATTTATCGGTCCCGACGACCATCTGGAATAGTTAGAATAGCTCCAACTACTCAGTCGGTTGAAAAAACTATAACCTCGTTGGTACAGTACTGATAGTAACACTGACCAGCTAAGGTAATAAACTCAACTCACATCAGATTAGTTGACTCAACGAACAGACAATCACCGGCTGTCAAATAAGCATTTAGTTACAGAAACTAAATGTTCTATTGCTTTAACAGTTTCTCGGTTCAGCAGACCAACGGATGTTTGTGGTAAGACAAATTTTTTTTTAGCTGACTACACAATCTATTTGACTGCTGGTGACCGACTGTTTGTTGAGCCAACGAATCTGTTTTTCTTAGTATACGTACTTTATGCATATTCCATACTTCTCCGTATTATCCTATATTGTTTTACTTTATCCCATACTTCTCCGTACTATCCTATATTGTTTTACTTTATCCCATACTTCTCCGTACTATCCTATATTGTTTTACTTTATCCCATACTACCTCAATCATAGTTGCTCTATCCCGTACTAGGTATGCTTTGAAAATGATTGATTACACTGAGAAAAAAAATTGTTAGAACCAACGAAACGTGCGCTTGCGGGCGGTGGAATAAATATTTGTTTGTTCGAAAAAAATATTCAATTGATCGAAGCGGCTGGTGATACTATTAATAGATGGTTCGATCAACACTGTCAAATATTTTGTCCAATCGACAAAATATGCTTTACGCTGCCCGCAAACGCACGTTTTGTTGATGTTAACGACTTTTTTTCTCAGTGTATGAAGTATGTATCCGTGCGTAGTTTATTTTGCTACGCCTAGTTGTTAACTGTTACATTGTTATTATTTGTGTATCACTGATGATCGATTTATATTCTTTCGATTTTGTTTGTATCGTTATATGGTTGCTGTACTTCAATATGTCAGAGGTAAAAAGTCATCTAAGAGTACCTATCGAGAGACGCGGTAGCGTCATGACGCCAAGTATTAAAAAGATAAAAAAATTTCATGTTGAAAAATGCCCGCCAGGCTGTCGTGGCTACCGCTACTCTTATTGTCCAGAGATAAACTTGTCTGTCTATCTATTAAAATATTAAATGCATATCCTGTACATGAAGCATTAACAAGTATCAAATTCACAATGTGCCTACTTTTATGTACTCAATCAAATTGTTTCATCAATAAAATATTTCAAGTTTATTCAGAAACTCCTTCTGAGTCGACTCACTCATCTCGGAAGATATTGAGTAAATTGAAGTCAATTGTAACAGGTGATGGGGTCGATAGTAACATGTCCGGGTCAAAAGTAACTCGTATTTTTTATACGTACTTATCATGCTGTTATGGAGCTGATAAGTGTATACATATAAACTTACAGTACTCCAACATTTATTTATATATAACATCAGAATACTTTTCTCATAATCCTTATCATATTTATATATGCAGGAATGTATCGTCCACGTTATCCTACGTTTTGTAATGTAAATGAATGCATAAATACTGTGCAGACCAGCGTTGACGTGTTGATTTTCACTGAACTATATAAATTCAACCCGAGACCGTCGTAACTATCGAAAGTGAACAGCATGGAACGATAGCGCGATAAAAAGAAGGTCCCACATCGTATAGTGTAAGAGTTTCCAAAGAATGCAAGGGGTATTATGAATTTCGGAATTTCATCGGGAAGTAGAGATGGCATTTTAAGAAATCTGGAAAATCGAAGACTTTGGTGCTTGCGCGATTGGTGATTGCACATTTTACTAATATCAGGAGAATGTTTCGACATTTTAGCGGGATGTTAGGAAAATAATATACAGTTTTATGAAGTTCTGATTCATAAAAACTAGTGAGTATTTCACACTACGAAAAAAAAGATAATTGACCAGTCAGATGATACGTTATCATCGCGATTACAACCGTCGCAGTGGTAGTCTTCTTTCGTTGGAAAAATTATGATTTTAACATCACTTGAAAGAAGATATATAATGAAACAGTTAATGATGCTAAAATTTGTTTAAGAGACCATTATTTTCCGAGATATAATAATATTTAAAAAAAAGATTTTTACCAATCTGAAAAAAATCATATATGTCCCTTTCAAGTAGTACAACCTGAATAACTTGGAAGATATCCAGGAGGTCGACCGAAAAAAGTGGCTCAGTTAATAAAGACTGCCTTACATACGTCATGACTTTTCGACGTGTCAACATTAAGCATTTATTTCGTCAAATTACACAACTGGAACACGAAAGATCAATTTCAATACCGAACATGCCACACTTTACTTTCCGTGGTATAACGCAGCCATGTATTTAACTAACCGTAAGCTGAATGAGTAATTGTGAATTGCACGATTATGCCATGATATTGTATGCTGATGTGCCATATAATTCGGTTATCATTCCAAAAGCGGAATATTTCCATTTTATCCAATTTGTTAGACGATACTTCGTTAAATAGCTTTTTCTACATTTCCTATGGATTTAAAGGAAGTAACGTTCATTAAAAAATAAGAGATCCTGCGACATTCTCAAATACCGGAATCGTAAAATCTATGGAAATAATGCCCGTTAGTTCATGGCTTTATCTATTGTATAATTTTTTGGAAAAGTGATGTAACGAAAAATAATTATTTCATTTGTTTCTTAATTTTTTTCCAGATTGTGCTGCCTCAGGGGCCGGAACAGTGTCAGGGTGATTTAAGGTAGTCCTTCTGTACGGTCTGACGCCGTATAAGTTCGAGGGAGAATTAAACAAAATTTACGATCAGTTCTCGATGAGATATAAACCTGAAAAAAATCGAACGTATAGAAAATGCTGAAAACCTTATTTTGGCATAATAATAATTACAAAATGTTATTGACAAATTACTTGAATAAATAATAGTTCAACAAATTACCCGGCAACTTAACTTTTTTTTTGTTATGTAAAACATTTCTTTATTTTTCAAAACACGTATGTATTTTTTCAGATTTTTTTCTGATTTTTAATTTTACACTTGGAAAAAACGGCCATTTTCAAACATCAGATAAGATTCTAAAAAAATCCACACGTATTCAGAAAAATAAACAAATCATTTTCATAACAAAAAAATTTAGGTTGCCGGGAAATTTGTTGCACAATTATTTATTTCAGTAATTTGTTAATAACATTCTTCAATCATTATTATGCCAAATTAATCTCTTCAGCATCTTTCATAAAGTTGATTTTTTCAGATTTTTATTTCTTCGAGAACAGTTCGTAATTCTGTCTCGATTTCGCGCGAACTTATGTGATGTCAGATAACACAGGAGGACTACCTTAATGGTGAACTTTGACAAATGCCCTTTTCGAACATTAAAAAAAGGATAAAATTTTTTTTAAATAGGTTGAGGAGTCTTAGCTTCCGAATTTTGTAAAATTATTATGGTTTCAGAATTATGTAAATTTGTTCAATAATTATAGGGTTAAGCTTTCACAATTCTTTGCGAAATTTTGATTCCAGTTTCATATAGTTTCAAACGTATCTTTTTACGGTAGAAACTCAGTAAAAATAGAACCGCCTGTATTGGCCAGGTTTTCCGCAGTTTCCCTGTGCCCTTGTGCGAATGCGATACAGTAGCGCATTAGAAAGAGTGGTTCAGACAACACTCTGGGAAGAGAGCTCGAGGAATGGAATGGGAAATGAAAGGGAGGAAATAGTAATAGCCAAGTGCCATACGGAAAAATAAACAATAAAAAATGCATTTATTTTTATTATGAAAAAAAGAACAACAAGAAATTCTCAATTAATTAATGTACTCTATTTTTGATAAAGTTGAATTTAATTTCCATGTTTTATTTATTAATTCTTTTTATAACAAAAATATGCCCAGACGTAACATACCTAATTTCTGAATTTTTTTTATTGATACTTTTGAACTAGATCTGCATTTGAGTTTCAAATGGAGGCTTTTTCTTACATAGACGATGTGCCAATGTGACTACAGACGTCTATTTTAGATGCATTTTTGGCGTCATACGTATTAACGGAAATGGAATTTGAATGGTAGGGTATATCAATCCAAGCTCGCTTGAATTTCTACTTTACTTCTATAAATAATTATTTTGATGTGTTGAAACGCCGATTATCCCGATGTGTGTCATGACACTTTCATTCACTTACCAATCAGATTCGTATAGTCTGTTAGTCAGGTGCTCACAAAATTCGTGTTCCTTGAATGTAGCTGTAAATTTAGACAAATGCCTGATATAACATAAATTTACGGTTACGGAATGTATGAATAGGTAGAGACGCGCGACTTGGACGCTATCAGTGGAGCGATTTTTTCTAATTCGCTGAAGCACGAGACATCGACTTAGAGTTAATTTTCCAGTAAATAAACTCGCGCGTGAGTCGAACGACGCCCCTACGAGACGCTGTATCAGTACGTATACGCCGATGGTATAGAAGCATATACATATAGAAGGAGCTGGTCTGGCTGCTTGCCTGCTTTTGCTCTTCGTGTGGTGCTCGCGTTACTGCTCCCTGGAAATCGATAGTCCATTATACCGGCTTAAGTTGCCCGATTTATATGTATGCTCCGCCTTCCTCGGTAGCTGCTGCTGCTAGCAGCAGCTAGCTAGCTGAATATACTCTATGTACCCGATGCCAGAACGTCTCGTGGCGTCAGCTCGAGAATTCGTGAGCGCCTGATACCGCCTCGTCTGCCTTCGCGTGCAGAGATTCGCAAGAGCACTCGGAAAATTTTCAAATCTAACGCATTTATGAGAGCCGTTTTTTTGCCGCCCGTATGGCGAATGACTGCATGACTGGAAAGAATGGAAAAGAAGCTTTTTAATGCTTAGGATATTTACGTTGCTGCACAAATGAACTCAATTGTCTTAATAATCAGTTAGTGGATTACCAATCATTCCGTTTTTTTTACGAATCAGTTAGTTGGATTACCAATCTGTCGATTGTATAATTAATCTGTCGATTGAATTACCAATCCGTCGATTGGATCACCAATCAGGAGATTGGTTGACCAATCAGTTGATTGGATCACCAATCAGTTGATTGGATCACCAATCAGTTGATTAGATCACCAATCAGTTGATTGGATCACCAATCAGTTGATTGGATCACTAATCAGTTGATTGGATCACCAATCAGTTGATTGGATCACCAATCAGTTGATTGGATCACCAATCAGTTGATTGGATCACCAATCAGTTGATTGGATCACCAATCAGTTGATTGAATGACCAATCATTTAATTGAATTACCAATCAGTTGATTGAATGACCAATCATTTGATTGAATTACCAATCATTCGGTTGAATTACCAATCATTCGGTTGAATTACCAATAATTTGGTTGAATTACCGATCAGTTAGTTAACTGACCAATCATTCGGTCGAATTACCAATAATTTGGTTAAACTACCAATCAGTTAGTTAACTGACCAATCATTCGGTTGAATTACCAATAATTTGGTTGAACTACCAATAATTTCGTTGAATTACCAATCAGTTGGTTAAATCACTAATCAGTTGATTGAACTAACGATCTATTGATTTAATAATCGAACAGTTGCTTAAATTACCAACCCGTTGATTAAATTAACAATCCATGGATTACCAATCAGTTGGTGGATTTCCAGTCAGCTAGTTGGTTAGTTAGTATTGCTAATCAGCTTATTCATTCGTATTACCAATCATCTGGCTTGTCAGTAGGCTGAGTAACATTATCGTTCAGTTGGTTGCTCAGCAAGTTAGTCCTTATGTGTCAGTCCGAAATACCAATCGAATCTTTATAAGTTTTACTGTCTCATTACAGTGATCGAGCCAGACGATTAGTACTCAAGCTTAAACATGTCAAAATCAGCCAACGGAAATTGGTTTTTATACACAATTACTTATTAATTCCATACATTACCACGCACCTACATGATTGATTTGCTCCATTCATTCTGGTAGATATCGTAGCGATCCATTTTTGTGTGCTTACCAATATTTTTTTTGCAGCGCGATAATCAACAACGGTAAATAAATCATATCGTCAACGTCAATTCGATTTTGTCGACTTTCTATTTAAGTACTTCTCCGATTAAATTGTTTACTTATTTGAGGTTCTCGAAATTCGCTATAAATCAATCAAAGTTAATGCACGGACAAGCAGTTGACTTCTCACTTGCTGGTGCTTTCCGCTTTTTACTTTTACTTCGTATTTCCATCGTCAGCGCCCCATTCACGACATTTAGCTATGCATTTCAATTCCCCTGGAAAGGAATATCCAATAAGAGCCCGATACAATGGGAAAACTTTCCATTGTCGCTCGGAGCTCCATCTATGTTTCTTCTTTCAACAGCCTTCGTTCTTTTTCCGGCCGTCTATCCGAAACTAGGGACACGTAATACGCGCAATGACATAATAATGCGATTGCAGAGAACAATGTTGAATGCGAATTACGCATTTATACTGTTACTGTTATATTTATTATAATTGTCAGTTTTGTCTAGCTATTCATCGTGAGGCGATAACAATCCCCGTTTTTTTAAAGGAATTCAAACGAATATATAAAATGCAAAATGATAAGCGATTTAATTATATTGCGAAGCCGAAAGTCTCTACTGTTTTTTTTTTTCTTTTCCGATATCAACAACCTTTAACGTTTGAAGATTTTTTAATTTACGTTGAATCATAGACAAATTGTTATTGTCAGTAAATAATCAGTAAATCCCTGGGGCTTATTGTTGCTGACTCTTTTCGACATCTTCTATACAACAAGACGAGCATGCGTGCCGCACAACGTCCATGTATATATTTTTACGCTCCCTGCACTTTATGACATTTTAAGCTCTCGACATCAATCAGGCATTCTCGGAATTTTGCAATCAATCAACGTTAATGAAATACCGAATAACGCACCGAGTTCTAGGGACCGGATGGAGCCTCACAAATTTGCCAAACAGCAACTCAAGCTCAATCTGTACGCACTCGTTAAAATGATTTTGTGAATCATCAATCACTCATCAATTAACAATGTCAAATGATGGACACTCATCAATATTCAGTTTTGCACATTTCCCGAATTGTTCATTTCGAATCCCACAGGCTCGCAAAGCAATGAACGAAGAGGCATTGCATACCACAAGAGGCCATGTAACTTCCGGCTATCGATTTTTTAAAACATAGAAATACAAATATTCCATTTCAGTCCTTACTATGCATACACGATTTTTATTTATCACTTGTCTATTGTTGTTACCACATTAAAAATTACAACGCAAGTATTGAAGAAATTGAGTTGCTGTTGAACGCTATGCACGGAAAAACTGACTTGGATAAAGGTATCAAGTTCATATCAGTTAAATAAAATAGGTCATAGTAACCACTATATTCATAGATTCAGTATCGCAAAATTGGTTTCTTCACCAACGGCAACTTGATTGATGCTTTAGTGTATATGACCAACATAATCAGTTGTCGTTACCGAGAAATTGTAGTTATTGTGGTTCCCAAGAACCAACCACTAGCATTAGTTATCATGATTGCTGGTAGGACCAAGTCTTTGGTAGAATTAAAGCCTACCAATCTTTTTAATCGTGTAACCACGTTATTACATCAAAACGTGTTTTCGCGTTTTAAGCTGGGTGCGTGCAATGATCGGCTTTAATTTGATCAAGCAGTACCAGTTCAAGCGGAAGGACCGTGATAAAAAATTGTATCCTTAAATAGGATCACCTGTCTAGACCACCCACATCTAAAAATCGCGCAAAGAGAAAAGAAAATTCTGAAGTGTATTCGCAAATCTATTTTTTGAAACTCTGCAAAAATCTGTGATGACAACCTTTGATGAAATCCAGGGTAGCATCAAAGAAGATAGACGTGAATGAATTATTGATGGAAAAGTCTTTGTCAACAAAGACGTGTGTTTAAGCACAGGTCCCGTGGGACGCCTTGATTGTCGCATAATACCTATGCTCCAATATACATATATCTTTTTTTAGTAGTACAAAGAAAGTTGATTAATTCAGTCATGTGCATCGGCTATTCCAATTATTTTATCATAGATGGCCCGACCAATGATTTGGTTGCTTCAATTAATCTGATCTTGATCTGAAGCTCCATTGGGTTGTGATACGAATAAATTGTCTGGCACATATACGAACAAGACAATCGGCTGAAGGTAAACAATTTTTTTGTCACTCCAACCAAGTCGGTTTTTCCGTGTACAATAACACTTTATTGATCTGGGTCTTTTTTTAAAAATAAAGACAAGTATTCATTCACAGTTTTAATTAGGTAAGGGCGATTTTTCAGCACTCATTTATTTTTTCGCAGAAAAAAACTGTCCCGCAAGTAATGAAGCAATAAAGTGAGTGTTGAAACCCATAGAATAACACTTCATTGATCTGGAATGATCTTTTTATAGTATCTCGGTTTTGCAGACATAAAAAAAGGGGTACATTGATGAGGTTAAAACCAATATTTGAACTAATATCCTGGGGAGAACGAGATTTAGAAGGATTTTACGTTTGTGGTTGAATACGTGACCGTTTCGCAGTGTCGATCGATCGTCGAAGTCTTATTTGTGAATAGCCCTATTAGTTATGTCGTGGAGCTTGGCACTATTGATTCCACCTGTTATTTTACGAGGACCATGGCAGGCGTTAAGTTCAGCCTGTCGTTGGTCCTGGCGCACGCACAGATTATGTCGATGGCTGCCGAAACTATCGTCACTGCTGGTCGCGCGATTTACCGTAAAACGTATAAGGCAAAGTACTCTCGTTAAAACTAAAACACTCAAAATAGAGTTTGCTCAAACGCGTTGTCCTCGGAATCGAGTAATTCCTCTCCTCTCTATAGAATTCGCCGAGTTATCCTTTTCATATGTGCACATGCTTATAAGTTGCACATACACATATGTACATATATAATTATATCTATGTGAAAGGAAATTTGTAAGTGAGTTTACGATGTGGCCTCACTTTTTTTACATCTATATCTGAAGGAAGAGCACATTGTAAAGTTGCTTATAATTTTCCGGTGATATATAATACGCGGAGAGGATATTGTAGGAAGGGCTGATGCACAGGTGAATCTTGGTTGCCACCGGTGGAAGACTCGATAGTTCCGTGAACCCAGCGACCCGGAAATCATAATCCTAGAATTAGCTAGAGTCTTATAATGATGGGATGCATAGGTAGTATTATACAACGTATAACAGGGATCCGATGATTAATTATCACTTTGCTCTTCCCGAAGCCCAGCTCGACGAAATATAAACATTGGCTCTTCATCTACTATAATGCGCGTAAAATCGATACTTTGATAATATAGCGAAGGACATTTTAGGTAAAATAAATGAGATAAAAAAATATATAACATACATAAGATAAATTAAAAATTCACAAAAGTTATGGTTAAACTACTATACAAGATAAGGGCAAGGACACATTAATTCAGCTCCTTGTGTGTCTCAAGGGTAAGAAATTGAATAAAATAGCGAGTATACTAGGGAAAAGGAAACAGAAGGACGGAAGGACAAAAGGATATAGAAGTTGGAAGCAACGCATCGTTCGCCATTCACCTCTAGTTATGATGGTAGACCGGGGAATTTTATCACAAAACTTGTTCTTTGCAACGCCTATAGTTGGCACGCATTCTTAGACCCAAGATAACCCTGGAGGTTATTTCTGTGACCAAGAAGTATATACAGCTTTTCAGCAAAAAACGAGGACAACTAAGTGAAGCATTTTCCGGGGTCGGCAAGACAAATGGAAAACGACAATATCTATGTATAAGTTCTTATAAACGTTCCAGAGACGATATACAAACTATACATCCTCACTATCTGTATAGAGTGATAATGATGCGAAAGTGAAATGATTTACGTATATGGGATATTTTCGATCAGTTCAACGAATTACTTATTATGTTTTTTTCTTCAAGCACTCGAATACCTTAAATACTGTTTTCAATTTTATATAACATTAAGCGCCCGAGTCTCTTCATGTCAGTTTTGACATCTGACATAAACAAATTCAATGCATGAACTTGGTCCTGATCTCAGTGTGTCTGACAACACCACCGACGAATCAGAGTATGTTTTAACCGCTCCCGAGTTGAAATATAAGCCCTTCGAACACCCTTCGTTAAATGAAAATGGGTAAAATATGCCACTTCTGGGGGTCTATGCAAGGGTCTTAAAACTTCATCTCACTCTGTACAACCTAATTGGAGGTTCAAACATAATAGTTTCAGTCTACAGTAGTCTTCGTTTACTCCAGTTGGGTAATATCTGCCATTTTCGGAGGTTTTGAGCAGAGGCAAAGGAATGGAGGAACCTTCCTATACCTTGTATGTACACTACATTTAGATTTTGACAAGGGTCTAAATTTTAACTCGGGAGCTAACAATGAATTCCGCATTTATCATCCATGAACTTTTTAATATAGGATTAGTTGGCTTAACCCGAATCGATATAAGAAATTGATATTGAATGAAAAATATTCGAAGGTTTAATAGAATCACAATGACACACCAGAGAAAGTTGCTTCAGTCAGTTAATTATAATCATTTTTTATCTATCGCCCAGAACCCTTTTAATTTTACTCTAAACTTGATATAACTTCCAGTGGTGTATATGGAACCTATTGAAAAATTAAAATACCCGGAAAATATTTTTCGGGGTTAAAAAATATTCAGATGATGCGCTATAACAATATATGCATTTTTCAAATAAATTAAAATAGCCCACAAAGCATTTTATGTTATGTATAATCTAGTGCATGTCGCGGACACTTGAGGCTTCTTGGAAGGTTACCGAAACGTTTTGTAATTATAAAAAGTTGCTGTCACTTCGCCGAGGACGAAGTCGACGTGGCTGGGACGCGTCGTCAGGCTGTGCCCATAATGCTGCTCCGTCCCTTAAACTTTTACGAGTTTTAAAACTCTCGAATTTTAGCTCTTGCCAAGAGATAGTGGCCCGGTCCGAGTAGAGAGTCAGCAAGAGGGTGAGATGCTTCCTGATAATTCTATAGGTAGCAGCACCGGATGCAAGCCCGTCGTCCTGCGTACAATGGCTACGTGTCATCCTAGCGTGCTTTCTTACTCCTATCCTCTTCGCTAAGTATACGTCCGTCGATAACAATAGATAATGTCCAATTAGCGCCTAATAACTCGACAATAGTTATTGTTCAAAGATGAGAGGCTCTGGCTTGAATTACCATTACTAGATTTTTCGGTGAAATCAAACCTACAGTCCAAGCTTATTGTAGTCTATTAGCAAAAGCTACTCAGAAGTTTCTCAACGGTTCCAAAAGCCGTGCAATGTATTTTCATGCTGTTGTTAGCCAACTTCGAGGATCCTTATGAAACATGTTCTAATGGAGCAATATCAGAATAGGATATACAAGCTCTTGTAGAGTTAAACACGAAGTTAATAAAAAATGAAAATTGGGAAACCAGAAATGTTCGGGTTTTTTTTGTGAGTTCTGTCATTTTCATTTTAATGAATTACGAATTCAGGTCCAGTGAAACAACATACATCGGTATAGCATTCGAACTTATGATTTTCAGAAATCTTTGGTTAATCGTGATCCTAATTAATAAAATACAAAACGTTGTGCCTGTTCTAGGAATAAGTGCTTCGATTTTCACTAGAGTGACAAATTGTCACTCTAGTGTTGATTAACGAGAATCGATTAATCGATTCCGTATGGTATTCGACTTTCTGGCGTATTCGACGAAATCCTCCATGCAGTGACTTGTAAATCCGAAAAATATACCATGTGGCCTATGAAGCACCGGTCAGAGCTTACGAGCGCAATATCGTGTACACGCTGTCGATATTAGACTTACAAATCTCTGAGGCATTGTACAATCCATCGATCTCTCCCATTCTCCATGCAATATATTACACTACAATCTCCAAGCGCCAATTTCAAGTTCTGCATTCGAACAATTTTACAGTACAGCTTTAAAACGTAACTAAACATCATAAATCAGTTTCATCGAAAAATCTAACTCTCCGGGATTTATTACAGGTTCGATCGATACACTTGTTATACCGCATATATTATACAGGTCATTCACGATAACGTGAAAAATCTTCATTGCTTTAGAGCTTGGATGAAAATCGCGTGAAATGGTTAAGAACTGGAATGTCAATGGAATTGGAGAACGCGGTTTCGAATGTATTCATGAGGGGCCGGCAAGCCATTTGAGATTCAATGGGAAACAATTTATCGTCGGTGGTACAGTATCGCAGAGTTGAAAAGATCGAGCTTGGCGCAGGGTTCGAAGCAACGAAGGACGCTAGCGAGGAAAACGTTACTAGCACTCAAGTTTGTAAGCGTTGGTTTGAATAAATAACTGAAAGAGGTGTGTTATGGCTCTAAGTTTATTTAAAAAAACGCTGTATGTTTCTCAAAATTTACAGAACGATGAACGTTGTACAGCTCTAGACAGATAAAACGCCGTCGAGGCAATAATGGACGAGTAATGTCATCGTCCAACGCGTCTCGATATTGCTGGTCTCGTAAATTCAACATGACTAAACGACGACGTTTATGAACGCAGGTGCCGCGGGTTCTAGCCCCTCCACAACGATCTTCAGAGAGTTTTTCACTCTTTCCGACTGAGCCAACGACTAGTAGCACCGCCGATGGGTTATCGTAAAAATTCATAACTATTTATCCGCTTCTGAGAGGCCACAAAGTCATAGGAAAAGCACAGGCTCCGCGACTCCAGCTTGGCCATCCTTGCCGGTACTTGGAAAGCTGCACCTGCGTGCCGTGGAACCCAGCCGAGAAAGCGGGGCCAACCAGCAACCGGAGGATAATCGATTATCGTTGCGCAGACTATAGAGAATAGTTTCAAGCTTCCGTGCGTGCCTCCGGCATCGCGCCAATATATTCTTCAACTAACTCTCAAATAATGAAGGTATATAGCTGTACGATATTTCACAAGAAAATACATTTTTTAACTCATCCAATTTCTGATCGGATATTTGCAGGCCATTATCGAATTTTGATGACTGCGCAGATGTCGTAAATTAGCATTGCTGTGAACAAATCAAGATTAAACTTTTATTGAGTTTTCGCGAGATTGTTCCGGCGATTTTCGAAAATCTGCACTCTATCATTACGCAATCAATAAGGTTATATGTGTTACGATGAATTGGCTTTTGATCTGAGCGCACTATTGATGATACTATTGATATATGATTTTTCGCATGAGCGCCGTTCCAATAATAATCTTACGCTTATTCACAGATAGAAGCAGAGTTGTGAATCCTCATCAATTCATGATATATAGTTTACAGTACAGTTTGTTTTGTAATTATGATTTCATGATTATAATATGTAGTGATTATAAAATAGAGTGTAAACAAATACTAATTTCCGTTTCAATATCAGAAGAAATAGCGGTAAAAATGGAAAAGATAATTTATGCATTACCTCCTTAATGTATTAATTTTTTTTCTTCGTTTTTTTAAAAGATTACCTTGAAATTTCATTACAATATCATAATTTTTGGAGCTATCTAAAAGTTTTGTCATTGTATTATAATCGCTATATGTTATTCTGAAATCATAATTGAGGAGCTCATTGCGTCATGGTCTTTATTTCTATAAGTATAACGTACTTACAACTTTGAATAGAAGGTTACTTTTGAAAAGTTTTTAACTCTATTAAATGTTGCAATCTAGACAAAAGCATGTTCCATTCTCGACGAGCCTGCAGTGACGTCTATGGGATGGACTTCCATATTCCATAGATGTAGCAATGAATACAGTCTTATGGTGGAGTCACGGACTGCAAACTATGAGGCACGAAAGTGGATAGGTGTGTTGCGTTGTCGGGTGCTAAGATTCAGTTCAAGGCTCAAGTTTTCGTGCGTCCGGGGTGAAGTTGAAGGATGAGAACCAAGGGACTACGGGATTCGGTAGAACTAGGTCGTCTGCGCTTTCCAACGTAATAATGAGACGAGTCTATTTACGTACCAATGTGGTGTCTACAAAGTTTGTTGGAGCGGTCTGTCACTCTATTTTGATCCGTATTGAGTATTTAAATTCACCTGGTCATTCCAAATGTGTATGGTAAGAGCCTTACTCCTATTATCATCTGTAAACCAGTCTTTGTCGCTGTCAGCATTAGGATGACAGGGACAGGCTAAGGTCTCTATGTGAAGCCCTTACAGAATAAAAAATGAACTGCTTGTCACATAATTAAATTTTTAATAAGTTCGTTAAAGGACAGAGACAGTGTCACGTTAAGGTTGATGACGGGCACACGGATATAGACAGGTTTAAGTTCCTATTTCTAACCCTAATTTCGGCCGTAAGCTCGAAGAATCAAAATGTGTAACTTATGACGTCATCTAATCTTTCACTGTTTGCTTACATTGATGGATGAAGTTACTCCTCCCGAGTTTGACAGTGAAAAATCTCGGATACTAAGTAGCTAATGTATTAGACGCGACCGTTTCCAAATGCTTAAACTTGTTCCGTTTTTGGCCGGTTGGCTGAATCAGAAATGCCGTCTCGGTTGGTATCAGACTTTGTAGGTCGAGCTGGAGAGTTGAGGAGATGAGGCGAATCTCCTTGCAGAATCCTGCTCTACTGGTTTAAGTTCTCAAGGAATACCATAGCAATGAAATAGCGAAAGAAGATGGTTCGCTGGAAGCTGCTGAGACAGGCTCAAATTAATTGGAGGTCGGAGACCTTGCTGTTTCTACCACCAGCACCAATTTCACCTTTTTTTTAGGTATCTCAAGATCAAGAGAAATCATTAGAACTGTGTTATATACGTGACGCTCATCGTACGTTTCACTGCCGGATCAAATGAGGATTTTTAATTTTTTTCCCCCAGATCATTCAAAGACGCGACTTTATCTTCGGTACGGGAAAACTGCATAAATCTTACATTTTTTTCTGAGTGGATAAATGGTTTTGTGGTTTGTTACTTGATCAAACATATCATACGGACTCTAGATTGCATCCACCTTCATTCCTAGACCCAGTGGACTAAAAGAATGATTAAGAGACGCTAGGCTGTAGTCTGTCAACATCGCATTCGTCAAACTAAGCTTGCATACCATGTCCATCAACAATTATTTGAAGTGAAAAGCTGCAAAGCAGAACTTACCAGGGTCATGGCTGGATTTTTCAAGAACAATTTTTCCAGTTGTAATAAGAATAAGTATCGGTTGTGTTGCTGCGGCTGCCTCGCTCTTCCAGATAGTCAATATTTGCATGCCCCAAGGATACCGCAAGGGCTCTTTCCTCTTGGCTGGCTTGCAGTGAGGTGAGACAAGAAGCTGCCTGATGTATGCCCGGCGCATTCGTGCATACCTCTTCTTGACTTTGCAGTGCGATGGAGAATAGGGGGAGTAAGGAGAGTGCAGAGTGCAGATTGTGGAGTGTCCAGGTGGCTTCTTGAGTGTACTTCTTTGCCGGGGCCGCCAAGTTACGTGTCACACGATCGACCGTCGTAGGGTTTGCAAAATTGAACGGCTTAGCTGACAACTGCTCTTCCCAACTACTTACTGTGCCCGGATAGACTGATTTTTTGATGACGTTGCTCGAGATAATTATTTCTTGGACACACGCTACCGATAAGGTGCTACTTCTTTGCACTCTTTGACATCCTACTCAGACAAGGCTGAAGTATACTGTAATGATACTTTGTTACGATCGACCGCAGACTGTAATAAGGATTTGCCTTGTCATCTTTCTAGCTTTTTGTTTGCTCGAAGATCTAAGCGCAAAACTCTTTTAACCTGGAAGAAAACTGTTGCCGGTACCTGACAAAACTTTACTCTACACTGTTGGAAATATTCAGGGTAAAATTATTACATAATTCAGAAAGCTCTTCGACAAAAAAGAGTATCGATCAATAACGACGAGAGTACAACGTGAAATTGATGTATAATTCCGTTAAATTCATTACAAAAGGCGTATTAGTTGATGCACAGTATAATGAAATTGATGTATAGTGTCCGAAATTCGTTAATAAAGTCGGGTTTTTAATGTGAGCTAACTTTAATTTTACCACGCGTACATCAAATTTGTATTTCATTCCTTACATCAAATTCATGTTCTCACACAGGTTCAGTAAAAATACAATAAATTTATTTACTATACAGTATTTAGATTTTACGAATATTTTTTACAGTGTAGGGTACAAATGGATAAAGACGAGTAGGGGAATTCAAAGAAAGTGCATTCCGCGCAGAAAATCTGAATCTAGAAAGGAATCCAGGACTTCAGGAAGTTCAAAGAGGATTCCGGCCTCTCCGGAATAAATCCTGACCACTCTGGAATTGGGAACCCTTTTTCTACATGAAATAAAGACCCTAAACTTAGACTGATCAGCATTCGTGGTGGTTTACCCAGATCTTATAATCAGATTGTGATAGGATAAATTTAAATATAAGATAGACAACACGAACGTTGGTAACATTAATATGGAGGCAGTAGACTAACCATGCATAAGGTCCATACATTAGTAACGGGAAGAATCTATGCGTATACGTGAACTGTTCGTAATCCTTGATCTCTCATAGTGAAACAGAAGGCGGAAAAGGGATTACACCTGTTGTTATAATCCTTTAGCCTTAATTACATTATATCTTATGTACCCATGTACGTATACTTACTGAATAGTGCTTTGAAAATGATAGCTGTCTAGACGATATAAAAACACTATTCATGCCTGTAAACTGTAGAATCACCTCCTTAATATACAGCGATCAACCAAACTCGTTCTTAAGTACGTAATAAATATTTAACAAAATTATGTACGTAGAGCAAAAAATTTAAATGACATGTGAAGCATACTTTATAATACAGCCCCTGTAAAAAATCGCAAAATCTGAAAATATACTCTAAATATTTTCTTTCTACTCTGCAACATTTTCTTCCTCCTCTTGGGTTATTCTTCCGTATGCCATATTCACTCTCTTACGATCCTTACTTTCCTCGTTCCTTCCCTAGAGATCTCCCCTAGCGTGTTGCTCGTAGCCGCTCCACCGAATGCTTTACTGTGTCGCATTTGCACGGGGGCGCTGGAAACACTGCGTGGTATCTGATTGACACAGGCGAATTTACTTTTACTGAATCCTTACTGTATGAGAATACATTAGAAACTCAGAAAAACTGCGTTCTAATTAGCAGTTTATCGCAAGTCAGTGTACGGCTGAGAGGCGGTCACCTTTTTTCGGTACGGCCGCAAAGAATGCTTCATAAGTATGGGAAATGTCGAAGCTAATACCTTGACTACGCGCCGACGCAGCGATTTTTTTTTGCCACGCTGGATATAATTAAATACGCCGTACGAAGTATTCAAATGAATAGGGAAACATACGATAAAAATAAATGTCGATGAACTGATCTACCTCATGAATGTTGACACTTGTTCATGTCAGGGCTTGAATGTTGGCTAAATATTTTGCGGCAAAGGGCAAATTTGCCCCACCCGCCATAAACCTCACTCATATAAGACCTCTCAACTTATGTGTTGCATTCCTCACTGTATTCAAAACCTAACCTTCCTCACTATGTAAAATGCTTCTTTCTCTTTAGTTCGTGGTTTGTTTACGCTAGATATCGGTCACTTGCTGTGCCATACATTTGTTCGCAGACCAGCTTCACGTACTAGTCCAGTGCAAATTCAATTTACAAATTCGATCGACAAACGTGGCCGTTGTCCACGTTTGTTGTCAATGTCGTTGTTGTCATCATGGTGAGAACCACAAGCGGCAGAAGCCGATAGAATTTGCCTGCATAGCCATCCTCGCGTTCCCGTCATTAACTCCCATGATGATTCCTCCCGAACAAACCCACGGGACTGAATGACTAGTCGCTTTATTCCTGCACCGCACATAATGTATCATATGAATGATATATCTCGAGCATTAAAATCCTTATCCCAATGAGAATATTGACGGTAATATTTTACTTCTACACTATATAATGTCATATTCAATTTCAATATTTAGATCGACTCTTCCAGTGATAGAATACCGTGGGTATATAATTATAGTAGAATTATGTAATAAACAAGATTAAAACAGGTCGTCCACCTTGGAACATAAGAATTTAAAACGAATTTTTTTTTACCACAACTGGAAATTTTTTTGAATTAGCAACCTTGCATTAAATTTGTTTTCTTTGCATTGAGCCAAGCTTCAAGACTCCGGTGCTAAATAATCATTCAATCACTTTTTATTTTTATTCTTCCAAGCGACACAAGCAAAAACTTATCTTTCTTGTTTTCTGCTATTTTTTATCCCTATCAAAATTTTTCAAAGCGATGACATGCTTGCAAGAATCGTAGTAATAATACCAACAACATCCCCTCCGTCTTCGGATGAATGAGTTCTATTAAACAAGAAATAAAGATAAAAATGTTTCAATCAAAAAAATACCGTAGCCAGTTGAAAATACGGGGTTCGCAAAATACGCTTTCAGATAACAATACCAACGGATATATTTTACGTATTCACTGAATAATACTATATCGAATTGCAATTCATAGCATTGCACTCAATGAACACCTGGAGCAGACGATTGTAAGGGAATATTTAATAAACAAGCTTAAAACACGGGTAGTATTGCCGAGCAATCTTTATGGATCAGACAAATTAAAGCCTGTCAGTGAGATTTTATAAGATGTCCCATTCTTTCACAAAATAATAATACAAGCGTCGTTCTGCTTTCGTCAAAGTATGTTCGTTGAAAAATGATGTTGGGTCTACATCAAATCCCGAGAATGAAAGGAAGAAAAATGTTGAAAGTCGCGGGAAGGGAGTAGAGAACTTTACAATCTCTGTGTTCCATACTCCACTCAAGAGAAATGAGTAGATTGCATGTGGGGAAACGTTGCTGCTGCTGCTGCTGCTGGCTGAACGAGGAAAGTGGAGTCCTGTTTTAGAGCAGAGAGCTGCGTGGCCGCAGGCGACCAGAGCTTTCAAGTCCGGGTACATACACACATACACATACATATACTTATAGATGTAGGTACTATAGCAGCGGACGCGAAATTGTACCTCGTGTTTAATGCATGCAAATTGGCAGGTGGACCTCTGGGGTCACACTCCTTCGCGTCATCCCCTCGACCTGGTGTGTCTCTCGGGTGTGTCCGTATATACGTCGTAGAAACGCGCTGTCACAACGCTCTCAGTCCAGTATAATAAGCGACCTGAGGATTTCCTGTAGGAACATATCGCTGTGGTTTTCTACAGCGTCTGGTATACAGATTTGGATGTACTGCGACAAGATGTACATGTGTTTATGTGTGTATTGTATATTCATATAAAACACGCAGATTGGAGATAGAACTCCGTCATTCCGCCCATTCGTTCGCATTCCCACAAGGTCCATCTGCGAATTCAACCTGTTCGTGGGATTCGTTCTGGGACAAGTTAACCAGATACTGTTAACATATTCGCGTAGAAGGAGTACGGACACGATATAACTGTCGAGACTGATTATACTCGTTGCATATCTATACCGTAACATTTACATAAGAATGAGAGAAGTTGGGAATACCTTTTTTTTGTAGGCAACGGTACGAGTAGCCAAGATTTCATACGCTTAGGAAATAGCAATCTGAGGTTTTGACGATACTCACGCATATCCCGCAGCTGTCAGGTAAACAAATTTATTCTTGAAATGCTTGCCTAATGAAATTTTATTCGGACCAAATTAACTCATCCTAATATATTTTACTGCTGCCTGTTAGAATATTAAATTCAAACTAATAGTATTCAAATCATGTAACATTCTATATGAATTAATTTTATTCTAGCCGATTTGATTGAAGTATGCATAATTGGAAATGTGATGGCTGAAGACTTCCCTATATATTATTAATGCAGCAGTAAATAAATTATTTACTTCAATGGCAGCCAGAATGAAAGTGTATGAATTTAAATTCAATACGAATTGTGATGCCATAATTTTGGAAGAGCATTGTAGCTATTAACTTTAGTTGGATTTAGGTTATACATGCAGTTAAAACTTTCAAAAACCTGGCATGTACACTACAGGAAGGAAACAATTTTTCCAAGTCAGGAAACTTTTTGTTAAAATAATGAAAACAGTGAGTTATTTGCTAGCTTAACAAAAAAAATGTAAATTCAACAAATCATTTCGCCGAGGTAGAAATTCTTTTTGCTACGCTAACAAATAACGCAATGCTATCACTATCCCAGCAGAAGATCCGCTGGCCCGGCAAAATCGTTATCTTGGTGTAGACGTCAGTTGACAAAATTTTATAGTATCCCATTGTATGCTGACAGCTGACAGCTCACATACACTGGGATATAATACAATTTACTTATTTAAATGCTCGCCTAGACGGAGCTTAAATGGACTAAATTAATTAATTCTCATACATTCTATATATGTCAATTAAACATTAAATACAAAGAAATTTCAATCGAACTATGTAATATTTAATAGAACTAATTTTACTTGAGCCAAACATAATATCTACTCAATTGAAATATACGACTTCAGAAATCCGAATGCTGAGGACTTCGCTAACAAAAATAGCCAAAATAAATTCGTAAAGATTCAACTCGAATGATAATATCATAATTCCGCTAGAGAATTAGAGTTATACATATTTGCCGGATCCTTGCAGAGTGCTGTAAAGTCAACAAGATGGATTGATTTTATTCAAAGTTGATCGAGTTATGATATATGCAGTTGAAACTCTAGAAGATACGTCACGTACACTAGATGTCAGTTGACAAAATTTCATAGTATTCCATTGTATGCTGACAGCTATATGTTGGGATGTAACACAATTGGGTGGGTTAGATGTACGTGGGTGGTGATAAGTTAAGACGACGAGGACGTGGCGCAGAGTCAGAGGCGCGGTTGATGTCTTGTCGGGCTTAGCGCGCAGCGGCGACGAACTAAAGCAAACTATCGCTGCGGCTTATCCGTCTTGACATACTACGTAAACAAACCTCCGGTCGGGAGAGTCGGGTCGTTGAGACAAAGCAGCTGGGGGAACGTATACCTACGTCGCCTTCTTCATCTTCCGATGCTGGTGAAACTCGAGAGACAGAACGCGTTAGCGGTATTATACATATTGAGCTTTGCTATCACTTTCACCCTGTCTAGCCATTCACCAATTATGCCAAGAGTTGTGTAAATAGGGAGGGACCAAAATCAGAAATATAGTATAATGAACTCGTTATGAAAATACGAAGGTGTGTGTTCCTGTCTATATTATAAAAAGAACTTGGCGTCGCGGCCGTCGTGTCCAGAATCGAGAAACGTAGAAAAATTCGAAGTAATAAGCTCTTTAGGTTCCTTAGGTCCATTGAGGGACATTGAATAATTCGAATAACTTAGGCTCTGATTATTGTAAGCCTCTCAATGAACCCCATAGCCCGAATTTTCCTAAGGGGGCGGGGGTTTTCTAGCGGGTTAAAGGGATGGGCTTTCTTAGGAGTAGAAGGAAAGGGTTTCTGTGGCATGGAAGGAGGAGCTATTTGAGGAGGGATGGGTTCCTAAGGATCCTTATAAGAAAGATCTCGATTTACAAATATGAATTACAAATCTAAATAGAGATTAACGAATATAAATTCTCACGATATTTGGAAGACCTGTCTTATCGAAACTCTCGCACTAATTGTGAAACGAGAAAGTCAGATCTGTGAGTTCTGAAATACGAAATGAAAGTCACGTATATTTCCACATGACAGTGAAAATATACGTGATGGATATTTTCAGTCTTGGAATTTACAACTTAAGAATGATGGTGAAAAAAAGTATTTCAGTCGGATTAAATGGTCCGTTACCTGGTGTTTTCTGTGGCTTATGTTGTCGAATAGCGTGTATACGTAAATATATATCTGTGTGCACGATATATATAATACGTTATATAGTAGAGAGTATACGCTCACCCTTTCGCTCGTACTATTTTTCCCAGAAAAAATGGATATTCTACGGGAAGTTTGCGGCTCATTTGCCCAGAGTTTATTTATCGTTGAGAGGGAAATTTAATTCGCGCGAGGTCGCGCTCATGGTAGAAAGAGTAAGTTGAAAGGTCGCACCGAATTTTCGCTGACGTAATAAAGAGCGCATTACGCGCGCTCTCTCGCCTGGCTGTATATAACGTACCGAACTCTAAGTGGATTATTCACACGGGGTACGGATGAGCATGTAGAGTCTATACGATACTAGAGTGCGGAAAGGTTACTCCATGGTTAAAGTGGAGAGAGGAACCGACAACCAGCACAATTCTACGCTTTTTGTACCTATATATTCACATTTTAAATAATAATATTATTCCCGATGATGTGCTTTCATTTCGCAGATCATAATCCTGGAATGTTTAACGGGCTAACCTGCTGTACTTATTGTTAGTACAGCAAATTAATCAGAAGCTCCGAATTTAGGGTGGTGCCTCACTACCTTACCTGCGTGCACTCAGAGAAATATATGGTAATTTAAAAAAAATATATTCCTCGCGGACCTCCCAACCATCACGTATGGTTGGAATTCGGTGGTTTTTCCTACATTCGACCACGAACCAACTGATCAATTGGTGCATCAAACCAAACAATGTTCCAACTTTTCAAAGGTTGATTTCATGTTGGTTTTATTAACCAACCATTATTTGGACACGATGAAAAGTTGGATATTATAAAAGTTGGATATTATAAAAGTTGCATATTATAAAAGTTGGATATTATAAAAGTTGGGTTTTATAAAAGTTGGATATTATAAAAGTTGGATATTATAGAAGTTGGATATTATAGGAGTTGGATATTATAAAAGTTGGATATTATAAAAGTTGGATATTATAATAGTTGGATATTATAAAAGTTGGATATTATAATAGTTGGATATTATAAAAGTTGGATATTATAATAGTTGGATATAATAAAAGTTGGATATTATAAAAGTTGGATATTATAAACGAACCCGAATTCCGACTTTCAAGGTCGGAAAAAAATATCGATTTTGATTCAACCATAAATCAACCATTTTAGACAACTCACTATTCAGAGGTTGGCTTATGGTTGGTTTTGAAAAATCAACCGCAAATTAACCATCGATATTGTACCTTGAAAGTCGGAATTCGGGTTGGTTTAAAATATACTGAGAGAAAAATCTGGTAATCCTAAAAATAATATAGTTGGACTGACGATAATCTAACTATAAACTATAGTTCCCAGGAGAAACGTCTATGGTTTATGGTTATACCAAATATAAGAAAATATTTAGATGAACCCTCAATATAATTCTCAGGAGAGCCGTCTATATTTTATGGTTATAGCAAATATAATAATTGTAGCAATCATCAAAATGACAATAGTTTCAAAAACTATTCTAATAGTTTCAAATATGCCGTTTTGTTGAATATACGATTTCAACGTTCGTTTCCAATAACCTTGCAAGTATCGTTTATTGAACAATGTTATCATCGCTTCAACTATAATACATTGCAAGCCTTCCTATCTTCGTTTTACCATGTGAAATCGTTGAATAAACGATATACTTTTCTCTCAGTGTGCCAAATATAAGAAAATTGTTAACTAAACCATTAATGTAACTCCCAGGAGCAACGTCTAGTTTTCGTGGTCGCAGCAAACATAATTATAGTAACAATCGTCGAAATGATAATAGATTCAAAAACTATTCGAATAGTTTACAAAATGCCGTTTCGTTGCATACACGATTTAAACGTTCGTTTCGAATAACCTTGCAAGTATCGTTTATTGAACCATATTATCTTCGCTTCAACCATAAAACAATGCAAGCCTTTCTATATTCGTTTTATCATCTGACATTGTTAAATCAACGATATGCTTTTCTCTCAGTGTGTGGGAAGTCTCGAACTTCCCATATTCAGCTGTCAACGTTGAAGGCCTACTAAGGCTGCATTCATCGTCAGTTACTTTATAAAATTGTACTAGTTATCGACATGACATTTGATTATGCGCACTAATTGTATATTCGAGAGTCAACATAGCTTTGATATATTTTTTAATAAAACATTGCAAAAGCCGCATCGAATAACCAGACTGGATTCAACAACCCTACAAGTTGTATATCGGCATCTTCATCGATAACACGACAGTATTTTAAAACAGTCCCTTGTCGAGTGAACGATCTTTATTATACTTTTTTTTTCAATGAAAATAATATTTTACAACCCATATAAAGGCTCTACGTTGAAACTCCAATTCATGGAGTAAACTTACTGTTACAGCTACGGAAAGCCTATAATAAAACCAGCGCTATGACGTTTTCCTTTAACATCCTCATTATGAATTTTATTGCTCCCATTAGTTCGTGTAGGGCTGCTTGTTACCTATATATCTATAGCTCCCTTCCAGATCGCACGACCGTAACACTCATTATTATGGTATCGAGTGAAACTACTCGAGGATTTGCCACTACTGGAAATATAACCGCGTACGTGCATCATTATATAGTATAGTATAGATGTATATACCATAGATATATTTATGCTCCATAACGAGTCAGAATCGTGACACCTTCAGTAAATATATAATCATAAAAGAACTCATAAAAATAATGCTTGAAGTATAGTAATTAATATTCCCTTCATAATGAATTTATTGCGACAATAAGAGGGCGTGTTTGTTCAGGACCGAACAGAATCCTTTTCTCTTTATTCCCGTCGTTGAGTCTCGTTCCAACTCAAGTTTTATAACCTTCCACATTGCTTCCTTTATGGGAAAGGTTCTTGTAATTCTACCTTCCTTGTTCTCTGCTTCCTGTTTGGCAATGTCGCGGATTTCTCCAACTCGTAACACAGCCAACGTGTTATACCCATAGAGATCCCACGAGCCTTGGATCATAATTATCTGCGAATGGTTTGGAACTACTAGCGGTTTGTTTGCACGTCGAGCAACTCCCGCACTTTGGAACGCGAGTAACACTGGCTATGTATCCTATATCTATTGTATAATATTACCTGAGTAACACGAGGGATACTCTAAGTACACAAGAGGCATGAGAAGCGATATGGACTCGCCTGTCCTCAATTCTAATAAACTGACATTTTACACGTGTCTATATATACATCAAGCAGATATCATCTTACAACTGCCAGAAATATTATGATGATCGCGTGGAAATCTGTATAAGAAAATAAATGATCAAATATAGCTCACATTTTGTTATGTATGACTGGTAGGGACTGGTCAGTTTTCTAGAAATTATTCAATAAGTTTAGGACAATTATAACAGTTATTTTATCAACATACCGTAGAAAATACTGATACTTATTAACTGCAGCCCATTGAGCCCGTCCAATTCCATCTACCACAATGTTAATCCATCGAGATAACAGTCAGAGAATGATGAAAAATATTAGAAAAAATAAGGTCGGAGATAATTGAAAAATACTGGGTGAAATCAGCGATGCTCGGGAAAAAAATTGATCAGGTGAAACCAGAAAACGTTATGGAAAAAGAACTATCACGGAAAATTGAATCTGTAATTGATTATTGTTCACTTAACCTAACATATCGTCTTTCCCGACAAAATAATGTACAGTGCAGGTACTTGGAATTTTCAACTCGATAATATGAAGAATAACAAAGTTTCCCGGCATTAACTGCTTTTCAAGTGTTTTTTCTGTTTATCTAAACCTTAGACCTCAATCACTGTCATTAAGAAACGTCTTTAATTAAGACGTTAGAAACATTGGATGACTTTGGTTGCTTCGGATTTCTCCTCTTCATTAGAACCCCAGTGCAGTACTTGTTAAAAGTTTTGTTACATCCAGTCTTTACGATGCTTCTCTTTACCAAGGAACAACTAACTCAACCGCGCGCCCTATTGTACTTACACATTCGCAAACACATAGACAAACACGCATTGCATTTACCACACGCTTCTTCTCTTGATCATGTTTCTTTGAGCCGTCTACCGCACACCACTCACCACGTACTTTGCACTCTCACCTTTCCGTTATGACCTAGGACGCGCTTTGCCGTAAAAAAGTTACGACTGTGTACTTGAGTAGAGAGGGAGAGAGGAGTAGAGGATGACGGGATGGAAGGTGCGGGAGGAAGAGTGGTAGGAGACGAAGAAAAGACGAAAAATGATGTGGAGACACATGCTTTCAAAATGAAGGTTCACGAAGCCCAGATGCTATGCTTTGGCTTTAGTGCTTCGGGCGCAGTGGTCGGCAACGACGAACACGACGACCACGATGACGACGACCACGACGATGCTTGCCTCGAGTCTTTACACTTAGTTTTTTTTTCACGCGGTCCACTCGCTCGCTACAATTCTCTTTCATTTCCACCTACTTCCACGGTTTGCAATATGCGTTAGTAAAGTTGCAAAGGGTTATAGTATGTCGGGCATGGCCCTGGACAACTAGCTCCAATGTTGATTCTTTTCTCGACGTTGGATATCAACTATGAATCCAAAGCAAGTTAGTCCACATTTTGTACTATATCAGCGAAGATTATTCCGCCCGAAGAAATAAGTCGAGAATGGAGCTTTAGATGACAACGCAGAATAATGTACGAGGTGGTGTCTGCGTAGTCCAGGATAGAGTCGAGTATGGAAAATGGGATCGTATGGAATATCTCCATTCACAACTGCCCAGACTTCATCTTGGATTTCATTCTGGACTACTTCCCGGATTCATTTTTCTACTAAGCGATGTAAGCGTTGATGAAAGGAAAAATAATTACCCATCCTGGAATAGAGAGTGAAGAATAATTCAGGCGTTGTAGGCACAACGCATGAAGAGCATTGGCGGGTGAAAAGTGTAGAGGGTCCCGATAAAACTCTTTTCACAATTCTCCTTTCACTCCAACATTCACCGTCCCCTCTAGCTTTATTTTTTGCGAGATTTTCTGCTACGATTGTTTGACGAGACAACAGAATCGCATATTACCTTGAAAGAACTGCAGCGTAAAGACCTCATAAGCTGTAATATAGTATACACATATACGGGAATAAAACACCTGTTGGTAGTTAGCGAATAATTATGCAAAGTTAACGTAGCATGTGACATCAAAATTCATGCCGCTGGCTGATATACCGTACATCGTGAAGGTCGTGTTAAAAAAACGCGTGGAGCGAGTACAATTTTTCGCAGGATTTATTCATAGTCGAATTGATCACTCAGCAAGAAGTTTATGGGAAAATGAAAATTGTCGACATAATAATAAATGTCATATATCATTATTATTATTGTCTGTAGAGCAATAAATATATTTTAATTACGTCTTTTTAGGTATGTCGAATTACATAATAATTAATCGTTGTTGCCAATGAAGCTGTAAAACTAATAAAGACCAGTGGGTTAATTTTCAGATTGTATAAAAAAATCCGCACTCATACCGCACATGCCTCGGTATTGTTCTCGCTCAGAAATCCAGGGAGTCGAGTAGTCGATAAAAGTTTCTCTCGGAGCCGCGCTCTCACGCAATTCTCCAGGTGCGGTCTTAATATTATTACGACGTGTTTTCCCGCGCATACCCCGCGCACTGTTATAATTATGAACGCGGTTGTTGGTGTTCTTCGTGGGTTCCGAGGCAGAGAAAGCTTGCCTCCTACTGCAATAAATATATGTATACCCGCCCTGAATTACTACGAATGTAGTCCTTAATCTTAATAAACCTCAAGTCATTGCTTCTCGCTCTTACATCGTTGTCTTCCATTCCCCTCGCGATCCTTTGCGAATAAGGGTATCTACGGAACACCACCACCGCCAGCATTGTTCACTTCCTCTATGTACAAGCTCCCGGTTCCATCATCCTTCTTTTCATGTTGCCGGCTTGATGCGATGGGGCTGCGGAATTTTCCTCGAGTCACGTTCTCCACCGTACACTGCGCGTCCTGTTATTCTTAAACATAACCAATGACAACTTTTTAGATAATAACACTCTTATGCTATGTGTTGATATTTGTCTTAATATACGAACATTTAATAAAAGCGATTCGAGCTTTTCGATTTACCTATTTGTGGGATTTACTTTAGGTGTACGTAGTAGCGACTCCAATATGAACCTACGGGGCTCGATGCGAATTCATTCTCTATCCAGGATTCCATTGTGGATTCCAAGTTCGATTGTATCCCAGACTCGGAGTTGGATTTTATACGAAGCTTTATCCTAGTCCCGAATGTACCTGAACTTCATCGTCGATTTCCTCCTAGACTAATCCATTTTCTGCGCTGGAAAAGCGACACGTGGAAACTGTTAAGCTACTTACATGTGGGATTGTATGAACTGATAATAAATACGCTGACAGGAATCCCGGACAATACGAAATTCTATTGAAATCATTGTCCATTCTTAGAGACACCTGGAACACAATTTCGTCAAAATCGTGGATTTAGCTCGCAGCATTCCTACGGCATCTCGTAAATAGTCTTGAGGAATCTCCTCATATTCGGATGAATCCCCTTGGGTATACATATCTACTACGCAAATGCGTCTAGCTCCAGGATAACCGACTGTCGTGCCAGTAGCAAAACCTGTAACCCTGTTATGAACATTCCAGTGCGCCCGACGAACCTGAGGAGCTGCCTTATATATCTGTGTAGTTTATCTTCTCTGCGCAAAAATATTTATACATAGAAAAGCAGCATCACAGCTTGGCTCATTTTCGTTGTGTGTATTTCAAGTGCCGTGACGGTCCACATTGAGCCACAATTGTCTGACCCGATGGAAATATAGCAAACTTGTAAGACGGACCATAACTATGATCCCAAAATTGTTTAGATGCCCAGTGTAACATGCAATACTTGAAGACACGGGTAATGAAAGATTTCGGATAACTTGGCAACGGGTTGGATTGAAAAAATTATATGTTTGATGTTAATTTCGACAGACGTGGTAGATGGTTAGATAAGTCCAGCTCACGCATAAGTCGTTGCTGAAACTTGCCTTTGTCGCATGCATTAATCTTGATCTCTTTTTTTCGAAACTTCGATTTCGTGGCTCGCGACGTTGGCGTTTCATCAGAGATGCCTTATAACATACCGGAAAGCTTACTCTATACCTCCTTTACTCTCCGTTCCCTTCTCATTCTCCCATCTCAAGTCATGGTACGGTTCGTTCGTGAAGTTACACGGAGGTGGAATTACGTCGAAATATTGTCAGGCCCGTCTCTCAAGCTTTCTCTCGCTTTTCCCCGGTGCTCTGAGGCACGGGAACCTGGAAAATATTCGAGGAAGCCGGCATTTCGAGTTTACGAGACTGAAATTCTCTTGCGAACGGGGTTGGCATCACTCCTTCGCGTCTCTCCATCCGGAGCGTGCGGAAAGATGAAAATATATGTTCCGAAGTAAACAGCCACGAGAAGAGCGACCAAGGGAAGCTTCATCTGCATTCGCGGTGTAATACCGTATACATATAGAACCGAAAGATGGAAAAAGCGTGAGGCGAGAAATCCGACTTTCCCGCAAGCGTACAGAAAATAGGATGAAAAAAATCCCAGAGGTCTCAATTGGGGTCAAAAACGCGATGGTTAGAGGAGCGGAAAAAGAGCAGGAATAAACCGAGAAAGTAGCACTCTCGGTGGTGCATCTCGGGTGAACCGCAGTCGTCCGTGGACGGCGGGGCCCACCTCGATTAACTTTAAAACAGCTTGGGAAGCGGTCGTGACAGCCCGTGGAACGTTTATTACTCAATTTTGGTGATGGCAAGGAAGCCTAGCTTCAGAGCAGAGAGGATAAAATTACGGTGGCTCGGCCAATACGCGAGAGTCAACAAAAATCCTCATAACCCTTGCAGCGGTTGTCACACAAAACGAATTGGTAGACCTATTTACCTGTAAATAATAGCGTCTAAAAGTCTTCCCATAGAAATCATTATAAATACGTAATTGAAATACCAGACGATTAGCTTATGTGACAATCGCAACAACACTATATAGGCCTTTCAAGATCCTCATGTTTGATCCGCTATATGAATCCTTCAAGCGGATTGGAACATCAAAGCCATCTTTGGATCCTTGGATCGGGGATACATATGTATCTACGTACGTATGTATATATGTATGTATGTATGTATGTATAGAGAGGTAATGCTCCACGCTGACAGGCGAGCGCCTAGGGATGAGAGGTACGTGAACGCGGGCTTAGATTATCCACTTAATAGACTGTCCGTAATTGAATCACATTCCCGGGCATACACCTGGTCCCATGTCTATCTCATTATTAAGATGCTTCCCAGGACAATTGATGATCCCTATTAACCACATCGTGTCGTAACCAGGATCTAACATTTAAAAAAACATGTTTAATCTGTAAGATCTCAGTTCTACATGGAAAGAAAAGATTTTGGAACTGAGAATGGAGTCGTATTAAATCATATATCCCAGAATGGAGTATTCAGACGCCATCTCAGACTGCCTAAGTCCCAGCTTGGGCCCCTCAATCTCTATGCTAAAGAGTGCTCTGAATCAGACTCAAAACTCCAGACTGTACCCGGATTCCATCCAAAATCAGCCAGTTTCCATCTTAGGATCCAAATAACCCAAGAGGTCGGATAAAGTTGTGTAGAAATAAAATTTCATTGTGCAGAATCATCAGCAACTAGCTGAAGGAACAAGCTTTCGTGGTGAACAGCTAAAAGCAAAGGAGAATGAACGTGGCGGCCTTGGCAGAGTCCCTGGGGCAACCGAATTGATTTTCAACGAAGCGGCCGTACAGAGGCCAAGTGCCATAAGACGATATAACCTCTGGTCTGTGTCTATGTACTTACGGTGCACAGCCTCAAGACCGTTTGCAGTCTGTACAAAGGTAAATTCCATTATCCGGTTAAGTGGGTTACTTCTCGCTGAGTGGTTTCACAGCACTACGAGAGAGGTACCTATAGATGGAGAAGAGCGAGAGGGAGAGTTTAATGTGCGAACTTGTTAGACGGAGATAGGCATGGTCATGGCGACCATCAGGGATCTTGCTAACTAGCCATGCACTCTGTACGTTAATTGCAGCAGAAAATTCATCACTCTGCACTCCACAGTCGCTCCCTTAACCTGTCAATCTAAATCGATGACTCCATATCCAAGTGATTGATCGGCATTGGGTCCACTCAATATGCACATATCTATCAAAAGCATATCCGAATCATTAATGATCAATAGCTATTTCCAACGCAACTACATATAACGCTTCGGGCAGATCGTCAGTTTCGCCACCCTCATGGCTAAATTCGCCACTATTGGCCAATCATTTGGCAGCATATGGATAGCGTGGTTGTTCCAGTTCTAGTTGGTCGAGCTCTAGTTCAAGCCAAAACCGTTAATTTTGTCTAAGCTTTTTTTGGCACTAGTTATATCTACGAAGATTCTATCATGTCGTGTCTATCATGTGAATAAGATATGTCATAGAGCAGTAATAGCCCCGGAACTAATATTGTCTCTGATTCAATAACAAACAAGAGTTATTTTTGAGCTCATTCCTTTGTGTTTCATGTTGTGTCGATGGTGAACCCGCTAATTTAAATAGCTGATATTCGCAGTGCCTTTGCCTCTATCTCTCCATCCAACTAAAGCTCCGTTTCCTTCAGGATGGAAGCGCCAGCCCTGAAACCCGGATTATTTAATTAAATCAACGAATCAACGGGTTAAACCGACAAGTACGGTGATCCGGGTCTTGGTGTAATTTGAGCCAAGTATTGCATGCTCAAATAAGACTCGAAGAGATCTCGAGCAATGCCTACATAAAATAACGGGCAGAACACAACTGTTGGCACAGTTCCGCTACTTTTTGTTTATAAATAATTTAACAAGTGGACTATTCATGAACGATTTCTATGCACAGATTGTTCTTCAGAACTACAATGGAAGTTGATGGACGAAAGAGATTAAAGTATCGACGTTATCCACGAATAGCTCTCATCGCAGATGACGGTCCTTGAATCAATCGTCATCACAGCACCGCCAACAGCTGCAGTTGCGTAATCCTTCTGAATCGAGGACACGGGAGCTGATATGCATTCTGCGTACGACAGGCCCGTCATCGCGTCATCGGTTCTCGAATTTTGACAGGACCGAATCTCGAAATGCGGGCACATAGTGCGCCTGGCGATAGAAGCTCGTAGAGGAGTACTACTGCAAACTACCTAGAGGCCGATGAGCTCCCCATTGAAGCTCTCGAGTCTGTCCCCTCTGTCTCACTCAGTCTCCATCTCTGTGTTTTGTCCTCACTCTATCACGATAGATAGAACCCGAGTCACTCGACAAAGCGTCGCACTCCGATCGTCCACATAGACGTAGGATCTGCACACACACATACACAGCGCCGGACTCCAGCGCCAGTAAACGTCAGGTGCACGACTCACCGAATGACGGAGTGCCGACAATACAATTCCAGAAGGGACGTTCACGCGGTCTCCTCGCTACCTCTATAGCGCTGTAGCCTCTCTGTCGGTATTCCTGTCGAGGGTGATGCCCTCGACTCTCGTGATCCTATAGCCCGAGTGTTCTCGATTATTTTGTGCTTAGGCACGGATCGACGACGCACTCATGTAGTGCGTTTGCACGACAGGACTTGGCAACGGGTTGGTTGGTTGGAAAACGGAGACGATGCACTTTCATTTGTTTAGCGCTATTCGATATTGTTATTTTGATCATTATTTTCGCTCGATCTTCTGAACCTTATAAGTACGTTTGTGGATATTATAAATACTATGGTCGGAATCTGGTTAAAAACGAATTACGATGGAGACCAGGCTATCTAAGACGGAGCGACAGGGCCGGGGCAGTCTAGAACCAAATTTAGGTAATCCAGAGTAGCCTTGGGGCAGTCTGAAATATAGGCAAGGATACAGTTGAGGATATTGATCACACCAAAAAAAGTAATTGCTTAAATAGCTTCGAAGCAATAAACTCACACACAGACCAACAGCTTCATCGGCCCAATCGAAGAATTTGTTAACCTGAGGAATTTATTCGCTTGGAGTGTATTTAGCCATGTGATTTGGTTAGAGAAACAAATTATCTTTCTCCGTGTAAGATGCAGTCTAGGATAGAGTCCAGAATAGACCTTAGGACTTGGTCTTGGGTGAAATCTAGGATGTAGTCTGGAATGGACCTTAGGATTTAGTCCTGGGTCGAACCTAGGGTCAAGTCTAGGGTAGGTTCTAGGATAGAGAATGGTTTGGATAAGACCCTGATCCCATCTTGGACTTATCTTTGCTAAATGAGATAATCTTTCTTATCTGAGTGTCATATTATGACAGATATAGATGCGGTGCCATTGAACTTGGATAACGAACCCAAGCTTCTGTTATCGATAATGAGAGAACTCGGTTCGTTATGTTCTTCACTGACATCCGAACAAAGAGGTCTTGCTGTTGTAGACTCGATTGCATTACCGCATAATCGTGTCTCTTCGAGTAGTGCGGATTTTCAACAATCGATCTCAATCACGATATCAATACGATTGTACTTTATTTTTATACCGAGTTTGACGTTCAAGAGGAATCCTCTATCAAATAACAACGGTCAGTGTTTTCGTCCAAAATCCATAATTACTTTCAGCTCAGTATTAACATAATTGTGTATATAATAAATCATGGAAGCGGATATTAATTATTTAGCAAATATTTGACGAATCATTAAAGAGGGCTCAAATGTTTATAGTTCATAGTTTCATTTTTTTACCAAGCGAATATGCAACTGCGTGCCAAATGTGTATTAAGTAAATAGTGTACGCCGTTTGATTCAAACTAGACCTCAATTATATGATACTCGATCTATTATCTTTTTTATCGACACACCCTGGCTATATATTCGCGCAGCCCCCATGAATATCCTGACTCGTGTCGACTAAAGCTCAATCCATCCAACAACAGCCTTGTCTCTCGAGACCCATCGTTGTCAATTTCTTCGTCAACCCCGACACTCGAGAGCACTTGATATGCTTCGTGTCGGTCACAAACACTGCATGGACGCTCCTCCACCTCGTCAATCGACAACCCATCGGTTGAGGTAGTGCGTTTTATTCCGTCACGCGTCACGAGCGTGGCGTAGCCTACTACCAGTCAATTTCATTGCAAAACAATTCAATATCCCATAAGCTCACCATAACACTTGGTAACGCGTTTCATTAATCCATTATTATCCTCTAATTCCTAATTATAAACTGTATCGAGTCTACGTCAATTATTACTATTTATTTAGGCACTTATTCTACGATCTAATTGATTGATGAAAATTCCGAAGTGACACATCACACGATTTTCATCGAAAAATGATTCAAATATTGTATATCAAAATATATTCAAGTATATATTGATGTTTTCATAATACAAAGACTTATTAGCTAAAAATCCAGTCGATAACCGGTGATATATTTACTAACCGTGATAATATAAAAAGGCAAGAGATTCAATTGAAATTAAAAATTTTTTAACAAAATAGATTGTCGGCTGTAAGCTTATATATATATCTAAAGAAGTTATTCAATCTGAGATCGCCATTTCGGCGAGGACAATTTTCCATCGGTAAAATATCTTCCGTTGGTCTTTTCTTTGGAGATACAGTTTGTCTCTCGTCGTTTCGTTTTCCTGGTATCTAACGAACTGCCGTGGGGGATCCGTAAGCGAGGAACGCTTCTGCCCAAAAGGATTGTACACAATCGGTTGCAGTTCTTTTATTTCCATTCACGTTTGAAGCTGAAGCTCGAAGACTAACGTTGCTCCTGGTCTCAATCGTCACTGGTCTGATCTTGACTGTTGGCGTTGATGGATGTTGAATTCAATGGTTGTTCGTATACGCGAATACCAATAGGTTCGGACCGTTTTCGGCAGTGGCTTAATATCAAAGTACCTTGCCTGCTTTTTTGTCTTTTATATCTGAACTAAGACAATCGAAGTCTGGAATTTCTTCTTCCATTAGTAATCTTGATTGTACATAATTGTGATGCAGAGCGCGTTGATATAGCCAGCTTAATTGGTTATTATTCGTTGAGCATTAACCTTAATCATTTATCACTGCCAAATACATATTCAACAAGACGTCAAACATTAAATACATGATATATGCTAAGATAGGTTAATTTTCCAATTTCCCGCATGACTGGTATTCTCATTCTCGTGTACTAATCCAATTGATGCTCGATCATACGTAGGTATATCACTTAATAAGATTATCTCATAAACGTCAGTCTTAGCCTCAATATTTTGCTTGTAACTACATAATTACAGACTTCATTGGAGGCTAATTGAAAAATCGATACGAAGCGATCCTTAACAAATCCGTTCACTAATTGGAAATATGACTCAAAACTCTATTCTTCTAATTTCCACGTGAGTTTCGGTTCTTGAGATTCCTCAGTTATTTCTTCGAACATTGAGTCTGACATAATTAATAACAGTTGACGTGTTCCGATTATCGCATTACAATCGTACGACGTTTCGTGAGAATGAATAAACGAATCTTGGTTAACCTAAGAAATCCGGGAAGCTACTAAAAACGACGACGCAATAACGAGACGAAATACATTCAAATTGTATTTTATCGAGCTTGTGCCTGAATGGACAACTTAAGATAAAAGAAGAAGCCATGAGTAAAAGACTGCCAGCAAAGCACTCCCGTCGGCAGGTAATAAAAGTAAAGTTTCCTTTTTGTTTTGTCGGAGGGGTGAGGTTCCTCAATGGCCAACTGAATATCAGATGCAATTTAATTAAGTTTCCTGGGATAATCAATTGACTCTACTATCTCCCATCTTCGTAGTTAATTTCTTAGTAGAGCGAGTAAGCGCATATACCGAATTCGGTAAATAATCTATAACAGAGTATTGACTAAGCTAAATATAAAGCGATTTATTCTTCCTATATAATGGGAGTAAAGGCTTACCTCCATACTCACAGATATCCACAAGTCCATATGAACGGCACAGGGTTGAATTATTCTAAGGTCTCTACGAAACCTCCCGAGACCCTACGGCTTATGTGGGCTACGGCTGAAGTTCCTTCAGGTCCTGATTATTCTATACCAGTGTTAAGGCAGGCTTGTTCTCAAATCTACTATCAGTAACCTTTTAGGTCGTCAAAATGTTTAACCCTCATATGAGTCCTATTCGAAATATTGGTTATACTTAACCTCATTATGAATCGTATTTCAGACCGCGATTATACTTAACCCTCTTGTAGGTCCCGTCGTAGACGTTGATTATAGTCAACCTCGCTATGAATCGCATTCCAAGCTTCGATTATTCTTAACACCTCTGTGAGTCCCATCATAAGTCATGATTATACCCAGCTCCTTCGTGTGACTTACCATTGCTCCTGATTAGTCTTAACTTCCATCTTAAGCCCCATCATAGTCCTTGATTATTTTTAATTCCGCTAAGCCTTCTCTCAGTACCGCATTACCTTAAATCATTTTTCAAGACCTCTTATTATTTCAATCTATTTATGAGATCCATCAAATTAGTTAATTGCGTCCGTTTAACTTTTATCTGCCATAACGTTGCCGCAGTCCGCACGGGACTCTTGAAACAGTAGTAGGGCTAAACGTACCGACTGACGGGACATTAGTCGAGGGGACGTGATAAATGCAAAACGATATACGTTGAACGAGTCTCGTTCCTGTGAATATCAATAGAACCACCCGGGTCGACAAATATCCGTGCACTATTAACGAATTACGACGAGGGAAATAGATAAACCGTGATAACCGAGTTACAATAACCGATAACGCATTATTCTACCATTGAAATACGAAAAGCACTTCAAGTTGATGTTAAGGAGATAACGTATTGATTTGTAGCTTGCTTTGGAGTGGAATTGCTAAGCTCTTATATCTATTAATGTAAGATTATGTATAAATATGAGAATGTTGGAAAGTTTGTTAACTAACTATTTTATTGGAAAAGATATTGACTGAAAATGCCGCACTGCCATATGTGCCTGAATATACCGCGCATGGTATGAAGCTAGTGTGTGAATTCGACATATGCATACATGAACGTGATAAGGCCAGCTCCAAGATAGCTTGGCTGTGCATGCGTTGGTTAACCGGAGAATGCGGCCTCAAGTGGAGGTGTGCTACTAGGGTCGGTGCGTTAACCGCGTATTCGCATATAGCCCAAATAGCCGTGAGGCGATCGCTACCGGAGATTGCGGCCTAATTATCGTTAATGAGATTTTGCAGATTGATATTTGGAAATGGCTACGATCATGAAAACTACTAGTAGGTGCAAAGAGCTTTTACGTTGGATGTCTGGATACATACAGTTTTTTGTCGTCTTACTTAATCTCGCGAATCTAAACAGAAAAGCTTAGAACAACTAATTGTCCTATTTAGCTTGGGCCAACTAATGTTTATCTTCTTATCACATACGGAGGGGCGCTGTCATAAGCCCACCCGGCCACAAGCTCGAACCGCATAATCTCGAACTTTCACAAGCTCGAACGGTGATAACCTCGAATTATCAAAAGCTCGACCGGAAATAATCTCGAATTGTCAAGAGCCGAACGGTCAAATTCTCAAATAGTCATAAGCTCGAATTGTCAAATTCTCGAATCGTCAGAACAGCCGGTGACGATTCGAGAATTTAACCGTTCAAGTTTTTGACGATTCGAGAATTTGACCGTTCGAGTTTATGACGATTCGAAAATTCGGACATTCGAGTTTATGACCAGTCGAGAATTTGACCGTTCGAGTTTATGAAGAATCGAGAATTTGGCCATTCAAGCTTATGACCATTCAAGAATATTACCGGTCGAGCTTTTGACAATTCGAGGTTATCACCGTTCGAGCTTGTGACAATTCGAGATTATGGCCGGGCGGGCGCATGACAGCACCCCGTTTTGCGTATCTCAGAATACAAAAATATAATATTTCGATACAAGAGGCCAAACGAGCGTTTCGCGCACTGCGAGTCTGAAGGCAGCGCGAAGCCGAAGGCTTCGCTCCACCTTTACACCAGCAGTGCGCAAGGAGCGAGTTCGACCTCTTGTATCGAATCATATTTTTCTTTACGAGTGCAATGCAAAATCCGGGTTTGTCCGCCGTTTACAGATATGCAAAAAGTGGTTAGTCCTCGGAGTTACCATTGCAACTTCAAACAGTGGGCAAAATGCTTCGCGCGGTGTGCAAAATGTTTTGCACACCGGTGCGGCATTCAGCTATTTTGGCAGTCTGCAAACGGTGGGCAAACTCAGATTTTGCATGCACTTGTAAAGAAGAAAAAACATTAACTCATTTCTGTCTATCTTCCTGATTGTCTGTCTGAGCGTCGGCGAAACTGACGGGGAAACTACGCCAAACCCGTACCGATACAGACGGCCGTATTTTTTTCTGACATCCCGGTGTACCCGGGGCACTAGCCACCGAGTTATTTGGTTGTGCAAGCAAAAAAAATTGGTTGCTCTAATAAAATCTTTTGCTCCGTGTAACTTCAAATATTAAAAAATTTGTTTTCGATGTTACTTCAAATACAAAAGCATTGCATACTCATGTGTCTGAATTTTGCTGAAAACCATATAATTAATCGAATATATGTTTTGGCAAGGCCATAATTATGGATTCCGGAACGTTGAGCTCGAATTAATTCATCTCAAGGCCTGTGTGAATGAAGTCTACTGCTGGACAAACTGATAGTATGTACATAACGATCACGGTTTGTGGCGCAGGAACCTGTAGAATCCTTATCCTTTCAATGTTGAATGAAATATATATATATATATATATATATATGTATATGGATTATAAAATATACATATATATTTTGACATGAGTCTGAATATTACATTAAGAGGATAAGATTCCTACAGGATCCTGTGCCGCGAAACTGTGTTTGCTCGATAGAGTCGCGATATAACCGCACTTTACCACCTGTCACTGTGAGCGAAGCGAGGGAGATACGGCAAATAAGGGACCAGAGTTGGGCGAAGAGGGAGAGTAAGAGCGTTTCGTAAGCGAAAGTCAGATGAGCGAAGGGGTTGAAGAGGGCCGAAGGGACATGAGACTGTCAACAAGCGGTGAAAGTAAACAGAGATATATAGGTACATCAAAGAAGGAAGGAAAAGACAGTGATAGAAACATATAAAATATAGAATACGTCATAGAGGTAAGACTGAGAGGGATGATGATCCCTTTGGTACTCGGTACTATCGTACGGCACAGATCTCTATTCAAAGAAATATCCCAAGTGCTGAGTTAGCTCTTGCAAACCCCCCTATAGCTGGTACGCGGGTACTGGCTATACCACCGTCTGCATGTCTAACACACACCCCTATATCTGATCCAGCATTCAAGTTGGAGCGTCGCTCGCGCCTCCTGCAACCTGACGTTAACGAAATTCTCTCGCACTGACGCTGCCGTTGCGCGTCACCACGAGAAATCCGATAACCTAAAGTTTTCCGCTTTTTATTTTTTACATGGAAGCATAATGAGCTCCGTAATCTTCCATATCATCTCCATTGTTTCGTCTTTTAATAGAATATTAATATTCTATTCAAACAAGTCGAATGCCCATATCAAACCAATCGAACATATCGAAGCATCAGAATATGCATAATGGACAGAGACTGGCTAATCATAAGAACATGTATAATCATCAGAAAATACCTAATCACCAGAACATGTATTATCAACGGACATATCTAATCACCAGAACGTGTATAATCGCCGGAAAATAATCACCAGAACACGTATAATAACCGGAACATCTCTAATCGCCATCAACATTGTGGTGTATGCGAACGCGTGAATATGAATACTCAGTTTTGGCATATCAACGTAACTTTTATTGACCCAGTACTGCACGTGTGCCACGCACAGGCGTGCGACAATAAGCCGATATCGGCGCATTTGCGCTTCCGTCGTAGATCGTAGCTCCTTTGCGCTTTCACCGACGCCCGCAGGTGACAGCACTTCTCGGAATACACTCCAAACATATTTACCTACCAAGACATGTTTTATCACCAGAAACATGTTTAATTATCGAAACATGATTTATCACCAAATCGAACTGAACCATATATAATACCCCGAAAGACCGGAGCAAGTCGAAGAACGTCTCGAATTATTCGAATCTGTCGACTTATCTGAACACATGGAATCACCAGAACTGCTCGAATTATTTTGACACCTTAAATTGCGTCCTTATTAATTCATATTGAGAAAATCGTTACATCCCTGACATTAATCCAATGTTTGGGACATTAAGATGTAAATGTGATGCATTACCACTTTCGTGTATTCTGAATCAGTGAAGCGAAGCCGCAATTGTAAAACAGCTATAATTATTCGGTAACAGTCTTTTCGTATTCAAAACCTGAAACGTTTTCCAGCATTTTCATTAAATTTAGCACGTCCTTGGTTGCGGTATATATACCTCGGATCGGAGCTATATTGCTATAAAGTACAGCAATATAAACGACGAGAAATACGCCTCCCACTATGTAATCCCATACGCTCGAGCGGCGGTAGGAGAACAGAGAGGTGAAATAACGGCTTGAAACGGATAAATCGGAAGCAGTATTGCAGCATGGGTACAGTACAGAAGAAGCCGAGAAGTATATATATCTCCGACCGATATAGCCCTCGAGGCACGTGCACTTTCGCCTCGTCGCTACCACGGCTGCCGTCGGAAACAGGCACTTCGATTATCCGAACGTTAAAATTCAACGCGCGGCCGAGCGTCGATGCTGGCGGTATGCTGGAATACCTTCATCCCCCTTCTTCTATCTCACCTCACCCTCATTGAAAGCCTCCAGTTCTTTTGCCAAAGTTCAAAATGTCGAGTGAGGTCGAGTTCAGCATGAACAAGTACATCGCAGCAACCTCGTTTTATAGCCTCAATGAATAAAGCAAAAAAAAAACACAAAATAAAAATATTGACGTGCTTTTTCAATCTCTTACTCAAATACTACGAACAATAGGATGCTTCGTGATTTTTTTCTTCCCTTTATCGCTATTCCCCCGCCTGCAGCCACTATTCTGATAATTCTGCTGTCTATTTTGAGGGGTGTATATACGTTGTAAGCGTTTTTTTATTTATTTTCGAACAGCGGAACATATGCTATACACAAACAGTTAGTACTAGGGATTCATAGATACCACCGAATGCAATCAATCGGATAGTCGGTCAACGGATTTCATACTTTTTTGATAACATGCCACTAGTCTGTTTTGCTTCCGCATAGTCAACCCAGGGGATCAGTGAAAAATAATTTATCTTTTATTCGCTACCTATTAAAAAAGTTTATCGGGTTACGTTTCATTTTTTACACATGGTACAACGAATGGAATATGACAGAGAATTACAATAACTGTACGGAAAAAGTAATCCGCCAGCTTACAACGACAGAAAAAAAAAACAGTAGCACGGATTATTATTATAATAGCTGTTGAAAACATTGTATATTGAAGGAAATAGATGAACTTAATAATAAAATAATACAAAAACATAAATATAACCGGGGCTGAATGACTTAGGTCGATGGCCTGTTGGCATAATAAAAAAATGTATAAAACTCGGCGCACAGAAAATCTGTCTGTAAATATATAATCAATAATGTATTGCCAATAAATGTGCTTTTACTACTCCTGGATAAACTTTGTGTTTGAACGAAATGAATTCCAGTCATCCACCGAAAAGTATAATTTTTTCTCCCTCTAAGGCCATTTTTAATTCTCTGTTAAACATCGATGTAAAATGTAAAATTTTAGTGCAATATATTTTTAGTGTTATCACAATATGACTGCATGTTGGTTTCATATGCGAAATTATACTGTCATCATCTCCGTCTTAATCTGCGCTGGGGAAATAAGCGCTCATACCGGAAAGCTCCACGGAAGCTGGAAGGCAAACAAAGCGCGAAATAGACTGTGTACACCGGATGCTGCTCAAACCGTAACTCGAAAGGCAACGATCGATCTCGAGTCCCGAAGACGAAAGGCCCGACGAGAGAGACAAGGCAAGGCGTACCGCTTTGGAGTCCTCCAGCCCAGCTTTGTCATAGGACTGCCGATGCTTCTGCTTTCTGCCTGATGCTATAGCTACTGCAAGCTGGTGGTGGCGGTGGTGGCTCGGGTTTTACCCCTCTCAACTCCTGCCAAAGCCGGCACTCGAGTATCGTCCTCCTTGTCGTCGTCGTCGTCGGGTTCTTGCCCTCATTGCTTCCGTGACATCGTGCCCCTTCTAAGCATTCTCTTCTATCTATGTACATATAGGCGCATATACATTTATATATATATTTGTGCGCTTCGTCTTTCATCGGCCTTTCCTTTAGCCTCAGATTTTCCTGGGCATTCTGCAACGCTGACGTTTGATTTTTAAACATACTTCCTTTCATAGAATGCTCATTTTTAATCGCTTAATTAGAAAATCCAAGCGTGATCCATGGTTAAAATCAGGGGGAAATTCCTAGTCATATAGGTTTGAAAAATAAAAGACGACTTTTTTATTTCCACCTTGGTCCCCTCGGAAATTGAGCACCCCGAAAATTCCATATTTTTAACAGCCCGTAAACATTTTGAGATGGCCAATTTCTAATTTTTGTCTTTCGCTCGGAATAGATTGTGAGAGGCGAACAAAAAAGGAAACGTTCCACGATGTCGTTGAGGTTATTTCAGCTCCTCAAGTGCTAACACAAGGAATATTTCATCAAATATAATTTTTTGACCTCACGATTATTTCCGTGCTGTCCATATATATATATATGTATTATGCTTATCATCTGATTCGCGGGCTTGACAAAAGGCTGTTCTATGTCGCGTCACGCTTACACCCAAATGTCGATTGCTCGCTGAACTAGCGACAAATAATCACATAGTTATCCGTAGACCGTTTCAAAGGGCGGAAGATCAGCTCGCTAGGAGTTCTTTTCGATAATTTGTTAAATATACATATTGTATTAATCGTTTGTGAATTAAATCGATTGGCGCCCGATAATTGATCCTTAAAGAGAAATTAAGTAAACTATGTGTAATTTATTGTCAAAAGAGAAGAGAATTGTGAATATCTATAAGATAATTGGATTAATCCACGTATGTCAATATACATTATACTCGGATTTCTTGCTTAAGCTCTCTTTTTCATATGGTTCCGCAATTATGATTCATTGGGTCCTCCAATCCTACCATGTACATGCTGCACGGAGAAAGAACTGTAGTTGGGCCAACTCAGCTTCAATCAGTTGGCCAGAAATGAGTCGGTACAACGATTTACTTGGTTTCTACAACAATCTCGAATAGTTGGCGTGAAAAGTGAGTTAGCGCAACTCTTCAGTGCTTTTTCTCACCTAATCAGTGAGATCACGCAACCATTTTGAGCCGACGCAACGAGAGCTCGCAGCAAAACCTTTTTTTAAAATCGCAGTGTGTGATAATCGAAGTGCACCGAACAACAGTTTTCGTGAAGTTTCGCATCATTATCAGATATACATATTTGTTGCATAATAAAAATGCTATCAGTAGAATTTTTTTGCATCGACATGCTATTGGTGGACATTTTCTGCAAAGAAATGCTATCGATAGATAGGATTCCACACGCACATTAGAATGCACTCTGCTGGAATAAGACATCGAACACTATCCTTAAGCCGTCTTAATCTTATTAACAGTCATCGCACACTGAATTCATGATATTAACTTTAATCCCAAAGCATATCATTTTGATCAAGTATATGTCAAACCGCATTAATTTTATCGACCATATGTAAATTAATTGCATTTTTTATAGTTACGCACAAGTTCTACCAATAGCCAGGTTAAATGTGATCTGTTTGGCGAGTGAGTTGTCCCAACTCACTGGTGGATTGCAGCTAACCGTAATAGATGGTCACTGCACAACTCAGCCTGTGAAACTAACTTAAAGTAGTTGCACAGCCTCTACTCACAAAATTCGGGGTTTTACGAACTTACGAAAAGTAAGTGAGTGCAACTACTTCTTGGGTGTATCCGACAACTTCATTTTCTTTGTGTGGCAGCCATTGATCCTGGCCACGCCAGGTGGAATATTTTGTTGAACAATATTTTGTCAAATATATTCTGTCGTAAGATATTATGATAGATTTCACAAAAAATTATTACAATACCTTCATTTTAGTGGCTATGAAATGGATTTGAAAAGGGACCGAAAAAGATTGATAGGACGTGCAATATATTGAAAATCAAAATGCAATATGGAAATAATGAGTATGCTGGAGTCGCTTGTTCATGTTTCTTATATTTCAACTATTCCTATATTGTTTTTTTTTTTGTTTCTTGACTTCCAATTCCGAAGTGCACACGTGAGGGTTTTTATCTAGCTTCTCTTCTACCTCGCCTTACCCGCAATTCACTAAGCTAACCTAACTTCCAATGCGTCCGCAGCTGACTTAGCTACTCTGTACCGCATTCGCCACGGGTACGTTGTAACTGGAGAAAACCCGTAACTCCATAGACAGCTGCACATTCTATTGACTCCCTGGCGTAAACACGAAAGTAACTTACTGAAGTATATCCACCGAGACCTCAGAAAAACTGACTTCTTGTTCACATGGTGATGAGTCAGCCAGTGCACGGCTAAGCGGTCACCCATCCAGGTTATGGCCGTAACCGATGCTGCTTAACTCGAGGGATTGCCGAAGCCGTACCGCATAACCACCAGTGTCGACGCTTCTTTCATTAAACACTTCGATTTTTAGCAGAAAAGAAGAAAAAATGTCAATTCTTTATTTATATAGCTTTCTCAGTTTCATTGCCATGACGAATCATGGGGCAGGTTAAAGATGATAAATAAGTAACTGAATTAACGAAGAATCCTTCATACACGCTATAGCACATATATGAGAACTATCATTTTCGAACACTCCCTCCTTGTGTTTGAATAATAAATAGTATATTACACCACAAGGGCAGAAAGTTTGACATTCCTGCACTGCACGTCATCACATCGCGCAGTTCAGGGCTGTCAAACTTCTGCCCGTGCGGTGTATACAATTTTTCTTTATAGCCTGTCGAAAGTACGAGAAAATAAGTGCATGTACCCGCGCAATGATGCCTGTCCGACATTTGCGGCTCGAGCGAAGCGAGTGCTGCTGGTCGCGGGGGGGGGGGGGGGGGGGGGGGGCATCATATAAAGAAGAAAAGAAAATATAATCATAGTTAAACAAATATATTTATTCAAATTTATTACCATTTTCAAAAATTTTGCTTGAAGATGTATGAACATCATCGCTTATTTATTAGGCGTTCATTTATTTAGTAGATGAGTTTATACCGATCGGCCGACTTCTTCGCTAACGTTTCTGTTTCAATAATTGATTGCGCGTCTCCAACAAAATCTCTTTATATTTCTTTCTCGTCCATAGATTCATCCGTCGAAATCATTTTGATACGAGGATTTGTGTCTCCAAAATGAATGAAAATATCACGTAAGCCGCTTCGTGGTTAGGTTAAATGATATACGTGCGCGCGTGAATATAGTCAAGTGACTGACGGCAGCGGGAGCAAAAATTTTTTTGCTCCCGCTGATACAGATCGTGTGCCTGTAGTTTTAGCAATGCACATCTTGGATTTTCTTCATCGAAATTGATGCCGAAAGTACGTACTTTCGACCGAGGTATAAAGAAGAATAATTTTCCCGTTTCCCTGTAAAAAATCATACTCAACGGAACATGACAATTGTTTTTCAAAATACTGCTCGAAAAGTAACAAGAAACGACGACTTTCATGTGGAAACATTTTTTTTCAGGACCTTCAAATTTCCGAGATATTTGCACTTGAAAAAAAAACGCCATTTCTGAAATATTTTTGTAAGAGATCTGAAACGATTCACCCAACGTGCCTTTTAGACCATCTTTCATATAACCAATTATGAAGCAGATCGAAGGGAGTAAAAAAAGTGGATGAATCGACAGAGAATGTCTGATATATTGATATACAAACTCTATATTTTGAATATAATTTTATTTATATACACCATATGCAATTGGGAGAGAAAGCGATGGCCTCTCCATAAAACAGTTTATTGAGTGAAACTATGTTCACTTACTTAAGTACACTGAGCCTACGTTTAATGGGAACATAAGGAAGCGTCAGAGAAATAATAAAGACTCGAGGTTGAATGAAATTTGTAATTTGACATGAGTACATAAAAAAAGGTCCATTCGTGGTTAAACGAGACCGGCTCACAAAGATTGCAATGCGTAGACTTGAAGACGAGTGAAGACGGTAAAACTCATCGTGAGCGCGGGAAAATAAAACTGCGAGACGAACTAAAAGAGCGATAGAAGCCAGGAGAAAGAACGCCACCGGTGGTAAAGTGGAACACCTCATTGGGAAGATCGTTTGTTACCACTACCACCAAGAGATAAAATGAAAAAAAAATTGGCTTTTACGCAGACGGAGAGGGTAACTATAAGAAATGTTGAAAATAGGGGAGAAAAATGCCTGCTTGAAAGAGAGACAGGCTGCCAGTGAGTAGACCGTAAACGAGAAAGGAGGCTGAAGGCTCGTGCGGAATTTAAAAAAAAAAGGAGGGAAAAAAATGTGTAGGAGGTTGGGAAAAACGAAGAAAACCTTTCTCGTCGCTTATCGGCCCGGTAGTTTCCTTTTTTAGTTTTTAGATATACGAACGTTAGGCCACAACCGACTTAATCTGTGCCCGCTTCTCATCTCGACAGAAGACGATGATTCTCACCTTTTTTGTTTGACCCTTTTATTTCTTCTTTCCCTCATAGAAAACTACTCCCTTGTGTTCAACTTAAGCAACATAATTCCCAAACAAATACAAATAAGCACGTTAATAAGAGTCTCTATCAGTTGTTGCCTCGTTTTGCAATAGATACCGACCAATTGTGAAAACTCAATTTTTTTACCAATACGACAAATAGCTTTTACATAATACAATTCAGACAACTTATAAAATATTCCTCATAATTGAAATTTCTTCGAGGGCTTAACCCTAGTTCATCTAAGATTTGTAAGGGGTTGAAATTGAAACTATGGGAAATGAGTTTCTCGTGGATATAGGTCTTCAAGGTAAATCGGCGTTACTTTGACTTAAGTCGCAGACTGAAACCGAGTGGAAAACAGTAAAGTAGAGAAAAAGAGCACGAGGGTTCGATAAAAGCTGGGAATAATGGATACTCTACGCACTCGTTACACGCACTCGTTCGCGCCTTACACTATCGTTTTCACTGCTTTACTATGCACATATACCGGAAGTTTATAAGGGTGTGGCTCTTGTTGATGTGTTGAGCTCGTGAAAGATCTTTAAAACTGCTTCCGCACCGACAAGAATATAGTGGGATGGCGAGAAAGATTGGCAATGATAAAAAGAAGGCAAGTGCACTGCGCGGCTCTTCTATAACGCCCCAGAATATATCATTAAATACTATTCGTAGTACACAATATGTGTCAGTAAAACAATTTTAACACCTGTCATAGCGGATGCTTAATGTAACGAGAACTTCAATAACCTAAACGGTTCCCAACTCGCAAAAAATCTAAACTTGTAGTCATTGAGATGAAAAAATGTTGTAACTTAAGACGTATGGTTGTAAAATATTCGCAAAATAAAGTGGAATATGAGTGTTTACATCCACTGTAAATTGTTCTTTGCGTAGGGGCTTTGTCGATTAATTCCTTGTACGTCTAGCAAAAGATCATCAACGGGTAATTAACCTTGATAAACGCTGCTGACAGAAAATTGCACCTTGAGAAAATGTTTCATTCTTATTGCTTCCTCAGTGGCATTTGTTTATGAAAGTATACGGCTTTATTTGAACCATTCGAACATCATCTATGGTAATAATTTTCAAGTGATTTGATACTGAAAAGTGCCCCATACATTTCATCCGAAGTAATACATCTAATTTATTCACGTCGTCTTTACATGCGCAAGTTTATATATCGCTGATGGTACTATAACATTGAATGGAAGTTTTTATTCCCTACGAACAAGTCTCATTGTATGTAAAAAGACAAAAAAAAAATCATCAATCGAAATGAAGAAGGGACTGTGAATAGGCACGGTGCTCACGTGAAATTGGAGAAATTCGCCGCGGGAATATAACGTCGTATTATGGCACAGTCGAGCGGCTTCTTCTTGTGTTGCGACTTTTTCACTTAACTCCCTCGTAACTCCAACAAAAGATCACTAAATAAAAAACAATCTCGACAAACGTTTCGAAAGAAAAATTGCACTCAAGAAGATATTTTCCTCTGTGTGCTTTCTCAGTGGCATTTGTTTATCACCGTATACGCTTTCATTTGCATTATTAGAGCATTATCTATTCGCATACTTTTTATGTGATCCGTTTCTGGAAAGTAGCCCATACGTTCTATCCGAAATAATATATCAAGGTTTATTCACGTCGTAATTACATGCGCAAGTTTATATATCGTTGGTGGCATTATATCATCGGTTGAAACTTTTTCTTCGTTACGAACAAGTCTCACTGTATATATAAATGTGATAAAAATCAACAACGTAAATGAAGAGGGAACTGGCAATATAGCACCGTATTATGTCACAAAAGGTCGCTCTCTTTTTGCGTAGTAACTTTTTCACTCGACCTTTTCGTAACTCTAGCAAAAAATAATTAATGAAAAAATTTACCTTGATAAACGTTGATAAAAGGAAATTGCACTCAGGAAAATATTTGACTCTAAATGCTTTCCCAGTGGCATTTCTTCATCAACGCATACGTTTTCATTTGCATCATTCATGCATCATCTCGGATTAAGGGGCTCAAACATTTTATTCAAAGCATAACATCTAAGTTGATTCGCGTAGTAATTATATACGCAGGTTTATATACCGTTAATGACATTGTAACATTGACTGGAGCTTTTTCTTCGTTACGAACAAGTCTCACTGTATAAAAATAAAGAAAAAAAATTTAACAAAAGGAATGATGAGAGGATTGTGAGACGGCACGGTGCTCCCGTTAAATTAGAGAAATCCGCCGAGGGAATATAGCCCCGTATTATGGCATAGACGGGTGGCCTTTTGCGCGAAAGCGAACCTGTGGCGCCTGTGGCAACGAGTTCCTATGCACTCTCAATCGGCCGCGCGTACCAAATGTACGACTAGTAGTAGTGGTACGAGTAATAGTAGTAGTATACGGTGAACGTTCCTCGCGGCTTTCTCGGACACAATAGGCCTTCGCGCATAATAATGGAGTACCTGGGTTTAGGTTTGGGTATGGCAGGATGGGCGAGACGAGGGGAGATGCATGTTGGCCGATGCAGAGGCAACTCGCGTCGAGCGAAGGCAAATGAGACGGTTAATTACCCCGGCAAATTAAGTGGAAACGGTCTGATTAGTGGTTCCTGTCTGCTTGCTGATGGTATTCTCTGGTTAGAAATCGAATGGTGCTACTGAGAGGACATCTTTCAAATACTAAACTTATCCGCACCACTGCTTGACATTGTTCCATCCGACGATTGAAACTTTCCCCACAGTTCTTTAACGCGAATTTATGATTTATTAAGCTCGCGCCAGAATCGTTCGCAGCATAGAAGAAAGTGATGAACTTCCCTTCAAAGGTTTCTTTTTATTCGACTTCAAAAAACGGACAAAGTGGATTCGATAAATGTCTACATAAATTTGTGCGAGAGTGTACGATTATGTGTTCGTCGAATCTCATGAAAAATGGCCGATAGACAGTTGTAAACTTTTTGGGGAATCGGAGTTTGTGTTTTTGTAGCAACTTTTCAACATAAAAATAAATTCACTCGCTCTCTAATTCGTGAAAAGTTCCAGCTCAAGCTTTGTATAGAATGATACAATTTTTTCGGCTTTAACTTCTTTTTTTTAATACTCAGTGTCGGGTTGCCACTGCGACTCTTGATGAAAATATTTCACTTGAATAGCTTTTCCTCTCCTAGGACTTTTGATATTACTGAAGGAAAAGCTTAGAAAGATATTTTATAGAAGGATGCAAGAGCAAGTCTTGCACATTACTTCTTCATAATTTTCTATCTTTCATAAAGTCTTCTCAACGAGAAAGCTGAAACTTACTATGTTGGAAAGGTGAAAAATAATGAAGGAGCAAAGGCCAAGGAATCTGAATCTTCATTTCAATTATTATTTGCCTACAGACCAAAATCACATTTTCGCTGTTTGCTAGCGGAGATTAAAAAAAATCCGATTTATATAACCCTGGTCGAAAGATCGCGACTAAATAGTACAGTTTGGGGCAAAAAAGCTGTCTAGAATGGTTTTCCAATGATATTGAATTTTCTTCATCATGAACATTTCTCTCTCAATTATTTTTAAGGTTTGTTAAAAAGCCCTCGAATTACCTTCCTCAGGGTATTATACTGAATAGATGTTCGTCTTCGTTTTCTTGCTTTTGCCTTAATTCCTCTTCAGGAACGAGCTTTTCAGAGCTTCACATCATCTCACAGCATTGCCCATTTCGGTTAATCCCAGCTCAGAACATAATCCTTAGTCGTATGCGCTCCTTCAACTTTGCAAAATATTGTCATAACCGAAGGAAATATGACGGGAAAAATGTTCATGTTTTACACATTTAATTTAACATTTATCTACTGAACTGGATGCAAAAAATTGCAAGATTACAGACATTCTACAGAAACCAATTCGATAGCAAGTCATCCGGCAACTTAAAGGCTGAAAAGTTTTTATGATTTTATTAAATAGCTTTCCCGTTTTATTTTGTGTGATGAAAAACTATTAACGATTTCTATGAAATATTCTATTGCCAGCAAAATAACTGTACAAATATTTAGTAAAGGGCCAATATGGGACAATTTCGTTTTTGACGTCATCCGGATATGATTTCAAAATGTTTGTGTTGGAAAGGACTTTCGTCTGTCTTATATTCTTTTGGAACACGACGAGTCTACGGCAAAGTCAAAGTTAGAATGATGCAAAGTTAGGCATCTGTTGAAATCTGCCTAAAGGAACATTTTTCGAATAATACCCGGAAGCAGTAGCGTGATCAAGTCTTTCCTTCCGAGAAATACGAAGACGCGTGGGAGAGGAAGAGGTTTGGGACTCATATATACATATATGTACGAGCATACTGATGGTTTATCTTGCCCGCAGCGGGTTCTTTGATTATGCCATATCCGAGGCATGCAGGTTGGCGCGAGCGACGTTAATGCGGGAGAACGGCTTACGGAAAGTGCAAGATGGAAGTTGATGCTGCCCCATTGTGAGGAATATTTTCTGGTAACTGAATGCAGCCCAATATGGTCGGAACAGGAATCATCTTATTTTATCCTGTTTTTCAAACGATTATTTGACTTATCCAATCAACTGAAACTTAATTCCTGTAAAGTACAAAAAATATTGAAACATAAATTAGGTCTGCTCAGTCTAGGACAAAGCCAGACCTAATACGTGTGATCTAGCCAGGTGACGATGAAACATGGCTTGGATGAAATGGCTGTCCAGGATGAAATATGGGCTTTGATCCAGTCTAGGTTGAAATATGGGACTCGATCCAGTCCAAAATGGAATATAAGGTTCGATCTAATCTAGATCTGAATATAAAATGTGATCCAGTCTAGGATGGCATATAAAATTTGATCCAATCCAGCATGAAGTGGTATATTTCTTCGAATCCCATTCTGGATTCCATCCCGAAGTCTTTTATTTACATAGGATAATTGCGTATTACAAAAATTTATACTGGCCACCGTGTTTCGAATATTTATCATCAATCAACTGTAAGTAACTTGAACCCAACATCGACGTTGGTTGTTTGCCAAGTTATCGATCAAAATTTGATCACAAATGTACCAATCAGACATGCTTGTAAGAAAAATGAAATAAGAAAAATAGCAGACGTTGGAGGATATTAGTAACAAGAGGGATAATAGTACTTTTCGTAAGTCGTCAGCTTGACATCACAAGATATAATTCATTTACTTCCCTCTGTTTTCCTGCTTAGTCGTTTTCCTCTCACACTTGACTGGCCTTCGCCTTTCCGCACGGCTATCTCGCATAGCTGTTCTAGATACGACTCACTTGATCGCCGAACTGTTGCTAATTGAGTTTCGCCCTTTTCCGGATGGTGCCCGTGTATTGTAGCCATTACTGTAGCACAGCTCTGGAGCTGCAGTGAGTATCGTCTCGTCTGACTCGAATGGGCCACTACTACTAGCAACACGACTACTACTACTACTTTCAGTGATACGACCAACAACTACTTGATTCTGTGTACAGCGCGCTCGGCCGCACGTATAACACGGGACGAAATCGGCGGACCTCCCCAAGCTAACGCAAATAAATGACTGAGAAATCGAATTACGGGGCTCGCTTGATTTGTGGTTTCCGTAATCTGGGAACTGATAGATAAATATGGAAACTGCCGATTTCTATAGACAACTACCCGATCTTTTTTTCAAATCCACTAACGATTTCTCGGTATTTCCATTTATACATATAGTTAAAGTACGGAGTGAACTCTTTAGGAAACTATGAATTATCAAATAATCTATAATGTTTTTTTCGCAATAGTAGATAGGAAATGTATACAATTTTGAGAGTATTCTGTTGATAAAATCAACAAAACGGGATAGCGTCGAAAACTGACTCAACATGTAAACGGTGGTGTAATACGAACGAGTATATTCAGTTTAAATGTAGTGCTTTTCTAACAGTTGTACTTTTGTACAGAAATTGCGCACAAATATAGTTAATTATTGCGTGTGTAGATATATGGATGATTCACGTCTGGTTTACAAACGAACATGAACTATGCGAAATAATTACATTTACTCAGAGCTTGCCGAGGTCTGCGCTTGGATTGAGCTGTTATGTGTAGATCGCAGCCCTACCAACGAGGTCAGTCGAAATAAGCGCGGTGCTTGGTTGCTGCGAAAATTCGCAGAACCTCACCCGTTGAATCCACAACGTTTCGGGGATTCGTTTATACTTTCAACGTTTGAAACGTTGCCAATCTTTTGTCAGTGAAGTTTCGAACATTTTGAAGTTGAGCGAAATATATATTTTATATATTTTTTATACTCTTAAATTATTGACAACAGTGACCGCGCGGTTGATGTGAGGCTTTGGCGGTCCCTAGAGTGAAGGGCGGCACCTGATAATGATCATAAGGACAAAAACTCTTGATGATACCCCTCTTTCAATAAGTAGTAGTTTTTTAGTAAGTAGTAGTAGTAGTTTTGATAGTAAGTCTTATATTCCAATATCATTAAGTATGCACCGAGTGTGGGAATTTTGATTTTAGGCCTTCATAACTATGATTTTAAATATGAAAATGAATATTTTTCTGTTAAAAACTCACTAAATAGTTGAGGCACAGTAAATCCAATTTTCAGTGCATTCAAGATTGCTGTACTCATCCTACAATGTTATAGTGCTTGGCTTATACTTAATGAGGTCTAAATATAAGATATAAAAACAAGGGTATCATTCACAGAATTTCTTTATCATGATTGTTTCAAGTGACTCGTTCCCCTAAAGCAGCATTATTTGCGGCCATAATTTCAATTGGTCATCGCTTAATGTCGCACTGGTTTGCGCGCCAACGACTGGGCGGAAGGCAGTTTTTTTGGAGCTTATAATATATTCTCATACAGTAGAAACTCAGTAAAAAAGAAGCCGCCAGTATCGAATAGATTTTCCGCAATTTCCCTGAGCTCTCGTGCAAATGCGATACAAAGTGCATTAAGATGAGTAGCTTCAAGCGGACAACGCTTCAAGGGGATTTCGATAAAGAAATGGCGAAATAAAAAGGGACGTAACAGCCTGGATACATACGGAAGAATAACCCAATTTAATGAACATAAAATTGTAAATTGTGGATTTTTATTGCTTATTATGGTTCCATTTTGCAGGCTTTTATTGTTCATGATTTTGATTGTCAATCATTCTTGCTAAATGTTTTAATTCAGTGGTGCTGTACGAACAGCTTTAGGTAAAAGCAAATGACACCAGTCAGCATGGGGGACAGTACTTGTCAAGGTATTCCACTGTACAGTACTCCTTTGTGTTTACTGAGAGACCACTGGGTAAATTAGAACGCTCGGCTACATCCAGCGTCGTTCTCGGGCTCGCGCCTCTGCTATACCTTACCTCTGGCTAGCCACAAACTCGGCTTGTGAACCACCCACAAGCCCCGACGAGTTACCCAGTTTCCACCTTGCTCTATGCTTTACAGACTGAAAGCTATTTAGGGGTAAGAGACCCCCGAACCAGCGTCGCAACGGTATTTCATGTGAATATTTAAACTATTGTATGCTGTGGCAAAAGTCTGCGAGTTTTTATTTCTCCTTTACTTAACGAACTGTATCTCAGATAAATGTGTTATAATAGATCGAGGGAATACAAACACAAAAATTCGAATTCAAGTTTTTGTAGGTCTTGTGAAGAAAATTTCGATTTCTCCGTAAGATCAATAGTAAATTCATGTGCTGTGAATTTCTGAAATCAACAATAACCAAAAGTCTCATTCTTCAGAATCGCAGCGAAAAGATGTTAAGCTGGTGTTTTATGTGACAGATTTCGCGAGTTAAGACGAAGGTAAAACATTGATATATGACGAAAATAATTGCAGAAGATTAAAAACTGGTCTTTCATCCAAAATGTCAAAACAAATTTTATTCTTATTCGGTATACGCAATTACAATGTTTAAAATAAATGTATCGGGAAATTATTCTATTCTTCAAAAGCTCCTAAATATCGTGGTTTATTCTATTTTTTTGTTGTATTTTTATCATGATTGATTAATATTTGCATAAATTATCTGGGGTCGTAATCGTCAGAATATTTCTTGCTATATAAAACTCTAATCTATTATTTAAATAAAAAAGGTATTTGTTTTATCCCGATAAGCTGCTCATTGAGTGAACAGAAATATAAATTTGGTGCTACCATTTCTACCGACGTATTAGCTGCTTATATCCATGAAATATGATTACATACCGATATTTCTACGACCATTGAAAAATAAAAATAATCGTCGGTGTCATTTTGTTCGGAGTGAGGGACTCTAGGGAGTGAAGAGTGGCGAATCGGATAAAAAAGACGAGCAAAACACTTGAAAGTTGAAGAAATTATAAAACTTTTGCGGACGGATCAATTTATTAACCCCAAGAGAGATACGCGAATGCGAAGCGTTTCCCTTGGTACCGCAACTTTTTCCGGTCTCTTTACCTAATTTTTCTTACTCACCAGCGATAAGTAATTGCGGAGCACCACCAACGTACAAGAAGGATCATGACGGATGATTGTCGCAAACGACCAAGTAAGAAGCGACGAAAGGCCTTCGCTTCTTATGAGCGCACTATGAGCCTCGGTAAAAGTACTACTGGCTAGCACGACATCCGTCCTAGCTCGTTAGTAATTGATGGAGGAATGCAGTAGTTGGAATTAAATTACGTTATAGGACGGTGAAAAAAAAAAACGGAGAAACGTAATACCTAAAAGTTTGGGAATCAAGCTAAAGTTTCGAGCTAAGCTAATCTTTAATATATAGTCTGAGCGACTTACTTCAAATTCCCTCTTCCGGTGCACCAAAAGTATGGAGTAAGGTACGTATAAATATATTCGGTTAGTAGTCTGACCAATGGCGACCTCCTCTACTCAAGCCACTTTTCTCGAAACTGTAGCCTTCGCCGCTTGCTTCGATTATGATTCTCCTAGTGCGCTCGACTTTTCATTAAAACTCCTTAGCAAATTTTAACATTTCGCTATCATATACATGAGTGTAAAATTATCTGTTATGAACATTTTTAATTATTTCGTTTAATTATTTTTATTCAGAGACTCATTTTGTTTAATCCTAACATGGTCTGAGCAAACCGTATTAAAAGTGGCTGAAAACTGCGAGTTGCAAGTCTTTTTTCTAAAATTTGAAGCTTACAAGAAAATGTTGAAAAATGGTATTACAATAGACTTAAACTGAAATCTATGAATGTCTTAGCTGATCAAAAAATGTTAACCTACTCTATCACTCGACGCTTGTGCTTGAATTATCTTATGATCGCCATCGAGGAAACGATTAAGATGTATAAAATAATTTTACCAAGTTCTGGACCATGAAACTTTTCCATATCTCCAGAACGAGACACGAGTAGTTTATTCGTGCAAATATCCATGGTTATACCCGTTGCTGTACGGACGTCCTCATCCCGTAATAAACGGTAGACGTGCTTTTAAAATGATCGTAAAACTGAGGAGATACACAAAGTATGGGTTATGCCCTCGTTAAACGTTCGTGCGAAATGTGCCTGGTAAAACTCGCACTCTTGGCACAAGCTCTTGTCGTCTCTTTCTCGACTATAGTAATACTCAGCTTTATTTCGACGTTAGTATAAACCCGTAGCGTTTGTAAATACTCTAGATTCCAACAGACACGCAAATACTCAGCCAACCGAGACCAACAACATTGTTGAAGGGTTACTGCACTCCAAGTGAAGAAAAATAGTATAAAATGCTTTGGAACAACGGCGAGTTACCACTCGTATATGTCGTGTACGTGACACGTAATTCTACTCTCGATATCTCGTTCTCCCTGTTTTATCACTCTTATCAACTCTTCCGTCCATTCCGTTCACTACCCGATTGGATTTTATGCCTGATATTTGATTTTGAATCATGATTCACAGCATTTGTTTGTTATTCTTATCTAACTCCAAACAAATTCATAACCATTATATTGGATCATTCTCGGATGCACGAAGAACATGTTCTATATCACTATCCTTAAATCGAAAGATAGTCGGCAATAACGGCCAGTAGCTTAGACCTATGCTTCGTCTGACCGTGTAATACTTATTTTTATTTTTCAATGCACTATTACATTTGGTCTCAAAATAATTTGATGCAAAAGAACCCTTTGCAGAGTTTCCAAAGTTGACTTAATATGAAAGATAGAAGATAACACACTAGGCAATACGTTTTGCGCTTATTTTTGGATTTACAAGTTTCGAGTAACGTAAACAATTAACACATACATGAACATAGACGCACACATGAACCGTGTTGTCAAAAATCAAGACACAACGGATTGTGTAAAAAATAAATACACGATTAAGATGGCAAAGACGTGTTTTACCAACGTCCTTGTTTTGATGTTGGATTATCGTATACTATATCATAAAAGTGCGTACAATTTAAATGATAGGAAACAATATACTCGACAACACTTGAGTTGTTTACAGTGCAGAGGTTGGCAAAATACTAACAGAGTAATAAATTTATATGTCAGATGATTCTTGGTGCGTTGTTACAAACTCTCATGAATCAGTTTACCGGAAATCGAGACACAACAAGACGTATATAAAGTGACTACACGTTACAGAGTCTCATGCGAATTGAAACGATACATTTATTTTTAGTGTGCACCTCAACCAATGAAAATGTTTGAGACCATCGCTATTGAGCTAGATGAAAATTGTCGATATCGGAAGGAAGATGAGGAGTGCGAGTTTCGAGCATCAAAATGTGATTCATGCGAATCGTCAATGTCGAGCAGAGCTCGAACGGAATAACCACCACGTGCTCTTCCCGTCGCTCGTTGAATTTACGGCGATACCTACATATTTCATTCTACCCAGGCTCTACGTCAGGAGTATATCTCGCACAAGCGTCACTTTTAATTTAACGCCTGCACAGAGAACACATGTACTCTGTATACGTTAATATACGTAGTGTGTAAGCCATACGATACATTACCCGATAGGAAAGTTCAATGGAATACCTAGTTGATGCTAAGAGCTGGTGATTATTTATTCAATAAGCAGACACGATCGATTTCTATCATCTGACTTTTCACCTCTCTATGTGTATGTATCACCAATAGTCCCTTATTCATGCATAAGTGAAAATATCTAAGCATTTTAGTTGGGTCTCACAAAATATTCGAATTCGGAATTTAAATATTCGGAAATATTCAGAATTCCGTCAATCTTTGTTGTAGTGTAGACAGAAAAAAATACATTCCTGGAGAGGTATAACTTAACCTTTGAGTAAGGTAGGGTTCTAATGATGAAGAATAAGAATGGATCGTGGAAACCGCGTCGCAGGCGCAGTTGGTCAAAGGAAGATTAATGAAAACAGTGGAGGGGCAAAAATATGCTGAGTACTCGCGCCGATGCTCAAATGATGATGAGTTGATAAAATAACAGGAGGTACATTTTGAAAAAAATGTTAATGGCGTGACGCAACCCGTGACTTTCTCATTACGATTGTTACTGTCGTGACGTTAGTGTTGTGACGTTAGTCTTACGACGTTAGTGTTGAGACGTTAGAGTTGTGACGTTGGTGTTGCAAAGTTAGTTTGCGATGTCAAAATGATTCGTAATTAAGGATGTATCTTATAACCATTTTATGAAACTTTTACGAAACGATTTGACTTATACTTTTCTTCAAATTTCCGGAAAAAAATTGAATACAAATGTCACGAAAAATATCTCGATAAAATAAAGAAATGCCAAATACATTGAAAACCACCTAGAGAAACTTACTCCTTCATTTTTTATTACCTTGTTTCGTAAAATGTTGAAAAACGAAGTGCGATTTGTTTTAGCTGTCATTCCAAATTCATACTCTATTATCTATCTGCTAGATAAGCAATCGTAATTCTCAATTAAATAAAAATACAGAAATGTTGATATTCTGAAATAATTTTAATAATTACCTTGAAATACTTTTTCTATTTAAAATTACTCGCGTGAATTTTTTATCGTGAATTGACTAAAGTATACTGACGAACGAATAGAAATTTAAATAATTTCGTACATTATTTCCAACCTACATCGCTCGTTTCAATTTATTAAGATCGGATTTTCTAATTCAAAGTCAAGCTTCTATTCTGTTTGCCGAATTTGCGTGGGCGACCTCGTCCTAGGTGGCGCGCGCGAGTACGCTAGCGCCTTCTCTTTACATCTGTTTTTTGTATTATCGGCGACACTGCGGTAGTTTGGCAGGTCGAATTAACATTTCAGTCATTTGTAGGTCAAAAGTTTCGGAGCTTATGGTGTATGTAAGGCCTCTGCAGGTTTTGGAATTCATATATAATGCCAGCATGCGAGCGATGAAAAGTAATATGATACGATGCGCGTCTGAGTGTTCACAGTCTCAACTTAATGAGTGTAAATAACCTCAAATATGTTTTGTTTATACCATTTCCAAATCTAATATTTGGTGTGAATACTTACAGTTCTTGTTGAATATTGCACAAGTTCATAGACAGTAGTACATTTCTTAGAGTGAAAGCTAATATGAAAGTTATTGGGCTTTGATTTGAGGCATACATATAGAATTACCATCAAATGAGTAGTTAACAAACAGATGTGATTCAGTGCAGTGAATATTCTGTTATCATCTTTTCTATTATTTAAATAAAACTTATGGAATCATCAATTGTTTAAAAAATGTCTCATGAGGGGAACATGGATTATACTACAGGCCTACTAAATCAGTACACAATCCATACTTCACAAAATAGACATTTTCGACAATGGATGGTTTCAGAAATCTAATTACCTAACAATTTGCAAATTTGATATTTGGAACAAATATTATTAGATAATTTCGCATGTCTGTAACACATACCATTTTACTTAATAGGAATTTTCGATTATTTATGATTTTACAAATTTCATGTAAATGATTAAATAGTAACAAATTGTTTCCTCTTATCAATCAGTATACTTTCGTTCATTGCTCATTTGTTAATGATTCTCTCTGTATATGTCAGACAAATATTTTTGTTTCACATGTAAGGTAAAGTAGCAGGAAGAGTGGAGAACTTGGATTTCATTTCAATACCAAAATTGGGATTCAAATGCAGAAGGCACACACTAAATTTCTGTCCGGTCCATACATTTTTTCAGAAGTTATCGTGTTTCCAGACGGCATAGACAGATGCTTGCAGACGAACAGGTAGACATAAATAAGTTAACGTGTTTTTTGGAATCTGGGACACTTAAAACATGGATTCTTATAAAAATCCAATAGTCGATTTTTTTATGGATTGCAATACTTTTCCTTCACCTATTCTGTATGTCATGAAAAAGTAACGAACTAAACGTTTTGTCTGCTATTCCCTCCGTTGTACACTTTTTACATACTTGCATGTACTGACACTGTGCAAAAGAATAATGCTCGTGAGTGTGTAAGTACTAACGACAAGTATAAATGATAGGAAACAATGCAAAAGTAATTAAAAGCTGACAGGAGTTAGCTATAAATTACTTTAGCCGATAGCATGTTGAATCAATGCAACACATTTACTGTATTGATTGTGTTGTTTTTCTATGTTTTAAATATTCCCGAAGCGCTTTCTCGAAAATAAAGCAGAGGAAAATTATATGCATGTACGCGTTTTTTTAAAGAGCAAACATTTCAATTAGAACAAGAGTGGAGCGTTGACCCCTGCCGCGTGTACAACAAAAGTCGAGAGTACTGAACCATACGAACAGACTTTTGCCACTTAGGTTACTGCAACTAGAACAGTTTGCCGTAACGAAGTAAAATGCGGGCGACCGTGCGTTCCACGGTATTCCTATATGAAGCCAGCTTTTGCTAGCCGGGTGGTAGCTCACTATACAGACCGCGCCGTTGTAAACTACATGAAATATGGCGGGAAGCTCGTACAGGGCTGATTACATCAGGTACTTTGCAAGAAGGAGAGTTAACCCCGTTCGTTACGTATGCCATGATCAACAGGAAAAAAACACAGGCAACTTACCACTGTAAAACAAGTCCAAATTATCCATCAATCTTATATATGTTTATATTTTTTTCACAAGTCACCCCTTGATAGTATAATAATTATAGACACACTTATGCACAAATACTGATGATCACGACAGAATCATTAATTATATCGAACAATTTTCTAAAAGGCATAAGAAATTATTATATTAAATAATAATAATTTCTTCGAAATCTAATGGTTCAAATTTTTAGAAGAAAGTTTCCAATTCTTGCTTACCAGTTTCCTTGAAAGGGCCTCAAGGAGTTGTGGAAAGGAACAAAGCAGGAACAAAGAAAAGGAGAATAAAGAGCTTACAGTAGAGGAAAAGAAACGAGGATTTGACCTCGGCGACCTGGCTGAAGCAGTTGACCCAACCCAGAGGAAAGCCAAGTGACGTTTTTCACAAGATCAACTGGTGTAATATATTAATGATTGCAGAGAGCGCGGATTATTCTCGTAACGGATTCCCAGTGGCCGATTGTGTTGCAGACACAAATCTGGCACTCGTTCAAAATCGCAAGATTGTCTATATGACATAAAAAATAAACGAGATAAAGTATGTTACTCGATTAACAATCCCATTGCGCAAACATTGTTAAATTCCTCGACACATACACAATACCGCAAAATTGATGAGAAATTTATTTTGGCATTTATCATGATTGGCCTCTGTGCGAAGCGAAAATCTTGAGCAACGGGTCACATGTAAATAGAGGATGCAGGTCATAGCCTCCAGTACGACATTATTTAAACCCCTTCGACCATAGCGTACACACATACGTCTCACAGTATAATTGTTATTTAATTCTCGTAACTTATCTCAGACCCGGAATATGAAGGAGCAACGGTGCAATCCTATCGTCGTAGTCGTTAAGGCAAACTTATACATGATGATAAAACTTCCGTGTAATAAAGCGACGAATATGTCGTATTATTGCTCTATGGCAGCGACAAAATACGTCAAAATTGTTCATTCTCGAATACTATATCATCGGAATTAATATTCATTCATTTTATAATAATCCTATGACTTCTCACACTCTTACGATTTTTACAACTGTTCAGACGAAGGGAAAAAAAAGAGAGCTTGGAAGTGGTAAAAAAACTGATTGTTCCCAAGCGATGAACTACACGCAAAGAAATCAGCTCGATTTCATCATTCAAATCGAATAAGAGATCTATTTGAGGTTACCAAATTTTTATTCCCATCAAATGAATCTTTTTTCGAAATCAATACGATTTATTTAAATACAGTGAACTCTATGGTTGATTGACATAAAATCCTTTTATCCTAGCATTAGAAGAATAAATTTATTTAAGAGGCAGTCCCAAAAGGATTATATTACGATCAAATCGAATTCATTGCATACAAGTAAAATAGTATTTATATTAATATATCAAATGGAGGACTCATCAGATTAAATACTTTCGGTGTAATCACGTTCCGAAATATGTATTGAAATCGATTTACCAGAAAGTTAATTAATGTTGAAATAATGTTGATGTTTCAGAACCGTGCGAGAAGACATATTGCGCGTGGGGAGGTGAATGCATCGTTACGGAAAGCGGTCGAGGCCAGTGCGTGTGTCCCGCTAAGTGTCCTTCTGATCCCGAACCAGTTTGCGGTGAGGACAACGTGACATACACGAACCACTGTCAACTCCGACAGGCCAGCTGCCAGAGGCGGAAGAACACCCGGGTTAAGCATAAGGGCGCTTGCGGTGAGTACGTCACTGTCGTCCCCTTGTTAAGGCTGTTTGCAAAGATTTGACTGACGCGACAATCCAACGGGGCATTGCCTCTGGCTTCCCTTGGGCAGTTCATCTCTTCGAAATTGTAGACTTGCATTCCAAAACCAACGAGAGTCGTACTGTTGGTTGTATCAGTGAGTCACATATTCTGAAAAATCACAACGAACATACTGATTTTATATGTGGGTATTGAAAACAAGACACAATTATATCAGCCTGTTTGGAAATTTGAAAACTGAATTTTTGACAGCCTAACACACAAACATATCAATATCCAGTGAAAAACTAGAGACATAAACATGGGGATGCACATTTATACCATGATTTCAATCACCGAGTGAAAATTAATTTTTCGAAACTCTCCCTTAAAGGGTTTGAAAATAGGTAACATATTTTTTTCACAGTTTCCATGATATCTTTTAGGCTCGATGAAATATTGATTCATCGAGCCTAAAAGATGAAACTTGGAAATGAAGTTTGAAATTTTTCTCTAATTAACTGTTAAGGAAGCCGAGACACTTAAAAACAGTCATAAGAAAAAAAATTCTGTAGATGAGACCCTTATTTTTTTAAATCTTACATAAAAACCTTATAAGTACGTACTGAGCACTTTCATTCTGCAAACTTGTAACAATATACAGACCATCAAAATTCTATGAGGTAAAAAGTAAATTTTTTGACTAGTCGCAGCTTCCAGACCAAACCGGTAGACAAGCTTTAGTGTTTCATACCTTATTTTATGTATCGAAGAGTGTAGGAGTTTTTATTCTAGACTTTTTTGACCGAATTATAATTTCAAATGTGTGAATAAATGTTCTCTTCTTAAAAACTCACTACTTGATTGGCTGTAGTAAATCTAATTCTCACTGCACTCACGACTGGTACACTCATTCTTGAATGCACTCTTCGACAGATCAAATAAGACATCGACAACTATAGTTTGATCACAGGTCTGGGTTTGCAAAGCTGCGACAAATTGAAACGATTCTTTTTACCTTATACAATTTTTGCACACTGTATATCTCTAGAAAATTGTAAGATTTCAATGCTTGACATATACTTAATGAGATTTGAATGTAAGATTTTTCAAAAGGACGGTATCGTCTGCAGAATTTTTTTTTCTTATCACTAGTTTTCAGGCGACTCAGGCCCGGTAAGGGAACGAAACTGAGCAAAATGTGCTACTGGAATATAATGTGGAAACAATTGAACAATCATTGGAAATCAAGATAGCGAAAACAATGTTTGGGCAATGTATGTCATGCTCGCTATCGTTCCAGTAATTTAAGCTTTTGTTGCACTGGTCGAATGTAGGAAATGGTCTTATCTAGATAACTTCCGCCCTTTTCGGATGTATCGATGGTTAGTAGAGTGTGACGACAACCGGTCGGAGACACCTGAAGTACGCAATCGATAAAATTTCACAACCCTCCTCACTCGTGCTCGGCCGTACGCACAAACGGTGCTAGCGAACTATTCGAGTGTGCGTTACTGTCGTTGTACTATAATAAAAATCGAGGAGCAATAAACGTCGTTCTGAGCTTCAGCTGCTCTAGACATGAGGCTCTGAGGGTCGTGTTTCGGTGGTGTTCGAGTGCTGCTTTTGTTCAAGCGTTCTCATCCTCGTAAAGAACGTAAGTATCGACTCAGATATATCAATCGTGGTACAAGATGATGTCACGACTGCCCAACGCAGCAAATAATGCGAAACTTACAATGCATTGCGGTCAATAACGAAAAAATTCGCCTTGATTTCCTTCTCTTTTTTTCCTAACATCCTACCATTTACGTGCCTGATTGTTAATTTTCCTCTATAAGGGACCCAAAAAATTTACAAGAAGCCATTATAAACAAATTCTTCGAATTATTCGATACCCTCCTTTAAAAATCTTACACTTAAGCCTCATTAAGTACACAACAAGCATTATGATTCTGCAATTTTTCAAAGACATGCAGAGTACAAAAATGGTATGAGGTGAAAAAGAAAATGATTTATTTGTCGTAGCTTTCAGACAAAACCGCGGTGAAGCAATTTTAGTATTCGATGTGTCATTTTATCTGTTGAAGAATAAGTTACGGATTGAATACAGCGGTTCTGGATGCAGTGGAAATAAGATTTACTGTAACCAATGGTTTAGTGATTTTTTAATAGAGGACGATTTATTCATACCATAAAGACCTAACATACAAATTTTTATATTCAGTCTAGAATGCACTATTTGACAGATAAAATCAAACATTGAATACTTAAATTTGTTCACCGGCTTGGTCTGAAAACTAGGTCAAGTGAAAAACATTTATTTTTGCCTTAGACCATTCTGGTATACTATGTCAATGTCTTTACGAAATTCCTGAAGTATAATGCTTATCATGTGTTTAATGAGATGTTTATTGAAGATCTATTACAAGAAGTGTATTATTTAAAGAATTTTTTTCTTATGACTTTTTCAAGGCGACTGTCTCGCCTGAAACAACTCACATTTTCACTTAAAGATTTAACACACTTTTTATCGAAATATGGAAATTTTAATTACCCGTATAGAAATTCTCTTCGATTCGCAATTAAGTCTTGGAGACAGAAAGTATATGGCCCATTTATGCATTTATTTTCGTAATACAGTACAACTCGGATCTCCGTAATTATTAATTGGATTACTCGTTATCGGGCGGCGAAAATAACCCAAACATCATATAAGTACAGGTTTGATACATCATATAAGAGTGAAAATAGTGGGATCTTGTTGGCACATTGTGAGAGCCAGGAAAACTGACGTGTAAAAAAACGCTTACTTTCAGAGTCTGAGAGGGATGCAAAGAGTTAAAAAAAAGCGAAAAAGATAGGGGGTACCAAAGCGTGCTGGACCATAAACGATAACGGGTGAATTTTACGAGTCGCCCCATCTTGCCAAGTGGAAGCGCAATGCGCAAGATCTCAACGGAAAGTACGCGTTTTAAGCTTTTTGCTGAAACCTATGCTAGATGACTCCGAGAAAGAAAGCGCCGCCGAATGCACGAAAAACCCTTTGAACATCGTAAAAAAAAATTGGTACTAATTTTTTGACGACACAAAAATAGAAGGGATCTCTTTGGCGCCATCAGTGGAACTAATGAAAAGAGTAAAGAAATCCTTTAAAATTAGCATGTACAGCGTTCGTCAAAACTCGACAGCGTCCGCAATTTCCTTTTCAAGAACTCGACAAGAACGATTCGTGAATTTTATCGAAATTCCGAAAGTAAAGCAATTTCTTATCAGCGAAAAAAACGATACATGAAATAAATAAAAAACCGTGGAGGGATCAGGAAAAGAAAGACCTAAAATTAGATGATCTGGCTGGTCCTGGTAAAATAAAATGAAGAGAAAGAAAAAACATGCACGTCCGTACAAAATTCTTGCTATGTGGTTCGGTATAAGATACGTGCATGATTGTCCTATGCTTGGGCATCAATATGTACGGCGTGTATGCTGCAGCGAGCATAGCATCAGCGGTATATGGATGCCACGTGAGCTTCCCGTGCAAGAGAAAAATAAGAGACACGAACGGCAACGTTGCCGCCGGTGGCGATGGAAGAAATCCCGGTGGATTCTCCTGGCAGGGTGTAGAGAAGGACGCACCTCCCCGTAATTCGAAAATGAACGGTCTGTACGTTTGGGGTAGTATGTACGGACGTGTATAGTATATTCATCCACGTACGTTTCCAACGTTCGATTTTGGAACACAAGACTCAGCCACCCAAGCGTAAATATCGGGGATATCGTTACGGAATGTTCTTGCACTTACAATCATCCGAATCCGTGGGTGGAAAACTAAAATATATTAGTTTTTGTGTTAATTCTCAAAGGGAACCGGTCACAAAAAAAATCATAAGAAAAAAACTCTGTAAGTGATACATTTTTCTTTTCTGAATAATTTTACAGTAAAACTTCATTGAATACATAACGAGCATTATAATTCGGCAACTTTGTAAGAACATACAGTACAATAAAATAGTGTGACGTAGAAAGTGAGATTTTTCACCTATTGTAGCTTTCAGGCCAACGCAGTCAAGAAATTTTAGTGTTCCATGCTTCTTGTATCTGTCGAAGAGTGCATTTTGGATTGAATATAGGAATATGTATTGCAGGTCTTTATGTAAAAGTCATGATTTTAAATGTGTAAATAAACCTTTCTCTATTAAAAAATCACTAAACAATACGTTACAGTGAATCTAACGTTCACTGGATTCAGAATCGCAATATTCAATCCAAAATGCACTTCTGACCAGATAAAATGAGATATTAAACAATAAAATTGTTTTAACGGTTTAGTGTGAAAGTCACAACATGTAAGCAATCTCACTTTTGATCTGACTTAATTCTTGTGCCCTGTACGACTTTACAAAATTGCAGAATAGAAGTCCATCTCTTGTACTCAATGAGGTCTCATTGTAACATTTTTTTTAAAAACAGATAATAATAAAAAAACTTAGATAATTTATTTTTCTCATGCCTTTTATTAAGTGACTGGGTCCCCTTAAGCTGAAGCAAGCATGAAAAAATTTGCCTTGGCATGTGAGGAAAAAGAAGAAACGATACAAAAGATTCCGAGTATGTATAGCGAGTGGCACGAAAGAAAAAAAGCAGGGCAAATTGTACGCAGATAAAACCAAGCGCAGTTTTAATCGAGCTTTAAAACTGCTGCGCGTAATTTTCGCTATAGCATGAAAGAACGCCGGGTGGATGCGTAGAAGAGTGACGGGAAACGGGAGAGCACTCGGAAAGCCAAGAGAATAGATGAAACTGAGCTTCGGGGATGAGGTATAGCTACTATAGTCCAGACCGATACCACTATACCGCAACACAGAACCGCACCGGGATCCTTTTTCGGTAAGCGAGCGAGCTTCTGGCGCTCGAGGGTATCCCTGGGCCATGAATTAACCAAAGCGTGATATCGGAGCTGCTAGATTTGCCTGCCAGCTTGAACGTTAACGCTTGGTCCAGAGGTCGAAAACGTGTGTAGCACCGAAATTCGAGACGTTCGTTGATCTTTTATTCAGAGTAACATTGAGCGTTTGCCGATACACCGTATATTTATCGCCTATCAAAATTACAGACTTGTGCACACCAGCTAGGAGGAACAAAACAAATAGGAACTTTTTGTTGCACGATGGCGATTGAACAACCGCCGTCTCATAGCTACCGTTATCTCTTAGATACCGTTGTCTCATAGCAACCGTTATTTAACCATTATCTTATAGCAACCGTTATCTAACCATTATCTCATAGCAGCCGTTATCTTACCATTATTCCATAGCAACCGTTATCTAACCATTATCTCATAGCAGCCGTTATCTTACCATTATTCCATAGCAACCGTTATCTAACCATTATCTCATAGCAGCCGTTATCTAACCATTTTCTCTTTGCAACCTTTATCTATCCATTACCTCATAGCAACCGTTATATAACCATTATCTCATAGCAACCGTTATCTATCCATTACCTCATAGCAACCGTTATCTAACTATTATCTCATAGCAGCCATTATCTCATAGAAATAGCTGTCGTGTGGAAACCATTGGCTTATAGAAATCTCGACTTCATACCAAACGTTGTTTCATAAAAATAGCTGTTTCATAGCAACTGTTATCTCATAGAAATTGCTGTTTCAAAGTAACTGATGTCTTATGAAAATTGCTGTTTCATAGCAACCATTGTCTCATAGAAATTGGCGTTTTATGGCAGCCGTTGCCTAGGAAATTGCTGTTTCATGGCAACCATTTCCTCATAGAAATCGCTGTTCCATAGCAAACGTTGTTTTATAGAAATTCCTGTTTCATAGCAACCGTTGGCTCAAAGCTATCTTTGTATTATGGGTATCGTCGTTTCACGAATAACTCAAATGTTCCTCACAAGTAATTCAAGTCCTTAGCGTGTATAAAACGGAGCGATTTCGCGGCTCAAGATAAACAGTGGAGGCTACCCTTCAGAGGTGCTCTAACTGGTCGGCATTATCCGTCTTCATCTTTTTTTACTGTTCTGTTTCAATAGTTGCAGCTCAATTTTTGACCTGTTAAGGGTAGCGTTTTTGCGACTCTTGAAGCTCTTTTGTGGCCTTTCAGTTTACAAAAGAACCTCACGTTAAATTTCCTTGCGAATTTGCGGTTACGCAACATTATTTTTGTGAGTTTGTAAGTTACTTGTAACTTTCGGTTACATTACTGTTACGGTGTCGTTACATTGTGCAATATATTGGCAACGTTCCGAAAATGTAACGGTTATGTTATGCAAGTGATAAAACATATTTAAGTTACTCGTTATATTGCAGTTACATTACAAAACGTGCGGGCAACATAACCGAAATGTAACTATTATGTAACGGATATTACATAACATGGTTAAATTGCTGAATAGAAAACCGTAACTTACATGTAAGTCACATGCAAGCCACATGGGACGTTATTTGTTGCGTTGGGTTAAAATGCGGTACCATTACCGTTTTGACTAGGTAGCTGTAATTATTTTATTGCGACCGTTGTATCGTAACCGGCTTTGTCTCATAGCAATCATTGTCTTTTAGCTATGTTCGTTTCATAACAACCCTTGTATCATAACCTCGTGCGTCTCACAGCAACCATTGTTTCATAGTAATCATTAACATTTCATGAGACGATCGTATGTTGGGCTTATTGCCTAGAATTAATTATACAATAATTCGATTAATCGTCCGAGAACGTGTATTTCTGCGATTCATTAAATGTTTGATGATAGATTATTTTGTGTGAGCCCATCCATACTAAATACTACAAGCATTTCCATGACATCTGATATAAATTCATAATTTGTAATTACCCATTGTCACATCACTTTGTGGGAATTAAAGTTTATACATGTAGATTCTGGGATAACTATGGAAATACTCGCCGAGAGTATCCATATAGAAGATGAGTACTACGTGCTGCGTTGCTCTACAAAACAACGGAATCCACGATCGTGCTGCATTCACAAGCATCGGCTCCACTGCGTCCGCCACTCGTACAATAAGAAGAGTGATGCCGTGGAATTGTCCGAACATTCATCGGAACAATGAGGGAGCTTCGAGAGAGTGCAAGCGCTCGCTGCTCTCTTTTCCACGTTAAATAGCTCTCGGTGTTTACTCGTCACGATTTATCGCACTGTCCCGGGAGCTCATCTCTTCGCTTTGTAAATTAAACGCACGTGGTAAACGCCTTCGAACAATACCAATCGAGGCAGAGTATACGGTCAAATGGTAATTCCAAATTAACATTATGAATAGCCCCTGGGCAATTATTTTTATATATCCTCTTCTGCTATGTCAACTATAGTAACATCACTGAAGGTTTCAATAATTAATTAACGTATTCTCTCATGATAGCATGTACTTATACGTACGAGGTTTATCCATTCCGCTATTATTTGACTACGTTCACTAATTCCTGCGAACATAATGATATGAATACGGCATTTTTGCCATGTTTCGAAGTAAGTAGTTATTATTCAATTGGCCTAGAATAATGTACAGTTCAAATTAGATATTCATCCCACCATTTGATGTTAACAATTTTTAACGTTAGTATATCATTGCTGGCATATAGATTTACCATCAACCCGACATTCCCTGTTTAGCCACAATGTACTGTAGATGCCCGTATTGAATCGCGTTTCAATATTTAAGGGTGCATAGTATATAGCAGTGTAGCAGTACTTCGTCGTGGAGAATAGTATTGCATACATAAAGCCACTTGGGCAACTCGTACACGTATTGCGAATGCGCTGTTAATGCATGGCCGAGGATGAATGGAGTGTGCTAAGTTTGCGTTGCTACACTGCGCGTCTCGGTGAAAAGCTCTTGCGATAAGAGGCGCTATTTCCGTGATGATCTACAGCTCTTTCTTCTCATGCACGCCGCCTCTTCACCTCTGTCATTTGCTTCCGCTATCTCTTCCACCCCCGGTGCTTTTCGACGGTGAAGCTCTGCGCCCGAGATTCGAATTCTCGTGTCTTCTTTTTTTTCTACTCGGATATCTCTATCTTTTCATACTGTACCTTATGTAAGCTTCGGACAACGAATTGTAGTATGAGCGAAAATAAAACCAAGGTAGCAAAAGAGAGCTCCATAAATCAGGCGCTCCAAATGAATACGTCGTTTTCATGCGGTACGCTAAATTGGTTCATGACTGAATAGGTTGATGCAGTGCATGTTGTCTCATTGCTTCTTATCTACGACTTGCAGGGATTTTTATAACGCTTTTAGCTACCCTCTGAATGACACATTCGTTCGTCTACTACTTATGATATTACCAATTCCGGTCCTGCGCCTCATTTAATTTTCTGCTACGGGTTAGATCCGGATATAAGGCAATCTGCTTCAAATTTCACGTAAGCCCACCCAGATTCACGTAGACTGAATTATTCCCGCAAGCGTAAAGACGACATGCCATTTCACGGTCGTCCCACTCGGTAGACTTCTTGCATTAGAAAAAAAAAGAGTTCAAGAGTCTTTGATTCTGAGCAAACCAAGGCAGATTCTAGTCAACGTAGGACGGATTTTTGACGTTTCTGAGTAGATCCTGGTTAAGCAGATCGTAAGCTGTCTAAAACAGATTATCGGATTTTATCCTATTCCATTCTCGATCCTGGATAGAAAATTTGACTGTCCGGCCTGGTGTGACCAAACTGTGTTTTCGACGCTATTCTGAATCATCCATTTTGATAATAGATTTGATTAGAATTCTGCGCACCCGAAATATCATTTACACGGTCGAAACTTATGAGTCCTTTTCATAAACCCAATCTAACCACAATAGCAATCAATGGACTTCCGCGCAGAATAATCCTGCAAGCAATCTTGAAATCCTTGTTGTGTGTCCCAAGAATGGAGAACATTACGATTCTCCGAGAGTCCTAGTGGCCTGTCGAAACGGGTCTGTGATGCTGCAATAGCATCTTACATACACACGACGCATTTACCGGCCCAACACATGCTGCCTCTCTAACCGGAGTCGCGAATGGCTTGTTTCGCTTTGGAACTGTGTGTACGGCGATATGCTTCAGCTATCACCGCTTTAGAACTATGTGTACCGCGATTTCAATTGACTGTTCCGACAGGAAGTTCATCGATAATTGTAGGATCTGCCGTCAGAATTGGCAGTAGCCTATTTCAATGTCTCAACTAGATAGAAAGCCTCGAAGACATGGTCGTTGTCGTCGTCTTGGTGAACGCAACTTCCCACAGGATGCACCGAATGACGGGGACACTTACCGCCATACTTGGTCTGTCTTCTCCAGCAGGTCTGTATATCGGCTTTTGCAGCTTCAGCCTGAAACCTTCTACCTTCCTCCTTGCTTGGAAGCAGGTAGCTCCGATCAGACTTCACGGAGTCCCTTCGCGCTCTAATGGAGACCAACTAAAAGCCCGCAACTAATTTAAGCAATTCGGAGGCTAGCTGTATATAGAGCAAGCATTAAGTTGAACTAAGATACTGCACAGCCGGTACCTGCATCGAACTGGGTGGGGTCTGCTTCGATTCACATCAAAGACCCCGAAGCTATAATCAACTTAATCGAAGACAATCTTGTCGAGCTTCTTCAGTTAATTGCATTCGAGAGTAAAAGGGCGCGCTGAACCAAGAGGAATTTCGTTAAGGTTCCGGTTTCCTCGAGTTCTACATGCTTAGGGCAAGATCTGGAGAAAATCGGTCTTGTTCCTAAGCGCAGACATGAAATCAATGTGTCACAGGAAACTGAAACTTCATTTTTAACTGTTAAGCAAGCATTTAAATTCTTATGATGACAATGATTCAGAAAATCACTGGTTGATTAGTGGATGTAGCACTTGTTATTTAGGTTTTAGCATTTGATCCCGACAAGAATAATATTCCATATCGAAATAGCATACTCTTTAGGTGTATCCATTTAGCTGTTGCGGACAGGCAAAGTTTGTTTATTCTAGCGTAAATACAGTGTGGATCAGATGGAAAGAAATATGTCTGGGTACTCTTCCATAGTACAGATGTCCTGAAGTTTTGTTGTCGTCGAGATTAAACGTGTCCATGCGGGGATAAAGAGAGATTCCAGGGTCAGAGAGATAAACGCTATTCCCGTCCAAGCTCTCGCTGTGTGATGTGAGAAACGAGAACGCACACACATTCAGACATGGATACGGGAAAACGAAAGATTTCGTGTCCTCAGCAAGAAGGTCGCTCACGGCTGTCCGTGACACCAGCAGCCAAGCAAAAGCGCACTTTGCTTCCTTCCTTCGTGATTCCTCGCATACATCTTCATTCCTAGGAAGGACGAAGGAAAGCGCTGTCGTTTCCTCTTCCCCTTCGTCGTCTTGGGAAAGCGGCAGACATTCCGCCTAGCGAGAACCATATATACGAACACACACACATACATACGAACATCCTTCTTCTACATTCTGCATGCACCCGTAGGAAGCTACAACGATGCTGGAGGCCTCCACCGCGAAAATATTCGCGAGACGTATAAATTCGCCGAGAGAACACCAAAGTGGTTTTCCTACGGTGGAGCGCGCGTGCTCTCCAGGGGAGAACCTAAATACACAACAGCTAGATGTGCGAAACAGGATAATACATAGCGCAAGGCTTACGACCGAGATTCAGCCATAGTCTGCTGAATTAAATCTAGCATCTTTCGCCATCAACAAATCATTTCCAACTCGGATAGCAGCGGACGCTACCAGGTGTTAAAGAAGCTTTCTTTCCTTGATAATCTGCAAAGCATCTAGAAAAACTTGCATACAAAACATGAGAAATCCAGCACGGAAAATGAGGTGAAGGCCAAGATAGTCGCTGGGTTGTTCAAGATGGAGTCCAAGATGGACAATGGAATCGGTTCAAATCCCACCATTTATTCTATACTTAAGCCTGGATTCCGTCTTGGATTCAATTCTAGATTTCATCCGAGAGTTCATCTTGAGCTCAATCCTGGATTCCATCCCAGACTTCATCATGGATTTATATCGTCTACCCAGAATGGTGGACTTTAGGCAGAGTTATATGTGGTAGAAAAGTCAATATGCCGTTGACTGACGCACTTCCAGAAATCCGCGACCTTGATGCCACGTTTGTGGCAAAGCTTTCCGGTATATATCGTTGAGTCTTTATTTGGCTCACATGTTCAACATTTGTGTGTTTGACTTGTATTGTTTTTGGCAGTTCAGCCAATAATAATATAAACGAAAATTAACCCAACACTCTGCTCGTAAGGGGTTTTCCCCTTACGGAAGTGATTCACTGTAGAACTTCCGGTTACATGTAGCGTGTGGAACATTAGGATAGCACATAACCGATACATGGATTGAGTGTCACGTGATTAGATCGCAGGAACAGATCGCTGCACGACACATGTCGGAAATTGAGTCACCGGTGATCATGTACACATGAGTCAAGCTCAAATTCCGTATTTGATTTGCAACGCTATGTACTCATCGGGCTACATTACAATTGGTTGACTCAAACCTGCATATGTTATTAAAGACAATTTGGCAGAATGAACAAACACTGGAACCGTTGTAGCATTAAAAGTTGAAAAAAAAACAGTCCATCATGAATGTCGAAGCAGTCGGTAGTAAAACAAAAATGACGAAAATAGACGTTACTACTTTGTAAGTAGTAACGTAAGAGTGAAAATTAAAAAAAAACATTGAATTTTAAATAATACTTTATCTGATCTGACTAAAAAAAATTGACGTGAGAAATGTGACCGATTTGTGTCGAAAAATGAGTATTCCAAAGATAAAATCAACTCAATACCCGAGGGCTTACGCTGTTATGGAAACGTACTTATGAAAATGAACAGCTAGCACCAGTGCGCGTCAATACTGCCCGAGGGACGCAATTCGTTCATGAACATTTGTTTACCTCATTCTACAGTATAACGAACATATGCAGTAGATATCATTGATTTTTGCGCAGCATATCGGCATGTATTTTCCAATGCATATGGGGCATCCCATACCAAATCGACCAGGCCGTGATCCTCGACCTCTATGATTTGGTTCATGATTTTTTTGATGATTCTTCTGACTCAAAATGACAGGCATGATTTTTTATTTATTTTTTAATCAAATTTGGATACGCTATCTTTTTTTCAAACATTTAGAGAGCCGTAATTCGAAATCTGAAATAATTCTGAAAAATCCGACATCAAAAATGAAAAATTTTGGGACTAATTTGATGTTGTCCAGGATCTTTCTTCTCTCTAATTCGCTTTTTATCAATATTTTTTTTTTCACTAACGGTCGAACTGCGACAATAATTGGTAAGTGGGGGTCAAGATATCGAGTGACCGAAATAGCGACCAGCTGAAATAGCGAATTTTATAATAATAACCATTCTAGATTCAGGCGTTCCTCATTTAAAAATTCGCTATTTTAACCATTCACTATTTTTGTCATTCGCTATTTCGACCCCCACCCTACTTGGCGATCTACAGAGTAAAAAGAGTAAAGAAATAATAGTCCTGGTAATTTTTCGGCAAACTTTGAGGGAAACTTCGAGGTTAACGGTTAGAATTAATCCTTTTGTCCGAAAATGTTCCGACAAACCGAATGGAATGCAACAGCGATCGCCATGTCCCATCGTTCTCAGCCTTTGTTAGTGTTACTGAAAACATGAGCAATGAAATTTTGTAGTTAATGATCAAATTTGCTGATTTTCTATCGAAGCTTACTCAAAATTGATTCAAGCAAACGATTAGCTAATTCTCATATCTCAATAAGACTCTCATGTTAAAAGCTGGCTGGGTTGCCTGGCCCTATTTATTTTATAAAAATGTGACTTTATTATTTAATTGACATATAACATGAACACCGTTTTATTGTCTACGACATCAAGACTAACCTCAAAACAATAAACCACATAACCAAGCAATCCAGCCACCTTTAGTTAGATCCACCCAATTTATATCAATAATAATGAAAGCAATGTTCTATAAAATATACTGAAGAGGACCCACATTAGGGCCGAAACGTTTATTGAAGATCACATTCTTCTTTGATTTATTGGTCGCCAATAGCCAAAAAACCATTCCTTCTAATGATTAGCTAATTCTTTTATTCGTTACATTCCCCATTTGCATGTTGCTTTGTTATTTCGATCGAACGAATAACCGATAAAAAATAAACATCAAAAGATAATTTTTACAAATGTTGCAACTTTTGAGGAAATTCTTTCAAACGTTTCGAGGAATTTCGTGAAAAATTATTTAAAAAATATCGCTGTCGAAGTTTAACCGGTAGTAAAAAAATGAAATAATTTTTTTTGAATGCGAAAGAAGCTTTAAGCAAGAGAAAGAAAAAAATCTAGACATCACCAAATTAGTGCCAAAAATGTTCATATTTGATACCAGATTTTTGAAAAAAATTTCAGATTAAAAATTACGGCTCCAGAAATTTTTTTAAAAAAATTATAGCATACTCAATTCCGGTTTGAAAACTTTGCAATAAATCATGAATGTTATTTTAGGTTAGAAAAATCATATTCAAAATTATGAAGCAAATCCACGAGGTTGAGGGCCATAGCTTCTTCGATTCGGCATGGAATGCCTCATATGCAGACTGTTGTTCAAACGATAACGTATACGTATACGTATACGTAAAATGTAATGATGTGCGTTATAGTAATTGTACGTTTTGTATGAGGGTATTTATTGAAACAGTTCAGAGTTGGACCGGAACTCGTCGATGATACATTGGAAAAAAACCGTCAATATAATTTTTGCGTGTAAGGACTGAAAGAATTAGCAGAAAAAAAGTGGAATTGGGCCTCTGTTGGATCTACGTAACCCGAGGGTATGGAAATGTCCAACACCATGTAATAGAAAATACGGACGACCATTCGTCAACTTCGCTACTAGATCGTAGAAATATTCACGATATCTACACCAGGTATCCTCAATATATACGCTGGAAAAAAGGACATCTCGCACTTTATAATTCATCGTCATTGCGTTCCCGAGAGGGCGGGAGGGTAGAAACCTCGCCACCTTGGATCTAGAGAGAACCTTAGAGTGCTCTATGTGAGAACTCGAGTTTTCTTCGTGCCGCAAAATCGAAAGAGGGTGTGAAAGAAAAAGGAAAAAAAAAACCAAAAAGAAACGAAATGAAAGGGTGAAGTCCGAGGGGAATGAATAACGTGCTTTCCACGGTAAAATTTCGACAAATTTCGGTACGTACGTCTTAATCCATTCTTCAACCGGGAACTTTCAATAAGGCTTGTGAGTTATGCCTCCTCGTAACGACTTTTTCTCGCCAATTTTTCTCCGTGCTCAACTACCTCCTTCTGTATACTTACCTCTTTTCTTCGCCGTGCCCCGGTCTTTGGCTAGCTCTCCCTTGTTTTCTATCTCTATTAGCCTCGTAACTTTACCCTTTTACGCCCATTTTCCTTCTTCTTCTTCTTTACTAGTTTTTTTCTGATAAATGACTATCACATCCTATTTCTACTAAAATTATGTCGCCTGCGAAGCAATACTGTCTACACATGAATCGATTCATTGACTGGTGGAGGCAAAAAATAAACCTTGACAAGTTTGCAAGGTATAGAAAAATCATTGACAAAAAAGTTATGCAGTCAAGCCGTTAAGATTTAAGGAATCAAATGTTGTGTGTCAGATTACTTTCGCATAATTTCAATCCATAAAAACTATTGAATTGTGAGTGAGTACACCGAGAGAAAAATCTGGTAATTTTAAATAATATAGTTGGACTGACGATAATCTAACTATAAACTATGATTCCCAGGAGGAACGTCGATATTTTATGGTTATAGCAAATATAAAAAAACAGTTGGATCAACCACTAATATAATTCCCAGGAGGAACGTCTATATTTTATGGTTATAGCAAATATAAAAGAATAGTTGGATCAACCACTAATATAATTCCCAAGCGAAACGTCTATATTTTATGGTAATAGCGAATATAATTATGGTAGCAATTATTGAAATGATAATAGCTTCAAAAATGCCGTTTTGTTGCATATACGATTTCAACAATTGTTACCAATAAACTTGCAAGTATCGTTTATTGAACTAAATTATCATCGCTTCAACCATAAAACATTGCAGTCTTCCTATGTTCGTTTTACCATATGAAATCGTTAAATAAACGATATGCTTTTCTCTCAGTGTATGTGAGAAATGTGTAACCCCTAATTTGGAGAGTAACTGGAACGTTTATCACCGAATCTTATTCTCAAGACGATGTGTCATTCCGTGCCGAAAAGTGTGACCTAATATACTCAGGGCTGGTTAATATTTTAGCCAGAGCTTCATTTCGTTTTACTCTATCTATATACTTTGCGTTCGAACCAAATTAACTTTTCCTTCAATATGGAATGTATCTCAATGGATTAAATTTCATATCTACGAATTTTTCTGACAAATTTTCCGACATTTAAAAAAGGAGATCGACTTGAAATATAAATTTTATCTGTCAATTACGGGATGCTGCTATTAGCGATATATCTTTATGCCCTCTTATCCACCAGATCAGTCTCTAAAATTTGTTCATGCCATTTCTATATCTGCTTCCATTTCGACAACTCGAGAAATTATTCATCTGAGCGTAGAGAACGGAACGAAAAGCCTATATTCCGTTTTCGGTGGGAAAATCGAACAACCATTGGTCGAATACGTCGTCAATGACCTAGTCGTCCGAAACTGGAGCGTAGGAGTGAATATATAATATATACATACTAGGTCACATACTATCTCCATGCTGGCCTTGCATTGTACTAAGAGTTTCTCACCAGGTATCAAAAACTAATCCTAAATTTGGCTATGAAAAAAAAAATTCTCATAGTTACTTCAAATTTACAATGTTATTTGTGTTTTATTTAGACATTCTTTACCGAGCTCAAATGTCGAAAGCTTAAATTTTGTAGGTCATCAGAATAAGTCCACAGGTATAATCTACAGCGGAGCTGATGGAAATAGCAAATATTACTCATTTTAGATAATCGTGGAAAATCGCGGACTGGAAAATTAATATATGCATTCTTAATTCGGTTCTGTGGAAATAAAAGACGTTCGATTATTTCGAGCTTCACATAAAGGTTTCAAACTTTTTATGAACTGCCTGAAGAAGCAACCCATTTTAAGACAATGAAGGATATTTTAAGGGATCACTCTTGAACTTTAGTTGAACTTGACCATCTATATTTTTCGTTATCTTGAATTTTTCTGGAACTTTCGTTCTATACATGGGTGCATATATGAGTGAATGGAGGACAATTTTGATGCGAGAGTGGAGCGCATTTTCTATTTTTAACTTAAAGCAGAGAATGAAGAGACACTACAGAGACGTAATAAAGTTATTTCCAGTTATGCGTTTCTTGATAACAACTCGTACGATTTCTTTGGTGCTTTCTCGGAATCCATCGGGATTGTCGTGAAGACATTGAGTAGCCTCCTAAAAGTTTCGAATGTCTCTAAAGCGCAACAAGGTACTCGGTACCGTTCTTATAGATACTCTGCTACAACAAGCCATATCTTCCGTTCCAGATAATCTTCGTACCCACTTTTTCTTCTCCTTACTTGTATCAAGCTTAAACCTTTGTAAGTCAATGACAAAAGGATTTCTCAAGAGTTTGCAGAAGATCAGTGATAGAATGGTAGCTAGTGTGCGAAATTTCTCGACGTAATATTAATCTTAAGTTTAATCTGAAGATCAAATTGAGTCCAAAAATATAAGTTTAGGTATTGAGAATCGGTTCAATTATTAATTTTTCAAAGTTTTGTACGTTTATTTGATGCGCGGTTTTCAATTATATTATAATTAAAGAAATTTTTGCATAGAATAGAAATTTTCGTTCATACGTACTGAAAAGATACGAGCGAAAAGACCAACAGTCGTACCAATAGGAAAAGTAGTAGCGGGAAGTGAAAACATGGTATTGTGGATGGCAGGTATTAAAGCATTTGTCAGCCAGTAGAATATTAGCCCACCGTTAAGCGTGGGGTACACTTATTAGCGTGAGCCTCTCAATGCATGGCGCCTGGCCAACTTGTTACGAAGCTGAGGTGGAGTCGAAACGCGTACAGACTCTGTTCCTAACTCCTCACTCACGTCTTCTGAAGCCCGGCCATGCATACTTAGCATTCGCCTGTACCGAATGTCTACCGCATTTTCGTCATATATATATGTGCCAGGTATACTGCCAGTACTAAACGATGCTTAGTGCTCCTATAGAAAGTAATCAAATATTCGAAACCATTTGTGAATCATCTTCAATCAATCCCATAATTTACACAGATTTATTTTAAACTCAAATGATTCATATAACAATGTGAGCTTTTTACCATCGACTTTAGACAAATGAATTATTTTTTAATATAATTATTTTGCAGACAAACTGCTGGATATAGCGAAAAAAATAATCATGTGCCATCTCTTTTGTATACTTCATTGCTTCGTCTTTCGTTTACATTCACAAATTTCTGCATTGCGCTTGCAGATATTTAGACCCGTCAAAGATAGCAAAAAACGCGTTGCCAGAGAAGCTATTTGGACGTTGTTTGGTGTAATGACAGGGACCACGATGTTCACAGGAAGAATATGAAGACGCAATACCTTTAAGGAAATTAGAAAGAAAATTGATATTTGTATAGAAGAGGCATTGGGATAGTCGCTATACCATAATATATGTAACATCTTGATTCTAATAAAACGTATTTAAAATCTTTATAAGAATTCTTCTTCAACTAAGAGTAGAAACTCAAATTTCGTATTATATCGCTTCATAATTCATTTATCAAATCGTTTTTTATGTATAGAAGATTAAATGATAAATATTAACGACCCGCAAATTAATGTAGACTTGATAGTAATTCAATACGTATTGTTCCAATATTTAGCTAAAAATTAATAACACTAAAATACTCTATTTCATCGATAATACTTGTACTCAAACTTAGAATCAATATTTAAGTATTTAATGTTTCATTTTTGATATGGGACTTTAAAAAAAGTAAGTAAGGAATTAAGAAAATTTAGAAGAATGTGAAGTGGGAATAACCAGGGTTCGTCTACAGGCCTTAAAAAGACCAACAGACTTAAAGGAAAATTGATAAAGAAGTAGAACACAAGTTGTTGCAGTAATTTCGATTGCAAATGAGGAGGCAAATATAAAAATCAATGTCCGATTGGTAATGAAGCAAAATTACCAGAAAAGACAAATAATAATAAGAATTTCGTATATAAAAAAAAAATTACCAGGACATAACAGTGGCTAAGCCACATCGCAACCTACGGGCGACTCAATTTCTACCAACACAACCGCTGTACGAGAGACGCTTTCCATGCTTTTCTACATTGTAGACAAACTCGTATAAAGTACCGCAATTTCCGCCGTGGGCAAAATTGCAGTTGTGTAAGCAAGCGGTGTTAAATGTTCAACGTTCGACGCCCTCACCGCGAAACCCTGGTGTCTATTATTTTTCTTTGCTTTACCACTCACATTAATTCTAATTAAGTACATAGTGGAATTTGGTTCACAAATGAATATACAGTAGCATGTACGGATTTGACTTGGTGTAAATTGCACGCCAGTCAAATATCACAGCTGTGAACCCCCGCCTTTTAAAAAGTCTTGGCAAAACTGTAAGTGATCACTGAAATGGCTACAAATCCTTAAGATAATGGAGACTGCGTAATGGTATGGATACCATTTCGTTAATTTCGATGGAATCTGTAAGGGAAAGTAACGCTGAATTTTGATGGTTCTTATTTTCTACGGAATTGGAGGTAAAAGAATAACAGTTTTTTTAAAAATTAAATGTTAATCGGATCAGAAGTTGCACGATTATTACGAAATTGCCACTTTTTTCCTGGGTAGCTTGAAAGTTTCTAATAAAAATCACTAGCAACGAAGCTTCATCTGGCTTTGTATGTTTTTAAATAAAACATCAGATGGAACATCTTGAAAATTTGAGAAACAAATTTTATTTTGCCCCACACTTATCATTGTCCCAAATAATGTCTCAACTTAGGAGTAAACTACGCAAAATACAATTGTATACAATTTCGGCCCACGACACATACAGATCAAAGCAGCTATAAGATATTCCTCCTTTAATTGAAGCATTTTTTTTGGTATTCTGGTGCACGTAGAAATAATCCATTTTAACAATTCAGAAGTAGTCGTTGTGGGGAATCATTAAGGGGAGGCTGCCACGATCTTAGAGACTGGTTTTCGCCAGGAGTGCTTATATGAATGATACCGTGGACCTTGAATTATAGACTTCTCAAGGAAGGAAACGCTATATGTCGTTGGAACGGGCAAAGTACACAAATGCAAGCAAAACGAAAAAGGCTGAATTTTCGAAAATGTTCTGAACACAGTCCGTTAGACAGAGATAAGAACGGAACGAATAAAAGATGCGTGATTTTTGGTAATTATAAACATAAAGACGGAGTGATGCTTAACTATGAATTTATATGGTTGAATAAACTTTACTCCCTCCACATAACTCGAGTGTAATTATGACGAAGCCTTTAGGATTTCGCAAGCCACCGACGCTCGTTGCCTCAGTTCCTCGTTAAGATGGCGCAGTAACCGATGGTGCAGTAATTACGGGTAGACATCGTAATCTCAATATCATTTTTCTTTCCAGAATGCATTCTGAAGTTCTAAGTCCAGTGAAAAAATATTTCACCCCCATTGTCCCCCATGGAAAAAAAGTATACCCGGGAAAAATATCGAAAAGTATTTTATCAAATTTATACCAAGTATACTTTCGGCGAAAAATGGACTATATCGGTTGTAACTTCTAGTATACTTACAAAGTATAAACAGTTGTGATTAGTTCAGATATGTTTTTTAATTAATCAAATATATTTTTGATATTTTTCATATGATTCTTAATGTAAATTTGATGTATTCGGAAATATATGTAGATGTGTATATTCTATACAACTGACATATGCATTTACATAATAATATGTAAAAGACTTGAATTCATCAAAAGAACATTTGACCAAATTATTTGGATTCTTGTCCGATAAAAGAAATGTAGGTGGTCGAGTTGTCTTGTTTTTATATTTTACGAATTTATATATTTTTTATATACTACTCATATACAAAAAAAAATTATACCTTGCGTATATTCTTTGCGAAATGTTCGTTTGGACGAAATATTGGATATTGCCATTTATATCAAAACTATATGAGGAACTAGAGGGGCTTCGCCCTCCCCCCCCCCCCCTCTTTTTGTCCGTTCTAGAAATGTGACAAATGTGACAATCAGAATAACCACGTGGTATACCTCTTAAACCTCGAAAATATTGAGGGAAAAATGTTAAATTTACTCCTGACAGCTGTTGAGATTTTTGGTTTCTGGTGGCCCGATTTTTTATATTGTCTCCAACTCTAATACTAACTCTAGCTCCAATAGTTCGGATTTTTCCAAGTCTCTCAATGACCCAAGCCCGGGATTTCCTCCAACTTTAGTCCTAATTCTAACTGAAATTTTAACTCTAAGCTTGAATAGCCTGATGATGATGTGCTCTGTCGGTAACTGGCCCGACTGCTTCGATCGCGTCCAACTCCACCTTTAACTGTAAATCTGAATTGAATCCCCGGGCAAACTCGAAACGACACGCTCAAAGTTCCATGGCCAACTTGAAACGACTCGCTCAAAATTCCGTGGCAAACTTGAAACAACTCGCGTGAAATTCCATGGCTTTGTCTCCCCCCCCCCCCCCCCGTCGCTTCCATTTACATATAGAGATATTATAATATCTCTTTGTATTTCAAAATATTTCGTATAACGCCACTGCAACTTTTATTTGAAATTATTTTAACACACAAAATAATTGTTAATATTATAATATTGGTGCACAGCCACCACTGGCGCACAGCTATCAGATTATTGGAAAACATATACATACGCACATACTAATACATGAATTATTCAAAAGTTTCTTTCCATACAACATTTTTTATTTCTTAAAAATTTTCTTAATAATTTTCAATATACAATTGATCTGCGTTTTCACAACTTGACAATGCCACGTATAATTGTCCATGAGAAAATAGAGGCATTCGCAAATATATACCAATTTTTTTAAAACTTTGTCCTTGAGACTTATTAATAGTGTGCAAAATTAATTAATTAATTAATTAATTAATAGTTGTGCAAAATAAATGGAAGAGAAGGAAATTAGCCAGTATCCAATATTATTCTGGGAATAAATGCGCTATTGCCTGATTGTGTACCTGTGATTATTTCTACTTTTATGTTAAATTTGAATAATGCAAGAATTTTCATTCTTGTTCTATTACATAATCCATCTTTTATACTTAAATGTCTAATAATCACGATAGCTCTAACTTTTAAAGTCAATTTATGAACTGGGAGTTCTGGAAATTTCAATAAATTTAAATATTCTATTGGATAATTCAAATCAACATAATTGTTGGCTTGATCAATTCCTTTATGTTTGGCACAATCAATACTATAATGTATCATTTTTCCGTTCTTAATTTTTTCTAACATTTTATCATTTAATCGATAAACATCATCGTTATGGCAAGCCAAAATAAAACGATTTGATAGATCATCTTTTTCGTCAATAATCGCACCATATATGGCTCTAAAAACGTCTTAAGTTTTCCAGTTTTTCGGTATTTTTAATGACTCCATATCACCCTTTTCAATTTTTAGTAGAAATTCCGAAAACTTCGAATCTTTTGAACGCATATTTTTTTTTAATTCCATTATTTCGAATAGATGCCATATATGTGAAAATGTTATTGTTTTATTGATAATACTATACCTTGTTTCGTTTTAAACAACCGAGAGAATTTGTCGGAAATCACGACCCAATATAATCAATTTACCTGCGAATAGAAGGTTGTCGATATTACAACAGTCGCGAAGAGTTTTATCAATAATTTCTAAGGCCTTTTTAGGTATTATGGGGGCCTCATCCCAAATTATGACGTCACGTTCTCTTAATCTTTTTTTATCTGATTCTATTTTTAAAAATCAAGTCTCCATATTACTGAAATCTAAAGGCAATTTGAATGTTTTGTGACTTGTAATTCCTCCTGGTAGTAGAGTCGACGCAATCCCCGTCCAAGCCAATAATTTTTTTTTCTTTTCCAGAGAAATAATAAATCAATGTTTTATCAAGGAAAGTTGTACCGGTACCTCCAGGCCCATCAATGTTAATTATCTTATGACTTCATTTAGTTACACGATCAAAAATATAGTTTTGATCATCATTTAATTGCGCGATTAATTCTTTAGACTCATTTTCATGCAACGACATTAATTCTCTTTCTCCTTCAAGATTCATTCCTAAGTCATCATTAGGTCCTGGAAACCCAAAATCTCCGCATCTCATATTTTCTCTCTTAAAAATTTCATTGATTTCTTGCAAGGCTCTATTTCAATTATTCTCCAGCAAAACCCTCACAAACATATTCTTTAAATTTATTTCAAATTTCCAGTGATCACAAAGAATAATCAGTTATAATAACCATGCAAAAAACTTACTCAATTCAGTAGGCATCATAATGGCGCATGCTTCTTCAAAAATGTCTAAAATTTCCGAATCACTTTCAACTAATTGTATTGCAATTGCTGTTTCTTTAAATACATTGTATGTTACGTTTATATAAGTTTTTAAATGTCGAAAACACGTTACTCATTCAATATGGTGTACTATTAATTTAAAATGGAAACGTTCTACATCTTTTGGACTGATACTGGCAACTTGACCAATTGCTTTAGAGAATATATGACGGTCTTCCCATTTTTTTTTTCTGTAAAGCAAATACATAATATTTTGGAATGTTTACGTACATGCATTTATGTGCACTTTCATCACGTTTATTAAGCTTTAACCACACAGTTAATGTTGCCTCATTTTTTATCGAAGCCTTTTGCTCCTTGTCTCTTGAAATATAATATTTTGTTGATTTTCTACATGAACTGCTATACGGATGATTGGATGTTTTAATCGTAATGTATAAAGTTCCCTTCAACAATCGATAAATTACCCGTATAGAAAATATGCAACGTTGACAGTGAAAGGGTTGAAACATAGTTTTTATCAATTGTTGATATGTATATGGACATATGTAGAATTTCCAATCTTTTATTTTCGTCTCCCTACTGCTAGCATGTTAGTAGTTGCGGTTTGTCTTTAAATCTCCGGGTTCTCTTAAAAAGTTTTGTTTCTCTCCCACTCTCGGATTGGTGAGGGGAAAACGGGCATGAGGACACAAAAAAAACTACCGAGGATCATACCAAGCCACTCGGAACTTAGACTTGGCATGTGCCAACGAAAAAGCCTTATCTTCTGTGACCCGGCGCGTTTTTTTCTTACTTTCTTTATTTTCAACCTTTTTACCCTTCAAGTAGTTGGTGGGCTGTTGGCCCGCCCACGCAACTACCACCTCTACAACCTCTTCTGTCCTAGCGCGCAGCCCGGGCCACTTTAACTCGGAAACTAATTACAGTTGAGGCGTAAGAGAGTTTTTGCAACTCTTGGGGTTGAACGTCTCTGTCTAAGTTCTCCTGTTTTTCCTTCTCCACCTCTGTCTCTTCTTGACCCTCCATCTTTTTTTAATCTTTGTACAGTTTCGAGACTTACTTGTCCTGTCATTAAGATCACTTCGATTGTCCTAACTCGTCGATTCAGCAGCTATTGATTTCAATGTACATCGCTCTTTTTCATTTTATCATTACTTAATTTATTTTTTCAGTTCATTCACATCCATCTTAATTATGCGTTGCATATAAGTTGACACTCCAAGATATCCGTACATATCCGGACGTCGGGTATACACAAACACCTGGGTTCCAATTATATCCGGACACGTGCAAACATTATCGGTCCAATACGTCTCATGATGTGTAAAATAGAAGGAAATACAATTTAATATGAGTGTTCAGTTATTTATATAGCTTACTTTAACCATCTCCGCCCTTCACAAGTTATAATTGTGCCCACTCTAAATTGAGTTTGAAGTCGTCGAAATAGTAGCTTACTTGATAAAATACAAGTACTAGAGAATACGGTCGTTGAGCGTCGCAAGCGGACGTCGTTGAAGTATTTCAACATCGAGTCGATCGATGGGTGCAGGAAATCAGTTATCAGTCGAGGAATAAAAGGTGCAAGAGCCATTAAATTATTCAAGCTCGCCGAAGTCTCGTAATTCGTCGAGAAATCTGTTCGACATTTCGGGCGAAAAGTTTGCTCTGCCCAACATTGTAGTCCAGAATACTTCGAGCACACGCCCATGAATAAAGAAGCAGAGAAGGAACGATTTCGCGTGGAATGCTGGTTCTCAGTGTAGCGGTAGCCATTGCTTTTTTGCAATGTTGGAAAAGCAACGGATTCCACGAAAGTCAGCGAGACATTGACACTTGAAAACTTGACAATTTTGAATTTGATCTTTCAAGACGATCGACAACTAAAATAACAACAAATTACAGTAACGTTGTGTTGAAGTTTTGTTTTATTAACATCTGTTTCCCCTTTCCCTCTCCTTCTCTAAAAACCGATCGTGGCGATAAGGTCATTTTTTTAAATTTCAACCCATCGTAAATTTTTCGCTATTTTACACTAATCCCGATGAGTCTCAATGATAAAATTCAATTTTAATTTTCTAGACGCTATACAGACTCATTTTGATCCGCCAAATTTTTAGACGGGGATACGAGTAGTTCTAGGAAAAATATCGACGTAGAGAAACTGCCAAATATCCAAAGCTCAAAGAATTCCTTACGTGAAATGTATTCTCCACGACTGAATGAATGTGGATAAAGGCAATCTCCGTCGGAGGGATTTAAATAATTAAAATAAACTATATGGCTCTCACAACGAGCTGGCGTGGCGTGCTATATGCTTTCTGTAGCACGGGATCTTAGATTACTCTCTACCACTCGAAATTGCAGACCGCCGGCGATGTTCCGCCGAGAATTCTTTCCAATTTAACGAATAATTTCCTAGTGCCTTTAGCTTATGCTCTCGACTTTAATTCAACGATCGAATAACCGCAATTTATTAAGAAAACCAATAATCCGCTGCTTCAATTTCGTTCCGTCGGGCAAACATCTTCAATTTCATTAATATTCCGCATTACTGAATTCAGAAACCCTTATATTCCAACAAAATAATAAAATTAATAGTCTAATGAAAGAATTACAAAGAAATTTTATCATAAAAAAATACCTTTGTTTTCGAACATCCTTTCGATCTGGTGTTGGATTATAGTTTTCAGCAGAACGACAAAGTATTTCCAACCAAGATCCTTCGACGTTCGTGAAAGAAAAGTTTCAAGTCCAGATATCATAATGACGAGCTGATAACAAAAAGCATCTGCCATTTACTTGTCGTCGTAATCAGGGATTTGTTGGTCGTCAGTGTTCGAGGAAAAAAAGGAAAAGAAAGTAGGCCGGAAGAAAGAAAAATGGTCGAGCGACAAACAAAAAAGAAGGTTTCTGCAGCATGAAATAGTGAGAAAAAATGAAAAAAATAAATAAAGATGATATGGATGGAGGATTAAAGAAGCTGCAACCGGAGGTTGGTACGTTGTAAGACCTCCGCTGGGGGCCGAGACGTAGACCGGTACGAATAACAAAAGCTCCGTAATTTCAAACGCGCAAATAATGCCACGTCCCTCTGTGACACATAATTATTCCCCCCTTTGTTGTTTTCTGAGAAAGAGAACGGGCACTTTATATCCCCTATAATATTTCATCACTGAACAGATTGTCTAAAGTAACACGAGGTATACTCATCATACCTCCTATGAACGATACTTTATTTATAAAAATATATTCTACAAATATACGACAGAATAAAATGCAAATATGGGATAGCAATCCATTCACAAAACGCCACTGCCGGAACATTTTCATAAATGTTTGTAAAACAACATTTTCGAATTGTATTGAGTGACACCCCGTGTGAAAAAATTATATACAGAGCGAATGAAATATATGTATAATTTAAAGTATTGTATGAGGCATATATAGACTGCAAATAATCTACATACAATTAATATATACTATATATGAACTCAATTACATATGTCAAATTACATACAAATTTTTCATTTCGGACATAATGTCTTTTTCCTTGAAATAATAAAAGTAATAATGAATTACTGAAGAACAAATTTTGAATAAGACCATTTTGTAAGCTGAAATATATCGTGTCGCCCGATTTTCCATTTTAATATAGAGCTTATCCATGTGATCCGCAGATAGTGGCACTGGATAAAAAGAAGAAAGTAATTGAGTCGACTGCGAGTCTGTTGAGTGCGCAGTCACGAGAGAATATCCCTGATAGCAGGTCATTCTTCTCCGAACGTTGAACGACGGTGCTCGAAATTTTTTCCAGAGTTTCATAGTCGCGGGAAGGTAACGGGCTGCACTCACAGAGCTGGAGCTTCGGGCTTCCAAGTCTTTATCTCGAGCGTGTACGGTGGCACGACGGAAAACCGGAAAAGGAAGGATCACGAGACGGACGTTACGGTGGCTCATTGTTCGCGAACGTTAGCGGGAGCTACAGTCAGTCAAGAGAAAGAAGGGAAACTACGCCTGGAAGAGAGTTCCTTCCCTACTACATAGAGCTCCTAGAGGTTGCCTCAAATCAAACTTTATTCTTCACGTCACTGACGGATCGAAGCGATCGACTCACCTCTCAAAAGCCAGAACATTTCCGTGATCGGTCTCCATATGGTGCACTCGCCTACATCCATGAACCCATATGCTCGCCACTTCACATTTCCGAGGAAAAACATGGAAAAAAGCAAATAAATCGGATGACATTTTACCGTCGAATCTCAAGGAGTTGTTGAAGGAGGTCTCAAGTAGTTCCCAGCCTTTCTGCCGTCATGGTCTGATAAAGAGGAACCGTCTAATCGTAACCTAAGGCATCGACATCTTTTCCCTTCTTCCTAACCTCGAATCAAAATTCGAATTAACGTTAAGGGGTTACATACAGTTAGAAGGCTCTAAAAAGACGGATTTTCAAGAATTTTTTTCGCGCAGACTATTCAATTTATTAATTTAAAAATTGGTGTACATATTATAATAACCTTATAATATATTAACATATTTTTTATTTGTAAAAACAATCATCGCGAATGTTGCTATCGCCGATCTCCTAGAGCTCCGCAAAAAAAAAACAATTTTGCGGTGATCACGATATCTCTGGACCGGATTATCTGAAATGAAAAAACCAAATAAATTTCGTCAATATAATACATTATCTAGTATTTAATCGAAGGAATTAGCGAAAAAATAATTTTTGACAAAATGGCGGCTTCTCAAAATAAAAGACTCGATTTTGAACGAAAATTTAAGCCTTAAATTGTTTATAAAATGGAAAATATTTATCGGAGAAAAAAAATCTTCGATTAATTACTAAAAAATCTAGTTAAAAAGGTTGTGTTAAAATTTGAGACTGATCGGTTCAGCCGTTTTCGAGAAATCTTGATCACCGATTTTGAAAACATAGTTTTGAGAAAAACGCGTTTAAAGTTTCAAAAGCGTTTTACATGTGGTAAATTTTGTTTTTTTTTCAACTTACATGGAGTCATCTATTTCAGGGCCATATAATAATCCGTTCGCATCGTTGGCAGCTTCTAATAATTCGATTTGATGCTGTCTGCGAGCCATTCTTCCCTCTCTGGTGCTCTCGTGTGATCTCAGGTCGGAGATCTTGATGCGCTGCGCATCTTCTTTATCTGTATATGAATGCGCATTGGACCCAAGTGAGACGCCCATTGCATTCATATAATATAAAAGGGCACCTGTCCCTTCATTGAAGATGCCAGCAGCTACATATGCAGCCATTTCCACCGTTTGTGATCCGGCTGGAAGTAGTTTTGGAGAGATCTTCCACACCAGTTGGTTATAGCTTTCATTATTGTTTTGGGTGAAACCACCCACACATCTTTCCAATAATTTTTCATTGCTGAGATCTTCATAAATGGGCCTCAGGGCCTCAGCAACTTCTTGTGGAAATGACTGATAATCATGCTTATAAACTGATAAGTTATCAGCAGCTGCTGCCCGCTGCCAAGAGCACCATGAGTCCAATCCGATCGGACACTTTGCGTGTTGTTAATTTTCGTCTGTCGAGCAGTAATGATAAAATGTGGCCCAGATTGCATTCCTATTATATTGCATCCATATTCTCAACCGAATCACAATTTCTCCTAATTGCTAAGCCATAATAAACTGTCAACTTGTCGATCATTTTTGCTGTCAGCTTGCCTTTTCCACCGAGAGTTTTTTTTTAAATTTTTTTCCATCCTTTTTTTCCACCGTTTCCACTTTCTTTTTCACACAATTTCTGGTGGTTTCTGGCGCGCCGGTCCCCGACTGTGAGACGCGCCTCCCTAACGCGCCTTCATAAATGTGTCTATAACTTCGAAAATATTCGTCTGATTGACATAAAATTTTGAGTGTGTATGCTCAAATATATGTATATTCAGAAAATACAAAAAAAAAAAAAACGATTTTTTGAAAATTACAAGTGTATATAACCCCTTAACATCACCTGGTACATTCGGGTACGCATATGATTCTTTTTTTTTTGAGATTTTCCATAAAGCCAATCGCTTTCGGTAACTGGGAATCGTCGCCAATAATATGTCATCAGACGACCTTTTGCATCCTATGCATAGGTTGGCTTGTATTTGGAACCGGTTTCGATGCTGTCCAATAGCTAGCTTAAGGTCATAACATCGTTTTCACATAGAAAAGCAAAGTAGAACCTTGCACATTGCTTCCTTATCGTATGTCGTTTTTTACAAAGCTACCTCTATGAGGAAGTATGGCAATCGGTGTTGGCTTTTTCAGCGAGGAAGCTTTGTAAAAAGCGACGAATAATGAGGAAGCTTCGTAAAAAGCAACGAATAATGAGGAAGCTTTGTAAAAAGCGACGAATAATGAGGAAGCAATGTATGCAAGGTTCTAATGAGTATCCTTGTCTGAAATAAATAGATGGTCTTGGCTGAGTATAATTTTCCTTTCATTAAAACTTTTCTAATTTTGCAAGAGTCAATGCTGTAAAGGTTGATTTTTGATCATCCAAAATATCATTAAGTCAACATTATTTACCATTCGTCATTGAATTTGATATCTATCATGGCTATGCATATTGTTTCATTCACACATTGAATTTTGGATTGATTTTTAAAGCTTTGCCGCAATTAATCTGACACCGTTAATTCCCTCAATTATTCAACCTTCTGTAGAATAAAAATTGTCATATTGCTTGCCTCTAAATTATATATTTACCATGACTGAATATTATTCTCTTCACATACTGAATTTGGGTTTCATATGTCAGATAAGATTTTGACACAATTAGTGACATAACGTCGATTTTTTTTAACAATTCAATAGTCCATGAAATCCGAACCATTTTACCAATTCGGGTCAAATTCAATGCCAAAAAACATGAAATGCACATGATCGTTGAAATAATAAAGAGACTAAACCCAACGAGCATATCTGAAAATAGTCCTAAATTTAAGAGAATTTTACCATACTGTCAAGTGAAATACAGTGCGACAGTTCTACAGAAACCATCTCTACACACGCGTCCAGTTCGACACGTATTTTGACTTTATGCGCTTAACCCGTACGATGGATCTGTAAATATGAAGAACAGCACAGTAAGAAGTTGTACACAAGTAACCTAATTATGTAGAAATTCCACCGATAATGAACGTAAGAAACATGAACAGTCCATAGTAGCAATACTCATGTTGAAACATTACACGGCGACATTTGTGCATTACAAAACTTCGCACAGAACTAGTTTGCCACGAAAAAGTCATACTCCGCTTAAGTTTGACATCGCCAAGATTGTTACGACATAAGTTCGCCACGGCGAACTTCTGCACGACCCATCTATCTCTACACCGTCCAAGTTCGACACCCGTCATCTCGACACGGACCCAATTCCACACGAGTGATATTCGGGTGCTGGGAATTCAGAAAGCATCTATACTGATCACGAGTCCTTGCTAAATAAAAATTTATACACTCGAATGAATAGGCCGGAAGAGACCGGCACAGTTGCAATAATGACCAGTCAGATTAGGGTTGAAAGTTCTTCCGGTGAATTCATTGGTGAATTCGGGCGCAGACTTCCCAGCGCCCGAATATCGCTTGTGTTGAAATGGGTCTATTTGCAGATGAGTTGTGTAGAAGTTTACCGTGGTGGACTTATGTCGCGACACACTTTGCGGTGTCGAATTACCACTTCGCCGAAGTACGACTTTCGTGGCAAACTAGTTATGTGCTAAGTTTTATAATGCACAAGTGTCGCTGTGTCGTGTTTTGGCGTGAGTATTGCTACTGTGGACTGTTAATGTTTGTTGAGTTCGTTATTAACATATCACGTTTAATTCATAGTAATATCGGCTTCAAACGCGAATCTTTTTTTCGTATTTTGTCCGGCGACACCTTTTTTTTTTAGATTACCACGTATGCTGGCCCATGGCACATGATAATTGGTCTTCGGACCTATACATGCGCTATTTTGCTTTTAGGTTCCATTTTGATGCGAAATATGTCCACGAAACTTTGCACATTGTTTATCGATTTTGCGAAATAGTAAAAAACTCCTGGTGCCTCGACCCGATACAATGACAGACGAATTTTGGGCCCCTCGTAGAGGTTCATGATGAGGGCCGAAATAGAATTTCGCCGGAAACGCGCATTCTCCCATGCTACCGGCTCGAGCCGTTCGCCGTCGCAGGATGTTTAACCGGACAGGATGCGTTCAATGTCCCGAAAGGCTATCCATCTTGATACAGCACCTAGTCGATATATACATCCCGACAGCCATTTACCCTCACACGCTACGCGGAATGGAACCATTCTCGCTTATGCGCCATTCTCCCTTTGGTACATAGACAACCGTTTACTAGCTCCATTGCAGTAGTCATGCGTTCATATGTGTTTCCGTACGTGTTTTCTAGATGTATCTTAAAAACATTCTACTTTTACATGAATTTATCAACGATAAGCCGTCAACCATTGACATGTTTTTAATATTTACACTGATTCGTTTGAAAAGATGTTAAAGGAAGAACTCTAGGGGTAGAAACTAAATTTCCTTCAGCGTCAAGATATCTATACATGCTGACAATACAAGTAATAGTTACAGTAATCATTCAACTTGAACGAAGTTTCTAGTAGTTGAACCAAACGTGGTGAGAATACGAAAGAGAACTGGGTAAGGAACTGGCAAAGACTTAAGAGGCCGTTTGCGCCTGCAATGTATTACTGCACTCCAAGTACAAAGATGTAAAACCAGTGAGTGCATATAACTTGCTTCAAAAGTCTCTTTCTCACAAGCAAGAAAAAAAGTAACGTGCCGAGCCCATCTTTTCACTAGAAGCGACTACACATAGATGGAAAAAAACTGAGGGTAAGAGAAGAAAAGTGCGAGCAGAAGTGTTATTATGCCGACGTGATGTGGACTCGAAAGGTCGGAACACCCGCGGACCAGGAAAGTTGAGAAACAAAAAAAGTCAAGTTAGAACCGTCGCCGCATACATGAACTCTGAAACTCTGAGCTCTATAGGGTATAAGGTCCGGATTTATTCGTCGGTGTAAACGGTTGGTCACTGTGAGGATTAAGGCAGAGGTGTAGAGATCTATTTGAGCCCCATGGAGCCAACCATACCAATCCTGGTATGTTTTCACTACGTTGGAAGCCCATGGCGACCATGGCATGGATAGCCGATCGAGGGCTTAATTAACCGCGGAAATGCTTCGTTTTCAAACCACTCGTCAAATCCGTTCTATCTTGCTTACAGCGTTACCACACTCGTAATCTCGTTGAGCCACGGTTATCGATACGATGATGTCTCATCGAACATTAGAGAGTGGATCTTATGGAAACAAATATGAGCTAACAACAACGAAGAGTAATTGAAGCAATCGATTTGCTAATGCCCTCGGAACATGTTTTAATTATAACAAAAAATATTGCCTGCTGGAAACATCTTCATTGGTTGATTATCCGACAGTTTCGTCTACCAACTTAACTCGCAACACAACCGAATGATGGATTCAACAATTCAAGTATTCAGTCGTGAGTAAATTCTTGATTAGAAATACAATATAAAGTTAGTCCAAATGAATACGGAGCGTTACATCACGAGCAAATCAGAGTCTGGGCCCTATCTTTGTCGTGGTCCTAGCGAATACGTTATTGCTCGGTCTGTCAACGTCGGTAAGTAAACCAATTGTGAAACTGTACAAATGGCTTGCCAAAGGATGATGTATTTTTCAAGAACTCGGGTTCCTCAAAATGAAATTCTTGCAATCACAAAGTATCTTTTTGCAGGAATAAATCGCATGATTGCTGTAACTAGACAAACTTTAAAATGAGGAAAACGAAATAATATTGACTGTACATGCCATGAAAATTGCATTTATATCAAAGGGTATAAGAAAAAAGTGTCTACGATACCCAGAGGGCGCTTTCATAATTTGTTCCGCACGATTTCGCGCCGGGCATCGAAAGAACGTGAAAACGGGGGAAAGGAGAACGTGATACAATCGCTGTTCGCACAAGAGACGTATAGCGCAGAGGGATACAGAATATCCGAGATTCGTGCTTAAAGGGTATATAGCGAACGGGCTGCCGCGGCCACTAAATTTCCCGTCCAATTTCGATGTACACGACTGGAGCTGTGTTCGCGCGGCGCGCACGACGTACAAGGCGTGCTGCAGTTTACCGAACGATGGATCCTCTCCACCTACTATCTCGCTACCCTATACTAAACGATATTGCTACACTATTCGATACTTGACCACACTAGACTGTGACATCGCGTCGGATACCGTGTTTGGATAAATTGCATTGTTACAGGTACCGAAAAACAATTCAACAAAGTCATCCTGGAAGTAACGCTTCAAAAATAGTTTCAACCATGTTTTCACTGGTTTTATAGGTAGTGTAAAAATAGCAAGTAGCAATAATTGCGAAAATTGGAAATAAGAAATGTCTGAATCTAAAATAGCCATCATCATGAAATTGACTATTTGCCATTTGTTAATTTGATAATTCGCGATTTTTAACCTTATCTAATTGAAATAAAGTCAAATAGTGTAGGCCGAAAATACCGAATTTCATAATGATAGCCATACTGGATTAAAACGTTGATTATTTTAAAATTCACTATTTTGACCCCCACTCGGTTCCAATGATGTTAAGACTTGAAGTCTAGTCTCAATTTATTAGTGTGCGAAAATTGTGTTAGAGTATCGTTTTCACCATCGTTTGTTTGCTTAAGTTGTACCATGGGGTTTTGACAGAGTAAGAAAACAGTTCCAGGTCACTAGTCAGACTGGAGCTTGATATAATCTCAGTCCATGCTAGAATATTTAGATTTCACCTTGGACTGTCCAGAGCCTATTCTGGATAGCCCCAGCCTGATTCAATTTCTCAAACCCGGATAGATGATCGTGTTCGCATCAGAAAAGCTGACAAAGCCCAGAAAATCCTCACAATCTATCGATCCATGTATCAGCTTATTCAGAATTACCATTTCGGCTTCCAACCTACACAAGCATCACAAGCCAAATGTCCAATTTGTCATTCGAATCAGCTTATTCAGAATCATCATTCTGGCTTTCAACCTACGCAGGCATGACATGTGAATTGTGCAATCCGTCAGTTGATGGAATATGCACCGCAGTAACAGCGTTAACTACAAAATTGCGTCATGCCGGTAACGATGAGTAAAGACAACGGCGGTTAAGTTTCTTTGACGCTTACGAATGCCAGTTGCAAAATATCTTTGGCCATTTTCAAGTTCGCGAGCTGGGGTAAGATTGTTCGCAATAAGAGTCCGCGGTAAGCCGTGGTAGAGAATCTGGGCAACACTATAGGTCTTGCCAGTAGCGACAGAAGTTGTAATCCGTCTCGAGAACGAGGACAATTGAGGAGTTGGTTCGCGCCAACTTTCTCGCCGAACTTCCGGTCGTCCGAATAGTGCACATGGGCCTTGGGTACTGAGGGGGGTGAGGTCGGCGACAAACCAGGAAGAGAGTTACTTAGAATAGCCACGGGCTTTTGTCTCCGGACGCTAATACCCGTGTCCATCCTGTGGCATTGGGTCCGAGACGATGAAAGTACGCTTCGAAATGTTCGCATACGAGCTATCGTGGTACAAAGTGATTGTGGCAACGACGTACAGACTCACGATGAATTCGAGTAAAGTAGCGGAGAATTGAGTAGTGAAACGAGCTCCCTTCAGGGCTTCGCCTCCTTCAGGCTATTTGGAAATGTCTGTTTAAGGTAAAACTAGGATGAGAGCTATACGGTAGATGCAATGGTTGCCAATTGTGCCTATGACAACCAATCGCTCCATAATATACGAATTAATAAATACGATCATAAATGTAGAATTATTTTAACGAATATTTTGATGCGTCGCTTAATAAACATTAGGCCGTTACGACAATGAAGACAAAGTAACACTGTTGTTTAGCAATCATTACACCGATTTCGAGATATCCAGACTATCATCCCCGTGTAGACATAAGAGAGTAATTTTATTCCTTCTTCTTCCGCCACTGCCCAGAGAAAGTAGATTTTACGAACTTTCCCGAGTTCATAGGATCCTCCTAATACACTTTGTTGGTTAGAATGAGCACATTCTGGGGGTTTTAACATTATTTGTAAACAAGGTTTTTAACATTATTTGTAAACACAAATAATGTTAAAAACCTTGTTTCATCGTATACTGCCCATTCGGGGACACTTCAAATTGTATCCCACGAGGTTTTCTTTTTATTTCCAATAGGTGGCATTATCGGTGACTCTCTGTCATTCTAGGATTACTTTTTATGTTAAGGCTTTGAAAACGTTCTACACCAAAATATGCTGGATAAGTTACCAAAGTTGTACCAAAGTCGCTTATAAGACAAATGGTACTGACAATGTAATCCGCACTGTAAGACCTGAGGACGTTGTTTTATACGTTTTACCTTGCGTCAAATTTACCTCCATCCGTGTTGCATCGTAACGACACGCTTAGCTTTTAGAGTATGCAAAGTCCGAATAGAAGATTCTTTACAATATCGTCTAAAATAGTTTACCATCAGCTAGTGGTAATTTGATATTTCTAGATAATTCATCAAATCCCATTGACGTACCATTTACCATCAATACTAACTTGCCTCATCACTTACCATCCGAGTTGCAAGCCAAAAGGAATGATACCTCCTCTCAATTGGACGTGGTATTAAAAAAGCCCACTAGACACGGAAAACCCATGTTGACAACAAGATTTTCGACTGCGCATTAATTTGCAAATGGCACGAAAACAAAGGATGTGGAGTATGCTCTTGAATGGTTTGGTTTGTTGTTTGGGGATGACACTCGAGCTGTCGTCGTGACTTCCCAGCCGACAAACGGCATCGGGTTAATTGGACGCACGCTCATAAGCACATATAGCGACGGATGAAGACCGGTGGGCGTCGAGCGGTGGAGTTCTCACAACCTCTTACCATTCATGTAGTGTCGAAAAGCTGTATATCATGGTGGCAGCAGGGGGAGGGGGATGAGGTTGATCGCGGTGACGACGTCAACCCTGTGGCTGACCGGATAGGCAGCGCACCAGCATCCGTAGCATCAGCCGTGGCACGCGGTGCTGCTCTCATTCTGTTTTCCACGTCGTCGGGAAAATCAATATCCGAGGGTCGCAGCGCCTCTCGGGGGCCGTACGCCAAAGACGTATCTCAGTGGCACGAAAATACGTGGAGTGAAAAGCCCCGGTGGCCCAAGTGTAGCGCCCGCGCGATACCAAAAAATCAGTGAGGGTGAGGAAAGAGGAAGAAAGAGGGCAAGTACTGGAATACAACTCGTCTACGACGCCTGGAAAAATCGGGGCTGACGCGATTTTTTTTTCTTCTCTTCTATTCACGTTGAATCTCACCGCGCGTTCACATCGTGTGCTCCGTTTGTGTGTGCGCGCGCGCCGATCCCCTACGCAAGGCAGCAAAAGGGGAAGAAGAAGCCGGACTACAAAACGTGGCGACAACCACCCCACCTGCACTCTCTGTATACCAACGTAGTAAAAACCGCGCCAGCGTGACCTGCTCCTCATGCTGATGCTACCACTGCCAGCCAGCTTTCTCTCCTCTCTCACCTCGTGCTAGGAAAACGCCATTTTGAACGATCGCAGCGACCTCTTGTGCGAATTCTCTGCCTGTCACGTGTACAAACGTATACAAGGCATTCTACTTCAAGAAGGTCAACAGTTCGCTGCTTTTGTTTTCAGCCTGACGGACACTATTTTACTCTTTATGTTTCACAACCTACTGGAGTATAGGTACAGAATTAAGTCGGTTACTATTTTTTTTTCTGAATTGGCCGGTTCATATTACACTTGATTTCATGTAACGTACAGTAGTAGATACAGAATCTTCCAATGACATAGCGGAGTAAAATATTTGTCGTGATAAGAAAAACTTTTCAAAATTATAGTAACCGAACTGAATTTAACCAGTTCTTGACGAGGATAACTTATATACAGTTCGCAAATAATACTAGTATCGACGACAACAAAATCGTTTTGTTTCAATGATGTTTATTGCAAAATACGTCGGAAATTGTGATTCTTCCGAAATTACTCGACAATAGTCATTGATTATAAGAGAACGCGTGAATCGAAAGAATCTATGGGAAATAAGTGCAGAGAATTATGTAACTTAAGATCATGATATTCACTGCATATAGCTTAAAAGTTAAGCCAAACAAAAGATGACATTTAATCTATTATAATAATTTTAAGAAATACCTGGAATATAATATTTTTGTTCGAAAATTTAATATTTGGTAATAGCTGAATTTCACATTGAGTCAGAGGTAAAGGAAGACGCAGTGACCGGTCTCCGTCTTGCGGAGTAACATAAAAGCCGAAGTCTTATAGTAGTAGTCCTATAGTACGGTAACAATTTCCGGTAACTGTGCTCTGAGCTACTGTAATGATGTGACATAGTACTGAGAAGTGGTAACACACACGTAGGACCGGTCAAAGCTTTGAGTCCAGTAGTGCACCGAAAGTGTGCCACCAGCAGAATAGCATTGCTATCAGAGTCTTCGTCGCTTTTCTCACCAATTACACAGTCAAACGAACTTCACTTTGCTCCTTAACGCAGCATTTGCAGTATCCTATATCCTTCAATTCTCTTTTTTATTCCCTTATCAAAGAAGCTTTGTTTTAATTTTTCTTCGTTTCTCTAAATTTTTATCTTAAATACTCAGAATGGTCTGAAACATCGAAAATAATAGTTTTGAAGAACTGTTCGTATGTATGTTTGTGTTCGTAATCGAGGGGCCTAAATTGATACCACTATACAGGGAGGACACGGTGAAACTAGACAGTCCAATGCGGCTCCGTGAGAATTTAGGAAGCCTGATTGGCTACTGCCTACGGCCGCCAGTGCGTCTCATCCGAGCGACGACTGTGTCCCCTCGCGCCATCGGAATGGGCCAGTAAGGGTAGTGGTAGGGGCAAGGGACGTTACCTGAGCTGGTAGGGCAGACGCCAGAAACCAAGATTTATTTACTACTCGGTCTGCACGCATAGAGTGGGAACCGTCGGTTTGACGCGCAAGCGCATTTGCGCTGTCTAGTTTCACCGTGTCCTCCCTGTATGTCGTGAATTTATCAAAACAACGGGTCTATTTTTTTGTGAAGTATAAAATATTGGCCAAACCTTATTTAGCATAAATTTTATAAATATCACTTGAGGTATTCAGAAATGTTGAAAAATGGCTGTTACTTCCCATCGTTGTTTTTTATTTCACTTAAGCGTTGGGTAAAATATTTTATCGGACACTAAGGCTTAAAAAGAATCGTGATCGCTTTAATGGATGCCGGTACCAGTATATACTACTGCAGTATATACCGCTTCAAAATGGGACGAAATAATCGAATGGCCTTGTATACACGTACTTAAAGTGAACCAAAACTTAATCGATGCAAGTGTCGTTACGCTGGAGGCCCAGAGAAGATTGCAAATAAAAAAAATAACACATTTACGAATTTCATTTTCCGTCAAGATTTAATCGTGGGGAAGACAAACTGGAGAAAAAAAGCGATGGAAGAAAATAACAAGCATTATTTATATTCGTTGTGTTCACAAAATTATGAGATTGAGTTTAGCTGCAAAAAACTACAAAGCAGAACTGAAGTGGCCAGTTTTTCTTTTTGGCTTGCTTCATGTTTGTCGTAACAACATTTTTATTCTCTCGATTTTTAGGAACTCCTTAAGAAGCTTTACTAACTCATTGACGTCATTCACGTCCGAATTTTTCCTTTCTTCGCAACTCGTTTTTCATTCAAAGTTTCGTCAGTCCAAGCACGCGCGCAGTTGGACGTGGACGTTTAATCCTGTGAGCCAGTTGGCAACGAACGATCCCATTGAACGAGCTTTCTTACTCTTGCGTTTTTTGCCTTCATATTATTCTAACTTGTGCTTAAAGTGCGGAGAAAAGGAGATGGTAAAAAAATCAATGACCATTTCTCTCCTCACTCGGCGACGAAAATTAAGGAAACACACGCGAGCCGCTAAGCTCTTGAGACCTTTCGCGCTTTCATTACATCTATTATAGCACAGCGTCCACCCAAGAGCAAGTCGATTTATCGCACTCGTGGTAAAACCTCTGCTAAGGGAAATAGTGTGGGAAATCCAAGATCGAGATAAGCCTCATCCCTCGTGAATGCCTTCAACTGTGCCTTGTCACGCGACCCTCCAACCATTGCCGTGTCTTAAAAATGAATCTCATCAGTTATTCGTGAATATCACCGTCATTCACTTTGAAGATACGTTGACTTGATTCCAATTGATTCACACATGCCTGCGACAATGAATTGTCATTTAGGGACCGGAAAACGAAAGAAAACGATCTTTATCTCCGGTCTACTGAAAACAAACTGTAGTAATCATTTTTTACTATTCATAACTTGCCATCATGTTTGCCCGATATTTTTACAAAAGCTGTGCCTCATAAATTTTCTAGCTATTCGGAATATCGCGTTGCGATCGGATCAATCAGATCCGCATTAATTATAGTTCCATACGACAAATGTGGTACAATGAGTAGCTTCAATGATATGGAGGATTTAATTGAATCGAGCCGAGTAGCGTGTTCGTGGCTCTGTGGTCCCCGTTAATCAGTGAAGTGAAGCACTCTGAGGACGAAAAAAAATGACGTTCCATACGACGAAGTGTAGAGTTCCTGGCTCGAGGGTGAACGTGAGCGTCTGCGTTCCATTGGAAATAGCGCCGTGCAAACCTATAGTGTATCTGGTTGGATATATAGAGTAGAGAGAATAAAAAGAGAGAGAAAGAGAGGATATGAAGTAACGCGTGATGAAAGAAGAGGCAAAATAAGAAGAAAAAATACATTTGCGAGGAAAAGGACGCGCATTCAATAAAAATTATTAATTGCTAGACTATTAAATGCTCTTATCATGGAATATTTTTTTAAAAACGCTGCCAACAGTTTTTGGCACCGTTTGATCGAAAATCATAAATTTATGAATTTGGCAAATTCCGGATCAATTAATCATATGACCGAAATTGTACAAATTGTATAAATTATATAAATTCTATGAATTTATATTCTCCAATGTCCAAATCCAAGAGATATACGAATTCTATTAAATCTAAAATCCAAAATATTCAGGAATTATTAAGAAGATAAAAATGGATGTCCTGGGGAAAGCAGTGAAGACCAATGTCAATATCGTCAATAAAAAATAAAAAAATTGAAAAATAAAAACAAAAATTGGCAGCGGTGGGATTCGAACCCACGCCTCCGAAGAGACTGGTGCCTTAAACCAGCGCCTTAGACCGCTCGGCCACGCTACCATATATATATCGTCTGAACGTTAAGCGTTGAGATATATCGGATCTATAAATAGCTCTATCAGTATAACGTTCGACTTGTAGCGAGTAGGTTATCGAGGTGTTGAGTAAAATAATGTTCGTGTCGTTTAAGTCACTGGAAAGAAGATCCGCTTCATGTGTGTACAGAGGGATAATAATGTTTCCATCTCTTGTTGCTCGTACAGTTTTCTCTGACGCTCTGCATGTACAACCTCTCGTGGGAGAGGAGTGTGAGACCGAAACGGTCGGTGGCGGTGGTGGTTCGCGTCACTAGACAAAAAGAGCGCGCTAAGCATGTAGATGAAAAATGCAACCACTCTCCGAGCGGGTGGTGTGGCTCTGCCATTTTCTCACGTCTGACCTACCACCCAGACGAATCACTGTCTGACGGAACAAACGAGCTCAACATTATTTTCCAACGTGACGGAGGTTTGGATCGAGCCAGTGGAGTGCAAGCTTCGAGTATTTCCCCACGGAGCGTCGCAACTCGCAACAGGGTACACACGCACAAGCGGACGCACACGCACGCACGCACGCACACGCGCACGCACATGCGCACGTGCACACCATTTCTACTGTTTTTTATGCACAAGTTCAACTCAGCGATTGTATTAAAAAATTTTAAGTGTCTCGCGCTCGACATTGTAATTTCCCGAGTTCGCGCTCGCGTCGTTAATGCTTCGAATACGGATGACACTTTCGTTCATCTTTGGCAAATTTAAACTTTTCCCATTCTCCCCGTACGTCTTATTATTTGTTTTTAATTTACAAAAACAGACACTTATTACATACGCTCTCAACGTCTTAGTACTAGAAAAGTAATTACAGCATGTTGTAGCCTGACGAAGTAAAGTCAACTTCACTTTGTCCACGATGAAGGTTAGAATCTTTTGCTGAATATCCTCTATTCTGAACTGGGTCCCATTTTGGACTCAATTCATGATATCTATCTGAATATTCATCCTCAGCGCATTTTATCAATATGGTAAATTTAATGTACTTAATACATATCCTTATGAGGTAAATATATGCCCGGGTGTTTATCATGATTAAATTGACAAGTAAGTTGCTTGCTGAAAGCAATCAACACGGTCAGTTTCCTAGCCTTATCTTATATCTGTATTTCTACTGCAGCAAGCTCTATAACCACACGTCGAGATATATGCCAGCTTAAGGTAATTAGCATAGATAATCCAGAAGGGTCAGGAAGGCAGACGAGACTAAGAGGTGGCCTTTGATATGCGCACCGACATCCAAGAGCTCGAACGGAAGATAGAGCAGAAACGATAATGTTTATACGAGTTGGGATTTTGCCTGATGCAATAAGTACATAGTGTTTAATGTGAAAATGTCGAGTACATAGCGAAGTAGTAAAATTGATGGTGCACTGGAATTTTGCAGCATTAGTGTCTCAAGTAAAACGACGGGACAACAACCGATGAACACAATCTTCTGATAAATAGTTGAGCAGTCAGTGGCCGATGGTTGTCCACCATTCCAGGAGTCCTCGTCAACAGCAAACGAACAGAGAGATATAACGATAAAACCAGAGACGACCAATGGATAGTCCGTATTGACAGTTGTAGTCACCAATGATACGGCCTGTTCTACGAAACTTATCAATTTGTTGAAGTCGAACACGATGTTATGTCATTAACCTTGCTGCGATAAAGTGCCCGCAAAGCAATATGACCTGTGGGTGAATATTTTTAATGATCCGGCCTTTGGCATTATCTTAACGATCGAGACGCTAGGAAGACGATGGTATACTCTCCTGGCTTCCCTATCTGCAGCGTCGTAAATGGGACTAGCCATGGTGACTATCATGAACGAGTTGCCAGATTCGATGAATACCATGAAGTCCAACGTAAATTATAAGGCCAAGCAGTCAAATCGATTGTACACTGGAATTAAACAGAGATAGCGTCCTAAGTAAACCGATATGATTAACAGGTATTGATAACACAACAACGGACGAACACGAGCTGGTAATACGTAGTTGAGCAGTCACTGGACGACTACAGTCCAACAAGACAGAAACCCTCTTCGAGAACGAATGAGCAGGGTGGAATTACGATAACGTAGGAGAAGACTAAGGGATAGTTCATAATGGCAGTTGAAGACACGAACGATATGACCTCTCCCACGAAATTCGCCAACTTGTTGGGGTCAAACATGCTGTTATGTCATTATCCGTGCTGCGTTAAAGTGCTTGCAAATTTAACGGGCCAAGGACATCCCATAGTTCACTATATAATCTGTGGGCAACTAGTCATTGTACTCCGGGAATGGTCTCAACGATCGAGACACTAGGACAACGATATGATGCATTACTAATTCTCCCGTCTACAGTGTCATGAAAAATAATAATCACCAGTACCAATAAATCACGGTTGTATGTGGTTATCTGAGAGTCAGAACAATCCATTTATACAGTTAAATGTCTGAGATTGGTGTAACAGTCATCCTATCAAAGGTTTCAAGTAATTGACCAGTATACTTTAATTAGGGCTGCTGACAAAATAATCGCACAGTACTTACAATGAATTATAGTTTGGCATACATGTATTACAAAAATTAAAATTTATCATCCATCCGCAATTTCGGGAATCAAACGTGGAAACTATTCTACCTAATGAGACAATTTTTGTGTATTATCGTGAACTGTTCAGGCACAGTAAGGGTTAGACCACAGTGAAAGGTTAGACGGACACGTGCACTGCAGCGCCCGTGACATTTATCCCATTATGTGAGACTTAACGTTTGACATAAACAAAAAATTTCAATACGTGATCAATCACATCACGAATGAAACGATGAAAATAACAGCGTTATTTTCGACACTTTCGAGATATCCCGAATCACCAAAATTTTAGTAGAAGATAATTATAATTACTTACCGTGATGGATTGAGCCGATAACGCTCTTCAAATTCACTTTGTCCAGTTGTGTGTATTTTAACTTGGCATATAGTACATGTAAATCTACGAAGCGTAGATAAACGTGGCAAATAACGTCGAACGATTGTGGAAAATGATTGTAATAAGGGTTCGGCGCGAGAAGTTTCAAAACAAAAGTTAAGTTCGTGCGTTTCCAAGCCCCGTAATCGACCTTACTACAATAGGTGTCTGAAAAGATGCGCCAAGTTTCTTCCCCTCGGTCTGTCTATCTCAGTGCTTTCAAGTCTTCTATATGTATACTTTGGCGCTCATTTTAAGCTACCAAAGAGCCGTGCAGGAAACGTTCATTCGATGTCCTTAAATCTGGAATGGGAACAATGTCCGTATTGTTGAATGAGAATGGATTAGCTCTTGCAGCCATTAACGATTGTAGCAACGTCTTCTTACTTTCTCTTCCGCCTCTTATACCTTTTTTTTTGCTTTTGAGCACGTCTTTCTCCTATTGTTAGCACTCTTGAGGATCCCTTTAGCCACTTGACTAATTGACTTTTTCCCTTCTTCGTTTCTGTCATCAGATCTGATAAAACAGACGTGGAAATGAGGAGTGCAACGTACTGTCCTAAGAGATCGTATTGGAAAGTGTTGAACAAATACGATTTATCTGTATATCACACGCACAATGATTTCTAGTAATAGTAATAGTCGTTCATAGGTTATGGGGTTGGTAATGGGGTTGTATATAGGATTGGGTTCGTTTTCGCCGCGTCATGAATTATCGAAGATCACAGACGCTGCTTCTGTACCTGTGGCAAGTGTAACAATGAAAATACAGCGTTTTCAGTTGTTTCGAACGACCAAGCTGCGGCTACAAGCGGATGACAATAGACAGAAAGTGAAATAAAGAGTTTGAGCGAGGTTTTGGACATGGAATGAGAGGAATGAGTATGAAACAGCGTTGCACAAAGTGTCGATTGACGGTGGTCCACGAAGCATTGAATAAAATCGATATTCCTACGTCCTGACGCGCTTTCATGCATTGGTGCGTTGAACAATGTGAGCCCGGATGTAGGCATCGAGCGAAAGCGGCTTTGGGTTCGGTCATCGAGAACGAGCGACCGCGCGATTTTGTGATCTGAACGTCCATCACCCGTGTAAAGCTTGAGACGCTGCGCAAACCGTTTTTGCCCAAAAATCCTCACAAATAACTTTTCAAAATAAAAATCTATATTCTTAGATTTATTATTGAAAATTTTATATTTCTGGGTAAAATTGATTGCAGTTTCGGACCTAACGGAGCAAAATACATCAACACAGCATTTAACTAAAATTCAATTAGAAATATAATTCGTATGACATTTTCGTTCAAGATTTCAATACTTCCAAATATATATTTTGTTTTTTTTTTAACCACGCAATTTTGAAGGTGTTATCGACGATGACAAAACGCAGACACAGAATACAGTGCCCGAAAATAATAAAAGCTATTTATATTGAATGACTCATTATCGCATACATTACTTTTATACAACTCATTGAACAATATTAACTCTTGTTTTCATTATGTATCCTCGCGACCAATATTATTTTTATTTCATAACATGCGCTTCATTAATATTGCATTTTGTCGGGCTATTAAGCCGCGTACAAGTTGTGTTAATTATCGATTTTTAATCAAACTGCCTTGCTATTCTCGGCATGCCCCGACCGGACGTTTCGCTGTCCCTCGTTTCAATACACGACACGGACGAACCCCCGTTGAAATGCAGATAAAAAAAATGGGAGACAAAGAGAGAAAAACAAATTGAAAAAAATAACAGCACCGTTACTGGTAATGGTAATGCGGTGTGCAGTTGGTGGATGGTAATAAATTATCCAGTCGCAACATTCCGACAGTTGGGCGCATCGGGCAAAAAGTCGCAAAATGGATTATTAATTACGATATCACGTTGCACGTTACACGTTCCAGAGCGCGAAGCTTTCAAACGACATATTGTGCCCGTTGCAAAATTCTCTCTTGTACGCTCCGATTGTTTCACTGAGCCAGAACATTTCAGCAACCGGAAATGGTAATTTTTTCATCATTGAGTCCTTTGAATTACGTACCACAATCATTTATTCATTTACAGAAAATGAATAATACTTTTATGAAAACGACAATGTTATTTTCGGAAATCATTTAAACAGAATACGAGTTCAACAAACGAAGCGTACAAAATAAATTTTGTCGACATTCAATACTTTAATAAAAATAAAGCAAGTAGAGAAATTTACTGTTTTATTGGAAATACGATAACACAGAATAAGCTCGATGATAAAAGCCCATCAAATTTAATCTTCTATAATCTTTAGAGTGATTATTCGTATCAAAGCATTTATTTATTGGAGCTTAGACTCTACAGATTGGATAAAATATTCAAAATTTTCCGTGACTGCATATTGGAAAATAATTTTTCCCCTTTTCAGAAATAATATTATCTATGACTTGAAAAAATACGGTATTTTCGAGAATAGAGGATTGAAAAATGATTTTGAAATATCACAGAAAGCAGTGATCAATCCTGAATTATTGTAGACAATATGCCAAAGGGCTTGAAAAGAAAGCTGCTGGATTGACAAACGATACTGCTCCGCAAAAAAAATTAAATCTACGTGAGATATATATGCATTTCAAAAATCTATATTGGCCCTCAATTATTAAGACAAATATAATGTTTACGGCAGAGAACTCTCAAGCAATGTCTCCGTTGGGTATACGTGATCGCTTGGAGAAGCAAGTGTAGTCCCATGGGGACGTTGCCTGCCACTTAATGGTTACGTCCAACCGCTAATCTACCTTACCGCTAGCTGCAACCCCGCGAGGGTGGTTAGCCCCAACCATCGACCCCGACAACTACTAATTATTCTTTCGCCTGACCTCGCCGCTTACGCTACACCAGCAGTCCAGTTCAGCCCACCGTGCAGCTCGTAAACGCATCAGCCAAACTCGCTTATCCTGCGTTTCGTGCAAGCTCCCTAAGTTTATTCCCTTGTTTCTACTTCTGAATGTCTCGAATAGACCGATTAACTGTGGCTACCAAGTTGGAAATATAAGCTTAAAATACCGATACCATTAAGAAAGGTGACACAGAGATAACGTCAGCTCAAAAGCTGACTCTAAAAAAAATATGGTTAAAAAAGAGCAGTCGAAAAAATTGTCTCTCAAATATAATGATAAATCAAAAGAAATTGTGGTTTGAAAAATACATGATGTCAGTTTATTATTTTATTGTTCATGTAGTTTCACTCGATAATGATAGTGAATATTACCATTTGCACGAAAACTGTAATTTCAGTTTTCGGTGCACGGGCTTGACTTTTTTAAATTTATTTTACTGTTGCTAGGGACAATGAGAATAGGTCCTGGATCATAGATATTGAGCTTGTAAATATTCGTACAGGGCTCTCAGCTTGTAGAATATGTATAACTACGTCGACTCAACGGCGCGAAAAATGGGTCTCGGTCTGCCCCAACAAACAAACTTTGTTCCAGACAGATTAATTAACACAGAGCAGAACACTACGATGAGAGTTCAGATTCACCAGGTATTTCGAAACAATTAATTGAAATACAAAACGAAATATGGAAATTTTCGCCAGTTTTTTTATTCTCCGCACTCATTCCGGATTTCGAACTAAAATACTTCGATATAATTCTGCACAGAGTGAGATTAATTATATTTTTTTCACAGAAACGAAACTACCTAAATCCATCAGTATTGCCAAAAATTAGTCACGAATAATATCGACATAAAAAGTTCGTAAAATGTTGGTACTGCTGGCTCTCGTTATGACTCTCTGCGCCACTCAAGGGTGCTACATTTTTCCAAAAGGTATTTTTACTCATCTCGTTATAAAGAAATGTAATTTCAGGCTTTTCTTTGTATTATATTATACATCACTAAAAAAACATCAATGTAGTACAGAATTGCCATCAGAAATAACGACATGCTCTTTCTATTCCAACTGATGTGTAACAATAATAATAATAAAATCATAATGCTCGTGAATATTATTATTCTTATTAATGATTTCATGACCAATAGATGTAGATTTCCTCAATAATAATTTCGCTATATTTAAAATGTACATAAGTACAATCTAAATTATATATACCCGTGAAAAAATATTCTCATCAAACCATATTAGGCCTGATATGAAAATTGGCCATAATAAACTATATATGCCTTGATATGTCAGAATATATATATCCTTATTAATCTAAGTTACATCAGGTCTAACCAGATAACTGTATGGAAGCACATTAGACCAGACATGGCGATATCAGCCTATACGAAACTAGATCAGAATTTTTTTAACAAGCATATCTTACTATATACACCCATATAAACTTATACGAAGCCATATCAGGACATATTAGAATATACAAAATAAGGATATATGCACTTATCAAACTATATCAAGTCATATCAAGTTGATAAGGCTTGATTTGGTCTGAAATGGCAAATTATCATATCAGACTATATCAGGATATATCAAAATTAATATGAATATTAAAATGAATAATATTACGAGTCGCCATAGTTTTAATGCATTAGAATAATGCATCATCAACAATTATCATGACTTAAGATGATGTGTTACATCGACTAAGTTGCCGTGAGTACGAGGAGAAAAATGGCATTGGCAGTCGCAGTCGAGCGAGAGAGAACGACAAAAACATGTAACACATCACGTTAACAAGATAACTGTAATTATAGTTATTCATTATTATTTCTGTGTCCAAGATTTTGAAAAAAAAAATCGAGTGATGTATTCATGAGCCTGAGATTTTCGGTAAATTAGTCATAACATTAAAGCGCGTTGTGAGTGACAAACGCAGCGAATTGAAAAATTTTGATAGCCATGAACTACTCATAAATTTAGTTGATCTTGTTTCTTGTTCCAGAACTCAAAGATCCGTGTACCAAACTCAACTGTTCTCAGGGATCGCAGTGCGTCCGAAGCAGAGACGGGACCGAGGCTAAGTGTGAGTGTCTCGAGACTTGCCCGCGTCTCGGCAATCACGAAGGCTCCGGTCCCGTCTGTGGCACGGACGGCCTCGATTATCCAACTGTCTGCGAGCTGAATAGATCTGCCTGTACCCGGAGCGTCAACGTCAGTGTCGCCTTCCGCGGAAAATGCGGTGAGTACATTTTCTCCGCTTTGTCTTGTATTTTATTTAATATTTGTTCAATCGCAATATTAAATAAGCATATAGGATATTAATGCACTTCCCTGAATCGATAAGTAGAACCTGAAAGACCACTGTTTTTGAATGTCGAGCATCAAAAACTAAATTTTAATTTTTATACTTTTAATCAAAATTTTATGACCATAAATGTTTATTTTATTCATTTTATTTATTTTATTAATTTCATTCATTTTATTTATTTTATTTATTTTATTTAAAATTGACGAAGATAATTCTGCAAGGAGATCCAATTTATTCTTCGATCGTTCACCAGCAAAATGTGCATGCGAGTGATGAGGTGAAAGAATTGCCATCACGTCCCTCGACACTTTGTCACACTGGACACTCATTTAGTCGGATTGCGAATGTATCGGAGAAAATGATAGTACCAGTACGAAATTTCAAATTAACAAGCGTCGACATTGCCATGCGTAAAACGCCAAAGCTGACAAATGTCGAAAATGGCCATAAATTTTTCGATCACCCGTCCCGGCATTGAAAAAAAAAACGACCGCAAGAATGTGGTCTCTTGTTTATCCTTATTTACGATAAACAAAATCTTCGAATATTGATCAAATATTAAAAATTCCTCTAGGGAGACAAAAAAATTGTGAGATTAAAATAAAGTCTCCTGCGAAGCACGTCGGAGATAGAAATTGGGAAGAATAAAATGGGTATGTAGTAAATGCAAAATATTAAGTGACGGATATGGAAGCTACACGTCAGATCATTAAAAAAATTGATGTCTGAAGTTGGCTTTACTGTTACCTTCCGATTAATCGATTCAATATGATGGAAGAATAAGCGTGGCTCTCGTTTTCTCCCGCTCGGTTACACCTTACACTGTCACTGCACGCAGCGGATATGCCATTAGCTGATTACATTTTTATCTTCGAAGCGAGAAAGACTTTTCATACAATATCATTAATCCACGTGACGCTGCAACGTAGCACCAATTCCGTGCTAAAATTAACGAATATAAGTTTTATCTCGACGATAGATACTGCACTTATTTTGTCATTTCAGCCGATTGATAAATAAATTGATACACAACAAGCGGCAAAACATCATATCGATACACAGTTAAAATTCAACAAATAAATACAGATTCATTTAAGAAAAAAAAACAAAAACTGAATTCTAACAAGTACACAAATAATATTTTGAGCTGGAATATCACAAAGAAAATTTGTGATGAAAGGTTAGTGTTCACAGAGACTTTTCATTAAACTCGTGAAAAAATTTAAATTTATCTGCTTACTATATTGGATAATAACAATGTTAGAATGAAAATCGTATTGTGAAAAAATGTCTGAATTCGCATGAAATTCGCTGTATGCTTCATATGTGCGTACATTGTAGTGCAATATCTATACAAGATGCCGTAGTTGTTTCACAGAAGCGTTTAATCGCGTACTTTATTGAGAGTACAGTAGCCACGTATTCGCGTGAATTTAATGCCAACGATTTTGCCGCCTCCTTTGCCGGATACACGAGAGGCAAGGTCCGACCGCCACGGTGTGTTCATCCTAGGTAGACGGGGGCTTCCGAGACTATACGCCATAGTATTCTATACTATATTGCGGAGATCAAGTTACGTGCACACCGAATATTCTTGCAGCTCCTTCCACGACAGGAATACCAAAATGTAGTATAAGCACAAAAGCACTTCATACGCAAAGCTACGCCCAACTTGTCTAATATCGAAAATGGACTAGATTTTCCAGCCTTACTCGACGACTCTCGTCCAATAAACCATAATAATTGTTATCAAAACTACTTTATAGCTTCGAAATTTATTACACTAAGCTGACGTCGTTTTTTATGCAAAAAAAATGTTGACATTCTTGATTTAAAAACAAGAATATAAAAGGAGTTAATTGTATTTCGACGTTAAAGCAAGTTTTGGTCGTTAAGGGGTAGGAAATTGGCGTATAACAGGACGTCATTGTGGAATTGAGCTTAAAGCTATATAGCCGGTACAACGAGGGACGATAACAAGTCGAAATCGGCGCTAGCGTGTCCCACGCTCCTCCCTACGTTCACCTAGGCGGACAATGATAAATTAGCGGTACGAATAGCGTGGCGAGATCGGCGGTACGGGTATTAAGGTAGAGGGTGTGAGAGAGTTAGTGCAGTGGTGTACTGGTACTTGGTAGTCGTAGACCAGACTAGACTATACCAACACAGTTCCTCAACAGAACACTGGGCTGCTATTATACATCCTGCACCACCGACATATACCACCAACAGTGAATAAGTGGAGTTTCGTTGATGCCCGGAGATGTTGGAACACGATTGGAACTATAATTAAATGAAAATATAGGTATATGTAAACACAGATCGACCCGCTAATTATACAGCATACGTTTGGCGACCGCACCACAAGAAACTGGCCGGTGTCTGATTGTAGTCGGTCATTACTACTTGCTTTCGACCCAAAGCCTTACCCTGGTAGAATTATCGATCCCAATAGGATATCTTCGTTTTTTCAATCATATAATTCTTCAACGGACACTCCAGCGTTACTTTATTGATAACCAAATATTTGTAAAATTCAAATCAAAGCCACAAATGGAACTAATCCATAAAAATGGAAAAAAATGTTTTGCTAGCCCAGCAAAATATTTGCTAATATATCGACGGCAAATATTTTTTACCGTACTAACGAATTTCTTTTCTCAGTCAAAAAATATGTTTTTTGAAATTCAAAATTTGCTCCACTGTTAGAAAAGATTGGAAGTTCTTATTCATAAACTCGTCACCTAAATTTAACAAATAATTGTGGTATAGAATTCATGTAGGTACTTTTCCAGTAAAATTAAAGCAAATTATTAAAATTCAAGTACTTTTCCTGTAAAATCAAAGTAAATTATTGAATATATTGTACCATACATTTTTTTTTTAAATAGATTTTCCTTCCTTCCATGGTATGGCTTCAATCGCCTTTTACCACCCTTCCCACCCTTACTCCTATCACTCCCTGCCCGCACTTCACTAAGCTAACCTAACCTCCAATGCGTCCGCAGCCAACTTAGCTACACTGTACCGCATTTGCCGAGGGCACGGGGAAACTACGGGGAAACTGCGGAAAACCCGTACCGGTATAAACGGCCGTATACTCTTCTGACATCCCGGTGTATACACAAAAGTAACTTGCTTAAGTATAAACACCGAGGCCTCAGAAAAACGGACCTTCCGCTCACTGGCTGATGAGCCAGCCGGAACACGGCTAAGCGGTCACCGATCCAAGTTATGGCCGCAAACAATGCTGCTTAACTCGGGGGATCGCCAGAGCCGCACACCGACCGCGCAACCACCAGTATCGGTTTTATATTGTACCATACATTAATTTTACATTAAATTTGTACGCTAAATTTCATATACCAGTTTATAAATAAAAACTTCTACGAAAAGTACATTAAATTTTAGATAGATTTTTTTTACAGTGTAGGGTGCCGAAAATATTTCTTGCCCTAAAAAATAACAATTTACGGCCGGTATATTAACAAATGATTCATCTTCGTGAAGGCTTCAAGATTTCCCCATAGAGTTTTTTTGTTGAGATTCTGTTTTTTTGGAAAAAATTTTATTGAAAATTATGTTTTTTTCTTTTCTAACAACGACTACGCTGTACCGATGTATTTTTTTTCTTAGACACGAAATTGATATTTGGGCTACCAAAAAATTCATAAATTTCATCGAACAATCGTAAAAGTGGTATTTTTTTATATTTTGCATTTCCGTTAGGTTTCATCAGGATTATTTTTGTACTAATAGCTTACCTCGTTCTGGAATTATCTCTCAGTGGAACGTTTAAGTTTCACCGTTTTATCCGAACCATTGCATTTTTTTGCATCTGGGAGCTCTGATGAGAAGCAAGGAGCATAACTAACTACCCTCTTATTCCGGTTGTTTGCAGCATCATAGTCGTTTTCATAATTTCACCAGCTTCCTCATGATGGACGCAACCTTTTACTCATTTCAGGAGACTTTGCATCGTTTACATTAAGGAATGGTGGTGAAAAGAGGGGAGGAGGTACCTCACCCGCGAAAGCAGTACAAACTCTCCGGGGGTTTAATCAACCGAGTCGTCAAGACAAATGTTTGATCAGACGCAAGGAACCAGTGAGTGGCGTGTGCTAGTGAACCGGTATTTACTTAGGATTAGGAGACTTGGAAGGACCGATATGGTTACGAAGGAAAGGGTAATAGCAACTGATGGTTAAAGGACCTTGTTAAATATGTCTGTCTAAGACAATCGATGAGCTTGGTGCAATCGGATTCTCGGTGCAATCGCATCGGTTAAGAATGTGCCATTCACTCGCTCAAGCTGTTGCCAATGTCGTCGAAACAAATATAACATGTCTGGTATTCCCCTGAAGTTTGTCAATTTCTATCATAGCCGACTTTTTCTATGAATTTGCTTTGTCTGTAGCATCAATTTTCTCTTTCACATCACAAACGAACCAGATTGTACAAATTCGTTGAGAAAAAGATGGTCGTTCTAGTCGTTTCTATATCCAGGAATTTGAAAAGCCTGAATCGGAAAAATTTCAAAATCTTTGACGAAGATCCGTTCAGTATCAAATAGATCTTAATATGTCCCAATCCAATTTGGAATTTGCCGGTTTTCAATCAAAACTGGACGTGGCTAAATTTTCGGAGGCCCGACTTAGGCAAACTTGATCGGGCAAAACAATGTGGTGAACCTGGCCCAGATTCAGTTGCCATTACCGGGCAAACCTCACAGGCATCTGAAAGTATGCCAATCTATGTCGAATAGACTGAATCACATTTCGTCTATCGCACACTCAACCAGATTTCTGCATCAACATATTCCAATGATTAGTAATACACTCAGAGAAAAATATTATGATTTAGTAATAAAAATACTTAGTCCGGCAATAATTCAACTATAATGTATAGTTGCCATGATGAATAACTATATTTTATGATTATAGCTAATATAATTGTGGTAGCAATTATCAAAATGATGATAGTTTCAAAAACTATTCTAATAGTTTCAAATATGCCATTTGGTTGCATATACGACTTCAACGTTTGTTTTCAAATAAACTTGCAAGTATCGTTCATTGAACCAGGTTATCATTACTTCAACTTTAAAACATTGCAAGCCTTCCTATATGCTTTTTATCACGTGGAATCGTTGAATCACTGACATGCTTATCTCTCAGTGTACATTATCACTTTCCCTTGAAATCCCTAACATTTTCTGATTCGTACTTTCCGTCTTCAGATAGCTTCAGTAGATAGCCGTATGATTATCCTGATCAATATCCTTGCGTTATGACTTCTCGACGAGAATTCTTCATTTATTTTGCGCCAGCAAATACCAGGGTTGTGTAATCAAGACCACTGACGCGATTCCTTCGCTGATTTTATACACCTTCTTCCATCTTCATTACCCTGGGAGGAATAAAAGGTACTTTCCGGAGGTGGAGACTTTTCGTGCTAGCACCACTAGACGAGAATTTCCAGTTCGTTTCTAATTGAAAGCTTCGATCGACATGGTCGTGGACCTTCGACAATAGACGACCTTTATCAATCGACGCCAGATGCCCGGCGATCCCAAAGCCTCCGACCCTTTTGAATCATCAAATCAATAATAAATTCCTGTCATGGACCGAGAAGTGTCCAGCATAGCGATAGCGCCAGTTGCTCTTTCCTCCCTTCACAGATGCACGAACGTGGCCGTTGATGCTCCTGAGTGAAAGGGCAAGAAAGAACGGAAGGAGAGCGAGCGCAGATTTATTCGGGCCACGGGACAGGAATCTCAAGTGGTGACGAAAGATAAATCAAATTAACTCTCAGTGGTAAGGCAAGTCGAAACTTAGTGCGCGCTAAACTTCCCACAGCCCTCGCACAATTCATTCTGTTCACCCTTCCGCATTCTGTCAGGCTTCAAATTACTAAGGTATCCGATTTGCGATTCTACACAAACCCAGTCTTTCTCTGCAAGGCTAACGTCCGTTTTTCGAAGCAATATAGCAGTAAAATTTGTTCCCCTCTGACAAGTATTACTCAGATATTGAAATTGTATTAGTGATAACATTAATCTTCGTTTTTGTTTAAAAAATATATTCAAAATAGGTATTTTCAGCAGACTGAAAAGGTTTTCCTATTTGATTGATAAATTTTCATCACCTTCGATCCCTTACATTGATTAATAAAACATTGATGATTTTGATATAGAAAAAAAATATACATGTCAATGCCAATTGGGTTCCATTTTAGCTTGCAAATGGTAATGTAATAATTGGGTCGTAACGAGGCTTCAAATTACTCATCCTGTCAGGCTTCAAATTACTAAGGTATCCGATTTGCGATTCTACACAAACCCAGTCTTTCTCTGCAAGGCTAACGTCCGTTTTTCGACGCAATATAGAGGTAAAATTTGTTCCCCTCTGACAAGTATTACTCAGATATTCAAATTGTATTAGTGATAGCATTAATCTTCATTTTTGTTTAAAAAATATATTCGAAATAGGTATTTTCAGCAGACTGAAAATGTTTTCTTAGTTGATTGATGAATTTTAATCACCTTCGATCCCTTACATTGATTAATAAAACATTGATCATGTTGATATAGAAAAAAAATATACATGTCAATGCCAATCGCGTTCCATTTTAGCTCGCAAACAGTCATGTAATAATTGGGTCGTAACGAGTGTTGTTTATCACAAAACAAAACAAAACAATATATTGTCCTACTAATAACGTACGAACGCTTACAGTAGGTATTGTTCCACGAATAATGGTTCTCTTTCATCGTCCCTATTTTTATCCTTCTTTTTTGTAGTTGTCTCTCATATATCTGCGGCGCGTACATAAAAATTTCTCGATCTCCTCTCTTGCGCATAACGAGAAGGAAGTTTGCTCATCCGACAAATTTTCATTTCGCGCGTCTTATGTTCATGTCCAACGGAGCATCACCGAGACTCGTGTGAGCGCAAGAACGAAGGTGTGCCAGAGAAAACCTAGTGGTTCATGCTCCACTGTCTCGAGATAAGGGTCGGTTCGTAGAAAAAGGGATATTACGCTTCGAAAAATGATGAGCTTGACTACATTTTTGAACCTGTCTTTTTATGGAATCGTAGGACATCGACCGTCTCGACATCGATGCAAGTGCATTCATATAACCAGATAGACTTTGTAAAAGATCTACCTTGTCGATGAGATATATTTCTATTCAGTAGATCGAAGTTGCATGATTTGTGGCTAAAAATATAACGGATCGTGAGATCCTACCCACATCGATCCATTAATATCATGGCATTGATAGTGCTACAATATTTAATAAATTCTGAATAATTAGCCGTTTAAAAATTTGTGTACAATTTTTAGTGAAATACATTTGCACCCATGTACCCTGAGGAATCGGTTCAATGGGTGTTTTAAAAATAGAACGTGGAGTTTATTTGAAATAAATGAAATTTCATTTCGATTAAATAGAGCTTTTTTTAACTAATAGGATTTATTTGAATGAAACAAATTCTATTCAATCGATCTGAAATCCTATTACGCAAACGTTTGAAGAAGAAATTTATTCAATGGTCGCCCTACTAGGATTTTATTTCAATCAGATACAATGTTGTCGCATACAAATAAATCGTATTAATTTCAAATACAATTTTTTCGGTCTAAATAAAATTTTATTTATTTTGAATAGATCCATTGTTTGATACAACTAAACGGATCAGACCGATTCTCTCGGTGTTCCAATGCAAAAGAAGTAAAATTTTAAGCTAAAAAGGACCAAATAATTATTTTTATGTGTATCCATATTGAGTTTTTTCTTTACTTGCTATAATAATAAGGCAGGTACGAACATGTTCTCGCACTCTCTAAAAGTGAGCTCTCTTGATAAGAATTATCGAAAAAGCACATGTGCTGCACCAATACAAAAAAAAATTGAGCTGGAAGGGTCAAATGATTCTTTTTCTGTGTATCGTAATCACATTATTTTTTTATCAACCTGCCAAAAGTATTGGAGCAGGTAATAAAATTAACTCTCGCTCTCTTAAAATTATCCTTCTTGATAAGTACTGTTTAAATTGTACATTTGTTGCATTCTGTAATGACTGTCGTAGAAAATTGCGATATTTGTTCAACTTTTCTCGTTTCCGATAATCTTTTAGTTCAAGAATTTGTCGTGTTGTATAATATCGTGCACTTATATATGGGTCAACAAGTCACGTTCTCAATAGTCTTTAATTAATCAACGTCAAGAATAACGATATTGCACGTTTTATACAGCCCATAAACGGAGATTGAAGTTGGAGCTATTCGAGTTCAAGTTATACAACCGGAGGAAAAACTTGTTAATAAAGAATGAACGCGCCAACTGTCGCTTTCAAGTTCGATGAAAAATGCATTTTTTATCCGCAGCAGTGGAGTACTTTGTATAGATCTATATATATATATATATATATATACTTCAACGAATTACGAGAGAGGAAGATCGACTTTAGTATTTATATCGTATGAACGAATACGTTTTTCGGCTAACAATTCAAAACTTATAACGTAATTATATTTAAGCATTTCAATCAACACATTTACCGACTTAACACTTCGTTCAACCTTCTTTGGAACAAATGTTGTACTAAATGAAAGTCTATCGGTAAATTTGAGTTCTCAAAGCAAATCTTTTCTTCCATGTATTCTTAAGAATGTTCTACCAAACTGAATGAGGAAATTATTTGTCATTCTAGTCGAGACATATGAATCAATAGTAATTTGTATATTTGTTTGCGGTTGTTAACGACTACAAAAATGCATTCAGAAGACTTTTCGAGATTATACAAAATTTGGAGAGGAAAAGGGAACACATATTAAGTATATGATGCTGATCTGACCCACATTCTAAAGATAGATAAACTTTTACTGATGCTATTCTATAGATAGATTGAACGGAAGTGGGTTAGCGCGGGTATACATCAACCGGAAGCACCCCAGCCCTATTTACACGAAACCAGTCCCTCTTCGCCGTCCGCAATCCTTATACGTCTGGCATACATGCACACGCAGAGCAAACTCGAGGCCTCGCGTTTCATCCCTCGACGTAGTTACCATCGGGATTAGTGACGTCTCTCGCCGAATCGGAAGTGGCAAGATCCTCTTCAGGGACAACTCGGTGCATTACTCCGTCGGTTCGAATTTCGCGCCCCCTCGAATTTCCTGGATCCACTGCTCGCATCTGCACGTCTCCCAATCAGCTCACACCCACTACGAGCCTTCGTATATGCTGTTATGTCCACTCAAACAAAGTTAATATTAAGATTCCAGATCTCAGTAATCTGTAGTGTTGGTCCACAAGAAAAACAAGGAAAGTTAAATGTTTGTCTTGGCGAATTCTTTGGAAAACGAATTAAAAATCGGTAAGCTCGAAAGAAAGTTATAGCTTATTCAAAATTATATGTTTTGTATTTTTCACGTCTCAGGAGCGCAGAATGTAATAAAATGACTATTAAAGAAATTTATTTACAAAGCTTATTTAATCAGGAGTTTGAAATATGTTATATCTACTTTGAAACCAATGAAGCCATGTTCACCCCATAAAAAAGGAAAATATATTTTTCTCTCTCAACTCGACATTTCTTACTTCGATGTAGATTTTATAAAGTATTAAGCAGAACATTGCGAGCGTATAAAAAAATTAGCATCGCGGAACTTCACGTGACTCAATTAATCCAATTCTCTGCAAAATATTATATTGGGTTTCAAGATTTTCGAGATCCACGATACCAATTCATTTATACCCTTTGAATATTGTGCCGAATATGCTGCAAAATCGAAGGCAAAATAAAGAGTGGCGCGTTGGGGGAAAAAAAAATGTTCCCTTGTTCTTCGGTTGCAAATGGCTCTTTTGGTTCCATAGATAATACAACGTATTTTGAATTAAATAGTTCAAGAAAAAAAAAACATAACTTTTTTGTGTTTATATATATTTTTGCTGGACTTTTATTTTCTGTGATATACGGACTTGAAATTGAAACTCATTTCCAGAAGGAGTGAATAAAAAAATTTAAAACAATTCACAGATAGTACTTTCGAGCAGTACTAATATATGACCAATTATCAAACGGATCTAAGAGGGTCGAGAAAAAGTGACTACGGTGGTGGAGAATCCCTTAAATTTTATCAATGTGCTTCGGTTCGACGTATAAAAATATAAATCATCCTTATATCCCCTATGGAAAAAAAATGCTAACAAAGTATATTTTTTGACATATCGTAAATTATATAAATAACGTACGTAGTATTTTTCTTGTATACTTTCTTATATACTTGGCAATATCCAATATTTCGTCCTAACATACATTTGGCGAATATACGTAAAGTACATTTTTATACAATCGTTAGTACATCTGGCAAATATCCGAAAAAATATATTTATTTGGATATCCATACATGTATCTGGCTAATATACGTAAAGTATATTTATTTGTATATTAGTAGTATATAAAAAATGCATCAACTCATAAAATATAAAAACATGAAATCTCGATCACCTAGATTTCTTATCTCGACAAAGAATCTAAACAATTTGGTCAAATGTTCTTCTAACTGATTCAAGTGTTAAACATCTTCCTACATAAATATATAAATAATTTCTATAGAAAAAATATTCATTCACATATATTTACGAATGCATAAAATATGGATTGGGAATTATATGAAGAATATAAAAACGATATATTTTATTTCCCAAAAATATGTATGAACTAGTATACTATCGTATATACTTTGTAAGTATACTAAAAGTTATATCCGACATATTAAATTTTCCATCCAAAGTATTGTTGGTATATAAAATATATACTTTTTCGATATTTTTTCGAGTATAATTTTTTTTCCATCGGGGATATCTCTATGACACAAAAATAATGCCAAGTTACAAATTTGCAATGCGTTTCTGGTTGTAATGTTAGCAAAGTGTTGTTTTTTTTTACTCCGTTGGACGTGCTGTCGCTTTGCACAGTCTGGTGATAGAAAGAAAGCTATGCGCGTTAGGGTAATGTCGCGTAAAGTTATCGCGAGACGGCTGTGTTAGCTCGTCTACCTCTTTCCTTATTTCGCGGTTCTTGGGTTTTTTTCCTCCGCTTATGTATAGATATATATCGAAAGGGAGAGAAAAATTGTGAGAATTCCATTAGCCAAACGATCGACGCGTTACCTTCTGCTTTCAAGAAAATAGCTGATCCTCGCGACTGAGGATACTGTAGAGGAGCTACAGCCGTCTCAGGGTGAAAAGAGAAGGGTGCAACCGAAGGAGTAGGAGAGCGCCTACCTACTGGATGCCGGAGTTTAGTCGCTCCACTGGACTGTAACTGAAGCTAACCCGAGAAACACCTACACCCGCACTAAGACTATTTCCCGGTGTTACAGTATTCCATCGGAAGTTGCTTCGTCAGAGAAGCGAGCCAGCGATCCCCGTCTACAAACGGAAAACGGAAACCAACTTCCTTCCTCCTTTGCGCCAAGATTAATTCCGCAGCAATGCCATGACGTTTTCAAACGAAATTTTCTGTAGTCCGTTATTATAGAAGGAAAGGATTTTTGTTATCATGTCGCGTTAATCTTAGGAAATCTCAAAGAACCTCGGTGTCAGACTCTTCGGAGATATTAAGTAACCTCATGGTCCCTCACAAGAGGGTTTATAAGAATCAAAGTTTTCCATAGCCAGAGCAAAAAACTTGAAGAAAATACGATTTGTCTCGAAATTTCCCAAGAGGAATAAATTGTTTTTGGCGTAAACAGCAGAAAATGTTCGTTTAAATAGCCTTTTTAGAGACATTGAAGAAGAGAATAATTTTTTTTCCGTCTTTGGCCCCCCTGAGAATTCAGAATTAGCAGAATTCGGTAATTGTGACTTTTATTAAGCGTTCGCTTAAATTAAGTGGATGGAGTAATATCGGTTTTGAAATTACTGAAACTGAAGAAATAATTGTTAAAATGGCAACTAAATAAAAATGTTGGAAGATTCAAAAGTTTTTCCATGAGAAAGAGAAATGGCGTTAAAGTTTCAAGAGATATTGAAAAAATGATGAATTTTATTAATGATATCTGGGAGGAGATGCACTTGATATTATATTGTGATGGGAATATGGGTTTGCTTTATTGCTCGAGGGTTCTCTCGAGTTTGAATAGATGGAGTAAAATATACATTTCCGAGTTGTGCCATCAACACGTTTTCATTAGTATTAAACACGCGGCTGTGCTCTACTCGATGTTTGCAGATCCTTGCGGGAGCGTCAAGTGCTCGGAGCCGGAAGTTTGCCAGCTGGACTCGTCCCGGCAGCCAGCCTGTCGCTGTGGCGAGCAGTGCGGCCTCGAGTTTTCACCGGTTTGCGGAAGCGACGGTAAAACTTACTCCAACGAGTGCAGCCTCAGGCAGGAAGCTTGCAGATCCAGATTGCCTCTCAGGAAAATCTACACTGGTGCCTGCAGTTCTGGTTAGTATTACCGAAAACACTTTTTCCCTTTTTCTTTTCCTTCTAACGTACTTTTTCTTTTCACTTTTCAAAGCGTTTTTTACTTTTATTCAGAAATCCGAGCAAATTCTAAGGAACTATTTACGTAACATTGAGCAACATTCAAACCGGGAATCTCAATAAATTTCTAACTATTCTAATACTCAGTAACAATTAGAGAAAAAAATGTTCTGTTTTATAATATTCAATCAAGAAATCTCAATGAACAGTTAAATATTTTAATACTCAGTAGCAATCAGAGGAAATGATGTGCCTTATAATATTCAATCCAAAATTCTTAATAAACATTTAACAATTTTAATACTAAGTAGCAATTAGAGGAAATGTCTTTTAAAATTCAAGACAGAAATCTCAATAGACGGCTGAAAATTTTAATCCTCAGTAGCAATTAAAGGAGGAAATTGTCTGTCATATAATATTTAATATTCCATTTATCATTTTCTAATATTTAATATCAATCAATCTTCAATATTTGATAGTTTATTAATATTCAAAATATAACCTTTGGCGGCTTCCGAATATTATAGGAACAAATCCGTGCGATGACGCGCAATGCAGTCCGGTTCAACAATGCGCCATAGATAAATATGGCATCGCTAAATGCGAATGCGGTCCAGAATGTGAACCAGTTATGAGACCAGTGTGCGCAAGAGGTGGGACGACTTACACGTCGCTTTGCGAGCTCAAATTACAGGCCTGCCTCACGAAAACAAATATCGATTTGGCGTATACCGGAAATTGTGGCTCGCGAGGTCCCTGCTCCGAAAAGGTTCGTATACGATTTTAATACGAATGCCTTCAACGCTAATTTTATCGAATACATTGATGCATTCATCATGACAGTTAATTTTAATAATTTAATTTGTTCTGTTAAACATGGTTATTCGAAACGTCTAACTCAATAACAATTCGTGACTTGTCGGTGGGCCGAAATTACTTTACTATCGTGAAAATTAAATTTCACGAACATTATTTCCAAAACATGCACTACTCCAAATATCGTTTGTCCGAATTAGAGAAAACCAGTCTCCTCAAAGTGATGAAAATTAAATGGTGCTGTAATGTCACATTCGGAATATTTGAGCATTATAGAAAATACCATTGAGCAATGCAATGCTATACATTTTCATAATTTAAATATTTTTTGTAGCCAATGTCTTCAGTGCTTATATTTTTGTAACAAATTTCATGAGTGCAAATATTGTTCGTAGTCAATTTTATCGGTGAATATATTTTTCCTTCTTTGCATTTAAGACAGAGTCTGTTGTGAAGAAAATTGAACCAGGCAGAAGCAATTTCGTCTAATGGTGAAAATTAAACTCTCCGCTATGCATAAAATGTTTCACTTATAAGGCTCGTTCAGTGCGCGAATTTTCATAAAAGTACAAAGTAAAAAATGTATTATTTCAGCACTAATTAGTTTTTATTTCATTTTCGTAACTCCGCTACCTTCAGCTTTTTTGAAGTGTCGGATAAAAGACGATTTCCTAACAGCTAATGGTGATTAAGATTGACTGTGTACCTACATAGCGTGAGGAGTCAGCACTCGAGAGAAAAGCAGAAAAAAAAACAAAAATAGCACGTTGTTATTAATTGGAAAGTAGTATGCGGCATTGCTGAAAGGTGGACTCGAGAAAGTGCTTCACCACCCGATGAATATTATCGTCGCGATTTCAAGATCGCGTGAATTCTCGAGTATCAGCTAGAGTCTGTCTCAAGAGTGCAGAGAAACGGTGTTGCTTGTTCGGGTCGACTCGTTGAAGCGAAGACCGCCAGTCGTACCAAAGCCGCTGGCCCCTAACGATGAGCTTCGCTCCCGGAAACCGTCTTCGCTTTGCCAGTCTCTCTTCTCTGGGCCAGACTCTTCATTATTGAGGTGCTCCGCGAGACGTGGATGAAATAATGAGGCTCGATAGTCCCGGGAAAATCGAATTCGAATGCAAAATGAGAGCCGCTCGGACCGGCGTCCCCGGAACCGAGGTATTTCCTAGCCAGAACTCCCCGCGACTTCCAACCCTCCTATAACCCTCAGCAACCGCTTCCTCCACAGTGATTTATTCGTCTCGACTTCACCGCTCGGCCAACACGTTGTAAATTCACTTGGTCTGCGTTCATCGTTATTTTGGTAGACAATAAAATCGCTCGAAACAATTTCTCCGTTCGATTTCAAGAAGCACTCTTTCATGGAAACATCGATCAAAGATCCTGTTCTTTTTTCGTACTTCCTCATTCGAGATATTCTTTATATATGCAGCATAAGTTAATCTGCAATTTCAGAATAAGAAAAATATTGATAACCACCTTGAAAAACATTATATTAATATTGCGGGCGATCGACAAATTACAAACTAACGTAATTTTTGCTTCATCATAGAGGAAGCCTTGTTTTCGTAAACATATTTTTTTTTAAGATTCTCATGTTAACATACTCAGAATCACCCAAAACGCCGAGGAAAGTGGTCTAGAAAATATGTTTGACTGTGTACGTGTGCTTGTTCGTGCGCGTGTGCGTATACGTGTGCGGCGCATGCGCGTGTGCGTGCGCATGCTCATGCGGGTGTGCGCGTGTGTTTGGCCCAGACACCGAAAATTCAATTGTCCATAACTCACGAACGGTACGATGGATTGAGCTTTAATTTGGCACGCAACAAAAGTGTTGACTCCTCTGTGATTAACGGAATTTTCAATTGAATGTATCAACGTATACAGATTTCATGGAATTTTAAATTTCTCAAAAAAATGTCGTGATCGCTCTAACTTTCGCAAAAGTCCGCAAATTTAGCTAAATAGTTCTTTATGAATGATGACACGTTCAATGATGTTTGGTGGCTAATTCCAGCGGAATCGGTAAAGCGGTTCCAATTTTATAGAATTTTGAATTTTTCGAAAAAATAAAATAAAATATTTTTCTCTCAATCACGTCGAATCTCAACAAATGAATCAGAATGTGTTCAGTCGAAAAATACCATACAGCCCTGCTACGTACGAAATTTACGGCGTTTTAATTTTTTAAATAAATGTACATTTTCGTTATAACTTCCGCAAAAGTTAAGAGAGTAAGATAAAAATTTGTACCCAATCAAAATTCGATGTGACGGTGTTTTAACGGTGTTTCATAGCTGCACACAATATGGATAATTAAAAAAATAATAATTACGAAACAAGAATTTCCAAATAAATAATCGTGGAGACATGGAGAAAAGCAGATATTGTGGAAAAGGCAGATCAGTCGTTGATGTTGTCGTCGTCCTCCTTGCAGCTTTTTTTCTATTCGACTAATACAAAGTTTCTGTAGAAATGTAAGAAACATGACCATTTTTTGTTGGAGGACAAAATTTATAGGGGCAAAGAAAGTCTATTTCCTTCTTTTAGTAATAACCACACGACCTTAAAACGTATTTGCGGCCTTTTAGATTAACGATTTCTTGAACATAGAATTTTTATCTTCACTAATAACACATTCATGTAGAGAATTGGTGATTGTTATTGCAGCCTCGTAAAAATTTCATAAAAATGGTGTAGAAGTGGGTCTAATTGTTATTGCTTATAAAAAACGGACCCGTGGGAAATGTGCACATTTGTAGCGGAGAAAATATCTCGAGGATTCTTCCGAGTAGAGCGTACGTTTGATTCTTTTTAATGAATCAACCCCTGTGAATATATGCTTGAGTGTATTTTCATCATTCTCAACAACGGAGAATAATAAAAAACAAAAATAAATGAAAATACGGAGAAATCCACTCGAAAATATTTCACCAGACGTTTCTTACGAGGTCGCGAACATGAATAGAAAACATTGAAACTCCTTTGGTCGGCACAACGAATGAGCGCATAGGAGTCCCCCCCCCCCCCCCATTCTTACCCCTCGCACCGCCATCGCTATCGTGAAATCACGGAGTTGAAATTCGTTGTACCATGAATATATTTCGGGAACGACGACTCTGAGCTCTTCCTACGACAGAGGCGACATGATTTAACCGACTAGCGGCTTTCGATGAATGTATCCAAGTGGAATGTCGGTAACGTACGAAGAGCAGCAAGAGAAGAGGCACCGAGCTCACGAGTGCAAATACACACGCAAGACTAAATGACGCATTAATTCCACTGGCGGGATCCACCAGTCGGCGAATTCGCAAGAGAATTCCGACTTTCATTTTACATCACGACAAATGGTCAAATACAATTGAAGCCAGCTATGAATAGTGCATACGTTCGGTATACGGGACAAATATCCACCATACAGAAAAAACGTCAAATGGAGCTTTGAAATTTCAGTCTGCCACCAAACTTGTGATGATTCCATTATATTCATTCAATTTTGGTATATAAAATCGTTTGCAATGGAACAATTCTGTGAAGAAAATCTGTTGAAATATTGTCATAATCTACATATTTTTATGATCAGATGAATCGGTTGATACATGGGATGGGTATCTTTTTCTTGCGAAAGGAGAATAAAATGCTTATTATCTTGTAGCGAGGTCTTCAAATGAAAAGTATTGCTTGTAAATTATTCTTGGAATTAGTGATGATCATAACATACGTTTATTAAACAGATAACAGAAAACCGTTTGCTATGATTATATGGGATCCGTTGAAGACCACATATTAATAATGATGATAATCCTCATAATGAATTAATAGAATCAGTTTGAAAGAAATATAATGGTAACGACGCGTATTGCAACAGTGTCTTTTATATGTGTAATCTGTTGTAATTTAAAAAAGTAAATTATTCATTTATTAATCAATATCGTATCGCGATAGAGATTTTCAATAATAAAAATTGACTGAATACGGAACCAGAACTTTGCCAGGAGCTCAGGAAGCTTTGTGAAGCAGGAAGCTCCTGCAATGACGAGAAAGAAACATCCATCCATCTCCCAAGTCTGCGGGAAAAGCAAAGACACAAGGGAGCTGTTCGGGCTCACGAGAAAGAAGCTTTTCGACTGGAAATTGCATTTAGAACTTGTCGAGTATAACTGTTATGAGATACGCGTGACGAACGATGGCATCTGGGTACTTGACAACGCTTGATCGATCACTTGACTTTGGACCAGAAAAATATAAAAATTCTCAACATACTGGATACAATATTACATTTGGAGTTAAAAACCTTCATGAGTTCATCGAATAATTTGTTAACAGTTATTCGCAGCGTTAATTTCATTTCACTCGTCCTTCATTATTCACAAATAAATGATATATCGAAAATTCATAATATTCCACGTGCATTTTATGGAAAAAAAAATAAAAATTTCGTTAAATAAATTCATTCGTAAAAAGTTTTTTTAGTCGTTGGAAAATTGACGAACATTAAGTGGAATTAAATGCATTTTCAATACATTACGAAGTAAACAATAGTTTTGTTTTGAAAATATATGTAAACCAGAATGCCAACGAGATTTTCGATCCGTGTCAGTGCATTCAAGCTCCTCTCAAATATTCCATCGATTCTTTGCAGTCCACCATTTTAAAGATATCGAATTTGATCTTGATGTCCTTCACAGATCTGCCAGTGGGGTGCAATTTGTGCTGAGAATGGTGACGTCGCGACCTGCGAATGTCCTACGTGTTCCGTAGAATTCCATCCGGTTTGCGGTGACGACGGTATCAGCTATGGGAACGAGTGCAAGCTCAGACTAGAAGCGTGTCAGCATCATCGGGAAATTCGGGTCCTTTATCAAGGACTTTGCAGTGAGTATAGTAACAAATAATTATATTTGAAAAAAAAAAAACTTTCAGATACAAAGAAAATGTTAATTAAATTTTTATTATAGTCGACAAGCATATCACTAATCCATAACCGAAATAATTGATTACTGGTTTACGTGCGAAAAAAAATCCTACAGAAATATTGTGGATGAATTCTAGTTTTCCAACAAACAAATAAAAATTCTGAAGGATAAAAAAAATTCTATAGCCATATGAAATGTATAAATTGCGTTAACATGTATGACAAAATATAGACAACAAACGGAAACCACTTAGATTAATAAGAAATTACAATGCTAACCTTCTATAGCATTTTATCGATTAGAGGAAACGTAATACCCCTTTCGTATATATTTCGAGGAGCGACAGGGTAAACTAAGTATCGACCTGAACATACAAAGTGCTGATATATATAAAAATAGCACATCGAATAACCTTTTTTAAATCTCCTCAAGCACCTGGCCTGTGCAAGTTTACTTATTTCCAATAACTGTATTTCTTTCTTGAATCGCTTTGTAGATTAAAACATGGTTTCATGCATATTACGGTGCAGGTGACTTTCGTTCTCGCAGCAAGCGCGATGAGTTGTTACCCTAAGGCATGCATGCTGCATATGCATGCAGTAAAGCCCGTTTCTCTGTACTACTCGTAGTTGGGTCGCCACTGAACCTAACGAAAAGCGGAAGGAGTACACCCCGTCTGCATATCCGTGTGCAAGTTGCCGACTAACCACCGTACTACTCGCATCCCTCCGGAGATTCGCGACGGATTTCAATGAATTCCAAAGATAACTTTTGGGCTTCCATTTTGACGACCTAACGCGTGCTGTTTCCTCGTTAAAAACACTGCGCACATTTTATTTTCACCATAACTTGGCCGATGACTTCATCAGGTACCGATCGTACCAATCGGTTATACACCCGCATAACAACAATGATCAATGCATAACATGTATTGATGTTATATCTGAAATTTTCTATGAAAAGATTCTTATTTACAAGAGATTACAACATTTTTTAGCTGTTTTCAGAGGAAGTTCGATTAATTTCCAATTGAATTTTAGAGGAACTTTTGTTAATTTGTAGTTTTAGTAATGGTTTATTCTCTGATAATTTTTATTCAGTTTGTAGTTTACCGATTTTTTTCCATTTTTATACGATTGAAAACCCACAAAATTGTGTAATTTTGTAAAATGATTGACTAACCATGATTTATAATTTCGTGGTATAAGAAACAATAAAAAATGTCTAATCATGCAAAATGTACAATCAACTCAAATTGACGGTCATAAAAATAGAATAAAAAATAACGCAGTATTCAACAAAAGCCTATTGAAATCATATACTATTGATTCTTAGATTCATTTTGAAAAGATCATAAAAGTTTTTTGAAGGTGGGGTAACTCATAGGTTTTTTCCTTCGTCATACAGCCTTCTCGTGGCCGTGCTACCGATGCGAAGATAATTTTCTGCGAGGGGGTTGCAGTTATGCAAATATCGCGGAATCTTTATTAATGCCACTTTGAACGTCGTTGGGGGATGAAGAGTATGGGCTTGACGACGACGAATAACGAGATAGGAACGAACGCTCGTTGCCAGACAAGTGAGACTGAGAATAGCGTGGGGTTGGCTTGCACCCTACTAACAGCCCAGTATAGAAAAGGGGCTGAAACAATTTCGCGTTGGCCTCGCGCGACATCCCCGTCACGGTGGGAATGAGGGATAAACCTCTCGAAAAGCCCGGTTAGCTGGGGTAAATCGAGTCAAGCTTAGTTCAGCCCCTTACTTAACTTGTACACGAAATTACACGGACATGCTGATTCAACTTATCGAATTTTTTACAGACCTGAATGATGCGTCCCAATTTGACACGATTGTCTATTATGCAATTGATAATTGATTATCTCTTCGATTTATATTTTCTAGAGGCGTCACGAAATGAGAAACAACCAAAAATTTAGTGACACGTTCCTCGTGTACTTAAATAATTTCAACATGTCTATTTTTACGTTGCAGATGGCTGCGAAAATAAGAAATGTGAACACTACGGTAAATGCGAAAGTGACAGTTCTGGTGAGGCAAAATGCGTCTGTCCGGACAAATGCGATGAGCCGGTAAGTTTTTTCGCGAGTAAATATTAACCACTAGGTACGGAAACTAGGCCAACATATGTATGTCACAAAGCATCACTTTACACTTTTTTCAATGAGATATATAATAGTGTATTCATGGCATAGCTCACGTGATTTGAGAAACATTTTTTGAACTCTGTATGTTTCAGTCTTTACATTTACTTATTGAAATTCTAAAAAAAGCTTTAACGGCGAAAAATCATTGTTGTATCGACCATACCAGTCATTATCAAATTGGTAGGATGGTGTGCATACCTCGTATAGTGTTGACTGTAGAAATGACGATATCGCTGCTCGTGGTCGACGTATAATTTGCGGTGAAAGCACGGAATCGCGGACAAGCAGCAGCTGCAGTTTCAAATTTCAATTAGAACTAATGAAGCCGCCAGCGCTATCATTGGTCCACTTGAGTTCCCAACTACTTGATATTAATAGACCTTCCAAGTTTCTAGGATGTCAGCAAAAAATGAATCACCGACAATTATCTCGTAAAAATAATTTTGTAAAAAAAAATCTTTGAAGTGTGGATTTATGGCCTTCGTCAAAATATCTTTCACGACGACCAGATTCAAAAAATCCTCTTTCAACACTGACGGAAACTCGAATTTGTATATCAATCATATCTGTAATTTCAGACAAAGGACAATGAGGCCGATACAAAAGTGTGCGGCACTGACGGTGTAACTTATTTAAGTGAGTGCGCCATGAAAAAATCCTCGTGCGCCTCACAAAGTCACATTGCTGTAAATTATAGAGGCGACTGCGGTAAGTTGAGCCTTATTTTCGAGCTTAATTCACGAGTTTTTAGTCCCAATGAGTCTACGTTTTTCTCCAGACATGTAAAAATGAATGGATTAATTTAAAGAAAAAAGCAGATAAATCACAATGAGAGTTCCGAAAAAAAAATGTTATAAATGTTTGCAGAACTTTGTGCTAATGTGGAATGCGAACACGGTTCGCGTTGCGTAGCGGGCAATTGCATTTGTCCGAAAACCTGCCCCGAGGATGCAGGCGAAACGGTTTGCGGAAGTGACGCAAAAACTTATCGCTCTGAGTGCGAATTGCAACGTGCTGCATGCGAGAGAGATCCCAAACTTCCGGCGCTTCACGTCATCTTCTATGGTGAATGCGGAGAGAAATTCGCTGTTGCCGCGTTGAGTAAGTTTTCCATATTTTCCCCTCCTCACAATCCTATCCGATAAAAATTTCGGTTTGATCGTCACGGACTTAAAAGTTTTCATTGATTTATATGTCATGATTTGAATAATTGTATATTTATACCGCTAACCGTCTCTTTCAGACACATCAATATATAATTCAGTCTGATTTAAGACTGAACAAAAATGTATGAAGTAACAATAAAAAAGTATCGTTGCTTCTTCGACACCTAATAAATTATCATGGAGTATTTGGATCATAAACTTTACTCCATATATTTTCTTCATCTTAAGGAAGATGTTCCGTGAGCTATATTTTTTCCCGTGTCGACGGACAAATTAAAGTTGAACCTGACACTTAATAACTAGAGCGAATGATTTTTTTTTGTCAACATTAAATTTGGGGCATCTGGTTTCTTCATGAACCAGATTCGAGGTTTTTCCACACTTGGCGTGATTCGGATCAAAATGTTTATAGAATTGCTCTCTATTATGTTTAATTATCTTTACAATATTATACTACTTCAGATAAAGTACATGAATTTTTTTAGAGGGTCTTAGGGCAAAATTGCCGACAGATTTATAAAATTTTAAAATAATATTGGCATTTTGCAACAGTGACTATCAAAGTTGTAACTATAAAATAATCCCTCCTCTTAACTGGCTTACAATAATGCTCCGAAGAAAATGAAGAATCGTACATTGCAATTCTGTGAGCACTTTATTAAAGATCACGGAAAAGTTTTAATGACCTAGATCTGGTTTGCAAAGGAACCAGTTATTCTAACTGGCTTTCGTATTGACAAAAAACTTTATTTGACAACCAATGGATGGATTTAATAGACATTTTTCTGTCAACTGAGAAAAATTACGGCAAGGAGAGAATCTTTATTTTTAGATACTTTCCTTCACAAAGTAAACTGACCGGCCATTCGGCCAGGAAAAGTTGCATTACCGTTTATGCCACGTAAACTATAGCTTAGTAGGGGCTTAAATCAAATCTTGTCCGGGACATAAAGCAATATAGCTTGAGTATATCCCATTGGGGGGGAGATACATAAAGCTTTTGAGCAGATCCGTGTTCAAACTGTCTCGCTAACTTTAAACCGGGCCAAAGAGCTTCGCACTAATAGCCGCGGTGTTCTGAGCACTAACCATTAACCACGACGTTCGCCTCATCGCAGCGACCATGTCCACACCAGCGGTAACTCGGCTTCCAACAACCATAGCCGAGGTGACCAGCACTCAGGAACGCGAAGCTTGCAAGGACATCCACTGTGACTTTGAGGCCACCTGTGAACTTGGACCCGACAAGTTTCCCAGATGTAGCTGCAAATTCGATTGCGCTTCGGTACCACCTGAAAATGCGATACCAGTCTGCGGCAGTGATCTCAAGACCTATCCTTCAATATGCGCTATGAAAATGGAGGCTTGTCAAAGACAGCAGGAACTTAGGCTGCGACCCTTGGATCTTTGTCAAGGTTCGATGTCCAAACAGCGTGACGATAATTAATAACGTTAAAGCCCCTTATCCAGACCGTACAAAAACTTATATCGGTCGCAAACTTCTGGCTTTCCTGTCACTTGATTAGAAGCATCATCCATAGAACCGACTGGGCAATAACTTTTGATTTAATCAATTTATTATTTGACTTGCCTTTGCTTGTTGTCAACTAATCGCACGAAAATTGGCCCGCGTTTAAACTTGTATATTTTCAATTGCATTGTTATAATGATAATAATAATTTTATTGAATCAGGCATGGAGGTGAAACCGTGCAACGGTGATGCACCCTTAACGGACGTCGATGGCAAGGAATACGATTGCGGAAGTGGTCCCAATAGACGGGACTGCCCCAGCAATACGTACTGCCATCAGACAACACGTTTCGCTCGCTGCTGCAAGAAAGGTGTCACTTTTTCCTTGCACATTTTGTTACAAATGTAAATTTGCGAACGTCGCTAATGGCTGGATATTTTAGTTCAAGGAATTCAAGTGATCAAGTGCTCAGATTCGTGGCACGGCTGCTGTCCCGACGGAAAAACCGCCGCTCTTGGACCAGACGGTGCTGGATGTCCTAGTATGTGCAATTGCAATCGTTTGGGTAGCATATCAAACACCTGCAATCCTGAGACTGGAGCCTGCGAATGCAAACCCGGAGTTGGCGGTCTTAAATGCGATAGATGTATGCCGGGCTACTGGGGTCTTCCTAAAATCAGTGAGGGCCATCAGGGATGCATACGTAAGTCAAAGATGTCACGTTGTCGCAATTCGTAGGCATCGAATTCCAGGCTTGATCAATTTACGTGACTCACAACTTTACATGACATTTCAGAGTAACTTCGATTTCTTTAAATTAATGTTATACTCATCGTCAATTTGTTACAATCTGTTTATACAGCTTGTGGCTGTTCCCTGTTCGGTTCGGTGAGAGAAGACTGCGAGCAGATGTCAGGACGTTGCGTATGCAAACTCAACATTCAAGGGCATAAGTGCACCATCTGCCAGGATCACAACAAAATCTTAACATCCACAGGATGCTACGCAGGTATTACAAAATACTTGGTATACTGCTTGACAAAATCGACAAGTTAACCGTTTAATTTAATTCAGCTCTCATGGACTCAGTCAATCCTTAACAATGCTTGGCTTATTGTTGGCTTATACTCGAATGTCGATAAATGGGTCATTTAAGGTTGAATTTAATTTGCGTTGTTCTTACTCGACCCTCAATAAGGTTATGTTACGACGATCAACGGTAGGACATGGCACTAGCTTGGTCAAGTGCGCGAGAGAACCCCCAAAGCCAATTTTTCCAAATGGACAAACAAATTGAAAATGTTTTTTCCTCCACAATTCATTTCATTATCACCGGCCGTTAATGTCATTGACTACTATTGGAAATATTTCATGCTTTTAGCAGACACGAGCCCGTCAATTGCTACGAACTGTAACGAGTTGGAGTGTTACTCGGGCGGTCAATGTTCCGAACTCGGCGGACCTCATTGTGTTTGTCCGTCAGCTTGTCCGGCGGATTTGCCATCAGTGCCAGTTTGCGGAAGCGATGGACAGACGTACGACAATGAGTGCGAACTACGTTTGTATGCCTGTCGTCATCAGGCTGATGTGGTGACGCAGGCCTTTGGTCATTGCAGAGGTGGGTTTACCGAGCGTTCGCCTTACATTCCGCTTTACATTCTACGCTACTAAAAAGCCAAAGGAGAGGACAGAAAAAAACCATCGACAGGAGCGGCAACACCAGTAGCAGCTCATTCGGTGCATTCGATTTTTCAAGCATCGCGAAATAATTGATGATTATATCGGATCAAGTCAAGCGCTTCCATCTATTTACCATACTAATCGGACTAATCTAGTTAAAAATCGTTTCAGGCCTATTTATACCTTCTCGTCCATAGGTATTACTGCGATTTAGTCTCTTATACCCTGTAAAATATGTTGTAACGTGTACGTTGTATATGAGAAACCGTATTATGTCATAAGCTTGAAATTAGGACAGGCTGATATCAGTCAACCAATACGTTATCTCGTAGAGGTTCTCGAGATACGTTTAGTGACCAACAATTGTATTTTGACAGAGAGATAATAAAACTCTTAAAGTTTTTACCCTATATTTCTACGGTTTTTTGTGTTCATGTATGTGCTGCTTACCCTTAATTTATTAACTTGAATACATAAGCAGATATGCTGACCAGGCACGGAATGAACTTTGATGTCGTAGGTAAATCGTTGAAAGTTCACAACATTAACTCGACGAACTGATCTTCAAAGGAACGTCTTAAGTAAATCACTGGGTTCTTGGCTTGCTGAACTCGACGTCGCAGAACCTTCAAAAGAACCAGCTCCTCTCGGGAAAGGCTTTGCCGGACACTGAATCATTTATGTTCCTGTAAGCATCATCAAGCCTCACTCTGTGCTGACGCTTTGCTTTCAAGAACAAACTATATTTCGATGGACATCACTCTTCAGCCTGAACATTTCGTGACCAGGCAAAAGTAACTTAAAGTTTCTAGGTTGGACGTGCGTCCGATTATTCTTATCTTACATTTTGTCCTTTTTCTTTCTCTTCATCTATTTCGGTTGAGCATAATAAGGCCATAAGCTCATGAAAACTTGCTTCAACTTGAATTGATATCGTTAAAAATGTCAGTTTCATTTTCCATTGTGTGCTTTCAAAACACTCTAAAAATCACGTTACAGAAGTCAATTAAAGTCTCGGTGCAATTTTGTCAAAGGGGTCTTGTGTAAGTAATGGTAAACTAATTTTCGATGAGTCGGAAAAATGCTTAACAGTGGCAGGAGTTTGTTCGAGCGAATTCACAAGGAAATTCATGTCGGTTCGTAACTCCGATTAGCGAATTGTCGTTGGAAAAGTTTGTTCCCTAGACAACTCGTCGAACCAACAAAACGGTCGTGAAAAAGTTAGGAAATCACTTGGCTACTTGGTCTCGTTCGAAGTCAGGGCTATGCAAAAAATCGCTTGGGTGGAATCTATTAAACTTAACTGGCAATTCCTTATTTTCGATTGCAAGAGCGACAGAGCAAAACCTGGTGCGTCCCTCCGCGCTTTGCCCAACGGGCCTCGAGTCAATCTCTTAAAAAGTTTTTCCCGAGACTTGGACCGAGCCACGTCCTTTTGCAAGTTAAACACAAATTAGATTACCCCCAGGGCAGTTTCGGGGGTTGGGAAGCTGCTCGCAACAAGGAACTGCAGCAACGTTGGAAACCTCGGCATCGCCGAGTGACATGGGGTTGGGATCCACCATCCCAGTTCTCTATTTTCTTTTCACTCAAGATTCGAGCGGTACCGACGCGACTTTACGCCCGTTGGTCGTGTTGGTTCTGAGAAAAAATGAAACCGAATGAAAGACGCACATTATTTTAGAATAAATTTTAAGTATCTATGATACCTAAGACTAAACTCAGAAGTAAAAAGGCTAGCGTGAAATTTACCTGTATTGCATATATCAGAAATCTCCCGATCAGAAGAGCCTGAATTTCCATTTTCTTCCGTTCCAACTTTCAAAATCAATTTAAAAACTACAAGATTCCACAATCCTTAATTTACCATATGCCGTTATGAAGTTTAAACCACTACGAAAAAGACAAGCATAATTGAGACTCACTACGCCGTCGTTTTCAATATGTCAATAATCTTAAAATCACTTCCAATCGATTTAAAAGAAAAGAAAAATTTCAAACACCTCCATGTATGCAACACTAGTTATTCTACAGGGGGATAAAATGGAAGAAGGAAGTCCGAAAGGCTTATCTTGAAATTTCGACCTGTCTTCAGCGCACTTGGCAGTGTGTAAATAATGCATGACGTAATTTGTGGCGAAGCGACGAAAAAAGAAGAAGGCCGTCAAGACCCGGGCGCAAAGCCCCATGTATTCCTGGTGGCCCGACGGCTATCTATTCCGCCACGAAAAATAGAAAGCTCCGAAAAACGTTTTCCTTCTAAAACTCTACCCGTAGTGGGTACCTTTGATCTCGTAACGCCCCAGCGACTATATGCACTATCATCCGAAAGAAGACGAGGAGCTAAAATGTTAGACATATCGTGATGGTGGTAATAAAATCTCCAGTGTTACGCATTAAGCCAGAAGTTTTTATCACCTGCTTTCTCAACAAAATATTATTCTCAGTTAAAAAAATATTTGAAATATCCTATCAACAAAATTGGGAAATGACAAAAATTAAGATTTTTCTTCTCAAATTTCACTACGAAAGAGGCGTCGAATGCACAATCTGTCTTTGCATATTATGGTGTATCCGTATTTCTTTATGACATCGCCCCAGTAAGTTAATAGCTATGAAATTGCAACACGAAAAAAAAAACGGCAATTTAATATGAGAAGACAAAGAAATGTCTAGATTGTTTCTGAAAAATCTTACGTTTCAAGCGTCATATGACATTGACACTAAGATTCCTACGCAATAGTTTTATGGACGGTAAAATTGAAGGCCATTCTTTACCGGTTCCGTCAACAACTATTGAGAAATATAATTAATCCCTCCAAATATCTTCCGCTCAACTAGAATATTTTTCTGTAGGTTCTCTAATCAGCACTTAAGCTTATATCAAATCAACAACAAAATGAAAAGTGTCCGAATAAGTAATAAATATATATTATATAAATAAGATTTACATATATATATAAATCAGCGGCTGAACCAATACACAGCCTCTTTAATGGGTTAAGAGACTAAATCTATATAGTACCTTCGAGCATTATCATCATTTACATATGCCAATAACGCTGACACGCCAAAGCTGGAAACTAAACAAAAAATTAATCCATTGCAGACGATCCTATGGTCAACACAGATTTTCCTGTCAAGAGATACACGGCAGTCCAGTTCACGCAGCCGGCTGCAGCGATATCCCCATTGTCCAAGTCAACGAGGCATCTTTTAGGTCCTGAACCCGATGCTCGTTACTATTACACGCATCGCGCACAGCCAGAGCCTATAACCATTGATCGTGATAATCTTAAGCACGGTAATAACACGAACATAATCATAGCCATTCTATCATTGATTAATTGAGCGCAATAGACAAATTAAAGAAAATCCATTTATGAATCTCCTGTATGGCAGGAGTCGCAGCTGCTTCCCGGCCAACACCAGCAACTATCAGAGTAGTCACAGCTCTTCTTGGTGACCTTTGCAACGAAAACAAGGACTGCTCCATTCCAAACAGCGAATGTGTTAATGGTGGATGTACTTGTACCGATGGATTTGCAGAAACGAGCGACAGACAAGAATGCTTTGGTAAATTTGAATAAGAATTTTATTCTATGTCGACTAAGCAGAGTATTAGATACATAACTGAATTTTTCAATATTCTATACAGTGTAAAAAGAACTATCTGAATGTTATACAGTTTTCATTCATATATTAGTATTTGAAATTTAGTATGCAAGGGTAATGTAAAATTAATGTATAGTACAGTATATTCAATAATTTACTTTAATTTTAACGTAAAAGTACTTAAATTTTGATAATTTGCTTTAATGTTACTGAAAAGTACATGAATTCTATACCACAATTGTTTATTAAATTTCGGTGACGAGTTTATGATAAAAAAACTTTCAATCTTTTCCAACAGTGCACTAGTTCTAGATATTTATAAACTGATATAATAATTTTATTATACAAATACAATGTAGAAGTAAGATGTGGTACAGTAATTTCAATAATTTTCTTAAACCTTACTATAAACCTATATTTATTTTTTATCACAATTGTACAGTCAAATTAATTGATTATTTTATGCATGAAAACTTCTCATCTTTTTTAACAGTATGAATAATTTATAGAGGGGTCTGTGTGTAGAATTTCAGTCAAAGTTACCGATCGTTTATTGTGAATAAACGAACGAAAAGTCAAAAGATTTTGCATAGGCTCTTACGGAGTGACGTCATGATTTTTTAAATTCAATTCCCCCAGCGTTTTTTGGAGTACTGCATATAAAACAAAGAGTCTAACATTTTCCGAAATATTCAGGGTTCAAGGTGATGATAAAAAACAGTGGGATTCCAAATGCTTTAGTGTAAAAAAAACTTATAAGATTGCGTGTGTGTTTTTTCCAGACAACTATGAATCAGTAACACCAGCTGAAGAATTCCAGGCTTGTCTTTCCCAACCCTGTCACATGTCTGCGACCTGTATCGATTTACCGAGTTCAACATTCGTCTGCATCTGTCGTCCGAATTACACAGGCCTTCTCTGCGACGAGGAGATAAATAAAAGGGACTACGAGGTTCCATCGTTCGACGGTAAAAGCTACGTCAGGATGGGCAGACTTAAAGCATATCACAAATTTAACATCGAAGTGGAGTTCAAGACGTATGCCGACAATGGAATTATTTTGTATAACCAACAGAAAAATGATGGGACTGGCGATTTTGTTTCGCTAGCTATCATTGATGGGTCAGTGGAAGCAATAATAATATTGAAACATTTCCAGAAAATTCCGGTCAAACAAACTCTCAAAACACTGCAATCTATTTTTCAGATTTGTCCAATTCAGATACAATCTTGGAAACGGTCCTGTAGTACTGTCGTCCCTGGAAAAAGTGACAATGAAGAATTATCATCGGATTGTTGCTAAGAGATACCACAAGGACGGCGTTTTGATATTCAATGACGGTGATGATATTGCTGGCCAAAGCCAAGGAATGCTCAAGTCCTTGGATCTCAATCAAGATACTTTTGTTGGAAATGTTCCAACAAATTACAGCAGGTAATAGATAGTATAATGATTAATTCAGAATAAAGGGTCACATCTTACCTATATTCACTTTTAGCCGAAACTTTATAACAAATCTCATCGCAAATTTGTAACTCACCAACAATGATTTTCTGTGCTTTTCAGGGTTTACGAAAATATAGGAACGGCCCGTGGCCTTCTAGGATGCATCCGAAAGTTGAAGATTGACCGTGTGACGATCGATCTTCATATCGGCAAAGACAAGGATGTTTTAGAGACATACCGAGTAAAAGAATGTCGTGAAAACGCTTGTGCAAATTTGCCTTGTCAAAATGGTGCAACTTGCCAGCCGATTTTCGAGGAGGATTTGTGCAATGGTCGTGAATGTCGAAGTAATGCAAAGAAGGCCAAGGGCAAAAGAAAAAACAATAGTCACAACAACAGCAGCAACGGTGGTGTTAATATAGTGCGTTGCAAAGGATCCCACTGCAAAGCTGTGGAACAAAACAAACAGAATAGGTCCAAGCGAAAGAACGGCTTGAAATCGTCGAGAAGCCGATGCGCTAGTGCTAATTGCGACTACGATTACGACCTCGACTACGAAGCTAATTACGAAAACGAAAATTACCCCGTAGCCAAGTACGAGCCACCGGCTTACAGGTGTATTTGTCCACCACAGTACACGGGAAAAAATTGTCAAGAATCTTTAGACCCTTGCATTGGGGAACCCTGTCAGCATGGTGCAACCTGCGACATATTGCCACAGGGGGGATATGTCTGCAAGTGCCCTCCTGGCAGGGCTGGGGAACACTGCGAAATTTGTAAGTATAATGTGCCATAAATCTTGTCGGATTGTTGAAGAATTAAGGAGGTTGTATTGCTCCGCAATATTTGTATCATAAACGGTTTTATATATTGTCTCCTTCGTTGTGACATGTGAATATGTACAATGGAAAAATGATGATACTCGAGCTACTAGACAATATCGGAATGCTTTACAAGCATGATAATATTTTTTATAGCTCAATCAGAGACCTTGTAATCTGATGCAAGTAGGAAAGTTTATGGCGCTGTTATTTCACCGCTACGTATGTGAAAAATCCATTAAAACTATGAAATGAGAATTTATTTCATGAGCTGCCTATATTTCGACATTCATTATCTCAGCCAAAAACATAGTCATATGGCATATGTGTTTGCAGTGTAGAAAATTCGACGACTTCATCCTCAATATAGATCAAGTTTCAGGCAGGGATCTTATATTCGGTCCAACGATACAACCTCTTTAAAAGTCGAGGTTTCTCCAATTTGACTTATCGATTTTTCAGTGGATTCTGAGCTCAAGGAACTTCTGATCCCCGAATTAAAGGGTGACGGATTTTTGGAGTTGCCTTGCCTTGAAGGTGTTGCTAAAGCGTTTTCCATAGAGTTATGGTTTATGACTCATTCGACCGACGGTCTGTTAATCTATAATGGACAATTAAGCAACGGTCGTGGTGATTTCATAAGTTTGAACCTGGTTAGCGGAAAGCTACAGTTCAGATTCAACTTGGGAAGTGGTATTGCGAATATCACGTCACCCGATCCGGTGACACTCGACACTTGGCACTGCGTTAGAATCAGCAGACTCGGAAGGGAAGGCCTTCTTCAATTGGACGACGGCACCGTTGCCAGAGGATTTTCCGGCAATCCACTTACCGAGCTCAATCTAGAGATGCCACTCTACGTGGGAGGTGTTAAGTAAGTTGACGATTCAAACATCAGATTAGGCGGAAGTTGATGACAGTCCTCAAACTTTGGATATTAATCTACTTCCTACCCTACACACACAAAACTAACGGCCATCATTTATCAAACTACCTTGCCTTCTTGTTAAGGCATTGGCGTGAAGTTCATCGACTCGCAGAAGCTTGGACAGGACTCGTTGGCGCTATTCAACGATTGATGGTTAACGGGAAGACTTATCAGAACCTTGCAGTCAACGTAACTCAACACAATACGGAGATCTACGACGGCTTGCCGTGTCCTAGCAATGAGAATCCTTGCCACAACGGCGGTGTCTGTCTACCCCTTTTGAACAGTTATCTTTGCAAATGCGCCAGTAGTTACAACGGACTCCACTGTGAATTCTGTATGTAATGCCTTTACAGCACTCTTAAAATAATATGTTTTAAGCAAACGATTCACGATCGATTGCAGCAAAGCGTAATGATATCTTAGCCAATATTGGATTGCTTTACAAGATAATAACTCTCAATTTACGGTCAAAATCACGTCAGCGAAAAAAAAACAAAAAAATTACGTTAGTTGTATTCTTTTTTCCTTTGCTTACTGATTAATTTGAATTAATTCCATTCTTTAGAGGTTGAAGCGAAGTATTTTTTGAATGTATATCGAGATTTGTTTTGGATTACGTACATGGTTCCATCAAAAGCTTGTATCTGACACATATATTCTTTACTCCAGTCTTTACAGAAATGGATGTAATTGGCATTTATCAGAGGGCTGGAGAAAAAATTACTCCCCTCTGAAAATCCTTTTTTTCTAATCTGACTATAGTAAAGTTTTGAACATTTTTCTGCTATATCATGACGATTGTCTGTACTTGTACTTGCAGTCATGGGCTACGATGTGTCTAGTGGTGACATATCCGAGAGGCCAGTACGTTTCGATGGCGACAATTTTCTGCAGTTCAAGCATCGATACAGCAGAAGGTCAGTTTACATATTATTAATTGATAAATATTCTTTGACCGATCCAATTTATCAAATAACCATTCCTGTAGTGCTAACACTACCTTCGCTACTAACACTACCCCCGCTGAGTACTTTGACGATACCTACCCTGACTACGAATTCGAAGAGGATGTTGACTTGGAGTATGAAAACTACGACTATGCGGAGTAAGTTCTGCAAAACCGTATCTGCTTTTCATTGAAGATTCATATTCTCAAAACTACTTAGATGTATCAATACATTCGCCCCGGAAGAACGCGAATAAGAAATTATTGATTGATTTTACAGACGGAGAGGTCAACAATCCAACAAATTCGAACTCACAATACGAACGATTCATCCGGAAGGCTTGATAGCCTGGATCGGCAGAGGGAAGATTGAACACCTTGTGCTCTATCTGCACGAAGGCCATGTGGTCCTCACTTATAAGAGCAAAAATGAAGAAACTACGCTGAAAAGCAGGGTAACTTAAATTCTTTACTAAAAGTTTAGAAAATTTGCGTCCCTCGACCGGCCACGTCAGACGCTACCCTAAATCTTTTGTGATAACAGTCTTGCTTCCGAACGGAATATGATCCCGACACAAAGATGGAATTGCATTGTCAAAAAAATGTTTCAAAATACCATGATAATGAAACTGTTTCTATCAAAACTATTCTAATGAATATATATCAATATTCGATTCCACTCAATTTCTGAATGTGCGTGTCTTCCACCAAACCGGCAATTTTTGTAAGATGTCGTAATTCTCTCGTTTCGGTAATGGGTGTTCCTGTTGAAACCAGCATATCGTGTAAAGTTGAGATCAGACGAAGAAAATATAAGTACGAGAAAGTTATGTTCGTTCATGGAATGTTTAATGCAACATCTGATATATTCTTGATTACATCAAAACGATTGTGATCGATAAATAAAAGAAAAAAAATGGTAAATTCAGAGCTTATAAGAATATTGGCAAGTAGCGAAATATGTTAAAGATGTTTATTTTCTTTTACTCTAGGAAAAAATCGATGATGGTGTATTCCATCACATTAAGGCGTTTCGGCGTCGCAGAGCGACGATAATTCAGGTGGACGATGAAGCTCCTGTGAAAATTTCAACCGACACGACGCTCTTGATGACCAACGGAAAATTATTTGTCGGTGGAAAACCTGGTCATCGTGGAATTAAGGGTTGCGTAACCGATTTTATCGTCGACAAGCGAAGACTGCCTTTGACAAGACGGAAAATCAAGTTCTGCCACGACAACGACGTATGATACCAACTGGACCATCCCACGGACTTGACACCTGGGATTGAATATTATTCATCAACACGCACATTGAGCTTATCAACTATCCAGCGAAGTATCTCCAATGTTACCAGTTAACGGAAATATAACTTAACGAGTTTTCTTTCAACAAAGTTGCAAATAAAACACACACAAACACATACACACACACAAATAACCATCATATGTATATCTTGTCATCGAACCCTATTCATAAATATTCGTCTCGTCGACCTAATACTGGTTAAGGAACATTGCATATTTTGGACGCTTTGCGACTAATGAATGTTATGTTTAAATGTAATGAACTCACGCGGTCGTTAACTAATGAGAATAGTGACAATCCGTGACGTATAAAAGAAGTGAAGGTGACAACGAATAGGGATGAACATTCAAAGGGGCTTAAAGCTTCAATAAAAAAAAACGAAAAATATCCCGTTTTCGCCTAAAATACGGTAAATAGAAAAGCTCGAGTGCCGAGTATTTATCCAAGGACAATAATATATTTTTAAGTGGGAATCGTCAACACATCACGAAGAGTATAACGTGTACGTACGAACCGAGTTTTCGAGTGTGAAAAGAGTGCGAGAGGATTGTCCATAAAAAAACGTCGGAAGGTTCGGACACCTTCCCGAAAAAAAAAACAATAACATAGCCGAGTTACCCTTAGGCTATAAAACGCATCTAAACGTTATATTCATATAATACCAAGACTGACTAATACAGATGAAGTTGATAAAGGAGATAGAAATTAAAATAATAATAATAACAATAATATCAATAATAATAACAATAATAATAAAAAGATTGGTGTTATGTTTGAATGTACGGTAGAGAGATTTAACATTGTGGATTTTCAGATAGATATGTATTTTAAAAAACCGTTGATTTATGCCAGTAGACCACATTGTTTAAGGTAGGAGAAGCTTTTTATAAATGCGCAAAGAAATATAGAGAATATTATATATATAATGACATAATTATCATTGAATAAGAAATCATAAATATATATAATAAATATTACATTCCATGTAATGGAGAACTTGAATGATAAGGTTTAAGAAGTAAGAGAAAATACTTTGTGACGGTAAAAAGAAATAAGAATCGTTAATTACTCATGTGTCCAGTCCCTTAATTGATGAACGAAAAATGTATGATGAAAATCCCCGCAAATTCTATTGTGAAAACAAATAACTACGCAATGCTAACCATTACGAACTGTAGCTCATAACCTGTTTTATCAATATAGTATTATCTTGTGCAAACAGGCACGGTGTGTAAATAACTGCAATCGATATTACTCGTACGTACAATGAGACTCAATAACTATACTACATCTAACTGCAATGTGAATAATTTATCCGGCTTACCGATTCCACGGTAGCAGCTGATTTTAACTATACCCGTTGCATAGTTCAAATTATAGCAAGAAAAAACAAGTTGGGACGGTCTTTTTTTCCTCCCGGTAAATTTATTCACTTTTTACACCAATTTATTTATATTCTGATCGTTTTTTGTGGATTCGATAGACGTAGTAATCGAATACAATTGATACTCGTATTAGCTCTGGCCGTTCACATACTCTTTCGATACCTAAGCGTCTGTAAAAGAATAATTAATCAGCGCCCCCTATTTTTTTAGATGGCATTTTTCGATGTTTGCATTTAAACTCACATTGGAATGTACGCTTGGGTATCGGATCTATATGTGTAGGTGCATTACGAATATCTAAATACTTATTTGTGTGGCGAAGGCGTAAATATAAAAGAGCCTGAAAGAGTAATTCTTTACGCCTGTGCCTCACATCCTTCATTCTGTACAACCTGATGTCAAGAGATCGACGTTCTTTGTTTCTGATTTAATCTCTGAGAGGCACTTTTTATAGCACTGTGCAAAATAAAAATCATAAATTATTTACGCACTTGTGGATTGAAATTTCACGAAACGCGTACGAAAAGTCGTCTTTCGTTACAGGTAGTACAGGAAATGAAATACGGTACGATTGTTTTCTACTTTTAAAAACGTTCTACAATGTATCACGCGTGAATAGGTGGTGAACACGGAAACGCCGATGTTTGGTAATCTAGTTACGTTCAGTTAGCTGACAAGATGACTCTTGAATAGCGTAGCATAATAGTTATCTTAGATATCGCGGATGCGTTTCATGCGAATGTACGAAGAGTGGACTCTCAAAGGAGAACTTTCCGAGTCCTTGAAAATGTTGGAAAGATTGAGATAACCGACGACCAATCATCACACTCAAGGGGATGCCCGCCACGCAATTTAAAAAATGTTAGAATAGCCATTTATTTGCGTGAGCAACGAATAGGTACTAATGTTTGTTCTCGTTGCGAAAAAAAAAAAAAAAATATTGCTGGCTCTTTGCGAGCGTGCTAACTACACAATTAATATGTACGAAATTTTGCTGGACGAACGCAATAATCTCACATATCCCAACGCAGAATATTATCGACATTATCAACGATGCATATCGAGTCGACAGATCGTTTAACGTACGGCCAGTAAATATTTATGTACGAATCGACGGTTAAAAAAAATAAGAAAACGAATGAAATGTAATAACGAAAATATGTTACTTTTATCGATGTAACAAATGCTTAACATCGATCTTCCCACAATGTGAATACCTCTCACCGCTTCCAACTTATATTTGTACTATATTTATTTTATAGTTAAAATCCGAAGAATTGATTATGAAAATGTCACCAAAAAATTAGTATAACAATTCGCTAATACTTGCACAATTGAGAAGTTTTTCATTTTGTCATTTTTGACATGAAAATAACAAAAAAAAATTCTTGCACATCAAATTCCGGTTTAGCTGAGATTAATCCTGTCTCTTTTCCATCGGAAACTATAGATCTTCAATTTCAATATAGATTTCCATTTTTTAATAATTATTACAGTTATATAGCGACGTTATTTTATGGATGAAACATTATTACGAGCTTAAATATTGTACAAGTTTGATTGAATGGAAGACGGTAAAAAACTCACACTCGGTTAATTGCATATCATTTTACAAGATTTGCGACCAATTTTTGTTTATCGTTAAGGTATGAAAAATATATATATTGTTACAGATTCATTGTAGTCGAACAATACTGATCTTTCGGTGAATAAAATTTGCCTTAGAGCCTATATCGAGCTTGGTCCCGCACTTGCGGAACGGTCATCATCGAAACGTCGTTCGGAATAAGTTATTATGACTAATTTTACTCGAAACTAAATTTAAAAAAGCCTCGCACACACTCGATAAATAGTCAGGTGTGCAAATTCTCTGTAAATCGACTACGATTACTGCCAATATTAAAAATGACAACGAGAGATTGGCGTAACCTATATACGCTTAACTCAATGAGCTCCAGACTGGTAAGATTCTTGTCAGATCGATTGTATTATTTTATTGAATTTATTTTCTTAATTATAGTCCCTATCATTGTGAGGCTGCGCAATACTCATTAAAGTTTATTTCCTAATCTATTGCCTACGTTGTCATATGAAAAATCTAGCGCGAGGAGCCCACTCCCGATTAGTTTTTTACTTTGATACTGTTATATATGCTGTGTGACTGTAAACGATCGAACCTATTGAAGCTAATGTTTAACGAAATGCGCGTTGTAAAGTGACTGTACATAAATATATAAATTATACGATTAACTCGAAATACCTTTTCATTTATGTATATTAGCATACCTCATATTCGTGCTACATTTCTTGCTGTACCTTATACATACGCTTTTCTCATACGAAGCTAAATAAATTACGATTGTTATTTTGACCGTGAAATTTATGGTCGCGACATATCGGTAGAGCAGATTTGGCCTTGCTGACTGTTGTCAGGATAGATATCTGTTTTTTTGGTAAGGAGTAAATGAGTTTTGGGTATTTGGTAGTCGGTGGAAAAGACTTCTGGGTCAATAATGCATTCTTTTCGGCTATTGCGGTATCAAAATGAAATATCATACGATGTCAAGATAACAAAAATATACACAGTTTTAGATTATAGCTTGATAGATTTTATTATCGTTACAGATCCATCCGTCACGATTAACACAATTTATTTACAATAGAAAAAACCACGTAATATGTATTCAAATAAAACGGATGATCTCAATCTAATGACAGCAGCCGCATCGAATTTCATATTATTATAATTTGCTATTGAAAGAATTGTAAATGATACAATTGCAAAGAACAGTTCTTTCGTTGATTTCTTAAATATATGGAGGCATGATCTATGGAACATTACAGACGTTACTCATACTTGTCACAGTACTTGAAGAATATTTCAGTGTAAATACTTATGATATGATAGATGCAAACACAATATTTATTGCCACGTTTTTTTTTGTGCCAACGGAAAATGCAGTCAATTAAGACAATGTTGACGCACTATCCTACTCACGTATTATTATTTCATTGATAATGCAAATATTGGGCAGCAGTAGAGAAAATGCGATGCGATTTTGAATCATGATCCATTTCTCATGAATCCATTCCTTACGATTTGACCGACTTCGTTAATTGCAATAAGAATTATTACTAACTAAAGACATTATAATTGTACCGTGCATTGCTGATTTGACAGGCTCATTCCAATTAACGATAACTTAAACATAGTCGGAATTAACGAGATTTCTGCCGTTATCATTCACGTCAGTAAAGTAGAACTTCAAGAGGCAAAATAGAACGGTGTCTATTTTTCGTTAATTTGCTGTTGACAAAATCGTTTCCTAGCCCACCAAACGGCCGCCAAGGCTGCAGCGAGAAATCCAATTCCAGCTACTATTCCCATCGAGATTGCCCGGTGCCGTCTGTATGCCGGCACGTCTAAGCTGAAGCGATTGCTGGTCGTTGCTTCGATTCCTTGAATCTCGCTTATTGCGGAAACTTCGAAAGTGTAGCTGTTGTCTTCTTCCAAAGTTTTAACTGCACCCAAAAAAAACAATTAGCTACAAGTAAAAAAAAAATTAACACCCAGAGAAATCGATTTTATGATCTTATTTGAATCGAGCACTGAATCTATTTAAAATTAATACATTTTATTTCCGATTGAATCAAACACTAAATAATTATTCTTTTCGAGGTACGGCTTCTATCGCCTTTTACCGCCCTTCTTTTTTTTCCTATCGCTCCCTACCCGCATTTCGCTAAGCTAACCTAACCCCCAATGCGTCCGCAGTCAACCGGTACCGATACAGACGGCCGTAGGGGTGAGTGGGGTACAATGGGCCATAGGCAACAGTGAGCAACGACGTCTATCGGAGAACACAAATCGGCAAAAATTCTAGTTTTTTAAAAATAAAACTATGAGTTTAATTAGCTGTTAATTTTAAGTTACCTTATCCCTGAACACACAAAAGTTACCAAGTACATTTTGGCCGCTTGAAAAAAAAAACTTTTACCCTTCACAAAAGTTTTATATCTAAACTAACTTTTGTTAATCGCTAATTCCGCTCATGGTTCTTTACATCTTTCTATATCGCGGTGTGCCCATTTTACATTAGTTTTACTTCGTGATGCATGATTTTTTAATAATAAATGTTTACGAGTTGTAGTGGGAAACATAGAGGCAACTTTGTAGATTTGGTCTACACTGAGAGAAAATTATAATATTAGTAACCATAAAGTGACAACTATTTATTTGTAGTTGGTACAAACATAGTTGTGACCGTTTATTATTAATATTACTAATATTGTTACCATTTAATTAGTTGTCACAACTATTTTTATAGTCACCGTAACTATAAAAAGACTAAAAATTAATAGTTGTCACTTTACAGTTAACTGTACTGTGACGATTTCTCTCAGTGTAGATAATTCCAACATCCAAGTTTAAGTATGATGGATTTTATAATTTATTGTTCCAAGATAAGATTGAGTAAGAATAAATATGAGAGAAAGCAGTAAGAGGACAACTAGAAGAGAGATGGTGGAAGAATCAGTGATGAAAGGAGGGATGTAGTCTCAATAGTGGGCAGTTCGAAGTTGACAGTTTCATAATATATACAGATTAAGTGTCATGTCAATTAATAATTGAATAATATACAAATAAAAGAAAAATTGAGAATTTTGCCCGTTCGCTGTATGGCCCACAGTACCCTACTCGTGGGGCACAATGAGTTATTTTCAGATAGATTTTCAAACAAAATTTTTATACATCCTTGATAATTTGAAACTTATTATTTTAGGCTCAGTGTGTGGCCAAAGGTTGAATAGAATCGATGAAACGTTTATCCTGTCATATTGTGCTTTTAATAACAATACAGACGAATCTAAGTGATAAGTGACTCACTGTTGCCCCCTTCCCCCTATATTCTTCTGACTTCCGTATGACTTCTTCTGACTTCTGACTTGCGTAGGGTCGGAGTACCGTTTGTGCTCTGGCAGGTTCAGCAACCGGCTGAACTACCAAAGAAACGACCGGTTGTTAAATGCAATAAAATAACCGTTCAAAACAGGCAAGACGAGAAAAACGACCAAGAAAACGACCAACCGAAAATAATTTCAGTGGTCGTTTTCTCGGTCATTTATCTATCTTTACCTTTTTTGAACGGTTGTTTTTTCGCATTTAACGACCGGTCGTTTTTTCTTTCGCTTTTTGGACTGCTTAGGTCGTTTTTGTGGTCGCCGGAATTGCTAGGGTGGCCACCTTAGTACCGTTTGTGGCCATCAACTTGATCCATTTGTGGCCATACCTATTGCATGTAAATAACGGTGCTAGCCACAGATGGTGTAAACGACTTTGAACATAATTTATCAAACAATAAGCCATTTTAAGCATTGAATATTCAATGTAAAATTTGTTTTGATTATTGTAGAATAAATTCATTTAGTAATTCCGGTAGATTAAAGTAATGATGAATTGATCTACACATTGTTTGGGTGACCACTAATGGTACAGTGGTCACAAGTAGTACATCTACCCTATACACGAAAGTTACCTACTTAAGTATGTATACCAAGGCCTCGGAAAAACTGACCTCCCGCTAACTGGTTAATAAGCCAGCCGGTGCATGGCTAAAAGCGGTCACCCATCCAAGTTATGGCCGGAAACAATGCTGCTTAACCCGGGGGATCGCGGGAGCCGTACACCGACCGGTACAAGCACCGGTGTCGGTGATTAAATCGAGAATTTTCGGAATCAATACAATTTATATGAATCAAATAAATTCTATTTGATCGAAATGAAATCCTTTAATGCCAGCATTCAACGAAGCAATTTATTCGATGAGCGACCTAGGTTAGAATTTATATTTATCAATTAATTCATGTATTATTTTCAAATAAAATTTATTTGACTCATACAAAATTCAGTTATTCCAAATCGACCCTATATATTCTATTTTGATAGGCCCATCTAATCGATTTCTCTAGGTGCATATAAGGCGTCTTTCTTTCATCGATGAAAATGTTTGGTACGAAAATATTTAAATTCCTTTTTCAATTACATTATCCTACAAACCTAAATAAAATGGATCGGTTGTTTTGGCCCGGCCGTATAATTCGTCCGTCGAACCGCGGAACCATTTGACTGCGTAAAATCTGACAAAATCCTTGCCATACAGAGGGGGATCCCATGTGACAAGATATCCCTCAGGTGTCGGTTGCACTTTACCGTTGCGTGGTGCACCCATACCGTCCGACTCTGGAACATGAAACCACCACAAAGATGCAATACAGTTCTTTTTCTCCGTTTTTTTTTGGATCTCTTATATCGGGATAATTTAAATGGTCCGAAACAGCGGAGAAAGTGGTGTAGAAAGAAAAATCGGTATGAATGTATGTATGTATGTTCATTCAATTCAAAGAGATGTAAAGTAGAATCCTGCAACTTTTATGACGATATTACTGTAAAGAAGTAAAAATCATTGAACGTACTCTATCATAGAATTAGATTTGTGAAGCGAAACAAATTCAGGGGAATAGGAATGCAATGTTTTTCTTTGCTTATTTGATCAGGTGAAGCGCTAATTTCATAAAATTTTTTTTTCGAGTTTTCCATATAAACGTAGTTTAAATGGTCTGAAAAAGCGGAGAAGGCGATCTAGAAAAAAATCAGTATGATTTTAGGTATCTATATTTCTTTAAATCACGAAGTTGCAAAGTAGGACGTTGCCCATTGAACCCTTACTATTTGTTTTTACTTTTTATAACGATTTGACTATGAGTAAATCAAAATTTTTAAGCATATTCTAGCGTAGAGGTTAATGATGGAAGTTTTAAATGGAAACATTCCACAAAATTCACATCAGTGGTTAAAGTTTTAACCACAACCTTCTCCAATTAGAAATTTAGGTAATTACCTTTGCCACTGCGGAATTCTGACGCTGAGCTGCGACCCATCGAACCTACAATCAATATTCTATTATTGCACACGTACACTGAGAAAATATATATAATCAAGTTCGAGCAAGAATGCTATACTTTTACCATATAACATCTTACCATTACCATACAATATAATTTCCAGAAGAGCCGATTATATTTTATAGTAATGACAATAAAAAATAATAGCTGCGAACATAATTATAGCTCAACAAAACAAATACATAGGATCCTGTGAAAATCGATATGATCGGGTCTCCTGGGAACTGTATCAGTATAGTCGGCTCTACCATTCTACTATATATTTTTCTTAGTATATATTTATGGGAATTGGGTTTTTACAGCTGATAAAAAAACTCAGGACACACAGACGAATCAATTGATTATGTCGCAAATTCCTCTTTCTCTTTGTAACTGAAGAAGTACCAGATTTCGGTTGAGTCACTACGCGTATAGTTTTGCTGAACATCCCGTCACCGTGTTTATCCTGGCTGAGAACCATAAACTCGTATTCCTGTCCCGGAGCAAGATTAAGAATCGTGGCTTCGGTTATCTTCTTGGAAGGTATCTTCATGGTCTTCCATTCAGCCATGTCAGTGGGTCTATACCTGAAATCAATAAATCCGTTGAATTGATGGACATATTAAGATATTAATGACACAAAAACGCATGTAACTTCTAATAAAATTGTCTAATTCCTCAAATATTAATTTCCTTATGTTGTTTATTTTTAGTTAAATATATTTGAAACAAAAAACAAATTGAAAACCGTCATCAATATATTGTATTAGTAACTACAAAGTGACAACCATTCATTTGTAGTTCGTACGACCAATTTTTTTTATCGTCACCACACAATCAAAAAGTTACAATAGCTATTTTCCTAGTTGCTTGGACTGAAAATTTGTAGTTGTCATTGTAAAGTTGCCTACTACGTTTCTCTAAGTGCAACACTTTAGAAAATATCTGCAGTATAGATCTGTTATATTGTTTGGATAAGAATTATTCAGATATGATTGATGCCGTACCAAACTGCATATTCCATCTTGGGTCTGACGTATCCAGGTACCCATGTTAACGTTACAGCATCTTTGCTGCTGTTGGCGCTCAAGTTATAAGGAGCTCTTGGAGGAACGTTGAGAACCATAAGTTCGGCATCAGCTACGACAGTTGCAGCCTCGTTGCTAGCTGCGCACTGATACAAGCCACGATCTTGTTCCTGAATCCGTTCAATGGTCAAATTTCCTCCTCGGAGGATGGTACGTTCTTGCGATAGTGGAGATCCATCCTATTTTTTAAGAATATACCCATACATATTATCGCGCGTCAGTTGTTTGGATTTAAAAAAAAAAACAAGTTGTCAGATGTGCATGCACTGAGAGAAATAGATACTAAGATTTTTTATATTTTTTAAGGGCTCGTATCAAAGAACGATTGTTAAGAATTTCTTTTTATTTTCTTCCATTTTCTAATAGTTTATAGTGTTAAAAATACAGTATTAGATTCTTATCTCAAAATTTAACGTATAGCAACGATGCTTTGCTTCGCTCGCACTCTTTTCCCTTTACTCGTCTCTTTTTGCGGCTAAACATGGAATTTGCATGTTTATACCATTCGTCATTTTACATGACTGTATTTCTGCTTCAGTGTTTCGATATAATCGATACTCGATGTACCATATTTCTTTTTTACAAAATAAAATGAAAAAAGAGAAAAAAAAATTTATCTTTGACAGAAAATTGCATTTCGTTTGAAGTGGTGCTTTCGCAATAGCTAGTCAAATGAGAATCCATTGTAGAATTATTGAAAATAGAGATATTGCAACATCCTAATAATTACAAAAATTCATTCTGTGATTTTACACGCATGCAATAAACACAGATAATTATTCACCGATCATACAACCATAGCGAAAGTAGTGCGTTTGAACTCTATGTACTCGACTTGCCACCATGACAGTATAAGGTTAACTGTATGAGATTGAATTCACATCGTACTTGACTTCAGATATGAAAGCGAAATATCCGGTAAGAGACGTTTTTCGAGGAGTCTACGAAATCTAGAAATTCCAAGGGATATTTCGAGTATTTGTATTTGCACGCATCTAATCGCTAAGTACGTGAATTATTCACTGGAATACGACCCGGTCACGATTTCCCATAACTGATTACGTTAAAATCAACCAAATTTTGGGGGTTTTATTTCATAAAAATAGTCAGCAATCGCACCTGTTTTTCTGCATACGTGCCGCTTATTGCAGTATGTTTAACATATTTTAAATTTGGGTGCCCATCTAATAAACACCCTCACAAAACGACTACCTCAACAGCTGCGAATAAAACAGCAATTCAGACAGCGCAGCACGCCTGATCCTGCAGCGATTATAACAGTCTGAAGTTGGCTTTATGTCAAAGCCGTCCGATATTTATATGTCGGATCCGATCTTCCGACTTTTATGTGCAATGTCTTTTTTAAGAGAGGATTGTGAAAGTTACAGCCTGGGCTCACTGCGCTGGTAGCGACCCACAGCGCAATACTGGGAAGGTCTTTTTTAAAATGTCTCAAAACGTCATTTTCAAAAACGGGGACTGGAATATCTTCAAAACGGCCGGATGGATATTAATGACAAATTTGACTGCAGAACTTTAAGATATACTTGAGTACTCTAGGCTTTTAAGTTTAAATATATATATATATTTTAAATTTATTTCATAATGAAAAAAAAAACAAGTCGTAAAATAATAGGAGTGAAATCAATATTTATTACTCATAATCTAATTTCCCAACATTGTGATTCTTCGTTCCTGTAGAGGACCGCTTTATATAGGACTTCTAAAGAAAAAAATTATTTTTCTTGTTTTAGATAAACTGTAAACAAGGAAAGTAAGTTAAAAGTTGCAGCGTGTTTGAAAAAACGTCTTTTACGCCGACAAGTAGAAAAGTTACTCAACAATAATGAACATTTTAGAAAAATTCCTTAATATTTTTTTGGTTTACTTCTTTCAAAAAAAAAAAAAATTGTTTCGCCGGTGCCGATATTTAACAAGTAAAAAATCCATGCATCGTTTTTTACTCGCTTACTAAGATGTAAACCCTTAATAATATACGGAAATATTAAGTACACAATTCAATAAAGACTTACTTTAAACCAAACGATGGCTGGTCTTTGGGACTGATCGCCGTCCCTTGCGTCGCAAGGTATTTCCAATGTTTCGCCCAGTTTCCTCATGTACAATCTTTGCGGAGTGACGGTAAAGATGGGAGGTCTTTGAACTACCTGAATTATTCCAAAAGAACTGAACATTTTTTTAAATTGAAACATTCAGAGTCAAGCAAAGGACTATTGCATCCATGTATGAGGCATTTCATACGAATTCAACCAAACAAAAAAAAAAAATTCCCAAAAAAAAAAGTCTAAAAATCAATTTCAGTGACTATAACAAATTTAAATTTTTTAAAAATCTTTTCTAGCTACATATGCCATGTTTTTGAAAAAACAATTTGAACATCATTCAACATTTCTAAACAACAAAAATTTTAGTTTTTTTCAGGGCCTAGAAGAAAAATATTAATTCAGAATTAATTATGTAATTCCAGGCATCATTTTACAGCAAAATCAACGAAAATATTTCTTTCTTGCAGATAGGACTTCGGATAAATGCCTAACTTACAATTTTTTTTTTTTTTTTTTATGGGACTCTTCAAAGTTCATGACTTATAGCAGTTCACAATATTTTTCACAAATAAATGGCAAACAACAGCAAGCGATAGGATAGGTGCACTTCTCAAAAGCAGCTCTGTCCGTGCGGGTCTCCAGATTACATCTAATGCACATATACTGACACAGGAAGCTCTCTTTTGATGGGCAAAACACAGCTTACATTCAACAGACGTTTTTTTTCATGACAATGAATGACACAATAATGGAAAGACATGCTTCAACAGATATTCGTGGCTACGAAGACTATTCGGGAGATTCAAAGTACCCACGTCGAAATATAATTCATAAAGCGAAATTTCGCATTGACCGAGGAAATTATCTTTCCGAAACAGAAAAAACTGTTTTAAAAGTGTCACCGTGAACTAACCAACTAATTGATCGTTGATTGATTGATGATTGCATGTCGTTTTTATAAAATACAGCGTGTCGAAAAATCTAAAGAAATATAGAAACTAAAAAATTCTATCGAATATAGGGTTTATTTCGCCCGTTGAAAGAGAGCTTCTGATATGAGAATAGGTTTTTCACCCGTTGTAATCCGGAGACTCGGATGAACCGCGTGTCTTTTGAGAAGATCACATACCTCCTCGCTTGCTGTTGTTCAATATTTATTGTTGTAAACATATTGTAAGTTGCTATAACTCATCAACTTTGAAAAGTCTCATGAAAAACACGACTAAAAATTGGGCATTAACTTACAGAATTTGCAAAAAAATTTCGATGCCAATATCGAAGTTTATTCCACAGAAAATAATGTTTTCATTCATGTTGCAGAAAAATATTGCATGAAATTACACAAATGGTCGTGAATTAATTTTTTTCTTGAGAGCCATGAAACAATGCGCAATTTCGTTTTTTAGAGATGTTGACACGATTAATCTTTCCCAAGATATTATAGGGTAAATAAAACATGAAAAACATCGCAGATTCGACCAGAATTTTTTTTTTCTTTTATAAAAATCCAGTGTACCTATTATCATTACTAAACCGGATTTTTAGACTCTTTATATACTCTTCATATTGCCGATCCATAACATTTTTAAATCCTCGAAAAAAACCGATGTCAAAGACGCCGTTTTTTAAATCTGAAAAACTTCACGCTGATTCTATGATTTAACATATGATTTTTGAGCACCATGCCATAATGTGATCTCGATGTTTACGATTTTTCCCACATTTTTTCTTTTTTTTTTCATGTCGCAACTCTGAGTTGTGTATGAATTTTGAGATGTGACAGTTAGGATTTAGATGATCTAGTCGAAGATCTTTCTGTTCCAAAAAGTTTAGAGTGAATTATTTGTTGAAAACTCAGTTGACTATTGCTATTGAACGATGGTTACCGGTTTTCAAAGATACATCGCTCTGAATTGTCAATTACCTCTTGACTCATATTACACACCGACGAAATAAATTTCTGAAGAGGGTCCAGAACAAGGCCCGAAACGTTTAATTCATCTTGGGAAATATTTTTTACATCATCTCTCTTTACATCACTCCCTTACATCAATCGGAGTTGGCCGACACGTAGCCGCTTTCAAAAAATGATTTATCTATATACGGCCACATAACTTAAGTTCAATTATCCTGATTAATGATGAAATCCTGATGAACAAATTAAAAACCAAATTGTGACATGAAAAAAAAGAAACAATGTGGAAAAAATCGTAAATATTGAGATCACATTATCGCATGGCGCTCAAAAATCATATTTTAAATAATATAATCAGTGTGAATTCTTTCTGTTTTTTAAAAACGGCGTTTTGACATTGGTTTTTTTCGAGGATTTGAAAATTTTACTGGTGGTAAAAAAACCTGAAAGAAATTCCGAGGCCTTTATGGGCCGGTAAAAACATCATATTAAAAAATGAACAGAGTCGATGAAGGTAAGGGTCATGGCCTGCTGATTTGGAATGCCCCATATATATGTACTATAATGTTGTTGCAGCTCGCGCGCTACCCGCTAGCCTCGTTCCTCTGCCTCTCAAAAACCCCGTCCCTTTGCCCATCAGAAGCTCCGTCACTCTACCCATCAGGAACACGCCCTGCCCATCAGAAACCCCGTCCATCTGCCCCTCAGAAACACCCCCTGCCCATCAGAAACACCCCCTGCCCATCAGAAACCCCGTCCATCTGCCCCTCAGAAACAACCCCTGCCCATCAGAAACCTCGGCCGTTTGCGCCTGAGGAACCCTTTCCCATGTGCAACAGGCGGCTTGCGTCGAATTTTTTTTAAGTCCTTCGATTCTTGACACGGCGGTGGGAGCAACGGCGGCGGCGGGGCAGGGGACCGACTCTACACCTCCCAAGTCTACACAAAGATAGGTCTACACAAAAAGTCGACACAGAAAGACTGTACACGCAGACAGCTCGACACCGAAAACTCGGCACGAAAAACTCGACACCAAAAACTCTGCACGAAAAACTCGACACCGAAAAGTCAACACGAAAAACTCGACACGCCGAAAAGTCGGCACAAAAAACTCGACACCGAAAACTCAGCACGAAAAACTCAACACCGAAAAGTCGACACTTCGATCGATTTTGGGGAATTTTAAGGCCCTATCCGATGTGAAATTTTCCGTTAATTACAATTTTTATTTTATTCGGTGCGTAAAACGTGGTTTTATTTCATTTTTAACCCACTATTTCGATGTATTTTTGCCAGCAGACAACGAATATGTTATGTTTTTGAAAATCATGATATTTTTCACTGAAAACCCAGAAATACATTACTTTTTTCATTTGAAACAAAATATGATCTATTCAGATATCCTAGTACTAGTACGACAAAACTTTTTTTGACTTGTGCAGGAATCTCAAATTGTCTGCTCTTGTAGTGTAATATATTATTTCGCGCGAGTATCGTACCTATTTTTATTTCACGACGTGTGTAAACAAAGTTTCACGCACGCTTCGCTTGCGCAATCGCGATTTGCCCACAGAGTGTAATAAAAATTGTAATTAACGGAAAATTTCACATCGGATAGGGCCTCAAAATTCCCCAAAATCGATCAAAGTGTCGACTTTTCGGTGTCAAGTTTTTCGTGCCGACTTTTCGGTGTCGAGTTTTTTGTGCCGACTTTTCGGCGTGTCGAGTTTTTCGTGTTGACTTTTCGGTGCCGAGTTTTTCGTGCAGAGTTTTTGGTGTCGAGTTTTTCGTGCCGAGTTTTCGGTGTCGAGCTGTCTGCGTGTACAGTCTTTCTGTGTCGACTTTTTGTGTAGACCTATCTTTGTGTAGACTTGGGAGGTGTAGAGTCGGTCCCCTGCCGGCGGCGGATGTTGTTATATAATATAGACATTAGGTTGTGTCCAAAAAAAAATTCTTTTTAAATTCCTTCTAAAATCCTGCAAAAGTGTGTATTTAAATCTTCAAATACACCTCCTACATGTGAAACTGCCGGCAGAATTTTTTAAAACATTGTTCTATCGATATTTACCTGAAAAAATAGATGTCGATTGAGCGACCTCTAAAAATGATTTGTCCGCGATTTCCTTTTACACAAAGTATTGTGAAGTATAAATCTAATGTCTAAGCCGTGGGGACCTGAAGAAACTGAAGAAATGTAAAAAAAACCGAGAAAAACTGATTTATTTGATGGTTTAACGCTCGAAGCGTCGAAGCATAATTTGTCCTCACATACGATTCACTTGCAATTTAGTATTTAGTGGTGTTTGAGGTTGCTAGTTATTTATCCAAACTTAAACTTCAGAAATTCAAAATAGGGGATCCAATATGGCGAAGTAAAATGCAAAAAGTTGCGAAATGTAGACTTTGAGATAGGATTCATAATTAGTGACCTCAATAACCCCTGGGTTACTTAATACACTGTTGCAGGATTTTAAAAGCAATTTAAAAAGAATATTTTTTTTGACACACCCTAATAGACATATATAATTAATTTGAAAAAACATCGTTGCATTCAATCTGTTGAATTCATTATATTACAAATTCATCTCTCCTTCTGTCTTCTCCTCGATATACTCATATGCACGGGCATGCACATTGAGTATAGAAAACCTTCAATGCTCTCAGTTGGTCGGCCCTTTAAATGTGCAGGAACGTTTTTAGCTGCACTTATATGCCTCTCAGCCTACACTTGGGGTCTATCTATAGTAGCACAATTGACGAATAAAGAGTTGTAATGTGCATTTGTCAACGGCTCAATAGTCTCAATGGTAGCTTTTCTCTTCTTAATATGCCTTTCGTAGACTGCTCTTATACGAAAAGTTCCACGGCGATTGTTATAGAACAGGCCTTTCACAATTTGTTATATTCTTGAGACGGAATATTCCGCTTATAAAACGATTGAAATAATCGCAGTCTATTATCATAGTTTTATCTATGGTATTACAGCTCGCCAGAAAATTTAGATTGCTCATAATACCCAATGTTAATCACGATTACGACTCTGACAATCATTTCGGCATTTGATTTTTAGTATATAATAGTTGTCCAATATGTTGAATTTGACTCTATTATCACCCCCTAGTAATATATTGCATTAAAAGTGACTTTTGGTTGTTTATGATTCCAGAAATCACAGAACCCAATTGCGCTCAGGAGATCCAGAAATTTTTTTCAATTTTTGCCGTCTAATATAATTCTCTTGACCTATGACCTATGTAGATTGTATTCTTCAAGGACTCCATTCCAATTTGATTGTTTCTTTGTATTGTCAGTAAATTTAATGACTCCATCAATCACTTATCATGATTTCGAAAATTACTTTAAAAAATGTCATCTTACGACTTCAATTGCTGGACTTGGTCCTTCAGTGCCCAATTCATTGTATGGGGTACAACTATAGCTTCCAGAATGCGTTTCGTCGACTTTGCTGAAGTAGAGAGATCCGTTCCGCCGATAAAAAACGCCTGGCACGTTGTAAGGGTCGAAGAGAAAACCATCTTTTTCCCATCGTAAATTAGTGAGGGGCGGATTTGCCCGGAAGTGGCAATCTAGGCGACCGGGTTTTCCGTAAGGTAGGAATACATCCCGAGGGGCGTAAATCACCTTTGCCTTATCTGTAAAACGTCGAAGACTCCTTCAAGTGTCTACGTATATATTTTGTTACGTGCATCAAAAGAATAAGTCTGCGACACTCACATTGGACGTTGAGAAAGGCCGATGCCCTCTGAGTGTCTCCATGCGTATCTGTCACGACGCATGTGTACTCCCCGAGGTCACCGATCGCCGCAGGACGAATTTCTAATGTTCCGTTGTCATCCATAGTGGCTCTGTTCCGTAAATCCTGTTTTTTGAATCGATAATTTGAATGTGGTGACTTATTCGTGAATAATAATAGCAATTTATAATCCTAGGGCGGAAAAACAGAACTTTTGTCGAAGCACTCACTTACGGTTCATGTGACTAACTCTCTAATTACCGTCGGGAGTCCGCTATTTCGTTCAAGTATCACATACTACTTTTTCAAGGATATGCGCAAAATCTCGCCTTTTTATGTCTGTGTGACGGAAATGTGCGAAAAAGTAGAATTTCAGTACTAGCGCGCAAAAAGTAGAGACCCCGGCAGCACATTTAACAATCTGTTTTTCTTGTACCTAACCAAAAACATGCCATTGTCTCCACGCGCTGCAGACATGAAAATGGCGACTTTTTGTGCATGGGTTACATGCTTCCAGTAAATTTTCTCCGTTTATTTTTCACCAAATGTTTGCTGTATTTATTTTTCGAACTATTCATGTGTATTTTTCATTAGTAAGAATAAAATATCGATTGTTAAGCTTAATATTTCGCAATATGTTTTGATTTATTTAGATTTTCTTTACAATAAATACGATCTATTTTTTGCGAAGACATAAAATTTGTAAGATGAAACAGGAAAAAATTCGTACTTTCGCAATTGATATATCAATCTGACTTTTAAATCGTTAAATATGTATTGTAATTAAATGTTTAGGGTTTCCGGTTTGGCACGCTGTCTATAGAATTTTCGTATTTTTTATAAAATCGTTATTCAATAGAATCGGCGAATGAAAATACTTTCTCTGAAAACGTACCTCAAATTCCGCGATCTCAATACCGTCACGGAGCCAGGAAACAATAGTAGTTGGTTCTTTAGCAACGCAGTCGAAATCCACGTCTTCACCCTCCATAACAGTCCTGTTAACCGGCGGTATAGCCAGAAGATTTTCACCTGGAACATCGTCCGTCGGCGACGAGCCTGCATTGAACGATTTAATGAGTCTGCCCGGTTTCCGGTTAGTAAGGCCACTCTACGATCTATTATTGGTGTTTTTTTTTTTATTATTCTATTATTAATTTGTTTTTACTTTGAAAAAGTCTAAACGCTGCCTCACTAATGTTATAATATTTGCATTCACGATAATATTAGTAAAGGCAAAACGCTTCATTCCATGGTAATAATTCAATGCTTACGAAAAACAAACATGCAGGCAAAAAAAACTAAAAAAACGTCTCATTTGTATTAAATATATTCAATAGGGTGCGTCGAAATTGTTTTCTTTTTTTATTTTGCATCGCTTTAAACAATAGGTTGTACCTTTAAACAACTCTTGTTAAAATTTTAGGGCGATAAGAAATTTTTTAGGGGTAGCTCAAACGATGTATAGGTTATCCATTTGATTAACACGTACATGAATGCGGCTCTCAATAAATTCATGTCCCTAAATTACAGATACGATATATTGACGTTCACGTATCTTTTTTCGTTATCTTCAGATAATTCAGAAGAGAAAAAGTGATTACAAATTTTTCTTATCGAATTTTTCTTATCGATTTAGATCGATAGTTCTCTAGTTATGAATTTTCGAAGCCCAGAAAATCGCCAGCTCCGCCCTGTAAGATGAGATTCAATTGAAATTTCAAGTTTAAGTTTAATTCTGGAGTCATTGCCTGCCGTGAAGTTTAATTATAAGTGAAATTTCAGTCAACTGTTAAGCGGATGTTTCAAATTTGTTTGTAAATACGAAAAAAATGATGAATTAGATCGAATATTCAAGAGAAAAACCAAAAAATACATCAGCTTTGTTCAAAACGTTTGATAAACCTGTCAAATTTGACCGAAAATCGGGAAAAATTCAACAAATCATCAAAAAATTGAAAAAGAAAGAAAAAAATTGCGAAGCGTCGGATTTTTTCTTAGACTGGGTCACAAATTTTACAAATAATGTCAAAAATGGAGAAAAATCGAGGAAAATGTAAAAAATGAAGAAACTCGCCCGACACTGGGGGTTGTGCGGTCGGTGTGCGGCTCTGGGGATTCCCCGAGTTAAGCAGCATTTCGTGCTACCGATACTTGGGTGGGTGACCGCTTAGCCATGCACCGGCTGTCTTATCAACCAATCGGCCGGAGATTACCTCCCTAAGGCCTTGGTGTGTATATTTAATTAAATTACTTTCGTGTATACACCGGGAAGGCAGAAGAATAATAGAATAATTTCGTGATAATTTGGACTACCGATCTGCATTCGCTATAGAACTTCGTCCTGATATTTTTGATAAAATTCATCTTGAAATTTGTTTTTGATAGAAGTTTACTTCAAGTTCATTTGACTCCCCGCTATAAATGTGGTTCACAAAATAGGACCTCGGAATGTATCACGACGATGCGCGAAATATCTAGACTGAGAACTACGAAAAATATAGAAAATATTATAGCAAACGGTTTTGTTTTAAATTGCGATGAAATTTTACGTTTCCCCCCGATTTTTCGCTGTATTTTTATATGTAGTTAAACCTTCGAACCGATCTGACATTTTGTTTGAAATCTTTAGGATTTTCTTCTTTTGCAATTTGTTGATAATTTATAAATTTTTTCCCCTCTATTTTGCTTTATTTTTGAAATGCTTTCCCGTTGTTTCTACATTTTTTTACATTTTTATCAAATTCTCGAATCAATCTAAAAATTGCATTTCTTTCCAAGTATCGATCAAATTTTGCATGTTTATAAAAAATGTAGAACAAACCTAAAGTATTTTTTTATATTTCTACCCAATTTTCGATCGTGTTCGTCATTTTTTTCGTATTTACAAACAAACTTGAAACATCCGTTCAACAGTTGAATGAAATTTCACTTATAATTCAACTTCACGACAGACAATGGCTCCAGAATTGACCTCAAACTTGGAATTTCAATTGAAACTGATCTTACAGGGTGGAGAGGGCGATATTCTGAGGTTCGGAAATTCATAACTAGAAAACTATTGATCTAAACGAAAAAATTGTAAGCACTTTTTCTCTTCCGAATGATCTGAAGATCACGAAAAAAAGATACGTCTATATATCGTATCTGTAATTTAGGGACAGGAATATATTGAGAGCCGCATTCATGTACGTGTTAATCAAATAGGGAATCTATACATCGTTTGAGCCACCTCTAAACAATTTCTTATCGCGCTAAAATTTTAAGAAGATTTATTTAAAGGTACAACCTATGATTCAAAATGATGCAAAATGAAAGAAAAAAAAAAAAAAAAATTCGACACACCCTAATATTCAACATTAAAATTAGTAATGGTGCAAAAAACCTTAAGTAGTCCAAAAGGTCCTGAAATTATTAAAATGATGATTAATTTATGTCAAGCAACATTCAGTCCATAAATAAGGCATTCTTCTTCAGCGCAGGAAATTCTTATCACTCATAGGTATCACATGACATTGTATATTACCCGTAATTTCTTACAGCTATCAAGGGTATGCACAAGGCCTGCAGAAAATTGCGAACGGGGATAGAAATTTTTTCGAGAGATGAGGAAAAATTTGTAATTTACAAAAAAAAATCTGATATAAAATACCTCAAGTGTTCTTATATGATGCATTCGTTATAAGAACAATCTTGCAGAGACGAAATCGAAATGTGTTTTACTTTCGATAAAAGTTAGGTAAAGAATATTCGTATTTACGCAATGGTTAAACTTCATGTCGCAATAAATGCGTAGGAAACGTGCACTTTGAGGAAGTCTCTTGTTATTCCGGCAACAAGCAGTTTCAATTAGAAGTGTGCCGGGGATAGGCGTGTTTCGACTTCTATTCAAGTTATTCGATAAACCGAGGAAACGTCATTTGTTAGAGTGACCTCAGTGACCTGATAATTCCGGTTTCAAATGAGTCAGAGAGATCTTTTTCAAAGTATCCGATCAACAGAACTTCAGGGAGTGCCGAGTTGCACCAGTTAACTACGTTCGGTAAAATTTCAACAGAAATTTATAGAAACAAAAACTATGTCGATGAAGAAGGATTTTTTTTTGTTATCATAATGTCGAACAGTCATCATTGCGATTTTCAGATGTCGACAATTCATATTTAAAAAGGTGGTTAAATCGATGAAAGTGTAAACACGAAAAAACCTATTTCCCTAAACTTTTAATGCAACAACGAAATATTTTAGTGCAGTAGACCTATATTCTAATTTCAAGAATATTTAACGCAGGTGAAAATAAAATAAATTTTTCAAGAACCGTTTCCACTTTCGTGCATTGTCGCTTGTGCTCTAAATTTTATGCAACCAACAGATATACGTAACGACTCCATTAAAAAGGCGGTAGCATCGAAGATTCAAGTCATAAAAAAATCTTCTATACAGGAAATCGAGTATTGGTTTTTCAATTATGTTAGTCATTTGGTCAAATATTAATCGTGATTAGAATCCGAGCTTCATAGAAATCATGGTTTCGTTAAGAATGATAAACATCATTATCAATTTTTATTTTCATTCACGAATCTGATTAAACGTACCTTCGATGCTGAGGAAAAACCAGGTCCCATTATTTCTCGTAGTTGGTGACCTGTCGGGAAAGATGACCTTGCACTCGTACCAGCCCTGATCGCTTTCCCTGATATTGGTCAAATTGATGCTTCCTTGTCCGTACTCACGACTTACTGGGCCCTCGAGTAAATGAATTCTCCCTGCGTAATCGTCGGTTATGGTGAGTATGCTGTTTGACCTGTCGTAGCCCGGCACTTCGTACCACGAGAAAATCGTTCGGCCCTGAAACATTAGATGCATCAATTATTGCGAGTTAACCGGTGCGGTGGTCTAGTGGTTACAGTACTGGCCTCTAGACCAGAGCATCGGTAGATTGCGGGTTCGATTTCCGGTGCCGTCGAAAATTTTTGTCGAAAAATAAAAACACGGACACGATGGAGCTCCAGATATTAACGTTAGACACATACAGGTAGCTGTGGTGGTCACATGTTGTAGTCTGTAGTCTGTGTCTACATTCTCGACGAAAATCGGAACTCTGTTCCCGCGATACTGTCGCAATTTTCGATGAATCTTTAAATTTTGTATGCAAGTGGGCTATCATAGAATACCGTTTGGGATTGTGATTGACGCGAATCGGTTCGAAAATTTAGGTTTCACAGCATTTTAAAAATTTTGAAAAAATGGTTTTCACGCTATAACTTTCGCAACCGAAAAGGCACCGGGCAATAATTTTGTACATGAATGAGCTACCTATGGAATATTATGTGTATCAGATTTCGCGAGAATCTGTCGAGTCGTTCTGATTTTATGACAATTTTAATTTGTTCAAAAATGTCTGCAAATACTATAACTCATGCAAATTCTGAGATATCCGGCTGCAATCGCCGATGTAATTTCACGATTATTGATTTTCATTAAAGATTCTAGGCCAATTAACTGTTGACATGTCAGAAAACTTCGATTGTGCTAAACAAAAAAAAAAACTTTTACCAAAAAATTTGTTTTTTGAAATTTTTTACAGATTTATCTTAACTTTCCTTCACACGCAGACGACCATTTCGAAAGATATTTGGTACCAATTTGACAGCAATTGGTCGAGTGGTTCAAATTTTATGACATTTTGAATTTTTTGCAAAATATCGTTGGCGCGCTCACTTGTGTAAATTACGACATACCGAGCTGAAATTTTGTCCACATATTGACTATCATAAAACGATGTTTCAGTCGAAATGTAACGCCAATTAATCGAATGGTAAAAATTTCACGTCTTTTCGAATTTTCATAAAAATGTCTTTTGAGCATAAACAAGCCTGCAAAGTAGAACCTTGCAAATTGCTTCCTCATCATTTGCATTTTACAAAACTTCCCCTATGAGGAAGCCAAAATTGATCAGCGTACTTCCTCATAGAGGGAGCTTTGTAAAAGGCAAAAAATGATGAGGAAGCAATTTGCAAGGTTATACTTTGTTTCCCTATGCACTTAGCAGAAATGCTATGATGAATGCGATATACAGGGAGAAGTTGGATACGGCCGCATTGGGGCCTGGTTACTAATCCACACCAGGCCCTCAGAGGGGACTAGCTACTGACCCGGGCCGACCCAGTAATAGTACCATAATGCCTGCAGACAGGCGGAAATGCGACTAACAAAATAAAAATAAAAATATTATCCCGAGTTAAAGTCTTATGCAGCTCGTCATTATCGGGAGCTTGAGACGTCTGCAACCAGTACATTCGTACCGATAGTCTTCCTCTTACGCAAAGTTAAGGGAAGCCAATCACGTAAAAAAAGTCATAAAAAAAAAATTCTTAAAATCATACCCTTTGTTCAAGGAATCTTACATTTATACCTCAGTAAATACATAACAGGTATTATAATTCTGAAATTTTGTAAAGACGTACATTGCACGAGAATGTTGCAATTGAAAGTAAAATGTTTCACTCGTCGTAGCTTTGATACCAAGCCGATGAAGCAATTTCAGTGTTCGATGTCTTATTTTATTTGCCGAAGAGTGCATTCTAGATTGAATATAGCGATTCTACATACAGTGAAAATTAGATTTGCTGTGACGAATTGCTTAGCGATTGTTTAATAGATTATTCTTCTTTTGACTTCGGCTGAGTATATATATTAAATAAATGTTACCAAGCTTCGACGATGCCAGCCTGTGACATTTTTATTTTGATGAAAGTTTGGCAAACCGTAACTCGGAGTCTGAGTCTAACGATGCCGAAGATTCCGTTGTTATCGATCTTCCTGTACAGGAAAAACAAACATTTGGAATCTTTTTATTTTTATCCGTTCAAATTGCTTCATCGATTCATAAATTGATAAAGCAATCTGAGTAGAGGAATATTTGTTTACTTATTGAAAATAATTGCATTGTCATACAGACCTAAAATATACATTCCTATACTCAATCCAGAATGCACTCTTTGATAGATAAAATAAGACATCGAATACTGGAATTTGTTAACCGGTTTGGTTTAAAAGCTGACTGAGTGACAAGTGATCAATTTCAGTTTTACCTTACATAATCCTGATACGCTGTATTTCTTCACAAAGTGCAGAATTATAATGCTAGTTATGTATTTGATGAAGTATTGATTGAAGATTTTTTAAGAGAAGAGAAGGAGGAAATATCATCTACAGAATTTTTTTTCATATAAATTTTGTTAAGTAAGTCCCTCTACGGATGTTCCACACACTATGCAAAATTGACATGGCATTCATGTTTTTTTTATCGACGCAAAAAACATGAACGAGAGGAAGCCCGATCTTAATGATTTCATCGCATCGATACAAAAATATTAAAGGATTGTTTCATTTTGACAGAGTTACGCATATCGTTTCGGTCTGTCTTATCAATAGTATTTACTATGTTTACTCTGCACATGACGCTGACTAAAGTGCTTGGTAGAATTTGCTCGATAAGGTCTCATTTTATTCTTCATGAGGAGACACACTTACTAAGGGGAGCAAGTGTTGATAGAAGGTAGTCATTTGTGAACTACATTGGTACAATCGAAAACAGTATAGGCTGCTCATTAAGTTGATGAATAAATCTACCTTGAGGATTATAATTAATAGTTTGCTTCGCTTAGACGGTGCGTCTTCTCTTGAAAAAAGAATGGGACCTCACGGAGGACAATTTAAAAAAATTTTTAATCAGCATCATGTGCCGGGTGAAAAACACTCTAGCGGCAGATAAAAGATCTAACTTTGACGGTTCACTGTCGGCGTTGGAAGATAGCAATACGATTTCTTTCAGAGGTTTTATTTAACACATGTTGATGTATGAAAAATGTTTTTTTTTAATTATCATTTTACCACAAAATGACGATGTCAGAGGCCATCTTGAAATTCGTATTTTTTTGCAACACCTTAACGGAAGGACAATTTTCAGGTGAAGTATAAGACATGGTACGACTTACCAAACAAATTTATAATCTACATACGATTGGCTATATAAGTACGCAGGATTTTTGTTGTAATCAAACTTTGTACAGATGGTGCACTTTCGAAAATAAAGGGTTTCTGCTAAACGATAAGCAGTAAATTGTTCATGTATAAAATCAACGTTCATACGCTGAATAAAAAAAAAAAAAAAAAAAAAACGGCTACGTACTCCTACAGTGAATGTAATCGTGAAGGTACTGTTCCAATTTTAAACAGATCCATGCAACGGTGTTCAAGTAATTCGACCTGCCACTTTCAAAAAAGTGGTTCCACATGAAACGCGCTTAAAGATTTACTTTCATGTTTAGCGCGCGCTCAGAGATGTGAACTGAAATCGATAATTTAACTTTTGAAATTTTCTTTCCATTGTAGGGCCAACTGCGTATTATTTTTATGGACCTGAAGTATTGCTTAAGCCAAATAAAAAAATCGATTATTCCAACATTGTAGAGCGGTGTTACTTCTTAAGGAGACCGAGTCACCTAAAAATAGTTATACGAAGAACTATTCTGAAAATGGAACCATGCTTTTAACAAATCTTACGCATTTAAACCTCATTGATTACATCAAAAGCATTATCATTCTGCAACTATATGAACACGTATAGTGCCTCAGAATCGTGTGTTATAAAAAGTAAAATTTTTCACTCGTCGTAACTTTTAGATCCGACCGGTGATCGAATTTTAGTGTTCGATGTCTTATTTTATTTGTCGAAGTGTGCATTCGGATTGAATGTAGGGAATTTCATTTCAGGTCTTCATGGAAAAGATGTGATTTTAAATGTCTGAATAAATCTTTCATTACTAAAAAAAACACTGAACAAATAGTTATGGTAAATATAACTTTCACTGCCTCCAGAATGGCTATATTCAGTCCAGAATGAACTCTTCGACAGATAAAATAAGACATCGAAAACTAAAATTGGTTCACTGGATAGGTTGGAAAGCTACGACAAGTGAAAAATGTGAACTTTGACCTCACACCGTTCTTATCCACTGTACCTCGTTATAAAATTGAAGATTTATAATGCTTGTCATGCACCTGATGAGTTTTGAATGTGATATTTTTTAGAAGATGGTAATTCTCAGAATGACGCTCAAGGAAAACTCTGCCTATAAAAACAAGTAATGCTTAGATAGACTATCAACAATGCAATTTGTTGGTAATTTTTATATACATTAGGATATGGTTAATAATGAATTTCGAAATTTGTGATTCAGACCTCTCAATTGTTAAAAAGCTAAACTATCGATTGTGATAAGATTTATACAGTACATTCTTTGTTGAAAACGAAAATGGTTGAGACCGCTCGAAAAATGAGTGTGGAACTAACTTAGCAGCAGAAAATATTAAAAATGGGGATTTTTTCTTCTTCGATATTGGACGCGGTTTCTTTACCAAAAACTCAATATTCTTGTGAATATAAATTAGCTCTTGAGGGAAACTGAATGAACATCGATTTTTCGGTTACATGCGATGATTTCTACGTTTCAACTTGCAATTTCGTTTTGTGAATATTAAAGCCTGAATGTCCCTTTATGGTCCTAATCAAATTTTTGTTTTCTACCTATCGAGAATCTCGTATCCATTTCTGATATTAATACAATTTTTATAAATAAATCAATGACAGTTAGACTTTTTCGTGTGTCCTGTGATGTGTGCGGCAGTTTGGGTGCCTCCTGTCAATTAGGGCTGGCGAAAACTGCGCTAATAAGACCTAATCGTCTGACAATGCATTAGCAGTGACCTACTGGTAGTATATCACCAAGTATAGTAGTTGCGCTAGTACTGTATAGTCAGTGCGTAGGGCCCCTCTAGTCGCTTCAGGCACTCTATAACTAAATATAATGCAGCCTTGCGTCCCGTACTCCAATTACTGATGGCGGGTGGACCGCACGCAGCACCTGTTTTGCATACGCATCATCAGTAGGGAACAGTCGGATTAACTTCCATCACTTAGTGGTCTCGTGCAGAGACGGCGCTCTGGAATTCACTGTAGCGAGCTTCCGTCACGTGTTTCTCAGCAAATTTTCTAGCGCATAACTAAGAATTACGACTATCATTGAAATGTTCGGTAATTCGGTAGAATCATTTTCTGGCATAAGTAAATAATAAATAAAAAAAACAATATAAAAAATACATTACTTTGAGAAATTGATTAAAAAGAGAATTTCCTTATTCACTTTTTCATTATGGTAAAAGTGGTATTATCTTTTTTTTTAATCAAATGCTCATTAAGATTTTTAGAAAAAAAAAAATATATATATATATATTCGAATATCATTTGAAGTGGTACATAATGTGAAAAAGTGGTTAATTAAAAGATTTTGTATATCGAATGTGCGAAATTAAAATATCTATATCTTAACAGTTTTGTTAATCGCGCTAAAATTTGGCAGACAGTAGATGAAATCACTATAAAAAATCACAACAATTGAAGGCGATTTCGGTATTCTATCAGACATTGAACTACTCAAAATTTATTCGATTTAATTTTTTGACAAAAAGGCTGTTAAATATGTGTTACGAAAATTTATTGACAAGCGCACCGTTATTTGGCAATAATATTTTTAATCGTGGGTTCACTCAGGTTTCAACGATTTTCCAAGTTAGTCTTCTGATTAATTTTGGCGGAATATGCGAGGTCTACCACGAGCTAATAAAAATTTTCGAATTAATTCGAAATTTCGAAATTTCCTAAATCTTAAGAATTGTGTCTAATAGCATTTCACATATCACAGCAATTTTCCTAATCATACTCATATGTACCTTAAGTGGAGAGTACGTGCGCGTAAACATAATAAAGCGAGATAATCACGATTAAGAGTAACGTGGCTGCACGTACATGCCGGCGTGGGTTGTCAATTTACGGTCGCGAGTTTGTCCTTCGGTGTCGGAATGATACCGATACGAAATACGTGCAATCTTGCAACAAAGATCACAGTTTTGCGGAAAAATTGTTTAACCATTTCTAATGAAGTAAAACAGAATTTTCTGTATTTAAAAATATTTATCAAGAATAAGTGAAAAGGCAAGGAAAATTTATATTTATTTCTGCTGAAAAAATTTGTCACCACAATCCAATGAATTATGAAAGTTATATATAACGTTAGAGTTTGTATGTAATATTAGGCTAGTCCTGAAAGTCAACATATGCGTTTGATGCATATGTTGACTTTCATGTATAACGAAATCAAAAACGAAAAATGCAGTTCTCAAATCCTCGTGAATCTAAGCATTTGTCTTATTATATCTGTAGTCCGTGCAGCATCGTTAGGTGAGGATGCAGTCAAATACGTCTCGCGAGTGAAGCGGCACATTAATAAGGAACCAAAAGAAAGTAATTTTATTATTTCTCTCTTTTCAATGTATAACAGTGCTTTTTTAAATTTACTAATCTGTGAAAAATGTATGATTAATATAAATTAAATATACTACAATATTGTAGTATGTTTGAATCACATTGACCACTATATTATATTAGGTATTAAATTTCATATATTTATATGTCTTCTTAATTTCTTAAATAGTACGACTTCAATATACTTATATATTTAGATATTCAAATGATATTTTACTCCTCAGGAAAATGCATATTCTATATATGTGTGTACACTGGTATACATTTACAAATTTCCAAAGATAAATTTTAGGAGGAAACGAACGATGGTCGTTCAATAGTTACTAGGGCGATTTCGATTTCCATGAGTGTGTGAATGATCGTGTGCAGAGTCAGGAAACAAGTCTGGCATGACTCTAGGACGAATCAATGGTAGGCGCATCACGAGCGTCTAGTTTAGTCAGTGGCGATAGACGTTTAGACTGTACATATAGATGTACCGTAGATCTAATACCACATCAGTTGCCGGCATCGTGTCAGCGGGGGTTCTCGCCGCATAATAAAACGTTGGTCCGGCTTGTGCTTTGTTCAAGTATGCAGATTAGGCAATAGTAGCCACAACGTTTAAAGCTCTGGAAACTCTAATGCCCTTTAATCGACCATCGTGGTGAGTTCAATTGTACCCGGTAGTAACTTAAGATAGAGATCACGAGTTTTCAACTCCATTTGATATTATAAACACCATTTTTAATGTTGATATCAAGATGTAGCAAATCACATGTCTTGCTTCGGCATTTTTAAATTTCACTGGGAAAAATGTTTGTCTGAAAATTAATATACCGAATATGAAGCTCTCATTCGCGTAAAATCATAACCGGTGTGCATAGAAAATAATGTACTATTGTACTCGGAATTTACTCTACCTGCACTGGATTGTATAACCTCTGTGAGCTAAAAGTGAAATATTTCGTTTGTATTTATTTATTTATAGGCATATTCCGCTGTATGTCTTATTTAGGCTATTACATCGCTCCTCACCCTTTTTCTTCATAGAGGCTTCTGAGAGTGTTGTCCGCAGCCACTTATGCTAATGCAGCACTGTATTGCATTTGCACGAGGGCACAAGGAAACTCCGGGAAGCCTAGCCAATACAAGTGGGTTAATTTTACTGAGTTACTAACGAGCCCCTCATGAACAACATTACGAAAACCCCACGTCAGTACATGGACGGCCGGTGACTTACGATAGCCCAAACTTTTACATGGAACGGCGAAGAATCGCTTGCGAGAAACGTTTCGGGTCGTTCGCCATCTGGCGGAGCTAAATCGGGTTTTGCGTGGCAAAAGCGAGGTGGTGCAGTTTTTTATTTCCTATATCTGCCGGTGGATTTACCACTTGACGTATATTACATTCTAATTTACATACAAAATTTTAAAATTTGATATACTCTGGGGAATTAGATTTATTAACATTTTTCAGAGGTACTGGGGCATCTTCTTTTGAATAAAGGTCGGGAAATTTCAAGAACTGGAATGCAATATTTACTATGCAAATGTCCATTGAATTCTAGCTTGGTTATGAAATGTCCTAAACTGTATATTAAGTTTTCTTTACGGGTCTATTAACAGTTCAATCGATACACACGAACTGTAACTTTCAAATACCGGTATCGTGAAACTCATATACTATTATCAAATTTACAATAAAAATATATTAAAGTGGAATTCATATACCCGATTTGTACACTCATATCCCTATGTAGATTCAATTAACTTTCCTTTTGTACAGTGTTTTCATAGATTAATTTACTTCGATTTTTATGCCAGGAGATTAATTTTTTTTCGTATCCATGTGCGTACACAACGGTCTAGAACACATTATATGTACATACTTGGATTATTTGAATGTTAACATCAAGTATTAAAGTATTCCTAAGATATTCTATGCATATGCATCCTTGGACATAGGAGAAACATCGACCGTAGAGCAATTTTATAATGTAAAAAAAGTAAAAAACTGATTTCTAACAATGGACCACACAAATATATTTCAATTTATCATATGTGCGTTGAATTGGATAGTTTTTTTAATAACGTGATATTCAAATCAATGAGATATGAATGATATCGACATTTTTTTTATTTTCAAAGATGGTCATAACGTAACAAATGTTCGATGTTTTTACAACAAGGTTCCATACTACCCAATAAAATATGAAAGACTTATACTTATTATTGAACGTCGGTACATCCATTAAAAAATCATATATTGATTTTGTGTATTACCACGTCAGTTATTAAATGAATATTATTTTCCGTCGGCCTACGAATTTTGTGATGTACATTCACAGAATATTACCTTCATCTCATTTAGACGAACATACGGTGTACATACTTTTTATATCAGGTAAACAGACCTGTAACACTAGGCCAGTTCGTGACACGACTTTAGCACAGATGGCTCCAAACAACCAAAAGCAAATTCTTAAGTGGTGGTGTGGGAAACTGCAACACTTGTTGGGTCCTCGTTTACCCTATCGTTTTGTATGTGCACGGTGGCAAAGTTGCCTTAATGTGTTATAAACTGTACCCTGTACCTTACTCATGGATGTCTATTGTACATTCGATGTACATATAAGAGTTTCCTTCGTAGATTTCATATACAGAACATATGATATTAATTACATGTGTATTTACATTGGATGTTGCATGGATACAAATGTTTATAAAATGTTTATAAAATGTTTATAAAATGTTTATGAAATGTTGATGAAATGTTTATGAAATGTTCATGAAATGTTCATGAAATATTCATGAAATATCCATGAAATGTTTATGAAATGTTTATGAAATGTTTATGAAATGATTATGAAATGTATGTAAAGTTGCTATATGTACCGATAGTGACCATCACATTTAAATGGATAAAGCAAAACATTCAATAACTGACTGAAAGGCAAACGGAGCAGATCATTCAGTGATTTTCCACGATGGAACCTTATCAAGGTTTTTCCCAGGCCCCGATTAATATTCCCCAATTCTATTAGGGGCCTTATGTGGAAATCTCATCAGGTTTCCTAAATGACGGTCACGCTTTATTCTTCAGAGCCTCCGAAGGCATAATACTAAAGACTTTGTAAGACCGAATCTAAGAAGCCTACAGGGGTTTCCCTTAATTTTCATTCATTATATCCTATTTAATTCTTAATCTAATTCCTACATTTTATTCCTTTCATGTACTAAGTGCATCCAGACGCAGACCGTTTGTCGCGCCGGATGCTAGTATTATCACTGTAAAAGAAATGTTCTTGAAATTTAGTGTACTTTCATTGGAAGTTTTTATTTATACACTAGTATATGAAATTTAGTATACAAGTGTAATGTAAAATTTATCTATCGTACATCATATTCAATAATTTACTTCATCTTTACAGTAAAAGTATTTGAATTTTAATAATTTTTTTTAACTTCTCCTGGAAAAGTACGTGCATTTTATACCACAATTGTTTATTAAATTTCGCTGACGAGTTTATGTTTGAAAACTTCCAATCTTTTCTAACAGTGATACTTTTGGCCAATTCATAACCGCTCGCGTTTATACGCGAGTACCCGAATCGCTTCCGAATTCCTTTTTCCATATTCATGCAGTTTCGCTGGCTACTCATGCAGTGCGTAGTCAGCCACTTTGGGCCGTCATATGGGCCCCTTCAAACCCACTCCTTTCTCCTTTTCCCTATCCTATTAATTTATCCAGTCAGTCTTAATTTTGTCGTCGTTTTAATCACATCTTTCAATTGTCACTTTTGGTAAACCTTTACATTTTCCGATCGGTCTAAATGGCCCTTATTACTATATTGCACGTTTGTCACACCATTAACCATAAAATATTGAGTTCTATAGTTTTATACGAAGTAATTCTTTATATCGGTTGTTTATTAATCGCATTAGTTGGGAATATTCTATTATTATTTATTGGGTTTTTAATGTATATTTTTCTTGTGTTTCAATTTCTAAATAAACTTTGTAATAATTCGGAATCTTTGTTTCAACAATTAATCGGACACAAGCCCATACTAAATTATTTACAGCTCTAAAATATACGTAACCTACTGAACGTAACAAGGCCTAAGAACGCTGCCCTGTTAAACCCTCACTAAAAGAATGAATAAATTCAATTCAATAACATGCATTCGTCAATATTTAATTAAGTGGTCCTGCACTTTTAATAGAATATTGAATGTACCTCTACATGATGGTACATATTAATTGCTGAAAAAAACATACATACATTTTTTCTACATTGACGGGAATATAGCTTATTCGAACGTTCAGGTCATATGATAATGTAATTTTTTTTTCTATTTGAATAAAAAATATAACATATGAGATAATCTTTATGTGATATCATCAGCATTTAATAAATTTACATGACCGCATTTGATGTTTAAGAAATAAGAGCACATTCGGATATTTTTTACAGAAATTTATATCATATGGTAAATTGTATTGAATAGGATATATTGTTATCATCTATAATGATATTCCACTAAATTGCTCGTTCTATTTTTTGCGCGAATCAGTTCGCTTGTATTCAGATGTGTGGCTGTCTGGCTGAAATATTAATGGTTTGTTAATTTGGTATTGTGATTAGGGATAACAGCACTCTTGAGTATTTAACTTATCAAGCTTTTATTGAACTTCACTATGAAAACACAGAATTGTCTCATCAGGTCCGTATCTGGGAAACTGATTGTCTTTTTTTTACTGGGTACCAAGATTAAGCCCGCTTGGGTCCTTAAGTGATTAACATATCAAGCCCTTATTGAATTGCGTTATGAAAACCTAGAATTGACTTATGAGACTCCTTTCAGGCAAAATTATTATTGATTCATTCGATTGGAACCGTGATTAAGCCTAACAGGGCCCTTAGGTGATGAACCTAATAAGGCCGTGTTAAACGTTATAGTGGAAACCTAAAATTGCCTTATGCGGCCCTTATCTGACTAAATAATGATTGATTTTTTTACTCAGTATCATAATTTTGGGCCCTCAATTGAATGCCCCAAGGCGGCTTTATTGAATTTCAGCATGGAAACTTAGAACCATTTTATAAGTTCCTTAATTAGGAGTGATATGGTAACCTTTTTTATGGTATCCACGTTGAAGGCCTATAGAGATTCATATTATCTCAAGATATCTCTAACAATTACCTTCACAAATTGATATGAATTTGTTTGGAAAATCAATATGCATTCACAAAAAAAAATAATAATAATAATTACAAAAAGATGATAATGAAAATAACCACAAACGGTACAATGGTCACTAATGGTACACCTACCATATGTGTGCATGATGAAGGTTCTCAAGTCATACTGCTATATAACTGTCAAGCTAGTGAGTCGAATCTACTTAAATTTTTGTGCAGAGAATTATACAATTTTTACTTGGTATACATATTATTATCGTTCTACCTATTTCCTTTTTATGGAATTATAAAGATATTCCAAAATGCCCATCAATTTAACACATGCAAACGATCAGCTGTCAGGCTTCATATCAAAAGTTGAGCAAAGTTGTTAATTAAATTTGGGCACAGTCAGTTAGCCGTTTCCAATTGTACGACATTAACTCTTGCAAAATTTGATCTAGCGAGCATAAATTCCCTGCCTACACGATTTTCAATGCAAAAAAAATGTTTCAGTTTATTTATTTAACTATAGCGATAGTCACATACATTAAACGTTGATTAATTATAGTACTTGTCATTATTGCAGTATACTATTGAAGTTTCTCTCTCTATTTGAAATTAATGTTTGATACATAATATATTTGATGACGCAGAGGATGTAAACCGCACGCGCTACTGTGCTAAAATACTGCAGCGGGATATTAAAGCGTGAGGGGTTGTGTCAAATAGCGTTATATATCGGTTCGAATCGATTATGGTGCGGCCAGCACATACGATGATTGACGCACCGGCTGCTACCCAGTAGCTCTGCGACTACAGTCGCATCATCAGTAGCATTACTCATGTGAACAAAATAATGACCACGAACGATGGATTTATTTCAAGCGATAACTTACGTCACGATTCCAGTGGAGAATGTAACGTATCGGAGAGTCATGGGGAAAATCGAGGTGGCAGTTGAAGACAACGTACTCCCCAACAGCTGCTGTGAAATTACTTGGTGGTCTTTCTTCCTCCATCATCAGGCTGTTTCCTAAAGCTATTACGAAAAAGTTATTAAAAAATCCATCTTCACACATAATTTTTCTATCAATTAACTACTCAATGCTGATTAACTCTTGAAAGAATTTTAGGAACTACTAGGGTTAGGACGACATTAACATTTGTCTCTTCATGTGAATTTTAAAATTTGATATATACAGAAAATTTCAAAGCATGACCGGTGGCCAATCACAGCATGAATAAAACGATGTCAATGACTGCGAGATTTTCGAGATTCCTCGAGCCCTCAACCTTTTGGAAGAGAAATGTATTCCTTTGATTGTTCCAAAATGTAAAAGAAAGAAAATCTAATTGTTTCTCAATAAATACTTGTACATTTTCCTCTGAATAAATGGATTTTTCTTTGATAATTGTTAAAAAACATGGTTATTCTCAACAAAAAAAAAAAAACTTCGGAATAAAGTTGACCATTCAAGCGTTATGACAATTGCGGCAGCAGCGCCGCCAACGGTAACTCACTTTCTTGAAGAAATAAATAAAGTTCAATAGTATACACAAAAGCAGAATTTTTATACTGACAACTTTTGAGTTACAACTAATAAGATTAATGTAATCACATATATGGACTCATCAATTAACAATTACTCATTGTCACTATATATAGCTATCAAAATTACCACAATTTTCTTACGTGTAGTAATCAGTTTTTTTTGGGTTTGTTGAAAAAAGTTTGTTAATAAATTTCCCAGTTCAACGAACTAAAAAAAACGCGTGTCTGACTTAAAAAGTGCTTATTTATTTCAAAGAAACGTTAATGAGAGAAGTTTTTCAAGAAAATTCATGTAAGAAGTTAATATTTGCATTGATATGATTATCATTTCCTTGATAATGTGATAGGTTAGCTGAGAATATAATAAACCAAGAAAAAAAGACATTTTTATTGAGTTAAGTCGTGAAAATAATAAGCGACCAATGAAATTGATGCGAAAAAGTACACAACATGTAAAACCTCGATGGAAATTTAATACCAAACCGCGTGGGTTCAGTTTCAAGAAACGTATCGATAATTTATATCCATAAATATCAGTCCTGTGAAGGAATACGAGAGTTAGTTCAATGCTACTTAATATCTTTACTGATACTTTAAAAATATATTATGTGACAAGTCAAGTTCAATTTATGGCTATTATACTCATCATCTATCGAACCCCTGTAGTATTAACGGTTCCATAGTACAAGGTTTGACCTAGAACTTCATGCCTGCATCTAACGTTCTTTTGCAATGTTATATCTTTCATAAAATTGTATTTATTAATTTTAGTTCTTTCATTAATTTTTATAAAAATGTGTCAACTCCATTTTCAAATGACTGTCGTTTTCAATGTTATTGTTATGAATAAAAAATTATAGATAATTTTCTTTGTATGATAACGAAATAAATCAAATAACTTGCACAAACTTTGTCCTTTTCTGAAAGAAAATAATGATATTTTTTTCGTTTTCCATAAGCAATTATCCTGAGTTTCTTAAGAGAATACATCGTCCTCTAAGACGTTAAAAAAAGTCCCTAATATTCAAAATAGAGAAATGGTTAATTTAACCTGAAATGAGCCCGAATTATTATTTTTTTAAAATTAATTGAATGTATTCATTATCTTGCAAAAATCATCTGCAGTTTTTAGAAGACGTAGGCTACAATTGCTTTCGATTACCTTGAATTAAACGAATTTATTGTTATTCCCATATATTTATTAAGACAATTGAAGATGTTCACTTCTCTTACAGAGAAAGACTATTGCAATGGTGAAAATATTATTGAGACCAAATAGTTAATATTAATTTTTAATACTGAGAACTGTTTTAAACTAATAGTTACTATTGGTCTCGATAATATTTTGACGACTCCAATCGTTTTTTTTTTTCATGAGCGTTGGGCCACACGATATATTATTATGAACTGACAATAATGAAACAACAAAAAAAGATTGATGGCATTAATTTTCACTTAGACAGTTAAACTAATGATCAAATAAAGATCCTGAAATGCAGTATACCTGCGTAGCAGAGAAACATTGCGAAAAATGCCTGAATCCCCGTAGCGAGGAGGCCCGACATCCTGATGGTCATAGTCACAACGGGTTAGAGCACTGGCACTGAACGACCGGCGGTCACCTCGTAAGCGAGAGTCGAAGAGTCCACGCCTCGATCGTAACGAGGATTACCGCACTACCCGAGTACATCGGTCATCACAGTCACTAATAAACTTGGTCACCACCAGCCTCGCAATACTAATCGTCATTCACTCGTCTTATCGTCCCTCAGGACCTCTTCATCCTACTCTTCAACTTTTACCTTACGATTGTATTTGACCCTGGGAAACACTTGTTTATTCTGTTTATTATTTTTGAATTTCCACGTATTCTGAAAGGCGAAAAAAAAATTTTCGTCGCACTAAAATAAGGGCAGTACCAATTTAATTTATATATGTTTTACTTATTAATGGTAAATTTTAAGAAAGTCGTTTTTATTATTATTTTCTTTCAAGTCAGATACGAAATTACGTTTTTAGTCCAGAATGGTGATTTGCCAGGTTGACGCTGACTGTCGTCGCTCAGCACCGAGTGATCGAGAAGCGGAGGAGATGAACGAGTAATCGGAGACGTGCTCTCTCGGACGCTGAACGGAGCAGCGAGCGGATACAAACTCAAACAGGAGTGGGGCTTTAATGAAAACAGTTTATGGCTCTGGTCCGGCACATTGTTGAAATCTCGACGGTTCGCGTCACACCCACTAAAGAAAAGGGAGCACTTGGAAGGTGTGTTCTTTTGTCGCGGGGCCACATTGTCACGGGGCCAGTTCAGAACTTTTTTTCGATTCTCTTAACAACTTTTCATAATCGGCTAAATGTAACTACTATGTAACAGAAAATTGCTGAGATTTTCGTAAGATTTTTATTCGCCCGTGTCCCAGTTTTTTTTTGATATTGTGAAAGAAAAAGATACGTTGTCACATTACATTGTTTGTCGTGTTTTTTTTTTTTTTTTTTTTTTCTAAACCAAAAAATCAAATCTCAAATATTTCAGAATCAAGTTATTTTCTGGTCGATCGCATATTTTATTTTACTTGAAACATTACAGAATTTACCAAAATGGGTGCAGATTCTTCGGAAAAATCGAAATTGTGGGCGACAAATATTTAAGGCAAAAACGAATTAATTAATGTCCTTAACATGAAGCGAATTTGGATGTTACATATTTTGGATCATTACTTATTCGGTAATACCAACTAACCATACTTAAACGTACCTTCTCTTCTGTAGAAAGTTGCAGCTCCATAGGTTGCGATTCGCTGTAATCAATATTCGTACGTAATTATTTTAGAAGGAAATAAAATTATTATAAAATTTTCCTCAGTGAGAAATTGTTAACGCAACTGCCACGATTATAACCATGGTCATGGTGTAATTTCGAGAAGATAATTGAAACGATTACATAGTTATAGCCAGCATAGTTTTGAAATAAGTTTTATGTACACGCTTTTCCAAACACAAAGCTGAAATTCTCGTGTATAATTTTTAACACAGATAACCATTATTTAATAATAAGTTTCAAAAGAATGCCTTAATATTTCTATGAATAATTCAGTCAATTAATATTGACGAACAATATTTTATTTTGAAGCAGTTCTGATCTCACTTCAGCAATTCTCAAAGAAATGTCAATTTTACGGTCCCAAAAGGAAGTGAAGTCTGTTTGCACCAATTCTGAGCTATTACGAGGTCCCGAGTGAGTTCACTAGAGCAATCAACACTAAAACTCATGACTCGTTCTAGAGAAAAAACCTGTGGAAGCTGATGTCTAACAATAAGTCGTTTGATGACCCGCTTTGCGAATGCCTTAACAGCCACCTACATTTATTCTACTGACTTACCAGTACTAATCCCTAGGCGACGGGATGTCTCCGAAAGCTTCTGGCCTGGGAAGTTATCATTATTGGAGAACCGACGTCCACAACATGGCCCTTTTCTGCTTCTATTCTTGAAAACATCCTATTCAGCACTCTTCGTGCAAATTACTTTTTCTCGCATCTCGCTTGAGCGCAAATTATTTTTATTGAGGTACGTCATGATCACACGCCGAGAACTCCTGAATTTCAGTTCTTACCAGTCTCTGACTAAGCAATTGCCGCCATGATGACAAATATCTCGTACTTTGAGTGGAGAATATACCTGGAATTTACTCTCAAACGAGAAACATTTATGTTACCGGCCGATTCAATAAATAAATTAGGAAATTTACCAATTCGTATTTATGATAAAATAATTTCCAGTACGAGTTATACAAAAATAATCACAAATCATTGGTCTAAAAACACTCTTGCTTCATGTTTCTAGTTATTCTTCAACTTTTTCATGGAATTAGAAGCAAGCAACATTTCCGCAATAAGTATGTAACAAAATTTATTGCAAAAAACGATTTGCTCAACCTAAATAAGTAAATAAAAAAATCTCTAATGCTGATTAAGAAAAAGTTTGTACTTTTCAATTATAAATGTAGCAATGGACCAAAAATTGTTTGTAAAGTAATCAACAATTTCTAACTACGCCTACGAACAATTTTCTTATCACCAAAAAAACTAATCTAAGTTTAGTTTTTACTGTCCTTTATTCCAGATAATAATGAACCAAAAATATTTTTCCTTCCTGAAAATAAAAGGTTGTATATATTTTCTTCAAATTGTCTCTCGATTTTTTCAATCTCTCGAAAGCATATTGCCAAAGTATTAATGGGAGGATTTAATTAATCAGTATTCATCTAAGAAAAAACATTAAACATTGATCTTATGATTTGAAATAAAGGGAAAAAATTAAATAAAAGGACGATGTCGCAACCGAAGTTTTAGTTATCCTCAGAGCGTTAATGTTAGTGCATAACATTGCGTTGATGTTGAGTACAGGCAGAGCACTGAGTTTTGCGTGGGTGACCTCGAGGTAACGTCACATCCGCTCCGTAGCTGTATTATCAGACTGCCCACAGCCTTGTCACGCTGTTGAGATAATGGATCCATTCGCATGGATCACGATCCAGGATTGGACGTGCCCGGGACACTGGAAATAATCCGTGCATAATGACTCCCGCGCTTTCGGCATTATTATTTTATCGAATGGCAGATTCCAATGAGGCATGTGCACCTGTGCATCTTACTCGAATCTCTCCCGTTAGGATCATCAAAATCATCATGAAAATTAAATCGCCTGCTGTTTTAACGATATTCACTGCTGTAATATGCTTTCAGAAATCCTACATCATTTCGATAGCATCTCCGGAATAATTTGGGCCATTAATTTATTATTCGTGATTTAATGATGATGATTATGGCCAAGATTCATAGAATCCACGATGAGACTACTGCGAAATATAGATCGAGGCCATTTTGTGTCTAATGTTCCCGACTAGTCCTTGGAAATGTGTGGTAATGCGTGTCTCTAAGATTAAATAGATCGAATTACGTGAGTTGTCTGTAGTAACGTCACTGTAAGCGTCGAATGCAGTCTACTTGGAAAAGTGGCAAAGGGTTCATACCCGTGACACGTAGCTCCATTGACCGTGACTCATTACTGCTGCAATCTGCTCCCTTCGATGGTCAGATATTTTTTCTCCTCTTCTCGATCAAATTTTGTTTCACACTTATTAGTTATGATGTATACAGTAATTACGTAATAACAAGAGGGTAAAATTTTTGAATTCTACCGTGATTTTTTTTCGTACTTTTTTTCACATTTCTGCGTGATCTTAATAATTCAATTTTAGTAGGGGAACCTAATTAATTTTTTTACTTTGCTGTGGATTCTTTTAAAGCCTCTTTGTTGTCTTTGTTTTACCTTTATTGACGAATGAAATTATTTAGTGAGATGAATCAAAGAATCGACATTCTTTGGATGAAAATTAATGCCCATTCATGGAGAAGACTCAGGCTTAAGACTTTTGATATACGTCTCGCCTGAAGTCTCGCCGGAAATTACACCAATTCTTATTAATCAGAGAATCCGCAAGTTACGAAGTGTTGTTGAAATCTTCCCGCACATGATTTTGTCGGTAATTTGTTGCGACCCTGTGATTCCACACATAGTTTTTTCGATTTATTTGTCGCAATAAATGTACAGAGATGTGTATGAAAGACAACAGATAATGTATGGATCACCTCATGAAAAATTACGATTTTATGTCGAACTTTTCGATTTAGCTCTCGAAAATAGTTTTTCCACACGATTTTATGCTCTTGTTAAATTTTATCTAAGAATTCATTCGAATTATACTAAACTATTTTTGATTATTTGATTTTGATTATGCATTAATAACAATAATTTGCTCAATGATATTTTTACGGAGAAAAACAATAATTCCTTCTTTACGAAACATTTATAATGCTTTTTTGTTGTTGTTTGTTAATCCTTAGACTATTCTTATGGAACCGAAATTTATAATATGTTTTTGGGTAATTCATTCTGTAAAATACGAGATTCGGGCCATATTATTGCCAGAATCTAGTGAAAATCAGATTCTTAGTTGCATTCTTACTATGCATTTGCTGATTGATAATTGTTCGCTAAGTGGGGATCGAAAGTGTATCTCGATTACCGTTGCAGCTGTAATAGACATCAGGATTATGAATAAAACAAACAGCAATTCATTTCAAATGTCATTCCATTTTCATTTTATTTAATAATAAATTGTCTACAATTTGTCCTAAGTTAGTACGTCTTAGAGATTTTTTTTCAGGGTCTTGGGAAAAAAAGGCATAGATCATCGAGGATGAATGAGATTTTCGAGATGAAGAAATCAATGTTTCGTTTTTTTTTTTTCAATTTCGTAGATTTAAGAAGACGCGATAGTCAAGCGATTTGAGAGGAGGCAATTTTTTAAGCTGATATTAACCACTTAATTCAAGTAGTGACAGATTATGCGCGAACGAAGAAAGTGTTCACAAATTATAATAATCAATGTGTAAAATATATATATATATATATAATGATAATCGTAAATTAATAATAATAATAATAATAATAATAATATAACAAGTTGTACTGGGGGCGGGGCAGAGCTAATAAACGGAGGCGATTTTTTCTCTTACAAAATACGTGAGTGCGGTTTAATGATAATAATAATATTCATAATAATAATAGCCATAATTATATACATACAAGGTGATCAATTAAAGCTCGCACTTGGCCATGCGACGCTTGTTTCTTACCACTTAAGACCGGTACCACAAATTTATTGCCTTCAGCTTTTTTTTTTATCAATTCCATTGTGATTTTTTGAATCTACAAAAAAAAATTGGAAAAAAAACCGAGACACTCAAAAAATAATTCAAGAACACGAGTCGCAAGGCCAGTGAGAATCTGTACCCGACAGCCATAAGAATCGCGAAAAAGAATATAATAATTAATTTCGAGTATCGCTCAGGTAATTTAATATAACAATTTTTGTAACATCAATTCGACAGATAAAACATCTGCTTGAAGTCTTCGCGTATCTTAAGTGACTGACACACTGGAACACTCCAGTTCCGGTGCGCAGTGCAATAAGCACTCACCCGATTTCTAAAAAATGTATGGATATTATCAATTTTTGAAAATCGAATATAGAATTTCATCAGACAATCAAAAAAACTTCCAATAAAAAAAAAGTGTGCCATTTTTCTGCTGCCGCTCGGGCCAGAAAAGTTTTCTCATAAAAACTCGAGCGGTTTTTCAGTAACGAAATACAACATGATGTTTATTTCATCACTGCACCATTTAAATTGAATTGTAAGAGAGCCACTGTAAGAAAAAATAGTTTAGAGATGAGACCCACGTTATTTAAATGTGAATATAAATTTTTGGTAGCAGTATGAAATATTCAAAAAATTAAGGGGCTCTCATCTAATTAAATAAAAAAACTGTATTAATTTGGTAGCTGTGCTTACAAAAATGTTATTTCTAGCGATGCAATAAAGTAATGTTAATTATTCTTGACGTAAGAGAATACGTAAACATTATTTCTTTGCGAAAAAATTTCAGATGAGATTTTCAAAAATTCGTGTAACGTCTTAATGCATACTAAGCATACAGCACGAAACCGGAAGGTCTTGGAAACATAGGATACGCGCGTCTCAAGGACAGAGACCAAATGGCTTTCAGGTACGGAAGTAGGTGGGTGGTTCAACGCACGGAACATTGACGGCAATTACTCGACGTTGCTAGTAATAATTGCCCAATTAACACACTACGATGTTTTTGTGTATTGTTTTTATGTCGTTATCTAGGACAGACAAAACTCATAAAGTAACATCGAAAATGAAGACATGACAAAAAATAAAAATGAAATGAGTACAAAGTTCCAACTATCTCATAACTTTTAAATTTATTTTGTTCATTTACTTTACAAATAATCGAATTATAATCATCTTCGATAAGACCTTACATTGTTAGCGATTACTGTATAATTATTTAATAAAAAAGAACTTTTCGTATAAAAAAAATTTAGAAACACCACAAAAATTGTAATTCTTGTTCATTTACGACACTTAATAACGAATCTATTCTTGATTTCAATTAAATGTTTATAATTTTTTTCTTTTTCAATAGAATTATATAAAATTAATGATGTGGAACTCTTTTGTGGAATAAGTAAACACATAGGATCAGGTTGAATGAAACAAGATGCTTAAAACTCTGAATGCGTGCAAATTGAGATGAAAATAGTTTGATAGCTAGAATTAAAATATTTGATTGTACCTACATGAATAATACGGGAATCAGGGGTTAACGACAGATTCGCGTGTCAATACGCTTAATGTAACCCTCCAAATCCGAACATATAGCAAAACAAAATGCCCAAAATGATATTTCGTGATTTTTATAAATTGCCTTATAACCAAATACTAGTTAATTTTCATAGGGATTCTCAATTGTAAAAATTCTGTCTTAATAATGAACAGGATGTGAAAGGTTTTGGAAGAGAAAATAAAATTGTAAGAAACCGATTAAGTCGACAATCGTTAAAACAGATTCACGATTCAACCATAGCCTTTTTCTCCTATAGCACGATTTTCATTTCTCGTCCTGTAATAACCATTCGGAGCGCGCGTCATGAGCGTATTTAATTCGCTTGCAAAAAAATAAAAAACAAAAGGTTTTTTTAAAAGTAAAGAAATGCATGCGCACGCGCGATACGGTGACCAGAAGTTATTTAGCGATCCACGTTGTGTCCTCTTTGAGATCGTTGTATCTAACTATGATATATCTACACTTTACTTAGACGCCTATCGTTCACTTATTATAGACGGGGACGCAACGAGGCAATAATGCGAACGGTCTTTTTTCCACCTCATACGGAAGCGTAAATATAGAGCCGTTCGAAAGTGTTGCGACGTTTATTTTCCCATTATTTACTCGCTTCCTCTTCTTCATCTTCATCTTCATCATCGTCTTTTCATTTTCTTTTTCTTTCACCATCGTAAAGTTCATTCGCACTTCGATTTCGTCCCGTCGTCCCGATAATTTCGGTCGCTTGAATTATTACACGGAGCCTTCGAAAGTTTTTAAATGTGCAATTACTCTCTTGACTCGAATTTTCGGCGTACAACCTAATTTTCCAAGACTGGGAGAGTCATTTTGTTCCAATTCTTGCAAAATAAATGATGTGGATCTTTATTTAATGCATGCACTTATAAAACAATTGGGCTGTCGATACAAATAGGTCCCATTCTATTCAAACAAATGGTATCTGATTTGAATAAATGCTATTTGTTACTCAGCCTTTTTTGCTTAGTGTAGCCTGACATCAAAGATTCGCGAGGAAAATGGTACACAACAGCAGCCCAATAGTTTGAGACTTAGGGTATATTAATTGAATGGAGAATGTACTTAAAACCTCCCCATTATCCATTATGATTGAATATAATATATGTGTAAACATCCGTAAATTGCCGGGACGACGATAACTCGCGTATATATTTGTTTTTTTTTTAATTTTTATTAATACTCAATATATTAATTATTAACTATACTTTTAATAATTAGTATGATACAACAGCAATGGCCGACTACGGTCGGTCCTCATATTAAAAACACGTCGTCGCATCTCCGATAATCGCATCTCCCCTGGCATCGTCATCTCGTTGATTAATACGCTACAGTCTACGATCGTTTACGATTTACAATATCAATTAATTATCAAATTATTAATTCAATTATTAGAATTACTTTAGAATATTGGTACTCTTTGTGTCACCTCCATATATGCTGCTGTTGTTTTTGTCGTGTGTTTTTACGCGTTTAATAACTGTTTTACAATATTATTATAATATTCATAACCATTCAGCTTATCCTCGCGCTTCACGCTTTCGCATATCACTCTCGCTCACAGTCTCTCGTCTTTCTCGCGATCTTAAATTGTACAGCCTTTCACATCGACTTTGTCCATTATTTCATTTTCCCCCATTGTTTTTTTTTTATATAGTTCGTCAAATTATGTATAGTTGAATCGTGAGTAGAGCCCTTGCTAATTTATTTTTTCTTAGTTATTTTTAATAATTATGTATATTTATATTTATGTGTATATAAATAAGTGTTTGTACTATAAAAAAAAGTAAAATGTTCGAAGGGTCAGGGGCGGCTGTGTCACTCGGCTCGTTCGTACGAGATCATCGATTTTAATCGGATAATCGTGCATGGCACTGAACACTATATTTTTTTTTCGAAATTGACTGCGTGTTTTCTCGAACTCTTGATTCGTTCAAAAAGTATAAATGCCGAGATTTTTGTTTCGCACTCTATGCCTCGTTATTTAGTTACACTAAAAAGACGTGCATGTACAATGTCAAAAATATTTCGAAATTTACTGAACCGACTTGGACATTCTTAACTGATATATTACATATAATATGTGAATATGATGCTTAATTTGAATACCTTGATGTTAAACATGATTTTTCAAGACTTTTCTCTTATGAGGTGTATATTTATTTGATAAAAACGAAAATGTGTACCGGTTCAGATAATTTGAAAGACATTTTTTTGACAATGTATACAGCGTCGCCTAGCGGAAATCCCGAAAGATCCTAGCGTGGACCGTCCCCGGACCCCAGCGTGATGATTTTCATACAATGCGTTTGGTGAGAATTAGGTGGGTTTTTTTTTTCTTCAGAGAACATGTTGTGTACAATACGCGTGTTATGTATAGTATGTTTAAACCAATTTCGAATTAGACACGAGCCCGCGAGGCATCGAATATATCGCGCCTTGTGTAAGCGCGTCATGATTTATTATGACTCAGTTGTAACTTATAATTCATTGGTATCGGACGAGCTCGATTTATTTTTTGCGGTCTTTGCCAACGGCGTTATCGAACGGCGTTTGTTACGGTCATGGATGACGAATGTTTCGGCTATACGGAATTCTCACACTCTGATTCCGTACGCTTGAAAGCAGTGTAAACTTTTCAAAAACTGGGTGGATCGCGATGGTTGTCATCTTTATTGATTGATTGCACTCGTCAAGCGCAACGTCGTTGGTGCATCGAGCTTGGAATTAACGCAACAATATCGCGTCCTCAATGCCAATACGAACTGGATTTTCGTCATTTTTTTTCCTGAACTGAACAGCTATTTTTGTGATAAGAGCGTAAAACGATCATTCTATTTTCTATACAGCCTGCTGTCCCAAAATTCCGACAATTCGTGGCTCTGATCTAACCTCCAAAAGGCACTTTTTATTGCACTGCGCTCAAAAAAATTCCGACGCATGCGCAAATTAAATTTTTACGTTTTTTCCGCTCTAGACTGTAAGTTTTTGTAGATTTTTACGCGCTAGTGCGTATAATAACTGATGCGCACATGCTTTTGGATTTTTTACACCTCGTGCTACAGAAAGATGTCCTTTTTGCGGTTCGGTCAGAGACACAAAAAGTCTTAAACCTTTTCTAAATATTAAAAACCGTCCAAATATGTAAAAAAGAATTTGGAAATTCCGAGTTGTGAGCATTCAAATATATTTCGAATTCTAAGACGCATTCATACGTACGTTCTGATTCTATCTTGCTTAAGAGCACTTCTTGAAAAACGATATTTCGACTTTAAAACCAGAACTGGATTTGCAAATGTTTTTGGTATTGCCGACGCGATATCCAGCCGATAATTAAAATAGTATCGATCAACCCGCGAGCCCGTTACTTCCAGAACATCTTCCGTTAATTATCTCTTATATGTCTCTCTCGCTCTCGCTTTTTTTTTCTCGTCAATTGTTTTATCTTATTCTCGATTATTAACGTTGCTTAAGAAAAATTATTGTGCCGATAATATGTTGGGTCGCTAGCGAAACCCTAAACAGGCAGTGCAGTACGAGTGAGTCCTTAAGCAATCTCGAGGCAAGCTTCGGCCTAATATCACGTTTCGAGTCCATTGCTCATCATTTAATTACTTTGTTTTGCATCATTATTTAATTATTACTTACAGCATATATATATATGTATATATATATATTATATGATTAAGTTAACGTTACTTTTCTCTCGGTAAAAGGTATACAGCACGTACGTGGGGTACAGTATGTTATTTTGTTTTCTTTTCTTTGGAGTATTTTTTTCGTGTCCTCGAGTTAAGAGCTGAAATAATGAAAAACATCTGATACACAAACGTTTTTCACATTGGCTACTTCCTCGATAACAACCGTTGAATATAAGTCTTCATCTCCATGAACTTTAACACCCTCTTTATCAGGTTCTGTTCTTCAAAACCCTCAAGAGATTCTCGAGATTGAAAGATGATTCGTGTAATAAGCACATTATCTTCAATCCCTCCCTTGAGTGTTTATCGGAAACATAGCCCGTATCGTTGTCAATTGCTGTTTCGTCGAGGAACGTTCACAACCACAGCAGCTGATATACGTACTCGCTACAATACTTATTTGATAAACGCGTCATATGCTCCGCAATAGCATTCTACATATCCCATCTAATTGCATAAATCTTCATAGCCACATTGGGAACAATATTCCAAACATGATCAATGTAGTTAGTCCGTTTATTGGTCACGAAAACCTCATTCAAGTCACCATTTCAAAGCACTCACTCAAACTCTGCGAAAAAAAAAACAAATGCTCCCGAACCGTCACCACAGTGTCAATAATTACGACCAGCTTGCGTTTTTTCTGACAAGTTTACGTATCTTCCGACATCGCATTTCCGCATATACTGGCAAGCTCTCTGTGGATGTTCCCAGAAGTCCTTGCGTTTTTCTCGTCAAGCTCCTTAAATATGTTCCAACAAGTCCTTCTCGTATATTCTAACACATTTTGCGCCTATTTTCTGATAAAACTGGTCCACCCAATGATGAAGTTTAGCTAAGGTGCACCACGGCGATCAATCAGCACGCACTTTCCAAGTGTGCGCTTTGTCTGCGTCTGGCCTGTCGCTGACGAAACTGATGAAATTCTGCTTTCATAGCTTGGACCCTAGCCTCGATGTTATCCCTCGTGTATCGTTGAGGTTGATGATGATGGTGGGTCGTGTGAACCTGATGAATTTGTGGCAGATGATGAATCGTGTGAATCTGATGAACAGGCGGATGTTCTTCCCTAGTCGGTGTCGAAGCAGACGTAGGAGTTGGCGTGCAAGACACAGGATCAAATTCGTAATGTCCATCAACACTTCCAGCGTCCACCGCGATGTGCGTATGAGTATGCACGATTTTGCTGTTAGGATCTTGAAGTTCAAGCCACCGACCAACGAGAGGTGGTGGTGGAGGTCTGTACGGTGGTGGTCTCCATTCAGCAACGGTGCTACCACTTCTTGAGCTCTGATTCTGCTGCGAAGTATTCTTGCTACCAAAACCCGAGCTGCTTGATCGACTCTCCGGGGATGTTTCCAAATCTGGCGAAGCGGCAAGTTCGGGAGCGGATCTAGCGTGCCTCGCGTGCCTCGGTGGAAGTCTTGCTCTTGGTCTTCCCGCAGGTTGAGGAGGGGATGAAGTTGCTAAGGGCTGAACAGGCACAAATCTTTGGGACTCCGCGTGGATCGCTTTTAAAGAAGGCAATTCTTGACTGTAGCGCTGATGAATTGTCCTCAATTGGAGATAACCCGGTGGCGTTGGAAATGACCGTTCTACCGATGATGGCTGACGCACTGAGCTTAAGTCACTGAAGTAAACTGGCGTCCATGGCACTTGAGGACCACTCGGAGAACTCGCGAGAAATCTTGGAGATGATATAGTGCAGATTGTTGGCTGGGTTCCTAACAAAGGATTAACAGCACCACCTATCGGACAGTGTGTTGCAATTGGCTGCTGCGACACTCCTATCGACACTCCGCTACCTTCAGACCGTAGACTCAACTGGCTTGTTCCCACCAGAGGACGACGCCATGATGATTTCAATCTCGAACTTTTGGGCAGAAAACCACCGTCATCACTGCTCGACGCATCCAGAATACTGTTGTTGGCCGAACTTAGCACCGAATCCGCAACGACGAAACGTCCGTCCGCTGCACGGGAGATCTTACCGAGTGGACGGCCTCGTGATGAGTCCGGTGAATCCGGTATAAGTATCTCGCGTAGCAGAATTAGACCTGGTACTCGGCTTTTTCTAGGTCTACGGTAGACAGAAGGAGCGTTAGTAAGGATTGTGGTGGCGATTCATTGCAGTTTTACTGAGAATCCTTGAGGACGGGAATAATTACCAATCAATTATTACAAAGAAACATTTTCAAAAATTCGCAATTTATTCGTGGTATTGATACTGGAAAGATGTTTTTTTTATTATCCGTTCTCAAGCATTCTCGGTTGAAGACTGCGACAACAATAACGTGCAACAACCACGTAAACACGATAAAGAAATTAAACGAAATAATGTTTTAAGATTAAATATGTAATTACTCATAATATAATAATAACGGATGCAGGCAGGGAGGAAGGCATGCCATGCTTCATTCCTGTGCTCAAGTTGTCGGGCGTGACGTGAGGGGCCAATATTTTGGGGGGGCTAGGTGAGTGGTGACAGTGAGTGGAATTTATTTTTTTCTATTCATTTCAAAGATTTTTTTTTTTTTTTACTAATTTGAATGTTTTTCAGAATTTAATTTTGATTAAATGGACTTTATTCTTTTTTTTTTCAAATTTATTTTAGTGGTAACAATCGTGGATTTAGGTGCTCCGAAACTCGTCACCTTTTTTCCTCCTTCGGGTCCGGCAGCAAGGAAAGATTCGGGGAGAGAGAATGTTGTAACACAACGATTACATTCACAGAAAAACAATCGGTGGTGGTAATAATAATAAATATGATAACGCTAAATAACCGAACGTTTACGATTTTATCTAGGCGGTGATGTTAGGGAGCAAATAGATGTCTTGTGTTCAGTATGTGTATACTATATATTACTATTGATGTGTGACGGATAAATGCGGTAACGGCTTGAAATGGAGAAAGCTATCGAGAACTACTCAACGAACGAAATAGGATCACGAAATATGGACGAAAATCTATGGGATGAGTAAAAAAAATCGATATCGAAATAGTGTAAAGATCGACTTTTTTTACACAAAAATGTATAACTTTCATTTCCTTGCAACTTTCAGCGATTTTTAGCAATAATGAATCCTACATTACAACAAGACTTAAAGTGTCACTTTACCATTGTTTTACAATTTTTATATATCACATATACATTTTTAGCCAACTTATTTCCGACCTGATAGCAAAGATCGGTAAAATTCTAATTACGTGTTGCTTATTTATTATAATTAGAAGTGGCAACGTAGGTATAAATTAATCTTTTTAATACCCCTTCTATTGTTGTAACAATAAACGACTTTGTTTGCTACTACACGTACCGACAAATTCCGATATTGATGTAACAATAAATTACTTTTTCCACTACTCTCGGTATTGATGTAACAATAAATTACTTTTTCCACTACTCTCGGTATTGATGTAACAATAAATAACTTTTTTCACTACTCTCGGTATTGATGTAACAATAATTGTAATTCTTAACTATTCATAGTGGGAAATTATTAATACCTACAATTATTTGCTGCTTGTCGGTAGCAAATTAGCAGAAGTATTTTTTTTTAATGGCCGCTACTAGTGAAATGACGTGAATTATTATTTCTTTTGAAACTCATGATATAAAAATAGCAATACTTATAATCATGGGTTACTTACGGTAACTTAAGAGCCATATTTTCTAGAATGCTTAACATTCTTAGAGCTTTATTTGCTTGTCATACCACAAACCTAAAGTCTATACAGTGACATTGAACTTCGTGAAAAGAAAACTTCATACAATTTTCTTGAGCGACAGTACAACTTGAGTTTGTATTCCTTATTTGATTAACCCATAGAAAATTAAGAAAATCAATTATGTCTATACACCACAAGCGGTGCTATGTATGGTAGGTTTGGATACCTTGAATGATTATGTTGAAATCCGTCCATCGTCGAACATTTTCTAAAGCATAGCGTCAAAGGTATTTAATTTTCCTAAACACATGTTTTTTACTTTTCCAAAAAATAGTTAGCTAAAACAAACTGCCATCTATTTTGGTAGAACCACCGTAAAAAATTGCCTAAAATTTTTCAAGCACATGGAAAAAACATTCGTCATAAAATTTAGTTTTATTACTATCACAATTTAACAATAGAATTCTTATTACAATGTTGAATAATTTTTTTTTCTTCTATATACGTCCAACAATCTCGGTTTTAACCATAACCTTGAGTCTCGTAACAGTAAAACACCGTGTGGATCTTTTTACGAGGTGGCATGACAAATTTTCATACATTCCATTTGTAACAATTTTTTTATAAATAAGGTGGCAGTATGAATCATTCACGTTACCTCCTAGAGGAATACAAACGGTGTTGTCTTCATACGAGACTCGATATTATGTCATAAACCAAGATTTTCGAATGTGTACAGTAGGAAAAATTATTACACATTTTTTAAAGCATTCTATTATCAAATAATAATAATAATAAATAACGCTGAATTATATAAAGGATAGTTTCCACGTGACTTTGACAGATTTTATACAAATTTTGACAGTATTCGTATCAAGAAATATGGCAGTTTGCCTTGCGTAACCGTGAAAAAATAAAAATATCTGCTTGCGCAGCATTCTGCTGTCGGAGTTCTTTTCAAAAGGGTTAACATTGGAAATTTAACATTATAACGTTACTATCGGCAATAAATATCGTAACCTACTGTTAAGTTAATATTTAGAAAAAAAACTATTAAATTGTCATTCTTAATAATTATCAATAAGAACTATCGTAAAATTAATATTTCAATCATTGATAGTAAAAAACTGTCGTTAATATTCCAATAATTGATAACATCAAACTTTCGTCAAGTTGTACTCTAATAATTGACAATGGACAACTATTATTCAATTCACACTCCAATAATTGCCAACAGAAAATCGCCATCGAATTGATACCCGAATGATTGACAATATAAATTAATCGTTGCTTTACTACTTTTTGTGGCAAAAAAAAACTTAATTTACTTCGCTACCGAGGGCAGTGAATAATAAGAACTACCTTTACATCACGTTTCAGAATAATTATGCCTATTTCTGCCTGGTCAGGGTCTTCTTGTTCGAGATCTAATCCATATTTTGGCAAATAAAAAAATTCCGAAGTTTCAATACCGGAAAAATGACTCATTTTTATTTAGTCCTTTAATGAAGGTATTATTTTGTTCATTATAACCAACATTTTTTTCAATCCACCATAGGAAAGATTTTGAAAATCCCTTCGCACCCGAGACTGAGAAATTGATTTCAAATGACTTGTATGTCCATGAGCTATATACTGATATACTGATACTGAAATTCGTAACGTGCAGTTTGCTGATTTGAAAGCTCAATGCTTCGTGTATGCTTGAATTGTAAGGAAAAGTGACAACTCGCAGCCCGTTAAGAATGAGAAACTACAGAATCAAGGTCAACGGAGAAGATGTATAGAAAGAATGATATCGAAAGGCATAAAAATAAGTATGAAATTAAGCATGAAAGGCGAATGTTCAGGCAAGGAACATATACGAAATCCAAATGAATATTGTAATAAGGATTTCCGGACTAGAAAAAGAAAACGAAAGAGTAACGAAAAAATCCGTTGGACTATTGGGAGTGTATCAACAGGATATTCGTCTAACGGAGTGTCCATTGATTATCGAATTCCAATACGAGTTCTATACCGCGTCACGACAGCGAGATAAAGATGAAAAAGATGTACAGAGCAAAGGGAAGTAAAAAAAAAAAGAAAATACAATGACGCCGTTGCAAGTGCAAACAAAAACAAAATGAATAACAGTAAAAAAAAGACTCAGTCACAACCAGGAAATCCGGATATATGAACTGGACTGTCGAGCACAAACGATTACCTACTTTTTTATGTGCTTTGGATTTTGTTTTTTCGATTGTATAGTATGTGGTTTGGTTTTTTTTTTGTGGCAAGCTGTTTTTTTTTATTTACGAGTCGTCTAGAATCGAGAAACTGAAAAGAATAAGAGAAAAGTACAGAGGTTTTAGATTTTTTTGTCCTTTAACGCAGCAAGTCGTGAGGATTTTTCGGCCGGGTTGTCTTATTTTTGTGCGATAGTTTTTTTTTTGACTCGCCGACGTTCGGGTATGTACTGTGGATTTATGTACCTATTTAAAAAATAGTTTCAAGCGTTCAGGATTAAAGTATAAAGGGATATTTAGCACAAGCACGCTAGACATTTAAAGGCTCTAGATAATTAGCAATTTTGTTTTTTGTTCCCGAACGTCGGATGTCCTGCGACTCTACCAGCCCCATGGACACAACAGACCTGCATACTTTATTTTATTGTTTCATATATATATTTTTTCTTACGCACAGAGGAAGCTTTGTCATAGAGCAACAGAATTCCAAAATGTTGGACTTTGAATTTCTTAAATAGTAATAAAATCGCTTCTATAAAAAATGCTGCATGTATATGTGCGTAAGTTATGTATATTTTTCAAACATGTGGTTTTTATGTCTTTAATTTTTTCATCAGCTTCCTTTCAGTTCCTCTTTTTTTTTGTGAAAATTCCAATAAAATCTAATATATTATGGAAGTCACATAAAAGCTTCCATATTAATGAATTATCAGCTGTCGAGTTAAGAAGATGACTTATAATTTCAGATACCATCCAGGCTATTTGTTGTTAAAGTTGGTGAAAATTTGGTTTGTGGTATTATTATTTATATGGAATAGTTTGAAAGACTGGAAATTTCCAGGATTAAGAATTGATCGATCAATGACTGCAATTTGAAGCACAGCGAATTACAAATCTATTACATTTGTCGATGAAATATATTTTACAATATCTATAGACAAGACTAAGATAAATAAAATATGCAAGTTAAGTAGAACCCAGCAAGTAGCTTAATTTTTTTGCACTGTTTACAAAGCTTCCTCTATGTTTGGCTTTTGGCGATGCGTTTTAGCCGCATGCTATACGCGCATTTAGCATCTAAGCGTTAGCAGCTGTATGCTATTTGCGTATTATTATCTATTTTAGAATATATAATGATCGCGAAGAACTAGGCGTCTCCAAGGAACTCGCAGAGCCGGTCGATTCGAGATAAATAATTATAAACTATTGTCTAATTGTATGAAAAAATGTTGAGTGTGTTGAGAAAGAGAGTAGTAGAGAAAAGATAGTATACATTTTGGTAATATCTTCGAATCGATCTTGAGCGTGTTAAAAAAGCGAAAGAAGTGGAATAAAACTGGGGAATGACAAAAAATAATGGAGTACATTTTGAATGGAAGTAATATAGACTTTAAAGCATCATGACGCATGTTGTATCTTTTCTGTAATACCGAAATATAATCATTACACTTTATTGAAACTTTAAAAAAAAATGTTTTGGTCTATTTACTTCGAGTAAATAGACACAAACAAAGTTCCATTGCGTTCATACGATGTTGGAAAGTTAAATCATAAAAATAGGCTCTTTTCATCAACCCAGGAATTATTTACTCCAAGACATAGGAGCATTTTAATGAGATTGAGTACGTTTTACTTAAAACATCAGTTCTCGCGCGATTTTTCGTTACGAATTTCGATTTTTTAGAGAATTCGTTCGACGTTCTCTCTTGAGTTTTTGCCATTCCCCCTTTCTCTCCATTCACAATGAATTAGCCTCGGTGTCTACCAAAAGAAGTGACATTGATTTAAAATTTACTAACAAAATAATTTTTCAGCTTGAATGAATCGATTTAAATAAATAAATTCCTCCAATGGCACAGCCTCTAAAATAGCAGAAATTCTACTGCAATTCAACGAAAAATTCGTCAATAAACCGAATTACAAGTACGTAATTAAAGTAGAGAGGGAATAGAAATAGACAATAAAGTGAAAAAAGTCGATAGTCAAGGATAGGTCAGAGAGATTGAGAGTATCGTTGGCGATGATAATGAGCGATAGTTAAAATACGATTTTGTCTAATTGTCGATCCCACAGATCGTTAGTTTAATGTACTTAATCAATAAATAAAAAAACGTAAGAGAAAAATTGGAAATTACAAACGTCGATAGATGGAGAATTAATGACATTTCACTACATTGTTTCATGATCATCATCGTCGTATTTTTCAGTTAATTTAATTAAGTACGTTGAGAGCCGAGATTCCGACACAAACTCGTCACGTCAGAAATCTACCCAGTAAAAAATTAATTGAAATTTCTGCGCTTTTGACAACAAATTTCTGTCCACTGAAACTTTGTGTTAGTTTTTCTTTCATATTCTAGTCTTGCAAAAAAAGTATACAAACATTGGGCATCCTCATTTTACACAATATGGAAGAATTTTTATACCAATATCAATAACATATATTTAATAACCGGATTGTCGAGACAATTACACGTTCATAATGGAATTAAAAAATATATAGTATTTATATAATTAAAACAATTAAAAAAAATAGTATTGATCAGGGCAAACTATATCGGTTAGTAATCGATATCGTAAGCTATATTGATCTGGCAAATTACAAAATAAATAAATACAATTCGTTTCGCCACAATAGCAGAAAAATCAACCCATCGAAAATTTAGTCCCAAAAATACCAAACAAAATATAATTCTTACTTTTTTATCGTGATTCATTAAGATTTTTATAAAAAATCTTCCATATTCGCAATCTCTCAAGAATTGACAATATATGCTATATAGTATAGAATTCCCCGAAATTGCGTAGTCGAAATATCTCTATTAATTTGACATTTGTATTATTGTAAATTTGCCAAAAAATTGTCATATTTTTTGTGCCACATCCAACCTAACTTACAACGAAGATTCAAATTGACCCATGTCTAATTTTACTTTCCCGACAAAAAAAATCAGTGTACAACATTTCTGATAAACACTCGTATTCGTTTAACGCAAAACTGGCCATCCGATATATTTCACATAAATTATAAGCTGTGTATAAAAGAAAATCTATGTACTCCCTAGGCCGCCGAATAAAGGTATAATAGGGTACTGACTGGAAGAACTAGTGAGTCCTAGCTGTTTGCCTGTATTGCTCATCTCATCTACAGTCATGACAATCATCCTAAGTAGTAGATAGTAGGTAGTGGTAGTAGTAGTTGTAGCAGTAGTGGTAGTAGTAGTAGTAGTAAGTAGTAGATTAGTAGGTCCTAGCAGGTAACATTGCAGAGCGGAGCTGTTGTCTCGCATAGGTGGTGATCATGATGATGGTGGTTGGTGGTGACGATAGTAATAAATGGTGTGGTAGTAAATGCAGTGATGGTGACGGTTGTAGTAACGGTGGTGATAGTAGAGTAGTAGTAGTAGTAGCAGTAGTAGTAGTAGTAGTAGTAGCAGTAGGTGGTGATGTATTGCCCACCGGAAAGTTCGTTTCGTTTGGTTTTTTCGATCGATCGGTCGGGTCGATCTAGGACTGGTCTGGGTACTGGTCTTGGCTAGCGGATGTTAGGCTTACTGTTCCGCCTCTCTATGATAAACACGCTCTCGTAATCTCGGTTATCGAGATGGAGGGCGTGATGGTCACGGTCACGGTTCGGGGGGGCCTCGTGAACCTGATCCGAGGTCGCAGTCGCGGGGGTTACTTGCGTAGGAAGTGGTTGATGAAGAGGTTGTGGTTGCGGGTTCAACGGGCTGCAACGGGTCAGCGTCGACACTGACTCGCCGCACGCGTTTATGTTTGTCGACCTACAGAACATACAGAGGACAAGGAGACACCATGTTGCGTGTCGTGCAAATCATTTTTTTTCGTTTTGTGAATGGTTTTTTTCTTCTCTTTAAAGAGATTTTAAGATAGTTGAGCGGTGGTTATCAAAAGATTCGGAAAATAGTTCTCGAGCTTATTGAAACATGGGATTCAAGATTAATCATTCTCAAGAGAAATTTTGAAAAAACGCAACTAAGACTTTTTTAAAGGCGAAATTGGTTTTGGAGAATGGTATTCTGCTTTTGATCAATTTTTTTTGGATCGTGTACGTTTAAAAGATGATTAAATTTTTTTAACGTGACTTTTTATGAAACTTTCTGTGCATGATATCGGCATTTAAAAAAAATTTGAGATGAACTTTGCTTCGCACGAAAATGATGCGTTGAATATGGTATTTATCGAATAAAAAAAAATTATAGAATTGTTGAACCCAATTGTTAATCGTGCAAAAATAATCTTGATTGATTGAACAAAGTAAAGTTAAGATTTGTTAGATATTTTAATGTTTTTGGAAAGCCAATGATAGTATTACCAAATTTATCCCCAATGATCTATTTAACGTTGAAATTGACCTCGGAAATTAGAAGAAAAAGTAACAACGCTTATACCGCTCAACTACCTTAATCTGCTTATGGTCGTGAGGCAATGAATGACAATGATAAAAATTTTCCAACCTGTTTCGTAAACGACAGGAAGAAAAATTTATTCATTGCCTCACTAAAGACATACCTCAGTGTCTTGTCGCTAGTTAATCAGATTTTTTATAAACTACTTTGCAATATACATTTTTCTTTTCGCTTCGGAATTTGAATTTTATGTCATTATGAATCTGAAACTGAGGTTTTCTCTGAGTCCCCGGCAGTGGCTAAACCATCCAACCCGTTCTGGATATTATGTAGGTATTATTATTATTTTTATAAATTATGTATGACAAAAAAATCCGATTTCTTTTCATGATTATTGTCCTGAGCTGATCGCATGTTTTTATTCTGCAACTTTTCAATGTCCATCATGTTAGCTGAAGCTATAAAACTGATATTAACGATTTAAAAAAGCCTAGTAGATTGATGCACAAAAATGTTCACTTTTTCATATATTTCTGGTGATAATTACTCCAATAATAATCAAATTCCTGTAAATAGAAATTTATTTCAAAAGTAATGGAATACGAAGCATTTGCGTGAATCTTAGAATGAAATGGAGGTGAATATGGCTTGCAACGTTTATCTTTCTTTTCCTCCGTCTGTGGAAAGGCCATGATTAGTTTTACTATTTCCAAAGTCCTTTTAATTATACTTGGACGGAAACTGAATCATTCGGTTTTCCTACATTATTAATATTCTTGAAAACTCCTGCAGTGTACTCAAACTAATTCAATGAATTGCTGTACTTTGACTTCATTGATTTTGAAATGATGATTACAGACAGAAAATGATTTTAATAACGTTTGTTTGCAACGATCTGCTAGATTGGACTTCGTGATTGAAGCAGCTCAAGACTCATACATGAAAGATAGTAAAAAAAATGAAGAAGTCAATAATTGCTATGACAGCGATGATCGTGATAAGAACCGCAAAACATGAGCAAAAACTCTGAAAAAAATTGATCAATTTTACTTTACGTACGTATTTTTTGTTTACCGTAAAAATATAGAAAAACGAGAGAAGCGAAACATAAAAATCGTGAATCGAAGATGATAATCCAGAATAGGCATCACTGCAGTCGTATTGTGGACTTTTGGATGCCGTAGAAATAATAATTATACTATTTATATATGTATAAATATCTTGATATATTAGCTGCATATTGTATCTATATTTATCCGGATCGGCGTTAAAACGGATAAACGTCGTATGGCTGCGTGCTTGTGTAAAAGTTTCTTGGCGTGGGTCGACCTGCGTGCACGAGGAACGTGACGGAAGACCGAGTGCAGTGAATTATGTCCGTCCGTTGATGTTGCGTTATTATATCTCGTTGTTTAGTGTCAGTAAATTGATAATAATATTATAGATATAAAAATTAAACAAAAAGTGTATTTTTTTTTAAATCTACGTCGCACTCCAACCTCGTCCAAAATACCTCTGCCGCTGCGGTTAAACCTGCCGGTCTCTAATGTATTTAAGTATCTAAATAGCTCACACTGGTGCGTTAGATGAAAAGATAAAAAAGTGCTCCCTCAACCAATTAAACAGCATCTTCCCAAGTGTAGATTTTTTATATTTTGTCAGACATTTTGAAGTCTTGATATATATTTTTTCATCTTTCTTCATCTAGCGTTTAATATGCGTATGCATATCTTCATATTCATACACATATTTATGAGTACAATTGTGATAGGTTTAATTATTGATTACTGTGCTGCTTCGGTGGCCTATTGCTTGGGGACTTAGTTTTATACTAGCTCTCACTATACCTATAAGATATATATAGATTTTTTTTTGAGACATCACAACGGCACACATAAATTATAACAGCTTTTGCGATTGCTCCGAAAAAAATGGCGAAGAGATCTCTATACAAATCTTTAATAATTGGAAAAACCAAGAATTTACCGCACGCAAATTCGAAAGCAAAAGCTTGATTCGATTGAAGGTGTGAAAACCATTCATCAATCGTAATAATAGCACAAAGTGTTGAAAAATTAATAGAATTGAAGTAGTTCGACTATTTCTATCAATAGTTTTTCCTTCTTGAGTAAGTGATTTTCTGTGATTTTAAGAAAACCCTTCGTGTTACAGGATTTTCAGACGGTTTTAAAATGTTATTATCATTTATACATATTGGACATCTTTGAAAATCGAAATCTTCGAGAAAAATATCATGAATCAGTCTCATATTCTCCGTTCAGGAATTTACAGTTACGAATTCACTCAGAATAATGGGATATTAGTTCTGTGAATTTTTTTTTATTGACAATTCTAAAATTGCGTGTGCGGATGTGATTCTCTCGGTATAATTAACCATACGTCGTCTGCTGGGATCCCGGATGGGGATCAACGACCAGTTGTTATTCTTTCTGTTTTTTTTTTCATTAATTTATTTCTTTACATAATCATAATAATAATTCACACGGAAAGGGAGACTCACTTTTTCAAAGGCACTGTTCCCTGGGACCCCTGCCCTGCGCCGTTTCTCGCATCGGTGACCCTGCATGTCACCATGTTATACGCTGAAATCAATTCTACAATGTTACAAAATCATATTAATCACAAATATTGCCAGGTAACAGGTTGCTTGCCGGCCCGCGGGCTGCGTTGCCACGACGTCGTCCATTAATGGGAATAAGAAAATCAAGAGACCATTTTTTGTAAGGCCTGACATTTTTTATTCTTAAACAAATGTTATTGATTACCAAAAAGAGTTAGATCACAAAATTGAATGAAAACAACCACAAAGAAAGTAGAAAAAAAATGAAATTTACAAACGGATTGTTCATTTCGATATTAATCATACGTAATCCAATATCCCATGTAAGGTTTGCCAATAAAGCTGAAACAGCCAATACGCGGGCCAATGTTGGGGTGACGATTATCGACTTCGCATCGTTAGGCCCATGCTCGGCCAAGTAATGACCCGCCAATGGTTGGCTTGTCGATATTAGGCCAATGCTTGGCCAAGTATCGACCCGCGAATTGGTGACATCGCAACATTAGGCCAATGCTCGGCCGAGTATTGTTCGCCAATATCGAGCCGGACTTATCATCCAAGACTCGGGCTGATAATCGGGCCATGGCATATGCCAATCTTGGCAGACTCGGCACCGAGATTGGGCCGATCATCGGCCAAGTCCGGTCACCCTTTATGGGATGTATGCATTGCATAATGTATGGAAGATTATAGAGAATCTATAAAAATCAGTTTGCTTGCGTCAAAAATAAATGCCTAGTAACAAAGTGAGAAAACTTAGGGTAATGTTTAAGTCAGGCAGGATGAACATTTTTGGCCGTATGTTCAAAAAGATTGACGACGCCGGGAGCACAGGTGCAGGCTTATTGCAAGCGGAGGCTCCTCACGTATTCGTTCTTTTCTTTTTTCTTTCTTTGGTCATACCTTTCTCCTGTTTTCGTCGCTTCCGCTTGTTACATATTTTAACCGCGCATATGCTGAGGATTATGGCGACGATGAAAAAGAGTATCCCGCCGACGACTCCGGCAGTGATGGCCTTGTGTTTGACGCGCGCCGGTACTGGATACTTCACCTCGTCGCTAACCCCATAATTCGTAGCTGAATTTGCGAACACTTGGAAGTGATAGGTTCTACCACCGACGAGATTTTTTACTGCAGGAATCAGGAAAATATAATCATTCGAATAACAAATCTTGGCAATTAATTAATGTTCAATGACGATTTTGGTTCTTTACTTCAAATTTTCTCTCTGAGCAACTCACATGATTGCTAATGGAATTGAACTTTCGTTGGTATCCGAGTCTTTACTCGGCATCCAATAATAATCAAGAATAATTTTACTAATTTAAATTCAACAACAAAAAAATTCGAAGCAAAAATAATAAAAAATGATAACTTAAATAGAGATGAATTTTTTTTAATTACCCAGAAAACTGGTTTCCTCTGGTCGGATCTGTCCCTTGTTGAGCATCTTCCAAGGCCCGTCGGTTTTCGACTTGATTGTATAGTACTGTACTAGGTGGCTTTTCTCGAGTGGTGGCTGCCACGTTAAAAGAAAGCCATTGCTGATCTCTGTCACTGTGACGTTTCTCGGTGGTCCTGGTTTAGGTCCTGTCACAAGACTCACTTTAACATCTCAATCAATCTCATGGCTTCCAAGGGGTGACGACGATATCAGACATTAAGCATCCGTAGAAATTGACAGGAGGTGCGCATAGAATTATCTCTAATAGTCTTTTCAGAAAATTAATGCTAGGGTAAACTTGTTTTCATACTTGCGTATCTAAAAGGCTAGTTATTTTCCATCCTATAATAATGTACAAGAAACGTCGTGAAAATTGAAGAGGATATAAAAATAGTTACCGAATTTTACGTGAAAAATGTGTCCATTCGATTTCACCCTCAAATTCGGAATAAGCAAATGAATGTTGAATATCGAATTAAAGCATTTACCATATTAAAAACTCTGTGAGGATAGTGAAAAAAAAATTCATTCGATGCCTGCGTATTCAATAAAACCATTTTCTACGTTCGGAATTGGAAAAAAAATTTGATGTACACCGTGAATCTCGTTTATCGTTTTGCGAATATACACGAAGCGCATATAACGCAGGAGCGACACTGCGCTTGGCCATAAAAAAGAAATAACAAAATGTGAGTGGGAGGAGAATGATCGTTTCACATCATACGTGAACCGCGGACGCGTGAAACTAGTTCTGGTTTATGCAAACATCAAAATATCCGGACTATTGATCATATCGCATTATTGGAAAATTTAGGTCGCTGAAAAAATTCAAACGTGATGCGTGCGTACGAATCTAAACGAAAAATGCATCGAGCTTACTCTCGATTGGCTGCCTGTGCCTACGCAGATGCATTGGTACTATAAAAATGACATAACGAGAATTTCTCGATTCCAGAAAAGTTAGTTCTTCAATAACGGAAGCGTAAAAAAGCGGCTTCGAATTCTTTCAATATTTTCAAGCCACAGCTGGAAACATTCTAGACTTGGTTTCAAGGCTGCAGCGCTTTACCGTATTATCCAGTTTTATGTGCACGCTTATTACACACAAATTTGGATCATCCTGATGCTGCGGTTTTTATGAAAAAATGATGTGAGAGTAGAGAGAGAAATTACTTTGAATGTGGGGCATCTTTTTTTGTTATAGAAATAGTATGAATCATTTTTGTAAATAATGTTTGTTTTGTGAAATAAAATTTTGTACAATACTAGTTAAAAATACTTTTTTTCTAAATTCTGTTATTGGAATACTAGCCGAAGCCGAACTTACACTCGTCAGGTGAAGTTTCATCTCATTTATATCGTAATACCATTCGCAGCGGTTGGAAATCTTAACAACCAGAAGGAGGTTGAATTTATTTATTTTCAACGGTGAAATAGTTAAGAGAAATTGACGAGATTGAAAAAAAAATGTTTTTCCTTTCAATACTCAGAGATATTTTTATCACTTCTAGAACGTTGTCAAATTTAAATATTTTTCAAGCAAAAATTTATTCGAGAATTTTAGTGGGGAATACTAATTTAAAGATTATTATTTTTTGACAAGCTGAATACTTTAGGATTGAGAGAGAAGTAGAATTTGTTTTACATGTGAAAAAGTATTGGAGTAATTTTCGAGATTTTTCGAGAAATATTTTCACTGGGAACGCATGAAAGCTACATATTATGTGGAGGCGAGAGAATTGATGAATCGAAATATTTCTTCTATCTCCGTGGTTCTGCAGAAATATTCCCTAGTTTGGTTAACGTTTAAATTGTCGGTTTTTTTCCTCAAAATACTCGAGTAGACGACATACCAACACGCGCATTGCGTTTTCACCGTTCAGTAATTACTGGCCGTTTGTCGAAGCGGCGATGCGACAAATCGACAAACATCGATCGTCCATCAACGTACAGCATTTCTGAAGCGCGTGTTACACTATATTACAGAGAAAAATGACGCGCAAGGGAGTTAAAAAAAAAACTCTTCACAATCCACCAGTACTTGCTTTTTCCAATAAAAAAAAGAATTGATTGTCGTGTCGAAATACGTTCACGAATTCATTTTCATATTTTGTTGTACATTGAATTTTCATATTGCTGGAGTTTGCAAAAAAGCATCCATTGTAAACGCCTACAATTCTTATGAAAATATATAAAAACAAAGGTTCTGGAAACAACGTTGAACGTTTTTTTTCATTCCTTCACTATTCAAATTCGTTTAAATTCAAGCCTATGAATTTCTAAATAATAAAAATTATGAAAAATGTAATTTTGCTAATTGCATGCTTATTTTTATTCATTTTTTATAAAGTCTTGGTTATCGGTGAGCCGGAATCGGTTACAAAAAAAATTGATAATCGATTGAGTCTGTGCAAATAGTTATTTTATGACGGAAAATGAATGAATATTGCAAGAGGCCAATAATAAATCAGTAGGGACACGTGTCTATGACGAAAGAAGATAAAAGTGATGATAAATAAATTAATAAAACGTAAAATGAATACCTTTGGGCCGCATGATGGGCGGGAACACGGGATTTCCTGTAGAATCAGTCGGTAATATGAGAGAACTATAATCTAAGATGTCTGAAATAAAAGCAAAACAAGACGAGAAGAAAATAAGTGCTATATAATAACAACAAAGAATTGCGTAAATTATATTGACATCGAAATAAATCCTCTTTGAATTTTCTGCGAGTTAAAATAATTATTTCAATATAATACAAATATTTGTGCAATCTCTTTAAAGGGTGTTTTGGAATAAGGCGAATGTATTAACGGGAAAAACAATTAGAGTGAGGATTTGGGCAGAGATTTCATTGTCAATAGGATTAATTTATAGGGACATTGGAAGGTGTTAACGATAAACAAAACTAGAAGGAAAAATAGACGTTACCTCCGATAAAGAAAAGTGAAAGCAGAAGCAGAACGAAGACGGGGGGCGTATAAATGCAAGTCAATGGAGCGACGAATACAAGGGAAGGAAATAAAGACGGAAGCAGAATAAACGGCCCGGTGGGTTTTCCGATACGATAAGTCTCGCCCGATTCTCGATAGACTCCTGGAGGAAGTTCTTGGGACGTTTGGTCACCGTGATCCGAGCCGAACATTGTGTTTTACTTTTCTTTTACCCTTCAAACTTTCACCGTCGTCGATCGATATCCACGTTTTAGATCGCCGACAGAACTTTCTGATAAAAAGAACTCTCACAGGGAATACAGACACACTGACGATTGAGTAGAAAAATATTAAGGGAGTTTCTAGCGGGACCACACGCGTAGAATAACGGTATACCGTGAATTAAAGCACAGTCTACCGTAAAACAATTTAAGGTATGATTATTTTCCCGGAGTAATTAGGATTTAGTGATGCTATGCACAGTTTTGTCGATACTTTTTACGAAATCCGTATCGACGGTACTGTTATTTTGTACGGTCACAATAAGATAACCATCATTGTGCCGTATACGGTTATGAACGGTTTCACAATACATAAGAAAATATGCCTTTGGGTTTCTCATTCCCACATACACATAATTAACCTACACAGTAACATAATATACATTAAATATAGGAGTAAATATTTCTAAAAAACAATAACTAAGATTAATATAATCCAAGAGAATTCTTTTTGCTTCCTCAGCTTTGTTTTCCCGAAAAATTTCTTTTTCGAGATTTTCATGTCAGGATACATTGAATAGTCTAAAACATCGAGAAAAATGTGGGTGTATGTGTGTGTGTGTGTGCGTGTGCGTGTGCAGATTTTCTTGTACGCACGATAACTGTCGTAATTTTCTACGCTATTTCATCTAATTTGGCACTCAAGTAGGTTATCATATAACAAAGTTTGGGATTATATTTGACGCCAATCAGTTGAACATTTGTTTTCTAACAGTATTTTTAAAATAATGAAAAAATCGTCTTCACGCTATAACTCACGCAATTAAAGAGGCACCGGGCTGTAATTTTGTATATAATTGGATTACCCGTAAAACATTATGTGCATCATATTTCGCAAGAATCTGTCGAACCGTTCTGATTTTATTACAATTTTAATTTTGATTCAAATGTCTGCAAATACTATGACTCACCCAAATTCTGAGATATCCAGCTGCAATTGCCGATATAATTTCACGATTATTGATTGATTTTAGTCTAATGAAATGTTCAAAAATTTCGATTTTGGTGAACGAAAAGAAAAAAAAGCTTTTACGAAAACAAAAAAATTTACGAAATTTTCAACAGATTCATCTTAAATTTTCTTCACACTCAAACGACCATTTAAAAAGATATTTGGTACAAATTTGACACCAATCGGTCGAGTGGTTCAACTTTTACGTCACTTTAAATTTTTATATAAATGTCTTCCGAGTATAAACAAGCCTGCAAAGTAGAACCTGGCAAATTACTTCCTCATTATTTTTCGCTTTTTACAAAGTTTCCTCTATGAGGAAGCGAAAATTGATCAACATAATTCCACATAGATGTAGCTTTGTAGAAAGCGAAAAATAATGAGGAAGCAATTTGCAAGGTTCTACTTTTTTACTTAATCGACAATAAAGAAGACGATGATTGTCGTAACAATATATAAAGTTTGTGCTTAACGTAATTTAACTCAATTATAGTGCGATCAGCGAACGTGATACTCAACCATTGATTTCATTCTCGCACGATTGACAAAACCATACTTCTTCTCATGTGGTATGTTGACGATACACACTCGTGATGCCATTGAAGTAAGCACCCGGCAGATAGAGGTGATCCTCCATGGCATTTTTTATTGCAATTTGAACACGTAAAGTCACTCATTTTTTTCGCGTTGATAAGTCTTTTAAAATCATCAAACGTCTCGCTCTCGAAACATGCACGCTGACTTTCGATATTAACCGTATCCGTTCCGAAGGAATCTCTCATTGTTAAAGTGTTGAGACCCAAATCCATGTTTCTTTTTCGGCGTACACCTTTCACGCCTTTCGAAGCATTTGGGATCTCCATTGCATTGCAGCACCATCTTGGATTTTGAGAGAACCGGCTTTTTCTGGAACTTTACCGGCGTAGATTTTCGATGTTCACCTCTGCGTATGGTTGCTACCACTCTTACATCAGAGTCGTTTCCGATGAAACATATTGTTTTCGTTTCGTTTGTTTGTTTTGTATCGCCGCGAAAAAAATAGGTCACTTTACGTGTCCAAATTGCACTAGAAAATACCATGGAAGATCTTCTCTATGTGCCGAGTCATTACATTCCACATCAGAAGATGTATGGTTTTGTCAATCGTGCGAGTATGAAATCTTTGTTGACGATTAAATTTGAAAAATGTCACTTGGATAATGCTTAACTTGGTTATTGTTTTTTTTTCAGAAATATTTTCTATATTAAATATTTATTATGTTACTGTGCAGGTTATATGTGTGTATGTGGGAATGAGAAACCCATAGGCATATTTTCTTATGTACTGTGAAACCGTTCATAACCGTACACGGCAACATGATGGTTATCTTATTGTGACCGTACAAAATAACAATACCGTCGATTCGGATTTCGTAAAAAGTATCGACAAAACTGTGCATAGCATCACTGAATCTTATAATTACTTTGGAAAAGTAATCGTACCGTGAATTACTTTACAGTAGAACGTGCTTGACTTCACGGTATACGGTGTGGTCCCGATAGATATTCCTAAATATTAAACTTCCCTCAAGGCTTAAAATGGTAGCGAGCATTAAAGAACTCTAATTTCGTTACTAGATTCTATTCAACATTTCACTATGAAGTTATTTCAAATCCGAGATGTACTCCAGCAAATATTGAATGTTTCGAATGAATCGCTCAAAGTTACAATTTTATAAAATAGACCTGAGAGTTAGATACTTAAAACAAATATTTGACCAGTTTTATTCTAATTCGATATGAATATGAACCTGATAAACAGTGAATTCTTGAAATTTGTCATGTACCTTCAAACGAAGTTGGGCATGATTGATTCATGCGTTTTTCCATCTGCACGAGTGCAGACGTTAATGTTAAGTTATTTCGTGTAGCATATATTTTTAAAAAATTGGTGTCCTGTAACGAAAATTGAATTTGGAAAAATAATCTAATAGAAGTGTCATGACGTTGACAAACGAATACTAAAAATAATTTCAAGCGGAAAAAAAGGTAATTTGCAGGTCTTTCCTGCCGTGGGCCAGAGTTCAGCTAGTTCAAGAAAATATCTATCTACATATCTGTGTTAAATGCAAAAAGAGACCAACGCGATGAGTCACGTAGTAAAAATTTCACTAGTGTTTCATTAAGAAATACTCAACGATATTGAAGAGCGATACTTAATGTAATCGTCACGTCTATCTATTGCGTCCCATCAATTTCAAGCGCGATGCTTTTCTTTTTTCTTCTTGAGACATTTTGTCTTACCACTTTGATCTGATGCTGCGGGCTGGCCACCCGCGCTAGACGAGGGCGTTGCAGGTCGTGCCAGCCCAACGTCTTCGCGAAAGTAGCAGTGAAAAGTTGAGAAGAATATTATTCAACAGAGAACAATGAATAATAAATCAACGGAGTTATAAGCCATTTCTCGGCACATCGGACATTTTTTTGCCGAGCCCTCTCAAATATGTTTTGTAATTGGTCACACTCTGGTACCCGTTAAAAGTAATTTTTGTCCATTTCTTAACATTGTTAAATTAATTTGTCATTGAGAATTTCTTGTATTCTATTTCTATATTCAATATTTACTTTAAAGTGTAAAAAAATACATTCTGCAGGCTTCGTTTTGAAATGATTGAAACTTGCAACTCCTAGAAGAATTGCTTGAGAAATCTCTTGACATCGACTAAATGTGCTTTCAAAGGGTATTTAAGATCGACCAATTAGAATTAGAACGGTATTAAAGCAGGTGGATAAAACAGCTGCACATGCGAATAATGATTTCCACATGGACAAAATTTCCTTCAGAAAGGCAAATAGGGGAAACTTTATATAACGAGGATATTGGAAAAATTGTATCAATGAGGGACATAACCAGGACTATGCGACAGACCGATGAATCTAAGTTAATTCATCGTCAAGTGTGGATGAGACTGACTGCGTGAGTTGAAGTTGCAATGAGATCGCGAGGATTTATATTAACTTTTCTTCTACGCATTACTTGTGCTTACCGAGAGTTCTAATAGTGATGACTTTACTAAGCATTCCATCGCCAAGTGCATTTTTGCCGATAACTTGGAACTCGTAGAGTGTTCCTGGAGCTAGCCTGTTAATCGTTACAGAAGTACTCCCCGAAGGCGTTACGGGAATCGTTGTCCATTCGGAAGTACCTGCTTCCCTGTACCTGTTAATGAGAAGAAGAAAAAAAAATTATAATCACTGTTAAATTACCAATATTGCTATAAACTTAAATGTTTCGGTTTTTCCACAATTTCACTTATCGCGTGTATGGTATCTAGATCGTTAAAAGGAATCACTTCAATCAAATTCGCTTAAGAGGCAGTGATACACCGTCAGAAATTTCGTCGCCCAATGTTGAATGCCTATTGGACTGTCTCTCTCGGATATAGCTCTGTCTCTCTCGCACTATTTTTCTTTTTATTAAAAAAAAACGCCTGAACCGAATGAGGAGCCAGAAGCTTAGCTCAATTCTATAATTCTCCCGCGTATTGCCTCAAAATACGGACTATATCTGTCGTACTTTTCGGCACAAAACAGCTGCCGAAATTTCTGCGGGGTGGGGGTTGTATCACTGCCTCTCAAAATGAAAGAAAACAGTTTGTGAAATCTTAAAGGAATAATTTTTAGGCGTAATTTGAACGTACCAAATTGTGTAGTCCTGTTTGTAATCAGGACCTCCTGAATATCCCGGAAGCCATGTAAGGGTGACCGAGAATTCGGTGGCCGTACCGGAAACATTGTGAGGCGCATGAGGTTGAGTGCCCTCGATTATAAGCTGAGTCGATGCCACGATAGTTGCAACTTCGTTGGACGCGACGCATTGATAAAATCCAAAATCTTCGCGTCTCAAACCTTCTATCGTCAGATTACCACCTATTACTTTCGCCCGATTGTGTTGAATCTGTTTTCCCATTTTCTGAAAAATGTAAGAAAATGGAGATTGGTTCAACGATTCTTTATTCTCATTTTTCAAATTTACTCCGGCAACTCAATCTAAAATTTTAGAATTTTAGAACTTTAGAATTTTTAATTCTAAAATTCTAAAATTCTAAAATTCTAAAATTCTAAAATTCTAAAACTCTAAAACTCTAAAATTCTAGAATTCTAAAATTCTAGAATTCTAAAATTCTAGAATTCTAAAATTCTAGAATTCTAAAATTCTAGAATTCTAAAATTCTAGAATTCTAAAATTCTAGAATTCTAAAATTCTAGAATTCTAAAATTCTAGAATTCTAAAATTCTAGAATTCTAAAATTCTGGAATTCTAAAATTCTAGAATTCTAAAATTCTAATATTCTAGAATTCTAAAATTCTAAAATTCTAAAATTCTAAAATTCTAAAATTCTAAAATTCTAAAATTCTAAAATTCTAAAATTCTAAAATTCTAAAATTCTAAAATTCTAAAATTCTAAAATTCTAAAATTCTGAAATTCTAAAACTCTAAAACTCTAAAATTCTAGAATTCTAAAATTCTAGAATTCTAAAATTCTAGAATTCTAAAATTCTAGAATTCTAAAATTCTAGAATTCTAAAATTCTAGAATTCTAAAATTCTAGAATTCTAAAATTCTAGAATTCTAAAATTCTAGAATTCTAAAATTCTAGAATTCTAAAATTCTGGAATTCTAAAATTCTAGAATTCTAAAATTCTAATATTCTAGAATTCTAAAATTCTAAAATTCTAAAATTCTAAAATTCTAAAATTCTAAAATTCTAAAATTCTAAAATTCTAAAATTCTAAAATTCTAAAATTCTAAAATTCTAAAATTCTAAAATTCTAAAATTCTAAAATTCTAAAATTCTAAAATTCTAAAATTCTAAAATTCTAAAATTCTAAAATTCTAAAATTCTAAAATTCTAAAATTCTAAAATTCTAAAATTCTAAAATTCTAAAATTCTAAAATTCTAAAATTCTAAAATTCTAAAATTCTAAAATTCTAAAATTCTAAAATTCTAAAATTCTAAAATTCTAAAATTCTAAAATTCTAAAATTCTAAAATTCTAAAATTCTAAAATTCTAAAATTCTAAAATTCTAAAATTCTAAAATTCTAAAATTCTAAAATTCTAAAATTCTAAAATTCTAGAATTATTGCGGTGCAATTTGTCTCATTTCATCTAACAAAAACTAAGTAAAACTCACCGATTGCCACTGGATGTTCGGTTTCTGCGTGCCCTCCGCTTCTTGAGCATCGCAATTCATCTCTACAGTTTCGCCAACCTTTCTCTGATACATAGCGTCCGGCTCGAGTGTGAATACCGGTGGATTTCGGACGAGAACGTCCATAGGTCCGGAGCCACCTTGTGTACCCTGAGCGTTGTAAGGCGTGCATGTGTACTTGCCCTCATGATTCTCGTTGACTCTCGTGAAAAGAAGTGAACCATTATTCATAATAACAATTTCCTTCGTCTGATAAGGTTCGAGCAGTCGTTTATCTTTTGTCCAAGTTACGTATTGAAGTGGCGGATTCGCTTTTATGTAACATTGGACCACGCCGGCCAAACGAAACGGCAGGTACTGGACTGTAGGCGTGAAAGTCACTTTCGCTGGAACTGCAAATTTGATGATAATAATTATATCGAGTTGAAATTGTTGGCAACAAGAGTCTTAGCAGATTTGCAAAATTATAATCTTAACCGGTTTTGCCGCACAAACTTATCATCACCAATAGTGGCTTGTCGCACTCTAGCGCTTAATGTAGCAAGAATGGCCTTATCAATCGAGAAGAAGATTGACACTCGGGTAAAGCAAATAAATTTTTTTGCAGGAATTCATAGAAAAGTAGAAACCTGGTCTGATTTTGTAAAGTTTCGAAGGCAGCCTAACTTTCCTACAAAAATATTCAGCAATGGAAGACATAAATTTTAATAAAAATCGATAAAGTTTTTTTGGAGTTTTGTGACATTAGCCATTGGTATTCTGATTGAAGTTAACGTCAAAATTAATCTTCAGTTATGATCGCTTGTCACTAAACATAATATCTAGCTTTACGAAGGAGGTTCGAATTTTATATTAATTTGAGTTTTGAAAGTTTTGTCATTCTTCTCCAAATTTAATGTATTGGTATATGGAATGTTGTGTTGTAGAATATTATTATGCAATATTGATGTCACTACAAATGAACTTACATTCAACGTTTAAATAGGCGGTGGCACTCTGAGGTTCTCCAATCCCATTGCTCACTTCGCAGAGATATTGACCAGAGTCATCGGCACTGACAGGACTGATAACGAGGCTGCCGTCCATCTTGATTGATATCCTTGTATCGAGAGCTGACACCTCAGTGACAGGCGAACCCTCACGAAACCAACGAACCGTCACATTGCCTGGCATAGCTTTAGCCTCGCAAGAGAATTGGACGTTCTCACCCTCCAGCTTAGTTTGATTCGAAGGTGGCACCATTATTACAGCGCCGCCTGAAATTGTATCAATAACACCGCCACATCAAAATCAACATACCAGTTGAATGATATACATCGTGGACATTTTGTATAAGCTGTAATAGCACTATATTTTGTTTTTCTAAAGAAAGATAAACGTGATATTTTATATATATGTTACATTAAGTTCAAATAAAAATGATGGCATTAAAATGCATTTTTAAATGCCATAAAAACAGAAGAATTATTATTTTGTCATCAAATTTTCTAAAAAACCACTAAGTAAATTGGGGACTTTTTATATAAGCTCTAATCGAATCGATAAATCGTTATATAAAAAAACGGTTTGTCGTACATTTTTTAAATCGAGTACATCGGTTACAGGCTTTCATTGTAATGGTTTGCTAAAACGTATTTTTGATTGATCGAATAACATGGTTGATCCCTAGGGCTTCTCCGTTCAAAAAAATCGGCCGATACTGATGTTCGTTATGCCCGGCTTTAAGGGCGGTCACGACGAGATCCCGGAGAGCCAATATCCTGTGCGAAACAACGACGCTTGCCTCTCAAGTAGGATGGCTGAGCTTTTACCGTCGTTCCTTGCAGAAACAGGACATGGTGAACAATATAGCCTGCTCTGGTATGGCTAAAAGACGCAGAACAAGAGATCGTACGATATATAGAAAGTCTCAAGTACAGGCGAAGCCTTTGCGAGCTGTAGTCGCCGAGTAAAACAGCAACCGGGTCCCACTCCACCTAACGACGAAGGCCCGAAGCAACGAAACTTTCCAGCGCGTTGTCCCGTAACAACTTAGCCCTTGGAACGCGAGGCTTTGGAGAGAAGGGATTAAGGTCGTTCGACAGTGGAACGAGGGACGTTCTGAAAACTCTCGTAGACTGCCGAGACGAACGACTATAGATCTTTCTGGTTGCTGCCTCGTTTTCCTCTCTTGCGTAGTAGTCGTTGAAGCTATTGGAAAGCCGCTCATTCGATCTCTCCCTCGATCGCTAAGGATTTTAAAAACTTGCGAGCTTTCATCGGTTCTCTCCAAGCGTCGAGAAACGCCGACGCTTTATATTCCATAGCGTCTGTGTATTATACTGGGGGTAGAACCTCAAGGTAGACTCGAGTATAAAACGTCTTTTGGCGTTCACGTCTTGCGGTATTGTGAGCTTATGCCTTGTTTGCCTAGTTGCTTACCTCCTGGATAGGAATATCGAGCAACTGATAGCTTTTCCAGGCTACAAGAGAGCAGAACATTTCCATGGTATTAATATCGATAAGCTTTCCTGCTCATCTGTAATCATCCGACAATTCCATAATGCTACAAATGACTTTTATTCACATTTATGTTGAATCCACTTGCGGCAATTGTATATTCCAATTTTTTATCTTTATACAGAAATTCGACTCGGAAAGTACCAGAAGCGAAATTTTTCAGAAGCAGAATTTTCTTCAGCAATTAACTCTTCAGTGCAAATGTTCATTCTTATTCGTACTTGCCTTAGAGTTCAGGCACAATTTATTTCGTGAAAACGTGAGTTTATTTTTTTGCAAAAGATCTTTAAACACGATTTCCTAGAATCCGTCACGTTCCTCTTCTACAAAATAATAAGCACTTCCAAAAGCGAGTTTTTCTAATAAACCAACCTAAACTCTGCGTCAAGTGCAAAACGTAAAAAATATTTCCCTCTGATCAAATTTTCTTCACTAAAGTCCTCTTATAAAAATATCAACATTTTGTGCTGTTGCACTGCCATAGTTTATATATTTCATATAAAAACAAATTATATTTTCAATATTATTATTTTCTAGTGACTGGGTCCTCTTAAAAATTTGCTATTTCCAAATAATGATCTGAAAGATTCATCTTAATTATCTGATGGCGTCAATAAAAACATCGCCTCTTAAGTACGGCTATTTAAATATCTTTAAGGAGAGACGTAAATTTAACTTTAAGCTTCAAGTTCCACGAGATTGCATCGTCGACGAGGCTCGAGGCGACACAGAATTGAGGAAGAAGCGATTTCGTACATGTAGATGGAAGAACGGAAAACTAGAGACGAGCCAAAATCGAAACAGCAACGTCGTCGTCGTCGTCGTCGTCGCCCCCTCGTCTCACAGTCTAACAGACTCGGATCTTGAAGACCTCTCGGGGATGTTGATGTCGGGTGGGAAAGGGAAGGATGGTTGCGAGTTTCTTCTCGTGTCACAGGGGAAACGAGGGTAATGATATTCAGGGCGGGATCGAGCACACCGACATCCGTACTACCCTTACGAGCAGCACCCTTACCTCTCATACTCCCCTATTAAACTGTGGAGTATCAGATAGTACGAAGAGGCGATACCGAGCGGTATTCACAGATGCGTGCGACCGTAACAGAGAAGCGAGAGCAGAGTCGAGGGATGAATTTAGAAGGGATAAAAGCGCCAAGCCCGAGCTTCCTAACAATTCTACTAAGGGACACGAGCCACAGTAAATATTCAAAGACTGAGATTTATCAGTTATTGCTGAAGACGTCAGTGCTAATGCTTAAGCAAAGAAAACATTTATCAAATTCAAATAAATCAGTATATGGAACTTTCTCTGAAAATTCTGTCACGTTTTTTCAACCTATTCTCCTATTTTTTCATTGGAAAAATATGATATTTTTTTAGATTTTTATGATCACTGTTGTGAAACTATACATAAAAATCGTTGCACGTTCTTTTGGAACCAACGTATATTGAAAACTACAAATCACAAAAAAAATATAATTTGGCAAAAAAGTTCTCAGTTTATAATCGTATATTAAAATTTTTTTTTACTAATAACCTTCTCTTCCGGCAGGAGGAACAGTTTTTTTTTCTTATTTAAAAAAACTGACATTTCTTATGAAAATCGAATCACAGAACGATCATCGTGTTGATGAAGAAGAATATCCTGGAGTAATTTTTGGGGACATTTCAAATTTCTTCTTTGACCGGTAGTGACAAAGGTGCCTCGAGGAGACTCAGCATAACCGAGGCTTTCCTTAAACGATTTCCTTAAGAGAGACTTTAGTCGACGAACGTGAGGGATGATAAATGGCTTTTTAAATAATCAGACTCGTCGTTTTTTTCGTGTCCTGTCTTAATTGGGTAGCTATGATACCTCTTTTTCTTTTGCAGAAGGGCGCGAGAGAATAGGGCTGGAACCGAACTGTAACCACTTTGCTTAACGTGAATTTTATAGTGGCGACCAACCTGCCGCCGGGGACGAAGTGAAAAACGAGGAGAAAGCACATCAGTGGAGTTGAAATGCATCGCGGCCGATACATCTTACGAGCTTAAGTCTCGCACACCCCAACTGAGTTCACTGCTGTAGAGAACTTCACCTTTTTTTGCGCCTTTGAATGTCCATAAAAATGTATGATTTCAATAAATTTAAGCACCACACCCTCAATTGTCATGTACGAGGGTATAGTTGCAATAAGGTATGAGGGATTTCCTGTAATTCGTGCGGATTTATTCAGACTTTCTTTATCTAAGAAAAAAAAAATTACATTTTTTATTAGCATTTATATTGTGGAATTAATGTGGCAGTTTAATTCTGCTTGAAGTTTCTGCAAATTATAAACTACGTTCTCGAAATAAATATTTGAACAGTCAATAAATGACCAAAATAATTATATCTGTTTTAATTGCTTTAATATGCGAGCAAAAAAAGATTGTACTGATTTTGTTTAAATAAGTGATAAAATGTTCAACTTGAAGTAACAATTTTTTTCTTCAAAATGTACATTTTTACATTCAATATTTTCCCTGATTTATATACGGCACGATGTTTATATCAGGTTAAAAAAAGGCACCTAAATTTTAGTATGGAGGAATATATGAAAGAATACAGAGGGTTTCAGTGGAAAAAGTGGCTCAATTAAAGTAGTTATGTCGAGAAGGCAAATCAAACTGATGGTCATGAACTTTTGGCTCATTGTCACTTAGCTATTCAGCTTTACTTCTCTGAATTTTGGATAGTTCTCACGGAGCGTGTTAGCGGAATTAATCTTTCAATCAAGAATAAACATTATTAGATCAAAGATAGAAAAAAAAGAGTACTGCGAATTTTAAGATTAATTGTGAATTTTTGCGTATCATTAAAAAATTAGGTCATGGGACACGAGTTAAGTAAACTAATATCAAAATGCACGATTCCAGTACGTATCTAAGTACCTAAGTACCAAACCTAGCAGTTATCCGATTTTCAAGGATATCGTCGTAAAATCGAAATCAAGTTCGCACTGAGAAAATAATTTACTTCCAAATAATTGTGTCAACCTGATTGCAACATTATTCACAAAATTTTGATTATTATTTATATCATCATTGTCACAGTCAAAATGTAATATATAATACATTTTCGATGTCATAGATGCTGCTGTCTATGACTTCGACGTGCTGTCATGGTTACCTTAACGCGAGATTCCTCATACATTAATGAATAGAATTTCTGAGATAAATAAAAACATTTTTAAAAATTTGCTCACCAGCTATAACGACACGTGCTGAGTGGCTGATTTGTCCTTCGCCATTTCTCGCGATGCAAGTATAGTCACCGATGTCTTCATTTTTTATAGTTGCGATTCTGAGTTCGGTGCCCTCGTTGAAGATACCAATTGTGTTGGAGGTAGCTACGGGATTGGCATCTTTGTACCAGACGATTTCCGGTGTCGGGGTACCTTCAGCCTGGCAGTTAAGGATTATCGAATCGCCGAGATTTACGTAGATCATGTCTTCCGGAGTTATACTAAATTTCGGTGGTGCTGAAAATAAAATTGGTTCAATTAAAAACAGTCCACTAAATCTTGCACCGGAAATTATAGAAACCAGTAGGTAAACAAAACCACATTAATATTCGTTGAGTTACCACAAGTTTCTATAATGAAATAGAAATTCGTTTTATGCAACTATAAGAATTATCTGTGAGTACAAATCGTTACGCAGAAAAATATTGATGTTTCATGTGAAAACTTAAATAGAATCAAGAAACATCTTCCTTCCGTGGTTTCATTATTGGTATGTCGAAGGGTTGAATGCTTGTTATTCGATTAAACATCGTTTTATCAATTTGCCGTCAACTAAAACCGTCTTCAGGGCTGAAGGGTATGGCGGTAAATGAGCAAAGGCAATTGTCTCTCGAAAACAGGTTTTCACGTCGGTAGAAGGGATGAGAGAGGTGAAGTGGAATATGGAGACAAGGAGAGACCACGACGAGCAGACGAGTAGACGTGCTTCCGTAAAGACAAAGCTCTCCCTAAATGCTTTCCGGTACGCGCCCGGTACTTTCTCTTTGATGCTGCTCTGGAGGAAAGCTCCAGGGGTTGGCTTCTGCTTTTACAGCTAGCCGCTCTGACGTTGCATGGCTCTGGACGATGACGCGAAAATAAACGTCGACTAAAACGGAGTCTGTGTGTACAATAAAGACGGAAATCGGGCCACGAGGACAAACGAGCGAAAACATTTTTCTTTGCCCAGATATACTCTTCCTTGTCATCAAATAATTAACACTGAAAAAAAAAAAAAAAAAATCCGTCGCTTCAACTAAATTTATCACATACGCAGGAATGTATGTTCAGATTGATGAAATAAATTTTAATGTGTTGTTTTTCAAATTTAAAGAGAAAGAGCGCGGAAGAGAATAAAGAGGGTTCGCTGTCCACTGTCCATACCGAACGTAAATATGTCGAAAGTTAGTATAGATAACAAAAAAAGGTACATATGGTCTCTACAGGAAAGAGGTGCAGTCTTTCTCTCTCTCTCTCTCCTTGATTGACCGTAGTACCGAGCAGACGTACCGGAGCTCCAAACATTACAGTAGTATATTACAGATATTATTACAGTATATTTTTTGTTCTTGGAATAATACGACAGTGGGTAAAGAAAACATTATATCTGCCGGTTACCTCTTCACTACGGATAAAAGCTGAGTATGAAATTATAAACAAATAGCAGGAATATTGATTTTATGAATTTTTCATATGTATATGTCCAAAAATGTTAATTAAGTCTCCGACGTTATTGGCATGATATTTGTTCTTTTATTGATGATCTATATTCGGGAATACCTCACAATAGAAGGAATCATAATTTTCAAAGTGAGTTCTCCCGAACAATAGTTTTTTTTATTATGAGACAATAACAAAACTATTACGAAATATTTCCCTGTGTTGGTAACAATGATACGTTAATTTTTGCGACAATAAATAATAGTTTTTCCGAATGAATTATTGCAAAACTATTTGTACAATAATCAAGTGATGTATCTTACCATGGACGTCAAGGTGGAACCAGGTACCGTTCTTGTTGCTGTTGGGTGATCTGTTAAGGAAGACAACCTTGCACTCGTACCATCCCTGATCGCTTTCCCTGATATCCGTCAGATTGAGACTGGCGATACCATAAGGCGAGTTCGGGCTGACTCTCGAGACACGACCTTCATAACCCTCTCCGCTGTGGGTCGGATACGACTCGTACCATATATATATCGGTGTCTCCTTACCCTGTTTTTTTTTTCAAAACGCCAACAACGCAAAAATTAATTACGAAAAGTGTGTCAAATATTACTATTATTGCAAGCTGGTGGAAATTATCAAAATCATTTAATTTCCTTTACCATAATATATAATTCAAAAAATTCTTTATTAAATTAGTAAAGATACAGTGAAAATTTGGAAATTGTCCAAAAGACAAGTCAATTTTCTAAATAAGTGTGCACGAATTAGATGAACAATTTTTGTTGTGTTCTATAATTGAAATTGCACCAGCTTGCAACTTTGAACTTAATGATAATAATAATGATGAGGCAGTGGATGCAGCGCGTGATGAGGGCGTGACTTCCCGCATTATTTACGTTCTACAAATTAACGATTTTCACGTTCGAAAGTCACTGACCCAAATGAGCGCAGTAGGACAGTCTTGAATCGGTAACCAAGAGATGGAATCGATTGACACGGATACCGCGGACTATAGATAGCTCTGTGTATTGACATATCGAATCAATCTTGCAGTCTGTGCAATCGAGGGTAACAAAAGATTGTATTAGATACATTTCCATCACTGCTTTCGTGTGACTGCCCTACTGACTACGAAACGACAACGATGCTTTTACATGCGAAGCGAGGCATATAGTATGAGAATACGAGAAACGAGAGGATCAATATAGAGATAGAAAAGGTGGAAATATTTTAGTAAGGCAAAGGAAAGTTCATTCTTAACAGGCAGTAGTCGGGAAAATTTTCCGTAAATAAAGATAGCTAATCGTGCTACTATGAAGCATTTTTATATAAATAATTTTCAACGACAAATAAATGAAAACCATTCATAGCTTTATTTGAATTATTCGACATATCGAGGTCTGATACTTCTTCTGATAACAGTTTCATTCAGACAATCCAAAATTTCCTACAAAACGGCATTTTCTGTAAACTGACACTATTTGTTGCCCTAATCGACTTATAATCCGACAAATACCGCTCGACGCCCAAAATTAACGAAATATTTTCCAATTGTTTTATTGCTGGGTAACGTGAGGGAGATGGATTTTAGTACAAAACTTATCCCGATCAAAGCTAAGCAGGCAAACTAGAGGAAAATACTACTATTAATTTTGGAGATCGAGGGGTATTTTTCAGATTATTTTTTGAGTCTGGATTTTGGCCAAGCACGGAACAGTATTCGAAGCCACTGGAAATCTTCATGTATGTTACATTGGTTGAAAACAAGTGGAGAGCTACTGTGCAATAGCCGGGTGGAATTTCCGATAAAATTTTCAACTAATAAACTCGATTACTGAGAATACCGATGAAATTTTCAACAAATAAACTCGATTACCGAGAATACCGATGAATTTTCCAACAAATCAACTCGATTACTGCGAATACCGTTCTGTGTTTGGTTAAATTCCAGGCGCGAAAAAAAATAAACAAAATTTTATTGCCATTTTAGGTCCATCAATTAGAGTAGAAAGATCGGAATGTTATTCGCGCGAATGAAATCCGCTAGAGATTATATTTACACCGATGAAATAGGCTAGAAAATATCTTTGCGCCAAGAAGGTTATCTAGAAAATATATTTGCCCTGATGAAACTGGCTAGAAGGAAATATTTGCACCGATAGAGTCAGCTATGAAAAATTATTTGTATCAAAGAAATTAGTTATAAGAATATTGCCCTTCTGTATTTTCCCACTCATATTTCTTTTCAAGATAAATAATTCTGATATGCAATAGCACCAACATATAATTTGTATGGTTTTCCCGTATTGCTGATCGTTAAAAAGGCGACTATTAGACAAATATTTCGGCAGTTATTCGCCTATTTTCTTCACTAACGTAACCGTTCCACGTAAATATATACATAAAATATCTGCTGTCAATGTAGCCCATTTTTTCGCAACTCTCGAATTCTTCTTCCCAAAACGCTTGTGCTCGCATTAAGTATTTTATCGTTGAGTAACCTTGCAGTCTGGATGTGCACGACTCTAGAGTGGCTTTTGAGGGCGAAGTTGAGGATGACAACAGTAACAACGTTGAACGTACCAACGAGAGATGCAAATATATGAAGCTCGTGGAGAGCATACCAACATAAAGAAGCAAAAACGGCAAGGCGAGGGCAAAAACGAAAAGCGCGAAATGATTGTAGAACTCATGGTAGATGGATGGAGACCAAGAAAGATAGAATAAAAAGTAGGCCAGAAGAATAGCGGCATAGAAAAAAGCACAAGTGCAGAAGGTACATCCGAGCGAAGAGATCGAATTTCCGTCTGTCTTTCAAGCCCCTCGACCATTTCTCTTCTTCCGTACTGTTCCATTCATTCGTCTCTCGATCAGTTCTCGCGCTCAGTTTCCTTCTTGTACATTGTTTTCACTCTCACTGATCCGTAAACAGTGCAGCGATTGGCTATTCAACGCTAGGCCAACCTTCGGTTATTGGCAATATTCGTGTTACCGTTTGTTTGCCAAAGTCAAAGTAGACTTAGATAAATTGACAAATAATTGCCATGACGGTAACTGTAATGAGCAGGTCATAACTGCTGTCCCATACGAATATAATTTTTTTTTAGTAGAGCTTTCACGAAATAGTAACTTTTTTGGTGCTCTAGACCGTGTATAGTTAGGCACTTATAGCACGGCATGCTAATAAAGTGACGATTATAGCGCTCGACTTTGACACCGCTCAGGTCGTTTCACACTGAGCCGATTTATTTGGTTCAAGCCATATATAATTCGTCCCTATGCGCCGAGTGGGCCAGCCATCTTAGTAGTCCGCTTTCTTCCGTAAATAAAGGACACTGTTTCCATTCGGAAAGCTAAAATGATAATTGAAAATGAGCTCGAGAGAGGATAATTCCCATCCTCAAACACCACCTGAACTAATTCAAGCAAGTACAGCGTAGGCAGAAAAACTTTTGCCACCAAAATCATGAAAATGTTTAGGTAGAATTTTCTCAACATGTGTAGATAAAGTTACATTCGTCCCATCGATAAATACACACAACATATCCGTTAAAATATGTGTACCATATATGTTCCCAAGACACTGAGGCTCGCGTTTTGTCTTACAAGAAACTTCCTTTCGCGTGCATGCCGAAGTAATGTGTCATGGGAAGACAGCACGAATAAGACCACCTCAAAAGAGGCCAGAAACTGAGAGTCAGGGTAAGAGTCAGGTTATATGGGTCAGGAAGCATCTCGGGACTTGTAAACCCCTCCTCCTATTATATGCTCTCTGCTGTATATATGTGCAGAAATGTCACCTCAGTCTCGCTCTCACACTCGACTCTGTGTACTTCCGTTTGTGAGGGAGACCACTGTTCGTGAGTGGAGACATTTTGATAATTCATGGCCTCAAGTGACCCGATGATATATAGACTAAGATACACTTGGACAGTACGACACGTTGTACTGGAAATCCCAAGTGAAATGATCAGTGACGTCGACCAGGTACCATTCTGTAACTATTCCTTATATTTTTATACAAATATAAATGTATCGACATCGGAAATAAAAATTGCGTTATTTTTATACTTCTATCGAATGAGGGATCATATATATAAGAAAACGTTACGATTTAACAATGTAGATAATGCTTTGGAGGCTATTCATTACACAAAGAAGCAACAATGCAACAATAAACAGAGAAATATATTTCTCTTTTTATGCTAAAATCTTTGCAAGTTAGTAAAAATTACAACTTCTAATATAATTATTCTTTGGCATAATTCTTGGCTTACAAGTAGAATGTTCATAAGCATGACTAAACGTAAAACAATTCCGCTGATATGATAATCAATACCCGATTTGTACCATAAATAATTTTCATTTATTCCAATGTGATAATTTCTTTTACTCGAAAACTCACGAAAGAAACATCTAGTTTTTCTACCAAAAATAACAAAATGAATATTTGCAAAATGTTTTGATAACTTCAGTCTAATGACTGTTGTATCTTTATAGGTGTGAAGACTTTTATAGATTAACTGACGACATGAAAATTGAAAAGTCACGGTGACTGGTGTTCATTCCATAACTGTGGCAACGCTGGGCTCCGGGATATCCTGAATTATAGAGTAAGCACGGCAAGAGGCTTTCCGGGCTTACAGCATTTCAGTCAAGTGCAGCAGACCGATGTTGCCCGTTTCGTGTCACGTCCGTGTTGCGGAAATTTTGATAATTCATCGACTAATGCGATGAGTCGGCCACTGCAACTGATATATATCAGTGGGAGTGCAAACGCGGATCAGAGGATGCGCACCGAATAACTTGCGGCGTAGACGGTCTACAAACGCAAAGGGAATGTTGCAGAACCAAGGGGTAGAGGGTAAACCACTCTCGTAAAGTAGACTTGCCTCAATGTCTGGAAAACCTGCTCGATCCAGACTTATCGAAGGAAAAAATAATGAATGATTCACTATTATAAAATCCGAAATAGTGATTCATAGTTTTATTCATGAAAACCGACGGTATAATTTTCAATTTTCATCATTGTTAGCTTTAATATGCTGTAGTCCAATTCTGTCGAAAAAAATCGAGGGGATAAAAATAAACATCGAAATAGGTGAATGAAAAAAATATAAAGCGATAACGTCAGCTCCCAGGATTGCAAATCTCTTCACTAAATCCATCATGTGTATCTTTAAAAGAGGAATGCTGCACCGCAGCTGGTTTCTTTGAAAGCTGTCAATTTGAAAAACAACCTTGACATTTTTAGCTTTATAGAAAATTTCTAAAAGAGTCTGCCACGTTATTCATCGTGCAGCCATTACCGCCTTCGAGGGTGTACACTGAGCCCAGTGACTAATACGCTTTCGGCCCTTGCAATCTCGATTTTCCTCTCTAGCAAAAAAGCTTCTTATCTCTCTACCCTTGACCTTTTCAACTGTCACCCTCGTGGCCCAACGCCCATACATACTAATTCCACAAAAAATATGTTACCTAGGTGCTTATCAACGCCCTCTGAAATCGTAGCAGATTAAACCACGTTGACGTTTTTTTAATGCTGTGGCAATACGATTCATGATACTAGACAAAAGTTCATAACAATTTCCAAATGAATCTGTATTCTATATTCGCGTGAACAAAATATGCTTCAAAAAGTTTCTGTAAAATGAAAAGGGCAGAAATATTTACTTTTACTACTCCAACTTTGAATATCCGTGAAACATTGAAAACTTGACGAACCCGCATTCGCTACATGGTGATTTAAATTTTTATTGACGTCGAAAAAAATAAGCTTAAGCACATATCGCTGGTTCATAATTTTTTAAAATTATATTATCTTCGTGAAAGTCAAAGCCTCTCTCCAAAATGTCGGAGACAATTTTGTGATTTGAACAATAATGTAACAATAATTTTTTCTTCGTTAAATGCAAGTCTGTAATTAATTTTACCAACAAATAACATAAATCCATGGAAAGACCTAAGACAGTATAATTTTTTCGATATGATTGCATTTTCATTATGAATCGTGTAAAAGTGCATAAACCTTTTCTACATTTGAAATTAGCTAATAATTTTTGGCGACCTAAGATCTAATTTACGTCCCCACCGGATTTATTCACATCATCCCTGGACTGAATGAAATTATATTTGATGAGCCCCTTTTTTGCATAGAACCCTACACAGGATTTCCTTTTTAACGAGAATTTTACAGGGACTCGATAATCAAGAAGTATGAAGTGACAGACATTTCCATGCCCAATTAAATTCAGCATCACAGTAGATTCACGCTAATTTAGTAATCACTAATAGGTCTGCGTAACCGGACCGTTTACCCTTGCATTGAATGAATGCTTGACGAGCGGTGGTTGGAACAAGTTCGGAACACATGCACATTTGTGAGAGATTCCTCTCCTCCCCGTAGAGGGCGTGAGTCGGGTGAGGGAGTAGCTGCTAATTATCTCGTTACCCGAGGACGTCTCGAGGGTGCCGCTAGCATTAATAATAATAAAGAATCCCTGCCAATTAACGGGTATAACGAGTGAAGGATGTACCGGTGCACGGGGTGTGGAAATGGTTCGTGGTGCGATGGGTAGTAGGATCTAGAGAGAAGAAATGAAAGAGACGAAAGCAAAGAGGAAATGAGACTGAGAGTTCAGAGCGCGTGTGTGAGTCGCGACACAGTCGAGAAAGAGGGATGCGGGGTTTTACTGGCGTAGCTTGAGTGCTCCGTGAATCGAGGGTTGGTAACCCTGACACACTCGAGCGTTCAGCACGTTGGCTGCTGGTGACATAGCCACTGGTGGTGGAGGTTCCTCCTGCTGCTACTACCGTTAGCTTCGCGACTGCATTATGTATGCGACCTCCTAGTCATAGCACGTTCGCTTCTGGTCGTCACCGATACCCAACGCTCAGCACCACGCCACCTACATTACACTCTCTCGGGTCAACCTGTATTCGCAAGCTGTAATTTTCGTGCTTCTACGAGAATGAGGAAGACATAGACTCTCCGCAACCTAGAAACATGACTAATCGAATAGAAAAAATCAGTCCAGAGTTCGAGTTAGAGAATAAGCAGTCCAGAATGGACTATGGATTTCCATCCAAGCCATTTATAGCATACTTCTATAATTCTATGTTAAAATCCATCGCAGATCAACCAATTATTTTTGGGTTCCTGTTAGGGTTTAAAAATAATCTGGATGGAAGAGTGTGAGAGAAGACTGTAACTTGACAGTCTCTTTCATTTTTGCTTAAGCGCTGCAACCTTTGAGCCCCAAACAACTCTCTGAAGTTCTCTTGACTGTCACCCTCTTTCGTCACCTCTTTGCTCATTCGTTTGACGACGAAGTAGCTTCTCAAGAGCCAAACAGAAAGCTGCTGCCTCGGCGCGACAGTATCTCAATCAGTGTTTGTATCATTGGTAAGCTATCCCCGGAAGGTATTATGCACAAGAGACTGTCAAGACGAGATGAGATCATCGTTCAAGTAGTAAATGGCCTGTTTCAGATTGTTTGCTTGTGTGTGTGGGTGGATATGTGTATAGATTTCCGGAATACCTGAAGCGGCATTGAAGTACACTGCACATGCACTAGATACTTTTCTGTGGGTATTCGCTCCGACTATAAGCTCATGGGAGTATCGGCCACCAGCAGGTTATAACGCCAGTCGAGGCCGCGGATAGACGTGGTAGAAGTAGTTCTTCGACGTCCTATTTTTAAGCCGACTACTAGTTAACCGAGTAACGTTCAATCGATATCACAGACGCAGCGTCGCTCAACCCAATTCTTCATGCAATGGAGCCCGCAAGCTGGAGTTTTCCCAATAGGTAAGTTTGTGTATTAAAATTTTTAGATTCCGTTTAGATAATGGGTGTATAAAAATTGTCGTTCGAAAGGTCATAAACATGAGCTGATACTTAAAATATCGAAAAAGATTCTCATTCTCAACTCAATTAGTGTTTTGCTTTTTGCATTTTCTTCTAGTGACAATCTTTGTTCACGTTTTTGTATAGGAAGAAGAGTTACGTCGAATTTTTGTTTATAGCGGATTGCATCCCTAAAGATCGGGAAATTCTGCACTAAATTAATCAAGTGTTTTTCAGATACAATTTTTTTCTTGTTGAAAATTTGACAGTGAAAACTTCATAATTATCATCCAAATTTCGTTACGTGGTTCAACCTTTTGGGCGGTGCTTATGGACTGAGTTTAATTCAAGGTTAGTATCCGCAGTAACGCAATCGAGTAACGGATGAAAAAGGGTAACCTCCATCTGCTTCCAATGGTTTCGAACAGTATGTTCCTGATATGACTTAAATAACAAAAGCCATCAAGCTTGTCAGCCAATGGACCTTGCTACGAAGTGTACCTTGACGAAATTGACGTACCAGAAGCAACTGCTCGCGGAGTAGCTTCTATAGAGCCGATAGATCGTGGAATAAATTAGTCATTGCCCATTTAAAGGGCAAAAATCCATTCATAGTCCCCAAACAAGACCATTTAGTGGTCCGTCTTCCAGGCATTGCCAAGTCAAAATGTTACATTTCAAGAGCTCGAGGCATGTATAGAATTCCTTCTCTTTACTTTTACTCGGCAATTCTACAAAAGACCTTTTGCTATCTGTTCACTGGCGTTTAAATTCAAACGGGTACTTTCTACGAGTTTGTTAAAGTTCACGGGGGATTAAAATTACACTATCGAAGGTGGGTTAAATTTCGACTTGGGATTCTCTTCAATGTCGTAAAATAATTCTTCAACAGAAATGTTTCAAGGTTGAAAAGACGCCTTTCTGGCAATAGAATATTCCACTGGTACTTTAGGCCCTGTACGAAAGTATTATTATATGGCAAGCGTGAATACAGCGAGAGGAAAGTAGCTACCCAATGAGATGTCGGCCGGCTTTTAATAAGACAATGTCGCGCACCGGCTTACGTGGCGCGCGGTCGCCCCGAACAATTAATCTGTTAAGTGCTCGCGCAGAAACTCCCCTGGCTCATTCCCTTTTATTATCCAGTCTTTCTTCGTCCTTGCATTTCCTAGTTCGCCTGCTGCTACTCTTACACTCCGTTTGGACGCCTGCAGCGGCTAAGCTCGTGGCACCGCTTCTGTGGAAAAAGTATTAGCAATCTCGCTCACGCTTTGTAAGCTATTTTATAGCGTGCAGAATTCAGAGCTCCTTTACGTAGAATTGTGAGCGCATAACGCTTTAGAAATCTTGCGACGCCAAGTCTATAGTAAAGCCAGTAAAATAGATGCTTCGGCAACGACAGACAATGAAACATTTTCGTCACAGGAAATTAAATTTTACTTTATGCTTATTAAAAATAAGATTGCTTCAAACCTAACACTTCACAGGAAAAAAAAAATTCAGTAAATGACGAAAATGAAAAGTTCAATATCTTCAGGGCTTTTATTGATTTTTTGGATCCCTGGAAATTTTCAAACTCTATACAAACAAATAAGTTGCGATCTGGAAGAATATTATATTGAAAAACTAAACTCAACGCAGCAATTTAATTTCCGACCTTTCTTATGGAATTTTTTACCTTTAGGTCACCTGAGTCAAAATTTTTCTACTTTTAATAAGTGTAAGATCACTCACAGCCCGTCATTTGACCCTCTATACGTTCAGTTATCCTCCGTTAGCTGTATAGACCCTTACTTTACACTTATAATAGTCGCCTTTCGTTGTATACACGGTCGACACTTCTTGTTGACCCGCTTAGCCCGAGTTTCGAAATTCTCGTGTACGGTATTTCACCGTCTACACCCTCGATGCTCCTCTGATACTCGGCGTATCGAATTAAGGTATAAAACGTATACAACTAACGACGTATATGAAAACAGGGTCCTCCGAATTTTTATTCGTGGATGGTGAGGCGGATTTGTAGTGGGTGTTTTTTTGCCGTTTTTCATTGGAAACTGTTTCCAAATGGACATTAGTTCCTAGTTTACAATGAAAGGCAGGCTTACTTTGCACCCGAATTGAGCTCTACTTTCACTCGCTTCACCGGTCATCATCGTATTGGTGTTTCGACGGTCAAACGAGGGTGAAGGAAGGTTTTAATTTTGACTCGGACAGATACGACCTAAGATACGGAAGCGATGTTGTCAGGTTTGCACGGATGAGTATTAGCTTAAATATAAAGTGTAGACTTCATCTCCCAGTGGTCCGAATATCCTCGAGAGGAAAATAATAAGAGCCTCTTCGCCTTCTCTGACTTTGCAACACGGACAGCAAAAGCTATGCACAAACATAATGGGTTTCGTATTTCTCACTCCCGCTCCGTGTTCCAAGCTTCACTGTGTCACCTTCTACCGAGACAATGGGTTTATCCCCGCTTTTCCACAGCGTATATACTGAATTCAACGACATTTTCCATTTGTCCAACACGTCGGAGTCTGGAACTATGCAAAACTCAGTAAGAAAGTACCATCAGAATTTTAAGTAGAGGATCTGAAGCGTGGCAAACCGTGGTAGGAAATCTACAATCTCAGAAATAATAGTATAAGAATGAAAATATTCAAGTTGCGAAAAACCTGTTGGAGATTTCGTATTGCAGAAACATGATAAAAGATAATACAAACAATGAGGGAAAGACATTCCCATAAATGAAAGAAAAATGAGCCAAAACATCCCTTGTCATATTGTTTCATCCAAGTTTTAACAATGTTGCTGTAGTTTACATTTTTATATACGCTTCACATAGTTAGTCGAGAGTGCAACAAAAGCGTGTCCACCAAGTCTGTTTCAAATATGTATAGTCATCACGAACTTGGTCTACACATTAATACCCAATGACCATGAAGAACGCAGAATAGCCATTATTATTAGCTGACTGTTATGCTTGGAGGAGGTTTTAGTGTCTGAAACTTTCCAGACACTGAGAACTCTTTTTTCCTATAATTTTATATCTAAGGCCAAGACCCTCAGACCTTCAAAACTGCAACTGAACCATAGATATCGACATGTAAACCTACTTGAGCTGTTGTCGTGAATCTAAAACTTCATGACTTGTTTAAAGGAATCAGATCTGATTTAATACCATTCTCTTCATATTGCTCTCTATCCTGAATTGTCGGTGACGCCATCTTGAATGCTATACTGGACTTCTCATCTTACGCGGAAATTTAGAGAATAATTAGGTTACGATCTCAAAATGGGCGGATTTGGCCGTAAATATATCATGAAACTCCGACTTTATTGAGGACTGTTCAATACACTTTGAGAAAAGGCTTCAGACTGACGGTTCCAAGCTGATCAAGGACTCTTCATGGATGCGGTTTAGACTTATACAACGTTGCGTGCGGAGAGGTTGATGACTAAGTGGGAACTCGACGGCGAAATTGGATTCCAGGAATACAACCGCGCTTGTCCGAATTTCACTGTATCCCTATCCTTCGCCAAGTTCACTCGTGTCTCTATTTGTTTCATTAAATTACGTGGGCAAGTCCTGTTGTTCCTTCTTTTTCGTTCATACTCGAGACGAGCTCTTGAGGAACGAGAAAAACAGCGGTAAAAAGTACAAGAGACAAGACTTAGAAGGAAGAAAAAAACTCACTTCGCAGCCATCAAACAAAATTAGTATCCTTGCAATCTGCAGGATTTCAAAGAAGGAATATGCTTATTTAATATGTGATCTCACAATGGTACTACTCTGCTTAATATTTTGTAAGGCTATTTTAGACTTGGCTATTTTATTGGCACACAAATCAGGTTCACATGCAGAATGATTCGATATATCAAGCGACTAATTTCCAGCCTCAGTCAACGCGTGACATCATCGTTACACAAGTCGTAATGAGAGGAAACAAGTCCGAGTCAGCCTACTTTCCTTTTCGTGGGAAACGATGAAAAACCTTAATTATTCTTTATTCTATCTTTCGAGTTGCCGGAAAAAAAGCGGAAACGCTCGAGGAGATGCACCACAATTTGCTACGGAGCTTCCTTTATACCAGAAGGTGTATGCAGTCGATATACCTATAGCAATTCACGTTTTACGTCTCTGTTTATACCAGGCGCATGTTGATGTTGCTACAACGAAGGCGGCTATGTATATGCGTTCGTGTAATCTAATCAGGAAAGGGCCTGAGGGTAGCTGCCAAAGTACACAACAGGTTTGTTTACAAAAGCCCGTGGATACATCATCGAAGGTACCTTGAAGTACCTCGGTATTCATTAGGTTATACGAATCAGCCGAGTATATAGGTCCAGTATTATTTGCCGTTCTTCCCGTACAGAGATTTGACTGCCCAAATAACATATCGGACTAATGCCAAATTCCAATACTGTCCCGTGCAGAATTCATGGGTCCGGGATAAACCCTGAGATTCGCCCTAAGCTATTCTTATACTGAACTCTACGTTAGTCTGTTTGTTCTACATTATTATTATTATTATTATCATTAGATATTGATTAATTGATTGTCTATATTGCAACCTGCATTGCTTGAACATCATCCTGAGCTCCCTCATACATTTCATATTGGACTCCTAATCTTTTCTACGAGGAAAATTTGTACATTCATCTTGTTAAGCTCTAAACCAAATGCTATTAAAGATATACCCTTTCATATTTCTATAGAAATTGAGTCAAAATGTTTTATCAGTATTGACACAATCATCCACGAATTCTAGTAAGATGTGATCATACCCTACCCACGTTTTCATCCCCTACGCGTTTTTCGGAAAAATATGCAGACTTTGTGGCAGACGGGAAAAGTGGGGCTCGAGGCAAAATGGCTAGGGACAAATGCCAAATTCCAGTACTATTTCGTGCACAAATCATGAGTTGAGGATGGACTCTGGGATTCGGCGCAAGCCCATTTTTTTATCCTGGACCCTACACTGCTCTGTCCAGCCTGAATTTTAGACCTCATCCAAGATTTACATCCTGGATTTTATTCAAGACCCATTTTATCTATATTATTACATATTAATATACATTAGGATGGCCTTTATATGATTTTATCTGAGCCTACACCGAGAGAAAAAATTTCTGTGTCACCAAAGAAATGAGTGGGTTGATTTTATTTTCATCGATTTTAATTAAATATTTCTTTTTGAAGAGAATATTACATTGCCTGTAAAAAAACCCACCGAGTTCTCATAGATTTAATGGAACGTTCATTGAATAGATATACTTGAGTAAGTTCTGTCAATTTCATCGTCCAATGTTAAATACATACAGGGCTGTCGCTCTCGCACCTAACCTCCCTTTTTTTCGTATTCCAGTTCGCCTGAACAAGCGGCTTCGAGTTTCAAATATCCTGTACCTTAAACTATTTCTGCCGTACTTGAGTAAGTCCCCTTCAAATTTAAACCTTATCCGCCGAGTAGTTTAGGAAAAGTTAGGTCTCAAAATGCTGAGCTGTGGTAGCAGCTGCCTCTTTAGAGAAATCAATGAAAAGAACAGAAACAATTCCTTTCATTCGATGTCACTACTTTTCATTGAGCTTGAGATCATTCAATAAGACGATAGTATTGAAACTCACGTATTTCTTTTCATGAGCGAAGATTGCCATGGATCAATGAAATCTTTTCTCTCACACGGAAAGAAATGTTTGGTTGTGACAACTACGTTTCCAATTTGCTGTACACTATCTCTCAAAAATTAGTTGTCTCAAGCATATCAAATAGTAACCTTGACTATTCACAATTAGTTCTCGCGAGATTAGTGAGGTTAACCAACCCGATCGTTGCGACTATCACAGTGTAGTGCAGTGTATATATTGCAATCTGCATTGTTTAGATACCATTCTGAGCTTCCTCACGCATTTCGTATTGAACTCCTCATCTTTTCAACGCAAGAAAACTTTACGTCCATTTTTGTAAGGCTGTAAACAAAATGCCAGTAAAGGATGCAGCCCTTTCACATACCTGTTGGGGTTTCCCGCAGAGATTTTCCGGCCACAATCGTATCAGAATTGTATATGCATTCAGTCAGCATTTTCTATCACTATCCACAGAATCGTCCACGAATTCTACAAAGAGATGATACACATCCTGCCCACGTTTTGATCCTCTACGCCGTTTTTGGGAGAATATGCAGACTATATGGCAAACTAGAAGAGTGGGGCTCGGGGCAAAGGGGTTGGGGTTGTGCTGTCCGACCTGGTAGAACATCAGAGTCCGTTGCAGAGTTTTATGTGGGCTTCGCGCGTCTCTTTCATTCGGAGCATATATATACCGTGAGGTAACCTAGCCCGAGGCACTGGTGTGCGCGCTCGAGCCTTGCAATTCCCGGAGGCATAGTTGGTTGCACCGATGCACCCACGAGGTGTGCACTTCCAACCCCGAAACCCGGCAAAGCGCGAATAAAATGCATTTCTATGTTTCTCTCCATCCTGTTCGCCATCTGCAACGGGCACAGGGTTCATGCGGCCGTTGCGATATACGCATCCGCCTCTCAACCACCATTTATCAAACTTTAAAAAAATATATTGTTTTTTCGGTTTTAAACCTCAATTGTACTCTTGTAGGGCCGAAAAGAAAGAACGGATGAAAAAAATGAACCGAAAAACAAGGCTCTCCACGTCGTAAATATCGCGTGATTGTAGCCTGGCATATGTATGAATGTCATGGTGTAAAGAATTCAGAGGTTGATGAGAAAACAAGTGTTTTCGACATTCACGTTTTCAGTTCAGTCTGTTCAATCATACGCGTTCTCTGTATTCGCCTTTCATCTACAATTAGCGATTTTTTGGGCTTTTTTAATTTCAAATCCCCATCTCGTGTTGAAGCAAATATATGAAAACAGAATGATAAAAAACGAGTTTCCTACGTCGCTTCTATCAAATTTACCGGGGCAAAGGAATTGTGTTGATAAATACTGATTTTCAAAATGCACCGCATAATGCATTCATGGATTGCTCGCTCCCGTGGTTTTGCAACAATGCACTAGTGCTCCCGACTAATGTGTAAGGGATCCAATTGTAGAGCTGTAGTTGTCACCATTGGTACGTGTTCACGATAGTTACACCGTGATCCATGAATTGAAATAGTGCTGCAGAACAGCTCACGGAACACCGCGATCGGTTAATTAATCACAAAACGGTGGACCACCGTCCCTTTATATCCAGATAGTACAATCCGTTGCACAGTTGCGGTGTTAATATCGGATTCACGGTTAATGCATTTTAAACTATCAGTTCATCATTGACTCTGTCGACTGTCTGCTTTGTTCCTTTTATCCGATCACCCTTTACTCTTACACAACGAACGTCCATCCTGTTATATAAATAACCAAAACAAAACTATTTAAATTTGTAATGCTGAATTATTTAAGCACTGGATCGTTCAAACATTTGATTTTCGACTTCACTTCAATTCATGAGACCACTGTGCTTTATAAAGCAATTTTTGTTACAAATTTTATTTTTTATTTTATTTATTTTATTGTATCGAGCAGAAATCTTCATTTTTAGACTGTAAATATGATTAGAAGCCAATTTTACTCAAGCATTACACGTGTGACAGTAGCATGGATGCAAGCAGCTCAGATTTTTTGCCTCAACATTTGAATGCGTCTTTAATTTGCGAAGATACACGACCATAGTGTCTATGAAGATTTACGGACAATAAGCAAAATAAGCGCAAATCCGTCGTTTCGCATCGCATTATGTCAGCATTTCGTGGTCGTGCATGTTTATTGAATACGAATGATAACATGTCATCGGTGTATTATAATCGCTCGAATACTATTTTTTTTAAATGTGATGAACATAATTTCTACGTATAATAAAATAATGAATTTTACATTCCGTATTGTATCTATGGATCCAAAGCATCGCACGAATGTCAAAGTTGCCGTTTACACAGATATGTATTTTGTTTAGGGAAAGTACAGATTCTTAGAGGAAAAGTCAATTGATTCGCCAAGTTCGCATGCACCAGTGGTCATAGAGAGGGAGAGTCGTGGCTATTGTGAATGTCATATCCTGCATCTATTTCCGGGGTTATCAACAATGGATCGATATGAGCTATGCTATTTTTTGTGTCTCAACTTTCCATAATTCCACACCACACTCGCGTATCATGGCAGATTTGGTACTTCGTTTTGCAGAAAACATTTTGTTTTTTTGTTTTTGAAAATATAAAAATGGTTTTTCGGTTCAAAAGAATATAGGTATTTATCGGAACTTTTTACTAGAATTTTGGTAAACAAAAAGTCATTTCGCTGAAATAAAATATTTTTCTATGGTTAATTTATGTTTTTGGAAAGTTTAGAAAATATTATTCTTGACAACCTCGCAAAATGCTTAACTGAAAATAAAGAAGGAATGAAATAAAGAATAGAGATAGGTGTAATTTTAAACAAAATGTGAAAAAAAATCGACTGATCGATGACGAGCGCGAATGGCCGCGTCGAGTGGCGAGTACAGCACTCGTGGATGGACAGTAGTGAGGAGGAACGACGGGTATCAAATTCAATTAATTCCAACCGATTAGGCGCCCGTTTCCTGGATTATCCAGCGGATTAATTCCACCATAGCCTAAGCAAGCAAGATAGAGAGAGATAGATGGAGAGGAAAACAGAAAGAGGGGTTAAAGCGGCCTTTAGCACCGCCAAGCAAGTGCAATGAACCCGCTCCCCTCACAAAAAATCTGCGACAATAAATATGTTTCACTGGATTAAACACATTGTCACTAGAATTTTTGTGCTTTTCGACTACAATTGAGAATACTCCATTATTTACGAACTCACTTTATTCACACATTGATTTCAACAATGTTTTGATAGCAATTATTCGTTTCAGTATTTCACTGTTGTGATCCTTACGAAAAATTTAAAGTCTGCATGAATCAAATTTCTAACTGCATTTCTAATACCGACCGTAATGAATAGTGAATTTCTTAGTAAATCCTGTTTTAGTATCATTACTATTGTATTGAATGAAGTAATGCTGTCATCATAATATTATCATATAATATTTTAACTTCAAATGAAATAGAAGTCATTTTATAAAATTAGTTACAGTTAATTCATTCCTTAAATGGATACTTATTAAGAGCGAGAAAATAATGGAATAGTTACGATTGTGTCACAGAGAGCGAGTGCGTGTCACGTGACGTGAATGGAGGTGAAAAGGTTCGAAGTTTAATATTAAAGTTTCAAACTGTCGCTAGGTCAATGGAAGTGCAATATGATATCAATAATCGATACATGAACGTGAGTGTGATGAAAAAATACACGAATAATGGATTCATCGTAATTCATATATGTATCAATGGAGACGCTGAATGATCGATGAAGTTAAATTTAACGTATACGAAAATGTGTGTAGATATGCTCTGCCCTCTCCAGTCCGGATTTCTGGATGATCAATTTTAAAATTATCTTCGAAAGAATCACAAACGAAAAATTTACCAACGATCTAACAACGCATCTACTCTCGGCAAATAATTCTCATTTATGATGCGTTAATTTTTGTTATCGTTAACAAATCGATAATCTTTTGCTCGATCTTGGCGTGTCCCGTTCGCCAGTAATCATCGTATAATCATCATCATAAATGTCGATAATTAATATTAATTATAAGCATGTAAGCTTTACAAAAAAAATCATAAAAATAATAAAGGCAAGTCAACTCGGTCGAGCTCCACGACAATAAATATAATTGCAACGCTCCAACAACGTAACATTTTTTTTCATGGGGTCACGCTCTGGCACTTTTTTCATTTGGTACCAGCTGCTATTGACTTTCATTAATATTATTATTGAATTACTAATTTTATTTCCGGAAATTAATTACCATTTGACCCGGTCCAAATTCTGTTTACGGTAACTAATCGAATTGACCAAGTAAAGAAATTATGAGATAATTTTTTTTTTTTTTTCAAATCATTTGGGTAAAAAGGGGCCAATGAATAACCAGCACTGGACGAGTTTTAGTCCATTTAAGATGCCGAAAAATCTCAGTGTAGTAGCAGAGCTCAGAATTGTCGTTAAATTGGCGGAATCTCCTAGAAACGAGACTCGTCCGGCTATTAGCGAAGTCGTTAAGAAGAATAGCTCAGTCGAATTAAGTCTTACGGCAGATGGTACCATGTGTGGGCACGCATCGAGCGGGACCCCGTATTTAACTCACGGATAGAGAGCAGAGAGGGTGTCGTCCGATATCGTACCATCTCGCCTACCTTCTTCTCCCATTGGAGAACGTAGGGCACTGGGTGCTCACCGGGAAACTCAACGTGACAGTTGAAGACCACGCTTTCCCCCAAGATGGCCGTTATATGCACCGCGTCCTGGTGACAGAGACCTAGAAATCAATCAGAAAAATGGCATACGTTAATTTTTTTTGTTTAATATAGAGGAAGATTGAGAAAATAATTCAAAACAAAATTATATTTCAGACCTTGGCCTGCTTTTTGTATAATTATTCCCTATTCAACTGATTCGCATTCGACTTAATTATTGTCAAATGCTATTAATAATTATATTAATAAATAAATAAAAATAATAATATGACAAACTTTCATAAGATGTCATTGTTGTTATGAAATGAATCCCTTCTTATTTGCTGCTTTCGACTGTGATTCCATTTTACAATTTTGTGGAAACATGTTTGAAGAAAAAAAAAATATATTTTTTTTTATCAGACCATGACATTATCTTCAGTGCATTCATCTGTGTCAAAATGCGAGTATTAACCGGTAAAATATTTTCTCATATAAAGACTGCATCGTAAACCAGAAAATTCCACTGAGGAATTAAAACCTATGGTGGAAAAAGCTACATAAAGTTTATTTTCTGTCTTTCATTGCGGCTATTAATTATTCTCGCTGTTGCCCCGAAGAAAAAGGCAAAGAGAAGAGGTAAAAAAACATGTCAGAGTGAGTGAGTGAGAGGTCCCGGATGGAAGACAATGGGATACAACGGTAGGGAGACTGCGGAGATTGGTCAGAGGCGCTTACGACACTAGGCGAGTCATTACTCTTGGAGTCAGGGGAAGAGTTACTCTGGAAATAAAACCAAGTCCATTCGCTAATGCCCATCCTTCCTCGCATCTTGGGAGTCTCCTTGCTCACCTTACTCTCGCCAGAGCGGAGCTGGTATGGCCATTGCAAAACTGGGTAACTGTAGACCCGAAGGCATTATGGTTATTAAAGGTAAATCAAGGCTCGTTCGCGCCACACTTTACGAGGGTACACTAGAGCACGGCCTCTAGTGCACCCTTGCGTTACTAGTACGCCTAGTAACGCGTCATCCAAGCTTTCTGCCTTGGATATTCCTAGCAAGTAATGCCCATTACACACATGAGACATTCCACATGACTTCAACCATCCAAAACGAAAAAAAAAAAATTCGAAAGTAAATCAGGTTCAGTGGTTATAATAGATACACCAAATTCTGATTTTTTTTTTTAATTTTCTGGCGAAATATACCATATTTTTCATTTTTCATTTAATCTATGATATCTCGGGACCGATTGATCGTGATGACATCTAAAAAAATGAAAACGTGCGTTTTTTCGATGGCCCACAAGAGAATAATAAGTTCAGAATTAATTGTGTAATTTCAGACTATATTTTACTATAAAATTAATGAAATTTTTTTTTTCGCGAAAAGGACTTCGCAAAGTGGCATCGAAAAAATTGTGGCCAATTGTGCATGAGAATCCTCAATTTTAAGTATATTCTTTTTTTTTGGGACCGTGCAAAGTTCATAAGTTATCGAAGTTTGAAATATTTTAAATTATTTATATAAAATATTTATCATGTCCGGACATGACCAACCCGATATATGTATTTTTCGTATTCTGCGTGCAGATCAATATTTTGGATGAAGGCCGATTTATTGAGAACACAATCATCGTAAGGTTGTAGCAGTTCGGCGTTAAAATTTTTTTATTTCGAATTCTTATTTTTTCTCCTTTTTATCATTTTTTTCTAATTTGTTTCACCACTATGTTATGTAAAAGTGATATAAAGTTGGGTTGCACTCTACAAAAGCACTGCAAATGTCTCGACCGGCGCAGACACGCGTAAAATTTCGCGAACTGTATTTTTAATAATAATTCAAACTGCGATAACTTATGAACGTTGCACGGTCCCAAAATAAATTAAAAAAAACACTAAATATTGAGGATTTTCATACACAATTGACAACTATTTTTTCGATGCCACTTGCCAAAGTCCTGTACGCAAAAAAAAAAATTCCATTAATTCTGTAGTAAAATATCGTCTAAAAATTACACAATTAATTCTGAATTAATTATTTTCTTGTGGGCCATAAAAAAACGCACATTTTCGTTTTTTGAGATATCGATACGATTAATCGTTCCCGAGATATCATAGGTTGAATGAAAAATGAATAATATGGCATATTCCGCCAGAAAAAAAAAAAATTAAAACTTGGTGTATCTATTATAACCACTAAACCTGATTTTTGGACATTTGTTTGAATTTTTTTTTTTTTGTCGCTGAAGTCATGTGGAATGCCTCACATGCAATAAAAGGGAAATGGAAATACAAAAATGGAAAATACTACCTCTCTACATAAAATTTGCCTTTTCGATTGAATGAATAAGAAATGCGTGTCAATTGAGGCAAAATTGAAAATTAAATTCAATGAATTTAGATAATTTAAAAGAGTATAGACTTAAAGGAAATATACAAGAACAACAATAAAATGACTCTTTTCTTATGGAAAAGGTTTATCTGTCGGTAAAATCGATATCAAATTCGTGTCCATCGAGTCAAAATACAGTAGTATAGCATCTAAAAAAATTCTTCAATGGTAGTAGGAGTAGTAGTTGTATTTATCGACGTACACGCATAGGAATAAAAAATAATTTGAGCGACGGAAAAGAGTAAATATGGATGATGATGATGCTAATTGGTCATCGACCGAAGACCTTCAGCCCGGGTTGTCATCTATTAAAAAGTCCGTAATTCGCGCCAACATGACCTTTGTTGTCGATCTATTCCCGCTGTGATTGGTCGTTGACCATGACGACCGCCATTCGTTGTTTAATAGCGCGGAATTAGACAGTCTTTCGCAATTTGACATAAGCGCCGCAGCGTCGGCTAACCTCCGGTCGCGCGCGTAAGCGCGCGGATTTGCTTCCTAGTCTCTTAAAATATTGTTGGAATGTTATACATGAAATCAGAAATCTCTTAAAATATTATAGGAATGTTATACATGAAATCAGAAATGATGTAAAATATCGTTGAAGTAATGGATTATCATCCTCCGCGTTAATAAATCTCTTGGGCTCTTGGTATGTTGAATAGGACGGGTGCTTACTTTTACGTGTAATATTTTGTGCAAGTTGTTTAGATGGAGGTTCAATAACATTTAGTTGTGTAGTAGCGAATAGTTTGTATGAGTATCGGTTTCTTAAAGTAATCGGTGTAATAGCTTCGTAAGGGAATGTGTTTCGTGGGTTATGCAGAGGGTTATTGGGATGTCGGATGCGTGCTTCCAATAATTTTTATCGATTTTTTACATTTGTCAAATGCTCCAGATTTTGATCTAATTTATTTACGGGTTCTAATTGATTTAAATAAGTTAAGAGACCCTAATAAACATTGAAAATTCTGTTCAAATGAAAATACAAAAACACAATTTTTTTTTTCATGCAAATGTTTGATTTCTCGGTAAAATGAAATACTCGTGTTCATTCGGACAAAATATATCGTTATAACCTCTACGCTCTTTCAAAAAGAAAACATATTTTTTACATTCGTCACCTGTCGCGAATTTTAATCCAAAAAATGCTCGTATTGTAGTGTATGCTTAAAGGTTGTCAGACTTGTCGCAGTATCTCAACGCGTTGAAAATCACATCGAACTCAACACCTGACAGTTTTCATTTCGCCCAAACCTCCCCCACATCCACCCACATAGAAAATAAATATTTCATAGGCTGAAACCCACGCCGTTTGCGCCCACAATGTTTGCCTCCACTCTTCGTATCCATGTAACCTTCTAACCAATGTTCTACTAGCAAACCACTATTCGAACAGCAGCACTTTACCAAAGCTTGCTTCGGCATTTTGGCTGTAACGGAGAGCGAGAGTGCGGGAGTTTAACGGTGGAATGGAGGTGGTATCACATCGGCGGAGGAAACTTTGGTAAACTAATGCAATATCGCCCAGGGCGCCGTGGCATTAGGGTCGAAACTGGGCGTCAGAGCGTAGGGGTTTTGTAAGGTTATGCGAAGGTGGCTGGATAGGACACCGCGTATGCTGCTGCTGTCTTCCTCCTACTATGAGCTTGCTATACAAACGCCTATACGTGGTACACGCAAAGCCTTCATACGTTCTCCAGGACTTTGGAGCGTTCTATAGCTCAAATTTACGTTTTCCTCGACCTTTGAATTACTGTTCTGGTTTTGGAATACAAGTTCCTGAATTCTTGCGCGAGGTGATTCAATAAATAAGTTAGGGTAATTTAACGAAAATTCAGTTGAGCAAAATTAAAAAAAACGTTAGCATTGTATAACAATTTTATGAAAACTTTTTTTTTTAATCAATAAAACAGGAATTTGATCACTCTTGCATCCACAAAAGTAGAGTGGTTGCATATATATATTCTAGAGTGTGTAAAGGGAAAAAAAATTTAACAATTTGTCGGTATTCTTGAGAGCCAGAACATGGTTTTAAAATTCATGAGCTATTTTCAGTGCCATTCGAAAAAGGGGTGGTTCACTTGACGTGGAATGTTTCATATACTATATATATACTCTCTGTATATCCACGTGCCAGTGCCGTCTGTTTAGGCGAGGAGAGTGGAATGAGGAAACGCGAAAATAAATGAGATCCACAAAGGTATATTTTTCCAGGCGTTCGTGTGGTTGAAAAAAGATATTTGTCAAAGGCTTTCACCCCTACGACAAGGCGAGTATTCAGTGAATTTTTTTTTACTCATCTACAGCAGCGATAAAAACTGACTGTGACTCACTTTCCTCGGATCTCGGAACTCATCGAAGAATTTTTTTTTTTCCTTTCAAATTGATAGCCGTATTACTATTGGCAAAGCGATTATTATTTTGTCAAAGGGGGTAAACCGTGATGTACAGGACGGGGAGGAGAAGTGAAAAAAGTAGGTGAAAGAGCGGTGTACCAACGAGGAAACGATTTCGAAGAGTGAAAAAAAAAACGAAGAAGAAATAATAAAGAAGGAGCGAGTTGAAGATCAGTTTCGAAGCATCTCCTACTCGAGGGTGTCGAGAGGCTTGCCGGGTGTCGGTGAAGTCTTTGATCGACACGTCTTTGTTCCATTGTCGTTACTTTTTCTTCGGATTATTGGCGACTCTTTCGTTTTTTACCTATGTACAGTGTAACAAAGTAGATCCGTTGCAAGCTTCTGCTCCGTAGCCTGGCTCAAAGACCATCGCACACCACAAATATTTTCTTTTACTATTCCGGAAATATACTTTTTCAATTGGTCTAAATTAATATTTTGTGTAAGAATCGCCCTTTATACGCCCCCTGCTCCTCCTCTTCCCTATCTCTACTATGAGTGTGAAGTTATAGAACGGTCGAGACGACCAGAGAAGCCCTCAAGGACACCATAAGAAACTACGGCAGTCTCCCTGAAAGTGCTTCAACGGCAAAGTGACTCGGTGAGAAGCCACATTCATGACTTAAGGAAATTCGGTGACGACTATTGAAGTCAAATCAGTGCTCAAATTTCGTAATTGATTGTTTGAAGTTTAATGCATAAAAAAGCAATAGTAAATGATGATTTGTATTGAAGCATGTATACTTGATCCAGTGAACGATCAATAGTGGCGAATTTGCATTAAGATTAACTGATTAACGTTTATTTGTAATGGGATAAATTTTCGTTCCGTTTTTTCCAAGTATAATCAGTAATTCTTTATCGATTTAAATTAGTGACGACTTATTCCCTTTCTCAAAAGATATTCTATAAATTGATCGCCACGATATTTCATAGTGTTTAACGTTTAATAATTATAGCCTCTTGTTTATGAAAGTATTTTTGTTTTTGTTAAATAGCAGGCTCTAATTATTGAACGATCAATATTACGAAATATATAGGCGGTCAATTCGTGAAGTATCTTTTAATAAACAAAATGAGCTATCACTCAGTGTAATCGGTGAAGAATTACAGATGATATTTTTTAAAAAATGTGTCCCATTGGAAAGAAAAGTTTATCGGTTAATCTTTATGCAAATTCCTCACTATTGATCTTTCACTGAATTAAGTATACATGCTTCAATACAAATCACCCCGAGGATCACCCTCTACTATTGTTACTTAATGCATTAAACTTCAAAAAATCAATTACGAAAATTTATCACTGATTCGACTTCGATGGTCGTCACCGAACCTCCTTGACGTGACTATTTCTGCTCCAGTGTTTGGATATAATCGACTTTGGATGTGTCATGCCTTTTTTATTTACGAAGAACGCTAAAAGAAAGGGAAGAAAATCTGTTTTTGGAAGAGAATGTATTCTATTTCACAGCCGTGAAAAAACAACGATTTAAAATGCGCGCCACACGTGGTCGTTTAGTGATTATGACAGTCTAAAGTTGGCTTTATGTCGGGGCCATCGATAACCAATCAGAATACTAGAATTAAGATGGCTTCAGTTTTCGATATTTCGACTTTCGATGTGCCATGTCATTTTTAAGAGAGGATTACGTATTATTACGACGTTGCTACACTTGACATAGCTGGAGCCCATATTTTTATCGTTGTGGAATTGATTTGTTTTCAGAAATTTCTCTCCTATCATCGAGCACCCATTGCTTCCTTGTATCCACCATTTTAAACTCTTATTAAGCCGTCCCAAATAAGATACCCGTTTACCCTATTATTTTTATCGTATCCTTTTCCCTTTTTACAGCTCCTGTTCATTATTATATTCTAATACATTTTCGATACTCCCCTTCCGCTTCTATCAGACAATTCTTGTTTACCTAGATTTATTCGATTCTCTTTAAATTCTGCTTATTGACAATTTCGTTCATCATCAGTTATTAAATACATTTGGGTTATTTCTCTTATCTTTGATTTTCGGACCATAATTTAATTATCACCCCTTTTCCCTCTTTATAAAGGGAAGCCGTTATAGCAGATACCAATACGCATACAGTAGAATCACTGACATCTTCACTGACACCGGCACTTAATTTGGCACAGCAATTGGGAGAACAATTTGCCCGACGATTAAGAATTTCTTAAAATGGGCCATACCAGCATAAAAATAGAAGTAATGGAATAACCGACGGCAGTGGACGCACGGTGTATGGCTTCGGCGGACCCCAAATTTAGGCAGCATTGTTTGCGGCCATAACTTGGATGGGTGACCGCTTAGCCACGCACGGGTTTGCGCGTAAATTGTTGAGCGGGAAGCAATTTTTCTGAATTTCTATTGTATTTTAATACAGTAGAAACTCAGCAAAATAAGGCCCCGTGTATCGGCCAGGTTTTCCGCAACTTCCCTGAGCCCTCGTGCAGATGCGATACAGTAGTGCATTAGAAAGAGTGGCTGCGAACAACACTCTTAAGGATTCTTAAGGAATTAAATGGGGAACAAAGGGGAGGGGATAGTAAAAGCCAATAAGCGTATTTGAGGAATAAACAATAAAAAATATAAATTAATGGAATATTTTTATGGAACATTTAATTATCATTCGTGACTTCAACGCTGCGCCTTGAATAACTAGTGTTAATGATTTTCAAGTTTTCAATAAAAACAAAATTATTTACACGATGCATTGTAATCGGGATACAGATTAGACCGGTCAAAAAAAGTACCGTACTTTTTATCACATTGATTATTGAGACTCGATTTTTTCCACTCAAAGTAAATATACAGGCGAACGAAACGACCGTCCAAAAAAATTTACTTATGCCTCTCCGAAGTTGGAATAATTATTTTTAATATGAAGAAGTGGGTTTTTACTATTTATATAGCAAATTAACGTTTTCGTACAATTTTAAGATGCTCACATTTTTCTAAGCCCCATCTTATCAGAATATATCTAATGGACTTTCCGTTTAACTGTATTAAAACTCTACCAGCTTGTAGGTATACGAAAGCTAAATACACTAACCAATCAATTGGCCGGCGCAAGGTTGTTTTAACCAAGCGTTTCTTTCGTATACATTTTATATTTATTCACAGAAGTTTGTAGAAGAGCTCTCGAATATTGCATATTGAAGAGTCCATAGGCTATAATACAATATCTGTAAAATGGAATGAAAAAAATCTCATCGTCTCAATATGGTATAAAAAGATCATAAACAACTTGCATACCGAACGACTTCACCATACCTACATATCATCCCTGTAATGTCTTGTCAAAAAGGTTAAATAACTCCACACGTTGTGGGTGAGGGATTCAATATAGTTTTTGATACTAGAGAAATGGAGTAACGAGCCACATGTGGCTCTCACCACGGTCTGAACGAATCTGGCGAAAATGCCCGAAAAAGACGACTACCCGTAATGAGCCGTAACGAGTAATTGCGCTGGAACAGCGCTGCTCGCCATATCCGGTGTTTGAACAGCTGGACATTACAATCCTTACCGGTAAAATCCATTTTTTAACATTTACAATAATCTTATTTTGCAAGAGGCGTTAATACAGTTTTTTACAGCTTGCAACATTTGCGTAGCCCCGTGAAGAAAGTTATTAGGAATGCCCTAAGATAAACTAGGGCCCTTTCCGGCTTTCATGTGGACACCCTAAAAGGGTTTTGCTTATCACTCCCAATTAGGGCCCTGATAGGGTGTTTCTAGGTCTCCATGGCGAAGGATTTGATAGGGCCTTCAGGTTTAAGGGCCCTGTCAGGTTTTAGCATGGCACCAAGTAAACACATCAATAATAATTTTGCCATATAAGGGATTCTCGTAAGGCTATTCTAGGTTTCCAAAGCGAAGTTTAATAAGGGCTCGATAGGGTGATCACTTAAGAGCCCAGTCAGACTCAAACATGGCACCAAGTAAACGAGTCAATAATAATTTTGCCAGGTGAGGTTCTCATAAGGCAATTCTAGGTTTCCATGGCGAAGTTTCATAAGGGCTTGACTAAGATAATTACTTAAGGGCCCACTCAGGCTTCATCATGATACGAAGTAAACTAATTAATCATAATTTTGCCAAATAAGGATCTCATAAGGCCATGGTGAAGTTTAATAAGGCCTTGATAAGGTAATTAAATAAGGCCCAGTCAGACTTAACCATGGCATAAAGTAAACAAATCAGAAATAAATTTACCAGATAAGGGTCTCATATGGCAATCCGAGGTTTCCATGGCAAAATTAGTGGTCACCTGTCCAACTAACAATTGCCAAAGTTAGTCAGGTGGTCACCCATTCTAATACTGGCCCTCGGGTCAGTCAGACAGTCACGCGGCTAGATACAAACAAACTAATTCGCGCAAACAATGAAACAACTCTATTCGATATAACCAATTTCTGTTAAAAAATTACTGAATGTGCTTTTATTTTTACACATCAAACGCAGTCATGTAAATCTTTCAAGTTCTGACTATATTACATTAAATTTATTTTATATTTTGTATTGCAGTCATTGAAATGAACAAATAAATTGCATATTTATATGATTTGAATGACTGAGAGAGCTAAGGCGCGGCGCAATCAAGAGTCGCGGTAACGACTCGACGCCAAGGATGTAAAAAAAAGTAATATGTTTTTCAAGCAATTAATATGTACCATCGTGTAGAGAAAGACGAATTATCTCATTAAAAGTGCAGCATTACTCACCTAAATAATAACAAATATGTAATTTTTAATTATATTTCTTCATTATTTTAGTAAGGACTCAATAGGGCAGCTTTCAAAGGCTCCTAACATTTAGCCTTTAAAGGCCCCGGAAAAAAAGCGTGACCGTCCTTTATGAAACCCAATAAGGCCTCTAATATAATTAGGGAAAATTAATCAGGGCCTTGAACATTGTACTTTTTTAACCATTCTAATATACATATGAATACAAATTTAGAGATCGAAATACAAAGACCGAATAATGCAGAGTTATAGAAGAAAAAAAGAGGGCACATAAGAATAGCCAGGTATACATAAGCACTGGAGATGTTTTTCTGCCTCTATAGACGCGAATGAAACGACTACTCGGCTTCCCAACAGTATATCACGAGATTGGTAGCTACAATGTCCACGTTGAACGTGGAATGGGAACACTTGACGTCTACTGCCAGCGTGATCGAATCCAATGAAAACTCTATCGTTTACCGAGCGAGTACAGAGAACCAATACGCTTTGATAGTCCACGCTTCTCTCACTAGCAGATCGATTTCCGGTCGAGATTGGCGGAAATGTGAAAAGGAAGTCCAAATGACTTTCTAGCTCGCTTTCAATCTTCTCTTTATCTTTCTTACGTTGTTTTACAGTAACTATCGTAGACCATCTGTCAATTTATTTGAATATTCGTCGGTAAAAGGATGTAAATTAAGATCATTCACCTGTCGCTCCCATTTTGCACCTTTCGTAAAGACTACATAAAGTATGAATATCAGTTTCGCAGAGAAGAATAGTCTGACCTGAAAAATTTAATGGAAAACCCGGTAATCCTAAACGTATAATTGCTTATCTCACTTGGAATTTTGCATTCTTGTTATAAAATAGTGTTTTAAAATGTTATAAAATATAATTATAAAATATTTGTCATCAACGAAAAATTTTCGATGAGATAAAATTGTACATTTTTATGGAAATGGATTTTTTAAAACTGAACAGTCAAGGGAAGTTGATCACCCTTTTTTTAATTCTAAAGGGTTGACTAAGATGAAGACAATGAAATTGATAGGATTGTGATACTTAAATTTCTGCGAGCGTGAGATTACTCTGTGAAGGGTTCGACGAAAATTGGAATGGTACGTATGCAAAATTTTTTAATTTTCCAGACGTTTTATTCAGAGAAATTGATGTTCTCGTAAAATTTGAACAGGTGTTTTAATTGTCTTTTCTAGAAAACATTCATTGCCTCCTGGAATTTGCATTGTACCACTTGGCAGCGATTTCCATAATGTAAATAAAGGATGCGGAAAGTCTGAACTGAGAAGAGCCTGTTTGTGCAATGCGCTTTGCACTTCTTGGCAAAGTTTTCGTGAATGAAAGTGTGAGGAAAGAGAGAAGGCGAGTTTTCTGAGGAAACCACCGACAAAGCCAAGCGCCACTAAGAATAGAGCAAACGGACCATCAAGAGAGTATTTTGTCTTGTCTTTTTTGAGCCTTCTCATTGCACCACTTTATCATTGTTTCTGCGATCGCTTTTACCGACTTCTCACGATGCCACAGTAATGTTTTCTTCTTTTTCGTTATCTACTTTCGCGGAATAAAATAAAAAAACTATCGACTACAGTATCGATAAAAGGTCTTATTGTATCAGATATTTGTCGCTGAATTGAAAAAAAATAAAAGAAAACATGCTTAGGTTTTTCTATCCAATTTTTTTGATTAATGGTACAATAAAAAGTCGATTTGCATTAAGCGAAATAAATACTCCGTTATGGCCTTTAGGTTTTTATGAAATTTGAGATTTTGTTTAGCAGCCATGAATTTTCCTAAGCTGGCAATAATGTCAATTATGAAGTGGAGACTTGGAAATATTTTGCTCGTCTTATTCATTAATCAAAATACAATCCACTATATGGCAACTTGAAATATGTTGAAATTTCAATTTTGTACACATTTCCGAATTTCCACTGTTCTGAAAAATCTGAAATCCGAGTTTTGGTAATCCTGGCTGTATAGAGAGCCAAGGGCGGAAGAAAATATATTTTTACAAAAATTTTAAAACCTATTTGATGTAAAATTTTGAGTTGTCACCGAAACTGTCAATATTTTTGTGTATAAAATATAGGTAGGTATCACGAAAAACCATTTTCCCAGGTATTTCACGTTTTCCCATTACTCATTAAATTTTTTCCTGACTATCGCGTGAATGATCTCGTAACAGAATAGACATTAATGAACACTTCAAGTATGATGCATTGATAAAAATGTAGCAGGTGCATATGCTGTGGTTATAAAAGACGCTCAGGGCGAAGGGAACCCGTGTAAGCGCTCGTACGACACCGTGCGATGCTTACGGATAGATCATAGTGTGTAATGCACGTAACATGGCGATACCATATGGCAGACGGGTGAGTTGCAAATGACGCGCCTCCTCATACTTTACGTAGGGAGAGTATCACGTTAAGGAGCGTTAACCTTGAGCGGAATTTCAGCGATTCCATTACGTCCCAACTCACTACATTATTTTATCCATTTAATAAGTAACATGGAGTTAATTTTTTGTTTCTAAATTTTATAGTGTTGATATAAACACATAACACATTTATTTTCTAAACCAATTTCTTTAAGAGGTCATAAAAAATGATTGAATATGGTCATCATCAATTTTTTTTTTGCTTCGTAGGTAATTCTGGAAAAAATTATTCGTTGATGTGACCTCGCGTGAAATACCGACAAAATTATGCCTAAAGAATAATTAGCAAATTCTGTTCCTCACGTTTCCGCCTTTTTCCTTTGTAATAGCGGATATGCTATCGAAATATATTTTCCCATATATTTCGCTGCATTTGAATGTCTTTGGAGTCGGTTTTTTTTTTTCAAACATAAAATTACTGTGGCCTGCTATATATTTGGGTAATATTAATTTCTCGGTTAATACATCAAGCACCGGATTCGGGGTGGCCGAAAGAGATTTTCGGTGGGCACATTCGTGCGATGAACGAGAGCAAGGATTTTTAACCGAGAAAAATAAGGGGCTTAAAAAAAAAAAATAACGGAAAGTTTGCAGCGAATTCTTGGTTATACTAGGCTGCAATGGCGTAGTCTCGGATTGCGGAACTTTAGTATGAAAATAATTGGGAAATAAATAAATTACGTACATTAGCATGAGAAAGTTTGGCCTGCAGCCTCTTTGCAAAAAATATATACCATACAATGAGTTATGAACTAGATAGAGAAAACTAGCGGCCATGCAAGTGGCTGGTTGGTCACAATGGGCCAGCAACTTCCTCTCCCCTCCCATCTCCTCCCATACATTGTCCATGAGTTGGAGAACTTTCTATATTAAACAACTTTTCCGCTAATTTCGCTCTCAGTTTATCTTCCCTCTTTCGTTTTTTTTTTCATCACCCAACATTTCTGGCCAGCTTTTTTTTCATTTTTCTTTTTCACTCGTTTCAACATTTCTCGCACCCTCTATTTCATCCTTTGTTTACTTCTTTTTCACATCTTCTCCACTCGTAATTACATATCTCCTGTTATCGTCTGAAAAGAGCTCGTGTGATGCTCTATTTCTCACTTGTGGTCCCAGTAATATTTACTCACACGATACACCTCATATACATATAAAAAAACATCACTCAAGAAATTACGATAGCCATTTTGAAAATACTATTTCCTTCGTAGGTCACAACCGCATAAACGGTAGTAATTGCATGTCTTTGAACTTCTCGTTGTTTTTCAGGTATCATCCCAAGCATTAATAAATTAATTTTTTTTTGTAAGCTAAGAATAACCACTGCAACGTATTTGGAAAACACAGCTGATCTTAAAGAGCAAATAAATTTAAAGTACTGTACAGTAGTTCACAAATATGAACTGTCTAAGTGAACTAATTATCCTAAGGACCATGAATTTAGAAATGTTTCATTGCAACTTACACCGAGAGAAAACATTTTATTAATTCACGGCTATCTTCGCGAATCAAAAAAGGTACTCGAGTTTCAATACCATCATTCCATTTAATGATCTCAAGCCCAACAAAAAGTAGTGACATTTAATCAAAGAAATCGTCTCTGTTGTTTTCATTGATTCCACTAATGGGCCAGCGGCACTTCCCCTACTACAGCTCAAAATTTTGAGAGCTTTTTTTCTAAGCTTCTCAAAAGATAAAGCTCCAATTTCGAAAGAACGTCCGTAAGTACAGCAGAAATGGGCTAAAGTACGGGCTCCTCGAAACTCGAAGCCGTTTCTTCTGGAGAATCGGAAAACAAAAAAGTGCGGTTAGGTGCAAGAGAGATCGTGCTAGAGGTGTTCAACATTGAACAATGAAATTCCTAGCAATTGCTGCTATCAAGTATATTTTTTCAATGTACCAATGAGACCGTTTCTCTGAATGAATGAAAACTTTTCTTCAAAACAATAAAAACTGTTTCATTATTATGTGCTCACTAACTAAGTATCTATCTTACAGACAACGAAATGATCGCTCTGAAATTTGAGTGCACTATTCCATTAAAATCGGAGAAATACTTTGCTCAACTCAATGAAAAGAAAAGAAGAACTTAACACACCCATTTCTTTGGCGTCAATTAAATGTTTGGTCTTGGTGTATTGCGAGCCATACACAATATTGTTAATCAATATTAAATGGTGAAATATGTTCAGAATTATGATTTATCGCTAAGGCTTAGAGTTATATGATTTTAGGTGCCATTAATAAGAATGTGTTACTGCATCTGAGTCAATATCGATGACGCACTATATTTTTTTAAGAGATTTCTTCCAAGCGCATGTAATTCCAGCGAGAAATTTTGGTCGATTGATTAGAAGAAGAAGGACTAACCTGGCGTGACGAGAAGAACGATCCCGAGTAGCAAAGTCCTGGACGCCATTTCCGTGACTCGCCGGAAACCTCTGCAGTACCACCGGATCCGACGTCGCCTCTCGTCCACCTCGTCGTCTTGCTGGTCCTCATACTCCGCCTCAGCTACTCGTCTATCGAGACATCCGGTGGTGTGCCCAACGGGCCTCGTCCACTCGTCGGTCTCGTCCTCGACAACAAGACCTGCATCCTGTCGCCTTCTTTTTCGCCCACTCAGACTCTCCTCACTTCCACCCTCTTCGATACAGATATCGTCGACACTTTTCTGATTGCTGCGTCTCCTGCATGCGAGATTTCCGGTGCAGGTCGGTTGACCGGAAGTGAGACTCCTCGTCGCCACAATATCCATCCAACTGAAAATACAAAACAAACTTTTCAATAAAGATATAAAAACGCTAAACAAAATAAGGCGATGCAATAATCACGAACAAAATGTATATACAATGTTTCTAAGATATTTTGTTCCAAAATGTTCACAGAAATTATTTTATTAAGCTATTTTATTTAACTTTTGAATGTAAATTTTTAGTTCGAGAAAATTATTTTTTTCGGTGTGAAAAAATATATATTATTTAGTAAGACTTTCACAAAAAATGAAAATAAGAAACAATGAGCTCAATGAAAAGTTAACGTTATGTATGGATCCTATTTCGTATTACAACCCTTTCATATTTCATCTTTTAGTTTTACATGTCCAATTCATTCCATTTTTCTTATTACTTAGTCTTTGGAAATGGTAACGAAACGGATATTTATTCTATGTACCATGATCATGGAATCATGTTACCATGATCATGGTAACAAGATAGCTGTGTATAGCGTAAAACGCCAGAAAACCGAAATATAACTCGATTGCTATGTTGAGTCGAGGGATTATTGCCATATTTTTCTCTCCGTGTGCTGATTCTTCTTACTAATTATCGCACTTTTTATCGGTCGTTATGGCTTGAATTTGAGTTAACAATCGAGTGTGCCGAAGGAATTTACTGGCAAATAATGTTTATAGGTGCCTTAATTGAGGTCTTTTTATTACATGAAAAGTCGATTAAAAATATATATATATATATTTAGGCTCGTTTTCTGCATGGGAGGTGTGTATCGAGGTCAAAATACATAGTTTCGCCTTTAAAAAAAGAGAAAAAAATATATATATACATTTTTTGACACACCCTAATAAGGATACATTAGAATCTCAGAAAAACTGCCTCCCGCTCAGCAGTTGCCGCGCAAATCAGTGCCCAGCTAAGCGGTCACCCATCCAAGTTATGACCGCAAATAATGCTGCTCAACTCTGGGGACCGCCGAAGTCACACACCGACTGCGCGCCCACTGCTGTCGGTAAAAGAAAAAGAAATTGATAACAGCATTTACAAAAACAAAATAATGTCTTTTATACGCAGATCAGTTTTCAGACAATTGAAAAATTAATTGAAATTCAAGTGAACAAACCTTTGGACGTCATTCCTGACGTTAGTGGCCTCTTGATCGGAGCGTAGACTCCCGGAATCATTTTCATCTAATGACTGAATGCAGCTTGCTCTGGAATGATTTTTGGTACGTTGGGACGCGAGACGCCGCCGGAGGTCCGTGGCTTGTAGCCCTCCGCCGCCCCCCATACCCCCGCTCCCATAGTACCTGCCAAGATACACACAAAGCACACGGTTAATGTCTAGAAGTGACTCTAATCGACGTCTCCAATCTTACAGAATGGCTTCGCGCTTTATCGATAGCAATTCGATTACGTGCATCACCAATCAGTTTTCCCATTCTTAGAACTTTATCTGCACCTTTATCTGCACCTTGCTTCCATTCAACCCTCGTGTCTACCGATTGTAACGTAATCGCTAAGAATCACGCAAACTAACGCTTTTAGCCTTATCGCTCGCGACTTTGAAGTAGATATAGATAAGTGTCGATAATATATATACCACAAGCATAACAATGAAGGACGAATAAAAATGAAGTCATCAAAAGAATCCCCCTTTTTTCATTGAAAAAGGCTGTTTTTCAGATTATGGTAGCCGAAGAAAAATTTATGCCGATAAAAAATTATAACTTGTTTGCTGATCATTCAATGACAGGGAAAATGAATGAATTTTCATTCATTTAAATCTGGTATTGATAAACAGCAAGAATACGCACACTGAGAAAAAAGCATATCGTTTATTTAACGGTTTTACATGGTAAAACGAATATAGGAAAGCTTGCAATGTTTTATGGTTGAAGCGATGATAATATGGTTCAATAAACGATACTTGTAGGGTTATTGGAAACAAACTGTGATATCGTATATGCAACAAAACGGCATATTTAAAACCATTAGCATAGTTTTTGAAACTATTATTATTTTGGCGATTGCTACTATAATTATATTTTGTATAACCATAAAATATAGACCTTCTTCCTTGGAATTATATTAATGGTTAATCTAACTATTTTCTTGTATTTGTTATAACCGTAAAATATAGACGTTCCTCCTGAGAGTTATAGTTTATAGTTAAATTATCCTCAGTCCAACTATATTATTTTTTGAACTACCAGATTTTTCTCTCCGTGCACCCAAAAGGTCTATTCCTATTTTTCAGAATCATCAAATGACCAAAGGAAAATTTGATGGGTCAATGAAAAATTGTGATTTCAATGAATAAAAATTATAATGTAATCGTCAAATTTATTATTACCCTTTTGACGAATTATAATGTTAGTTGTAAATTCAATCGTAATTTGATATTAATTACTCATGCATGGCAAATGATAATTTACACATCTTGAAAAAACATAAATGTTTACGATGAAAATTTAAAAAGTCATAAAGATCAAAGTAATTGCCGTTTTGTTTTTCCCCTTATTCTTTTTTATAAAACTCGACAGAGAGTAATAATTGAACATTTTACGCGAGAATGAAGTAAAATCGATCGATTGTGGGTGCACAACGAGAGAGGAACATGTAGGGCATGAAAAAAAGAGATTGCAAGAAATATAGGTATAAAAAAGCCCGAGAGCTCACCCTTGCCGCTCCGCCGCCACTACCGCGGTCCGGCTCGTCTGCCTCCGGCGCCGATTTTCCCGAGCGTCTCGCCACTTCCGTATCGTCGAGCTGCACTCGCGCACTATTTTCTGCAAGGTGTCGCCTGTAGCATCACCTACAACAGAGAAGGATATTACATCATTTAACGGTGTTCAACAAAGCTCTCAATACAGATATATATATCAACAAGAAATTCTCTTTTGACACCTTCCCTGCCGATATAACGCCGATAAAAACTGTTCAACATCAACATATCACTGTGGCTTTTTCCAGTATATCGGAAATAACCCATGATTTTAGAATTCGCGTCAATTATCGAAATCTTAATCTTAAAAACTTTCTTCATGAGAAAGTAGAAAATAAACATGGATTTTCATCGAAAATCAATATTTAACTGAATACCTTGTAAGAATTTTCGCATATTGTGTTGTGATTATTTTTTTTATCGATGCCATTGGTCTTTTAAAAATTTGGAGTTTTTAGTTTATAGTGTTTGACTAATTTGAGGTAGAATATCCCGTGTATCGAAATCATAGTGTAGGATGAATTTTATGGAAGGGTGATCTATCGGAGTGAGGGTTGTGACCATTCCACCTGGCTTGCGCGAGAATTGAATCGATTAGTGCGTCCCTCTCTGCCTATGTCGCGCCTTTTTTTCTATCTCAGTCAACCTCTCTAACGATGGGCAATTAAATCAATTTAGGGGTGAACCAGCACGCACTCATCTGGCCAACGGATTAATACTGACGCGTAACTGACATTTTACTATGATTTTCAACTGGCACGAGCTTATCCACAAAACGTGATAGCACCTTCAAATAAAATTAATAATATACAATTCAAGTAAAACATTTAATCGTTGATTAAATAATTAATTTTCTGTTATGCTTAAAATAAATACTCTTACATATTGCTTAAAGTCAGATTTGCACTTTTCAAAAATTTTAGTTATCAATTTAAAGCGTGAATAATTTGATTTGAAAAATGTTGGGCATCGTATTAACATTTACTCTCCATGCCATAAAAAACAATACATTTCAGTTATAGATGTTTACAAGAATATTAACAATAATAATAATAATAGTATTTATTGTGTTTTTATTGTCCGTCCTGCCAATAAGCCATCAACCATTCTGCTCGATGTATATTTCTTCCTGAATATTTTTACCTCAAAAATGAATATAAAAAAGATTATATAATCTGCTTGATTGGCAAAAACCAGTGGTGGATGGTTCGTTAATAAATTACATAAATATCGATTCCATAATTAATTCGGTATGATGGCGTTGCTTTATTTAATCGGGAATGACGTGACGATAATTGAGCGGATCTAACAGTCGAATTAGCTACTCGTGGAATATTATTGTAACTACGCGTTGCCATTGCCTTGGAATCCGTTGCACGTAGAGACGAGCTGACAGACACCGAAAGGGGGAAACCTGAGCCAATTAATTCAATGCCGCATGACCAGGGAAATCGTTGATTAAATAATAATATGCCAAGGTAGTGTGATAGAAAATGATGCTGAGGTAACAACTATGCCATTTGAATGCCAAGTTGCTCTCCGACATATTTGATCAGTCCTGTAATCGAAATGGGATGTGCATAAGCCTGAGGGTACAACTGGCTCTTCCAGTAACAGGACTGCATTCAGCACGTATACACACTTACGCATACCTGCTGCGTCCTACCTGCTGAGGTGAAAGGGGCGTGAAGTACCTATTTCAATTAGCATTTGATTCTCCTAGATTACGATTGCATGACTACTATCCCTAAATACGCCGAGAAAATCGAGCTAAATCCATTTATGTACGACCGGACGTGTTAGTCGATCTAGCAGCTATTCATTGTCGCGAGATAGAAATAGAGAAAAATGGAATGTCAAATCTTTTCTCACCTCTCATTCACTGCACAACCACTTAATTTTATTCATTCGAATCTTCCGTATATCGACTTCAACTACACTTACGAGATAGGAACAATTTTAGAAAAAGGAATTAAAAATTGACACCAAAGAAAATTATTCTTATGCAGTTTTTTAAAACATTGATTTTACACTTCTCTCCAACAAAAGGATATCACAATTATTTCACTGAAAATTTTTGGAATTATATGAAGTGATGGAATATATATATATTATATACAAAATACCACGACTTAAATTTTTTTTCATTTTTGCATGGGAATATTTATATTCAGATCAATATTACCTATAATATTTCAAGTAGTCATTTGGTCATTGAATATTAAGTTTAGATTCAACATAAACATGTCGGTCGGGTTCGTTTTTTTTTCCACTCAAGCACAACACAAACACCTAATGTAATTCACTTTATATTTTATGATATTAAAAACGGATACTACAACAAACGATCAAGCAGGAGAATAGCTATGTTACTTTTCTTAATAAGTCAATATTGGACGAAAGACTGTGAGAGACTGAACTATCCTGAACTCTCAACCTGACTCCTGACTAGAAATACCATAGTCGGTATATTCTATTGGGAAGAAAAATGGCCATAAACATTGGAGGGTACGTCTTGAGTCAGGCCGTAGTGGCAGGTGCAAGACGTACGAACAGCAGGACGTAAGGTGAACAGTAATAGTGACCGAAGACTGCAATAGCTGCGCATACGATCCCACTAGAGTTTCCCCAGAAAGAGAGAAGGCAGTCAGGGCGTGACCCGGCTTCGAATATGGTCATGAGGGGGAGACACCCTTCCATTGGTTATCCGGCGTCATTCATTTTGCTGTCGGCAAAGTCATTCCTGAACAGCAAAGGTGCCGACAGTTTAGTCACTTCGCAGACAGGGAAGATACAGAGAGTGTTCGAAGGACAATGACATTTTTTTCAACCTCTTAGGAAATTCTTTTTCTTTGCTTCCTTATAGAGGCTGCGTTGTGTTCATGGGTTCTTCTTCGAGATTTTAATACCAAAATACTGAAAATGGTTTAAAATAACGCAATAACTAAAAAAAAACGGTGTGGCTATGGGGCTGAAATTTCATGAGCAAATTTAAGAAAATGATGCGACCTTTGGTATTCAGTTAAGGCGAAATCGATAGAGCGTTTTCAGTTTTGCGGAATTTTTAAATTTTCAAAAATTGCAGTAGTCAGATTGAAGTTATGACATGAACTTTTATGCAAGCAAAGAATATTAATTTTTGCCATCTTTAATTTAACGCACATCGTTATAAAGGTTTGGATTCTACAGGAATGTGATTTTTAGTTTATTATTTCTCGATAACATAAATTTTGGGCAAATTTTTTTTTTTTTTTTTTTAGTTACTTATTAAAGACAAGGATAGGCAATAAAATCTCGCACTCTGCTTCCTGATAATTTTTTGCTTTTTACAACAACAAAAAACTACGTTCTTGATGAGGATGTTAACATTGAGAACCGTGTACTTCCTCATAAAGGAAGATTTTTCAAAAATTAAAAATTATAGGAAAGCAATGTGCAAGATTTTACTTTTGTTATGAGAAGATTTTCCATACCTGGAACCTAAAAGTTTTCTAATCTCCTTACGAAAGCTACAGACGAAAGTAATTGTCATTGTAATCGTAATTTATTCTAACCGATTTCTCCTTATCAGATATAGTTTCAATTTGGGAAACGAAAAAACGAGTCCAGAATTGCAAAACAATAATTATTGACTTAATAAAACAATAGATATTTGTAAAATTACATAATGGAGATGGACAGCCCGGATAGCCGAGACTATTTCCAGAAAATTCTGTCGATATTTGCTTTTAACAAATAAGTCTATTTGTCTTTAACACAAAAAGGGTTTAAAACGGGGAAAATGAATTGATGGCAATCCGCTTGAGTTTGCAGTAAAAATAAAACGAGAGCATGCCACTAACTCGCGTTAGCCCACGAGTAGTACCTCGGTGCAAAATTGGCCGCGAACTTCCGGCAAATTGGACTCTGCTCGAAATAGCAGTGATAAACTCAACGATGTAGTGAATAGCATAGAGCTAGGCTCCTGTCGGATATATTCGTGTGCGTATAGGACGGGTTATTGTTCCAGGCAAAATGGAGTGAGAAATGAAGAGAAAAAAAAAACGCACAGAGGGTTGGGAATTTGGGCTGCGGGACGCAAAGGATCAGTGTGTGCTCTGGTGGCGCCGATGGACAAGTTTTTCGACCTCAACCCTCGTAGCTTCGCCTCGTCCCCTTCAAATTTCTCTCGGTTGGTCTGTTGCGTGTTCGTTGACTCCCTTCACGTCTGGCGCTACAGTTTCCCTGAGGGGAATGAACGATAGAGAAAGAAACAGCTTCAGATCACGTGGAAGAAATTTACTGTGCCTGGTTATTGATTCTAAATTGAAGAATTAATTTTTAACATTCAACTAGAAAGAAATTTTTTCCATTTAAATTAATGTAAGAAATCCAAGAGTAATAGAGAAAGTTGTGGGACATCAATTTCTCATCAGTCATTTTTCTTGGTCGTATAATTCAAAATTATCTCTATGGAGAAATATAGTTTCAATTGGTTATCATAAAATGTATTTTTCTTTATATCAAGATGAAAGTTATCTAAAAATAATGATATCCTATACGCAGCAGTCCAGTCGAGGTATGGCGATTGGTGTTGGGCGTTGGGACGACAATTTCGAGCGACACGTACCAATTAGTACACCGGCACCGTTTGTTCATTTTTTTCATTAATTTTTTCGATTTTTATTTTTCCCTTGTCCCTCATTTATTTCCAGGACGTGAGGGAGGTCTTGTCGAGAAACGAGCCAAATTAATATATATGGTTGTGTCAATTTCAACAGAGATGTTGAGGTCGTTATTTTTACGGTGCTCGTGGGACGAGAATGTACAAGTGCAATTTTAGCTTAAGGACCTTCGAGTTCTAGTCTGATGAGGGTACCAAATTATAGAATTATCCGTGATATTGTGTAACTTCAACAATTGATACAAAATAAGACAAACATCTTAACATATACAAACAACAGACTGTTCAAAAGTGCATTTGTTTCAAAATATTCCACGGAGAAAACAGTCTTGCTGGACCAACAAATCTGTTGCCGAAATCGCGATAGCAGTGCAATAATTTGCTGGATAAACAAAGAAAAATGTTAAACTATCAAAGCAATTTTCCAATCTAGCAAAATAAGTTGTTAAACTAGGAAATAACGCGATGTCTCGTCGCTATCTTAGTACAAGATTTGCTGGCGTAGCAAAATCGTTTCCTCCGGATTTCTTTAAATTATAACTACTATAATTTAGCATTTTTGCATATAAATAGAATAACAAATAAAATTATAGAAAGTATTTTCTGCTTGATATAATTATCATAAAAGCCTGCGAAATTTGTCATAACAGAAAAATCATGGAAAAGTAGGTAAAGTGTGGGCAGGTGGTTGTTTTTCTGTGTCGGAGTTGTTATCTTTGTTGTGTCGCGTGGTGGGTAATTTTGTACCCTGAATCGATGGTATCCAGAAGACGGTCGATATATGTGCTGCATACTGAGGGGTTCCTACTATACTAACGCGTCAAGAGAGGGGCAGAAGGGAGAGGGCAACATCGTTTCTGATGTTTACTACCGAGGCCCGTGAGTAAGTGCGCTTCGCAGCAGGTGCTAATTATTGTATGCTGGTGTACAATACTCAGAGCTCGCGAGTACTCTTGAACGCTTATGTATTCATGCAACCTCCGTGTACCAAGTGCTTATTGCCTCTGCCGCTGCTGTTACTCCTGCTTTCGGAGTCACGAGGCAAATAAATACAAGTTTATCTCAAGATACAATGTTTTGTCGGGTGTATATATAAAGTCTGTCATTTAGTTGATTGTGTACTGCATTTTCAGGTCTCTGCCTTTTTCAGCCCCATTCTCTTTAATTATATCCAACGGTCTCACATTAAAACTTCTAACAATTATCAGTGCCTCGTAGATTAAAAAGGTAGTCGTTATAACGATTGACTGCACAAAATATGAAATAAAAAAGGTTGCATATTATTTTCAATCAACCTGAAGGCATAACACGAAGGCGAACAAGGTAATCCAACGCAATTAATAAGTTTTTTGCTTTTCGATTATCTTTTCTTATTTTGATAAATTAGACGTGTTGAAAGTTTCCGATTGTCAAATGTAAGTAATGATTTACAAATTGTGGGAAAAATGTAGCTATTACTGAATTCAGAATATTGCACATTATAGAAATATTTGGAATCACCAAAAAGTGACATTTTGTAATAATATTTTGCGAGCGGAAACTATCCACGGAACTTTTTACTCTGAAGATGACGGAGCCTTTGTATTGAGTTTTTTTTTTTTTTTTTTTTTTGTTAAAAGAAAATCTATTTCTCGGCAAGTAATCATCGGAAATTTTAAGCCTTGGTCGCTCCATTTGAAGCTGTAATTCAAGTAAGATAGCTATAGCATGTTGAATATAGAGCTGAAGAGCTTAGGGAGATTGACTTTGCCAAACAATCGAGCGAATCCCTCGGCAAGTCAAACCGCAACATTTAACGAGGGTTCAAGCGGGTATTCTCTCGGGTCACGTTGTCAATTCAGTTTATTGACCGGTTCTCGATCCGCCAGGCAAGGGAATCGTCCAGTTATAGAAATGCTTATATATCTATGCATCGGATCGTATTCTGGCCATTTGCTCACTAGACAGTAAACAGGTTTCCAATCCTTGTAATGTAACTGCCAATAAAAGTGGTTAAATATCACTTTTCGAGTCGTTTCATGAGGATTTTCTCATTAATAATTGAAATGGCCAACAACTTCAAAACAAGATTTTTTAGATTTCGGCCAGAACTGCAGTGCACTTAAATGGCTATAAATAGACTAAAAAACAAATGACCTATTCTGGCTTGTGTTTATTCTCTTCAAGATGATGGATCGCAATTTATTTATTGAGTACTACTTTCTTTTTCTGCAACTTCGTTCTTTCCCTTTTCCATACATTTTTTAGGCAATCTTCTGGGTGCAAAACTCAAGATATCGCAGTGAAATTAGATTAAACAGTCCATTTTGTGTTGTTACAATGCTCTAGTGATGAAGGAAAAATTTTTATCGATCGGTCCAAGCAAAATTGTGTCTCGTCGAAACAAGGATTGACATTGTAATATGAATAAGCATATGATCTGGCATTTTCATAAGATAGCTTGATTGAATCGCGTAATTTTCAGTAAAAAAAAATATTATGTTGTCTCAATACAATTTTTACTGTATTCAATGAAACAAGCAATAACATACGGGGCTTTCTATGTCGACTCGACCCAGTCTGACCCTTGACCCCTTAGATTTTATCCCCGATGTTTTAAGGTACTAGCAGCAACCGCGCGCTTAGCGCGCGTACTAAACACCTTTTGTCACTTCTCGAGAACTGTCAAAATACAATAATATGAATGAAACTGCTTGTTAGTTTGCACCTAGGCAACCCGACAGCCAATCAGTGAACGAATAAACCGACAACAATACTTACATCGAAAATGCGAGATATTTTACCCACTGATTTTTTGAAGAGGGATTGTTCTATCTCTAAGCAGCAACAATAATTTTTGTTAGATTTATTTTCCCAACGATGCATAGGATATATTCTTTTTATATATATTTTATTACATAATTTGTAGTATTTATGTTTATTTATAATGAAAATATTGAAGTCGATTTTTTTAAGAATTCGAAAAAATTCTTCTGAATCTTGTATCGGATGTCAATACTTTTAACCTTAGGCCCAAAGTGCGCCGGATCGCGTGCCTGTTTCTTACGAATATTTTAAAAAAAGTATATTAATACAAGTTAGAAGCGTAAAAATCCTGTCACAGCAACCTGCCGCTTAAAAAATTATATGTAGGTCTGGACTTTGGAGAATTTTTAGAGATTTTTTCGAAGCGATTGTTATTACGAAAATGAAAAATTTGAAAAAAAATTAAATGACTCATATGCTCATAAAATGTTAACCAATTTTTTCGATAGAAAATATCGCGCTTACTGTCGAATATGGTTTAAAATTTTTTATTTCAATGGAACGTTAATTTTTTCAGATTTGAAACTATGACCTTGAATATGTTCGTTATAGATCATTATAAAAATTGAAATAAAAATAAAAATTAAGAATTACAAAATAGATTTTGGAAATTCGGTCGGTAAAAAGTTCTCGGAATATATTTTCATATATTCAAGCGATACCCTGTGCTGCAAGAATTCTCACGCATCTAACAATTTCCAAATTTCGTTTGAAAATTTCGGTTAAACGATAGGGACGCAAATATATTCTTAAGGTTCGGTCCAAAGTGGGCCAAATCTTGCTTCTATTTATTACGAAATTTTATCAAATGAAAGTTGGAAATGGTGATATGCGTGAGAATTCTTCAACCACAGGCTATGGCTCGAATACTTTCATATTTTCAAGCGATGGTTCCGAGAGTTTTTTTAGATTTTTTCAGGGATCGGTATTGTTTAACCGACATTCATAATTCCGACGTCAAAATACCGACAGTCAAAATACCGAATGATTATAATACGACAAATTTCATTGTTGACAGATTAATATATCGACAGTTTGAAATACCGACATTTAAAATCCCGATAGAAATAAAATATGATTGTTTATTTGTAATATTATACATTGTAAGAATATGTATTTGTAAGATTGTTCAAACCTACTCTGACGAAAAATCAACAACAAAAGTTATATTGCAGTATGCAATATACAAAAAAATATTTGTGCAATGCAACCCCCTACCGGGGCTTTGCCCCTGGAGCCCTTTTCCCGCGTGCGTCACTACATGGCTTTTCTAGCATAAAAAAAATATTGGGGGGGGGGGGGGGGTCCGGAAAGTCCGAACACTAACATCCAGCTACCGACGAATAACATACGATTATTGGTTTGGATTAATTTTCACGGTTTTAAATGTCGGTATTCTAATCTGTCGGTATATTCATTTGTCGGGAATAATGATAACAGTTGTCGGTGTTTTGACCGTCGGGATTATAATTGTCGGTGAGATGGACGGTACCCAAAATATTCACATCTGAACAAGAATTTATAAGAATTTCATCAGATTTTTTAATTATGGCCTCCAATGTGCTCGTTATAAATAATTATGAGTGTAAAAATAGTAAAAAAAAAACTAATCAAAATTGTAATTGCAGTTTAGGGATAGATCAATAACATTAAAGTCAGGGATGATATCCAAGAGGTCAAGGGTTGATTTAGCATAGAATGCCCTATATAAAACTGGTTTAAATTAATGTTTCATTTGAATATTTTCAAATTAATGCCTCAATTAAACACTTAAATAAACAGCTTACATAGGGCTTCAAATAAGAGGTCTATTGAAGAATTCAAATAAATGGTAAATTTAAAAATTCAGTGTATCCGATTATATTTTTCTGTACCACTACTGAAATTTTTACAACTCCGGAGCCCTTAACCCGTTCGAATACAAGCCACGGAGACTTGAAGTAAGAGAGGGTGCGATAGGAGGAGAGAACAACCTCTCAGGCAGACCACCCACCCAATAGCTAGCCAGCCGAGCGATCGACCAACCGGTCGGTCAATCCCACCGGCGCGCTGCTAATAACCGAGAAACACGAAGACGGGTTATGACAGGCGGTGTCGCAGCCTGCCGTGAGGCGCAATTGCATGGACGACATGTGCCATTGTTCAAACACTGCACCCTCTCCGGCCTTATATTAGCTCTGAGCGTGCCCCTTACCGCTTCCCTTGCCCTTTACACCCTCGTTTCTCGCTTGCTCTGCCATCCTCTCTTCTTCTCAACCTCAGTATCTACCAACCATCACTGCAATATACTATATCATATATACTATCCGTCTCGCAACCCCCGCTGGGTCTCTGGTCGACGTCTTTACTGCCCGGTTATATCGTCGTGCTTGTACATTGTGGGTCAAACAGTGGTCACGTGACTAACCCAATGACCACCTCCAGTCACATCAGATTTCGAAAAAATTATTTTGCTAAGCCATTACACCGAAGAAAAAATAAATCTTCTCAAAATAAAATAAAAAATAAAACAGCTTAGCAACTGCTAAAATCATTGTTAGCGATTTATTCGTGTTTCGATTAGTCGTTGGTGTCGTTGAACATCACGATCGAGACCGAGTTCATGCATCGAATGTTTCATTTATGTCGAATGTTAAAAATAAAAATAAGGACTCCAGCGCTAATATATTAAATGATTCACTTTCAAAACAAAATGATTGCTTCATAACAATATTTTATTAAAAATGAAAATGTTTATTGAATTCATCATTTACACTATCAAAATGAAATTAGATTGTTTTTAATTATGCTAAGAGGATTCATTGCATCAATTAAAATATGTATTATATTTAACAATTTTTTTTATGTGCACTAAGGAACAAATATTGTTATATGTATTGAATGATTTATTTTAAAAAATATGGTTGCTTCCAAACAATATTTTGAGGCAACGTCGAGATATTTTGTTGAATATATAATATATTATAGTTTCACGCATTGACATTATTAATTCGAGTAAATACTCTTTTGGAAGTTCGCAAAATAATTAATTTATTGAATCGATCAGAATATTCAACAAATTCTATTATTTATTTTTCTAACCGAGCGATTTATTTGATAAAACAGTGACTACATTGTGTTATTTGCTGGGCTAAGCCTTTTTTTTAGTCTAGTAAAAGATGGACTCGACCGATATTTGCCAACCCTTGGTATATCTGATCATGTTGGTGAAGAAATGTATGCATGAACATTTAATGAACACTTGAAAAAAAAAATCATAATAATAATAACAAGAAATATAAGTGTTCGTAACGAAGGACGATAAAAAAGTTAATTTGTCGTCATGCTGCAGAAACACGAGTAGCTACATTGCGGGAGAGAAACAAAACGAAATAAAACTGTATAATCTCGGATGAACGTGATCCCGACGTTTCGTTGCTATTCTTTTAAATCGTGACTGGCCTGACGTTTATGGCTCGTCGAGGGAAAGATAGAATGCGAGAAGAAAGTAAAGCGCGGAGAAAAGATGTACTATTCGTTCTTCCCGTGTCGAATAAAAAAGGCTTATTACTATGCAAAGTTGAGCCGCGGTTTTCTTTTTTTTCTTCTTTTATCTTTCTCGATGCTGTTGCTTGCAAGAACTCTTGCTATGCAACACGTTGCATCATGATCTCTATCAAGCTTTTCTGTCTGATTTTTATCTTCATATTTTCCTTCTGATTTCGTTGACATTTCCTTAATTCACGTCAGTGGATCAATCTTTCTTTCTGAGACTGATAAAATTCTAAATTCCTATAAAAGAGCCGATCATTTTTGAAAGCCTTGCTGAAAACATTGAACATTTTTTCATTCCTATAGACCGATCACTTTTTTGAATGCTCTAAGTATTTGTATCATTTAATTTTTGTTTTCTTTGTACATGGACCGATGGCTCTTTAAAAACTTTATTGAGAAATATGGTGTTACTCATACACATAAAGCCGTCGCTATCGTAATTATTTTAAGAACTATCTAATATTATTTTTGTTGTATTTTTCATCGTAACATAGAATGATTAATTTTCAAAGACAATACATATTCGTTCGCTGTAGTTCTGCTACGACGTAATGCAATCACCAGAACTATTACATGAGATGGAATTTAAAAAACCTTAGTTTCAAAGCACACTGTATACGCAACAAACTTATGCGACCGTACAAAAGTGAAGGTCTTACGCCGTAATAAAAGATAAAAAGAGTGAGATTGATATGGAAACGAGGGTAGCAGAGGGGTTGACGTTGTCCACACCAGCTGCAGAACTACCATCACCGACACAGGCAATCGCGAAGGTAGTAATTGCGTAAAGACTTAGCAGAATAGGGTGCTACTGTAGAGATTACAGGAAAGATAAGACACGAAGGGTGTAGGGATTGCTGCTATGAATTCCCTTCGAAGTTTGAAGGGGACGTGTCAGTCAAAAAAGTATTTTTTCATCATTATAAGGACACCTTTCTCCCTCAGCGAAATAATAATTATCATTATTCCCTCTCTTTACCAACCGATTGGGTCAACCAGTTGCTTCAAAAACCAGATTCATGAGTTTTACCCTCGAACCATAAACCGGAACTGATAATTGCGCGGTCGATATATGGCTTAGACGATTCCCCGAGTTAAGCAGCATTGCTTGTGGCCATAACTTCGATGGGTGACCGCTTAGCCGTACATCGGCTCGCTCATTAACTAGTGAGCTGGAGGTCAATTTTCTGAAGCCCGGAGTATTTTATTTCAATTTTTATTTATTGTTTTCAAGGTATGGTTTCAATTGCCTCGTACCGCCTTTCCCATTCCTATAACTCCCTACCCGCACTTCACTAACGTAACCTAACTTCCAATGCGTCCGCAGTAGGGTAGGTCAAGAAAATCGATGTTTTTTTAAAATCCGTTACACGAAAACTAGTTGCTTGATATCTCTAGAAAGTACTCACCAAGCATGAGCTCTTAATATCAATGGGAAGGTTATGCTCATCATCGATTTGCATTTCCAATTTAGTCTCGTATAAAAATTATCATGTCTTATCACCAACAGACTATAAAACCAGTAGCATCGTTTATATTCATAAAAAATTGAACGCTCTACAATAATGGTGTCTTACACTTTTTTAATTATTCCAACCATTCAAAAGATATTCAAAATTAAAGATTGAAGAATTATAAGAAAAGTAACTTTCTGTTTGAAATTTTGTAACTTACTGAAATATAATTATTGACAATTGAGTTTCTATTATTTCTATAGGAAATTAAACGCTCTACAAAAAAGGTCAGTAGTGGTTTATCGATTACTCTAACCGTTTAGAAGATATTCGCATTGGAATATCAATGCATACTGCTATTCATAGTTTCCTAACGATTATTTTCAATTAACCCGTTTAATTTATAAATTTTGAGATAATTCATAAAATGGTAAGTTTATCTTGATGGAGTGTCAGTTCCCAAGTTATGTCTCATCTTTTGTTTAAGAATATATTTCTTTGAATCAATTTTTTAACTATATTTTCATTGTATAATTATACTCTTATCGCAGTTTAGGATCGCTAGTTAATATTTTTGACGGATTTACTTTAAATGTAGTAATTTTTTACAAAGCTTATACTTTAAGAGATCCGTGTGACAGATGTCAGCAATATCATGACAGGTTATACATTTGTCCATAACTCTGCTATCAGGACCTTATAAGAAAGTTGCTTCGCTTAACTGGTGTAGAGCGTAACCGTGAAAAGATAGAGACCGAGCGAAGATCAATCCTTCCATGAGTTTCCCTTGATCATATGCAGAGTGCAGAACCCATGAATTTGATTTCGATGTAACCAATTCATTCAATCCGTAGGTCGAGTTACAAATAAATACTTCGGGTTCATCCTGAGGGGGGGAATTATTTCGAATTTTTACTTTGGTAAGGAGGAAAGTAGTCCTCATAATACAAAAAAAAAAAACTTTTCTGACTGACTCGTTCACCCCAAGACGGTGTACGTTCAGTACACGGAAAAACGTGTGTGCGGAAAGACCGCCGTATTTTCTGAGATATTACAACGACGAACAGACCGAGAGGGAATTAGTGGAGGAAGAAATGACTGGAAAAACCAGCGGAGTGAGAGAAATGGCAAAAGTAACGAAGGCAAGAGGAAAAAATGGCTAGGGTGCGCCACCGTCGAGCGGTAAAGGTACTTTCAGAGGCTCCCCCTGACCGTTTAATGCAAATGTACATCCGAAATGGCTTTGGCCTGACGAGGCTTTACTTATCGGAATGAAAACTTGTCGTAAGTCTACCAGGACTCTCAGGGCTGTAGTATGGCTTTGAGCAAGCGCAAAAGCTTGTACGTCTAAATCTGGCGTTGTTGCGTTTATCCTCCGTAAGAGACAGGAGAGGCACTTCCTCCTCTCACGAGCGTTCCAACAGTCACGGAACTTTTAGCTCTCTGCGTTGAGGCAAAGACGTGTCTTGCTGCGACATTCGTAATCCCGCCGGTTCACGCCAGTCAGCCACCAGCAGCCAGCTTTAAGCAAAGTACCTCTACCGTGTTATTCTTCAAAGCCGGTAACAGCTAGGGAGCACTTCCCGTAATTTTCATTCGCATTCACTTAAGATATTGAAATAGCCAGAAATAATACGATGGCTTTTAAATTCGCGCTCCAAGTTATGTGACTAACACTTCGAGCCAATTACGGAATTTAATATAGGCATCGAAGGTTTCTGAGGTGTCATTTTGACCTTCCATCGTCACAGCTCGAGTCAAATTGGCACATTGGCTTTTGAAATAGCAGCACGTGTTAAGCTATTCGTCGAACTGTATCCGAAAAATATTCATTTGTAATACCACGAGAGCTTCGAAATATCAGATTAATTTCAAAGCTCGAGTGGTATTCGGGGGATTGTTTTTCCCATCCAAATTGCGACCAATGGAATTGCACCATGAGACGAAACTTACGGTTTATGTTTGATAACATCCTTCGACTGACACAATTGAATTCAATCTGTCAGCTTGACAGATGGTTAACACGGCCGAATGATTTCTTGTTTTGTATATATAGCAACAGACAAAATTACCGAAATATTATCAGTATAATTCCGTGTAGGTTATACCACGTGACGTCGAATGGTGGTTCGTCTATTGGCCGAAATTTCGATGGAAAAAATAATCAAAGTAATTACAATACAGAATACGAAAGTGAAGAAACTGCCATTTTGGCAGTTGTTGAAGAAGATTCAACAACAGTAGAGGTGGGAATATTGCAGCACTATTTGTCGGTCGATTTGTACGAGACAATGTTCACTCGCCGCAGAGAATTTAGGCAGTCGGCGTAGCTCAGTCAGCTTCCCCTTGGCTGCAAATTCGCACGTTCTTAGTCGTGACATTTCGGCCTCAGAATAGTTCAGGTCTCTATTACTAGCAGGTACATATTGGCTAGTGCGGTTCTCGGTTTTCCCATCGTTGAATATTCCGAGTAACTCGCTTTACATGGTGTGCAGGGTGTATTACTGGACTTGTGATGCAATCCTAATAATAATATTTGCACAACGAGCAACTACGCGTCACATCAGCGTGTTCATGCTAGTATATAACTGGACCGCAAAATACAGGGTACATTGTACGAATTCCTCGGCTCAAATACGATCAATCAAGTGTACTACTGCAGTTAATAAACGCGTTCATGTAATTAACACTTTGCAGGGCATCACACGCCTTGTGTAAATAAGTCCTGCATACTCGAATTATTACCGCCATGGAAAAATTGTAGCCTCAAAAATATGTTTTCCGATATATTGAAAAATATATATAAAATATCTAACTTTTTGTAAAAGAATATACGTTCGGAGCAGAGTTGTGAAATTTGTAATGTATAAGTAATGATAGTAAGGCCCATCTCCCACTACTTTTTACATAAGTAATGTAACTTGGATGCATTATTTATTCGAAAGCTGATAAATCTGGGTTACTTTACTTATTCGAAAAGTGATGGGTAATGAATCCGCGTTAGATTACTCATAAGAAAAGTAACGGGCAATGGATCCGAGTTATTACTTATCCGGAAAGTAATGGGCAATGGTTCTAAGTCCCATTAATCGTTTCCAAAGTAATGGTTAATGATAAAGGCAATACATTAGAAAAGTAATGCATTCTTCACAACTCTGGTTCAGAGTATTGGTAAGGTATATGTAAGCTATACTTATATGTATATATATATATTTAAGTGAACTTCACGCATATATGCACATGGAAATGAAGTAAAATCGCTAGTATACTTTTGATGTATCCATTATGTATGGTGATGGAAAAGAAATAATATGGTAGGAAGAATGACATTTTTATTACCTTTATGGAGTATATCAAGAATAATAAGACTCCAAGACTATGTTTATTCATATAATCAAAACCGAAATATTCGAAATGGAAACACCGTACATTGACAAATTTTGTCCAGGGGAGGACGCGCTTTACAACCGGGTGAAGTTTTATTTTTAGATTATTATTAGTAGTCGATCTTTATATGATATTTGGAGCTATATATCGTCTATTTTTCCTTAAGGGGTCCTATTTACCCAACACTTCCCGAGAGTGATAAAAATACCCTTCAAATATACTTCAAAATATATTTGAAATATGCTCAAAGTAGATTCTGACATATATATTTTAGGGAGGATACAAATATATTTTAACCCTATTTTGAGGGAGTATCCATCATAATATATATGAAATACATCATTTTCAACAAAAGTATATTCATTATACTATAAAAAGTATACTTTTCTTTATACTTTATTTCCAAAGGTATTGGCATCACCACTTTAGGTCGGATGGCTACGCGCGAAAATGTTTCAGAATAATCGGTGAATACTGTTAGCTCGATACGTAAGCCGATCTGTTTTCAAAACATCAGCGAACAAAAATTAACTTAACTAACTACACATCGACCAATCAGTGTGATAAATTATTTTGAAGAATGTGAATTTACTTTTTCAATTTATTTATCTGACCTCCGGTCGATCACTTCTTTGGGTCACTTTCTTTTTTCAATTTCCAGTGAACATTTGCCACAAACTTCCTTTTCATTTGGGTGATTATCATGTATGTGACAAAAAATTGGAAGAAAATTGCATGATACGTTCTAAAGGGGAAAACATTTTTCCAGGGCCCTACAAAGGACTAGAAAATATTTCCATGTTTCGATGATTTTCTTATCATGAAGGCTATGCACATACCACTATTTTCCACTTGAACTATTCGTATTCCGTAGCTCTGTTTCGTCTTTCGCAATATCCTAACCATTCTCCTACTTTCGTCTCGCAATATCTGTATTTTCTTATATGAATCCACAATGACGCTTTCCGACTGCAAGCGCAACATTCTGTTAGAGGGCCAGTTCAGCTAATCTCCACCACAGTGGCACTCAAAACCATAACCATTGCGAATTCTCCATACACTTATACAAGAATATGAAGTAACGTATACATGACTATGAGCCAGTGTATGACAAAGAGGTTATCACAATAATACGATACACCATGATGCTCGTACGTAGGGGCGCATTCGCGAGTGCGGCGAAACAGTGGAAAGCCGAATGCAGTCAACTTTCCATGCTGCCTCTGCGAAACCCACAGCTCTATAGTTTCACAAGCTGGCTCACGTACATTCGTGGTCATACATACATAGATATACATATATAGTGGCGCGTATAGCCTCTATTTTGCGCGAAACAAGGATTGTAAATGGAATCCAGAGGCTTGGGCCCCCTTCGGGTATTCGAGAAAGCAGCCTCTGGATTGGTGATATGCTCTGCAGCGAAAACACTTGGTGAAGCTCTTTCTCACCCCCTTCATATTCACAAGCGCCACGATATCATGGCTGCCTCGATATTCGACCAAGTTTCCTCATCGTGCCCCACGAAACGGAGAATTGTTTGTGGATCCTCTCGTCCGCAAGCTCACACTAAGGAGAAACGACGCGGTGCTCTACATCTCGAACTCGATTGTACGATTTGTTCGCTTTAGGTATATACTAGTTTACTACTGTATTCCCTCTACCGTTGTCTTGTTCTTGCATCGCATTTCTCTCTCGGTTTTCCTTTATCTCGATTATCAACTCTCAGAATTAACTCGCGACAAGCGCTCGTGCGCTACTGTCTTCGTGGTACTCTATTTTAAATGGCTTCGTTGTTTTCTAGCTACCAATACTATCGAGCATTTCCAGTTTACGTCATTTCTGCAGGACTGTAAGAAACTTCTGGGTTCTGGTTACGTTTATTGTAAACACATCTCTACGTAAACAAACTCTACATAATGACGCATTATGAGATATGAAACTGCGACATGTGATAGAAGGGATACGAATAGTTGGGCGATGAAGGGCCTTCAAGCACTAACTGTGATCGTAGCATTGGTATTAGCTAGTGCAGGCATCTTGGGCAATTCAAGACGTTTTCGCGGGTTTTAAAAGATCATTCGCTATACGAATCTGAATCGTACTCACGATATATAAAATATAATAACACATGTGTTCGCTGTAACCACAATTATAAAAAAACGATCGGGATTATGAACTCTAGGGCCAAAAATAAGCGATATTTTTTATGTTGCTCTCCACCTAAAATATCGTAGAATAAATCTGAGTTATGATCCTGTCAAAAGCGGAGCTCATAATTTCAATCCTTACAGGTCTATCATCGCGTTTGAAGTTTTCCCATTTAAATAACACATCAAAGTGATTTTTTCCATTCTTTCTCCCTGCAACCTAAAGAGAAATTTTTTTTCTATAAAATCAATGACTACATCTTATGAATCATTAAATTTCGGAAAAAAAATCTTCTTGAGTCGATTTTCTATTTTCAATATTTGATTTATTACAGAGTCTTGAAATGTTCAATGTTAAATTTTCCGTGTTTTTTTTTTACATTTTTTAGCTAATCTATTAAACTTAGGATGAAAAGTTAAAAGAAAATTTTGTCGTCCGTCTGACGCACTACAAAAAATTTGTTAACGAGTTTTTCGTATCGTTGATATTTACAAAGTTACAGACTAAAAATGTTATGGTTTTTGTATTTTTAACTGTCATTAAGTGACATACTGATGTGAGTACAAAAAAGTGAATAGAAATTTATTAGAATATTGAATTTTCTAAAAAATCCGTTTTAAGTTATAGACTCGTTAAATCTTATTTTAATGGTTATTTACGCATATCCGATAAAAAATTTCAAGGCTCTGTAATAATTCAAATATTGACGATAGAAATTCGACTCAACAAGATTTTTTGTTCGAAATTCAACGATTCATAATGTGTACTCATTGATGTCATGAAAAAAAAATTCTTCTTAGGTTGCAGCGAGAAAGAATGGAAAAAAAATCACTTTCCTGTGTTACTTAAATGGGAAAACTTGAAGCGCGATGATGGACCTCTAAGAATTAAAATTATGAGCTCCGCTTTTGACGAGATCATTACTGACACGTATCCTACGATATTTTGGGCGGAGAGTAAAAGAAAAAAAAATATTGCCTTTTTTTGAACTCATTTGTCGAAGTGATCGACTGTGTTTGCCACTTCAAGATTATGTGCGAGTGCTATGCTCCAATCTACGCCGTTATACGGCCATGTATTGTATTTCCGGTCGTATCGCATGACATCAGGATTATATCCCGGAGCTAATTTTCGAGCGTGCAGGTCTGGCTCAGCAGGCAGTAGCAGTAGATGTTCAGCAGTTCGTCACTGTTTGCTGCTTACTTAAGTTTGGAGATTTAGGAAAGCAGTACTACATAGTTGTCCCGGCTAATATGATTGAGGTTGAATGAAATTATACGGAATATGCTGCGAGGTCAAGGGAAATTTGAAGAAGAAAAAAAGTGCACCATAACATTTACGATCTATTGGAATTTGTAGTTTCATAGTATGTGTTTTACGTTAATTCTTTAATAATACTTTCAGCTGTGGCAAAATTTTTTAATATCAAATAGCGCTTTGAAAACCTTCATAATACTTGCAAAATAGGTTGTCGTCCTCGGGAACGCATATCTTGAAATTTTCTTCTCCCTTGCAAACCCGGTAGAATCGAGGTATTCGATATGAATAGTAACACACCCAACTAGTCAATAATAATTTATATACTCTGTGGACTCGTAAAATTTGCAATTCTTAAATAACACACTTTAATACCTGAATAATACTTTCAACTTATGATATTGTTTTTCGTCTTTCGCGAAACGCAAATCTTAATACTTCGATTATACCTATAAGACCTATACTTTCTTGATATTAAACATGAATAATATATCGATAATACTTCATATAATCTGTGGGCTCGTGCAATTGTTCAATTCTAAAACAATACGCATTAATATCTTGTCAATATCTTGAAGCTATAAGAGTTTGTGGTCTCCACAAAGTTCATACATCTTAATACTTCGATCAATCTTGAAAGCCGGGTACATTCAAGTTATTATATATGATTAATGAGACATGTTAATACTCGGTAATAACTAATGTATTCTGGGGATAAAGTGAAATTCTCAAATACTATACGTTAATATCTCGATAATACTTAGAGCTTTTAATATTGTCTTTTAGTCTTCGCAAAAAGCATATCTTAATACTTTGATTATACTTGAGAGACGTGTAGATTTGAGATCTCGAATTACAATAATAAGACACGTTATTTTGACGAGAAATAAAAGTACGTTGGTCATATTCATCATTGTTGAGTAATGCGGAAACGGTAAGTGAGCAGTCTTAAAAAAAGCCTCCCAGAACAATTTTTTCACTCGCCAAAGCCGTTTACGTACACTTTACATTTAATATTTACTGCCTGTAATTGAAAAATTCACTCGGCATTACTCACTGTACTAGACAATACTTTGCATACTTTAGTTCTAAGACTCTTCTACCATTGAAATAAGGTTTTCCATACTTTGGTTCTTGCGCGGGAAGTGCAAGTTTGAACACTGCTTCCCTACTATTTTCCGATTTTATAAAGATTCCTCTATGAGGGAGTACGTTAATCGATGATCTTTTATAGAGGAAGCGTTATGAAATGTGATAAATAATGAGGAAGCGATGTGCAAAATTCGATTTGCATCCTTGTTTTATAAAGATGATTTTTTAAAAATGTCGCCGAGAAGCAATAAACAAAAAATGAAATTCTTGTCAAATCCGAATAGGTCTTCACTAAGTTCAATATATCTAGTCACCGGACATTGTTTTATTCACAGTAAATAGTGTTGCTTGCCACATAGAATTTTTTTTAATGTCGTGCAATAATGGCAATTTTTGTTCTTTCTAAACTTCACAAAATACGAAACGCTTACAGATTTTGCACAAATTCATTACCAAAACTTGCATCACTTCGTCTATATTCATATGAAGACTTAACCCGATAGCGAAAAATTGTTTGTAGTCAGAGCGTTGACGGACATTCTTGAAAACTTAAGAATCACATAAAGACGCACTGAGTTTTCACAGATTTAAACTGATTCGGACAAGTATTTTACGAGTTAAAGTGGAATGAATTTGAGGCACACACGCACACACATATCTACATCCGGAAAGGATTTCTAAGTGACTTTCCGATATTTAAGACCATTTCGAGTTTTCTGACATCGAAGTCTAAAAAAATATCATTAAAACAAATATCATTAAAACAAAACAAAGCGCCTAAATATATATTCACTAGTAGAACTTCACTGGCTGAACGTACAATGTCAGTTTGAATGCAATAGACAAAAGTTGTGCACGAATACCGGAGAATAAATAAAATAAAAGCGTAAGAGAATATATATTCAGAAGACGTCAAGGGACCCGTGGAAGCGTATGGCATGATAGTTTGCGGCATTTTTGCATTCGCGAGAGGTCACGGCAATACGAGAAATATGCTTGGCAAGGAGTAGAGCGGTATATGGGTGATATTCCACTGCAACGCGTATTCCAACGCTACTCTATTGCTTGGGACGATCGCGTGTCTCGATACGACACTCGCGTGTTACAGGAGAAAGCTAGAAGGTTTAGCCAGAAGCTATGAAACGATGTGCAGTAGACGTACGAAGGAGTCCTTCTGCCTGTGTGTTTTCGTAGAGTATATGTGTTTCTATATGTATAACGGTGTATATATTCATACGTACAAGAAGTATGAAACCCTACAGCAGTGTGGTAAAAAAAGAGGCAGGATCGAAGCGCAAAACGCCAAGGTGCGGCTTATGCATTTATGGAAAAGTGACGACGTTTATCGCACGTTCGTTGTTGGGCCGAAAGATCGAGTAAGAGGCGTTATATTTGCGGTATCCGCCTCAAGCTATAAAGCGGCGTTTTCGGCACACACGACTTTGCGGAAGGAATATAACCGCACCGCGGAATGTCACAAACATGTTGAGAGGTGCGAGAATACACTGGACAAAAAAGAAAAGTGGAAACGACCGAAGAAGGAAAAGACATCATCGTTGGACCTCGCGTTGTAGTAATAGTCGAGCAAACCGCAAAATTCCTCGAGGAAAAAGTAAAATGGCTCTCCTTTAGGGGACTTTTGGCGCTGAGAGAACTTTTATCATATAAAATACTACCTCCTTTCTTTTCATTCCTGTGAAATAATGCAGCAATGAAAACTCTTGCCCGTTTTCCCGGCAAAACTGAAAATACTCTGAACAAAAATTGTTCTGTTCGTTTCGGATAAATGGTTTTAGGCAGCCATTTAAAAATTTCAATAGACTTATTTTATTTTCACACTTCTGATAATTGCTTCAATTTCGAAATAAATCAAAATTTAGGTTTGGAACGTGTAGGGAATTTTGGAAACACCACGAATTTTACTCTTAACGATGTATTCGAGAGTTTGGAAGTATGAATTCGGTTGAGTAATCGGTAGACTGAAGCCGATTTAACGGTATACTGAGTTGAGTTTGTGCCCACGAATAATACAGCATCACCGAAGAAAGGGAAGGGAACCTAGAGAAAGAGGGGGTATCAGACGACCGGCGAGGGATGCACAGCTGCATGGAGGAATGATTGGACTTTGTGCGGCTTTCGTCAGTGTTCTAGCCTGTGAGCTCGTCGCAGTGGTCGTGACAAGCCGTTCGTCGTGGAGGTTTCTCAGTTGCGCGTGGTCGAGGATTTCACGGGTGACCCGGGAGGTACCGAGAGGATTTTGCGGTCCATACGATCCTCTCGTTCTTCTCCTCTACTACCCGCTTCCTCTCTTGTCCTTTCGCTGTCTGAGAATCGCTAGAGAAGTGGTCACCGTTGGTCCACCGATTGGATTTCACCTCATCCCGCCACTTGGGTTCGTTCTTCTCTCTCTCTATCTCTTCTCCTCGAAGCTCGGCCAACACCATCCGCTGTCTGCGTCGTCCAGTTCCCAAGTACGTGCCAATCGGATTTACAGTCGTACGGATTGAGAATTTCTGAATCGTTCACGAACAACCCTCTGTTCTCTTATCCTACGTGAATGAACCGTTCCGAGCGCATATCCAGGATTTTTCCCTAACCCCAACTACGTATTTTATACGTACTACGTATCGTCACGGTGAAAAAACAGATAAAGAAACTCTCATACCACCAGACGCTCCGGAATCTTCAGAAATTTATGTGGATATCTGTCGCGGCGAAGCTAAGAAAGGACATAAAGATTGAGGTATGCGATATATAACGAAATTTGACAAAACTTAAATTTCACGATCTTGAGTTAAGTCTTGATATATTTTTATTTTATGTTAGAGATTGGAATTCGATATATTCAAAATGGAATTTTGCAGCGAAATATGTTGATCAAAAAGTGTTTAGATCAGATCACTTTTGGTATTCACCATTTGTCTAAGCAACTTTGACTGATCGTAGATGAAGTCAAGTGACTAGAGGTAATTTTTTTAGGTACAGTAATTTCTCATATGGATTCATTTCGTACCGGGTATCATATTACAGTAGGATTTAGTTCAAGATGTGCATCCTTGCCCGGCAGAGAGAGAGAAAAGTGGCCCGTCGCAGTAGTAGAGGTCAGCATTGAGGCAGCTGGTCTTTTCCTCGCTGGTGAGGAAATCACTATCAGATTATAATTTAGCTTTTTGTGACATTCTGTGTGAATGAATTACTACCATCGAACAACGACGCCAACTAAGTAATTAAATTCCAAATTCCTACATGATAAAGACAATCTAGAAATATCGAGAATGTGTCGATAAATATTCACGCTAATATCTAAATCCCTCTATCTATTGCACTAGACCTGATCGTACTTTATGCAGAAGAGTTTGTCTGGATTGTCTAACTTTGATGAGTAAGCTTAATGGTACTTGTCTCAGAATCGCGACAGACTATAATTGACTCAACTGACAAGTAACTTAAAAACTCAATTTCTACAATTAGATGCAAACCTCCAGCAGCTGTTCTTATATATTTATGCATCATCTTTATTCCTTTTTGTTGGTCACCTCCACTTTAAGACCTTTTTCGATATGTCCCACATATTCCATGGACTTTCAAGTAACATCAATAAAAAATTGGCTTCACTTTATTTAAGAGACAAAATTCAATGCATCTGACAAGTGCATAAAGTTACGAAATAGCGTTGAAGTCGGAGAACCAGACGACTCCGAGGCCGAAGAAAAATACTTTGACAAAGTCGTGAGTTTCCTCTTGAGAATTCACCACGAGTTATCGCTAGGATGGAGAACTGTATCCGAGCTTGCGAGTTGAGTGCAGCAGTCGAAGAGGCGAATCTTAGAGAACGGCTTCTCTCCGCTTGTCTGCTTGCAGTGTTGGTGAGCTCAGCAGCTCGTACACTGGCACCAAGACGAGACAAGCTAGACAGCTAAGTGCACTTCCATCCTGCTCGTGTTCGATTCAATTGCAGCCGCAGTCGACTGACCGACTCAATAGAGACTAGCTTTCGCTCTCTCTCTCTCTCTATCTTTCTCACTCCTTACCCAATGTACTCAGCTTCTACTTTCCTAAAAAGAATAGGCTGCGGACGGAGGAACTGTGGTCTCTCAATGGCACCACCGTCTGCTGATTCGCTTTAGGATACCTTTTCGTGACACGAATGACTTACCATTTGTTTGAGAGAATGCATTTGTTTGCGCTCCAAGCTTAAAGAAATCTTTGAGTATTCCTGCTGATGTAAGCCGAAATTTAAAATGAACAAATCAGGATTTTGATGTAAAGGTATTTTTTTGTTCCGTAGATTGATTTCGAGATATCTGGATCAATTTTTTTTATTTAATTTGGCCATATGGCACAAAACAATCATTTTAAAAAAATCCTTGAGGTAAAAGAAGTAACTCTTATAGACTTTAAGACTGTGAAAAAAATCTGGAACTTTTCTACGTAGATCTGAACATATGCTCACAAGTCCATCCTCAACTCTATGATGGTCCCAGTTGTTAGACATTGTAGGCTTGCCATTCTACATCATTTTAGATCTACATAGATGATTTCTTTCTTTTACACATTAATCCATCTGATTTATAACTTTAGAGCGTTTTTTCGTATAGCCGCAAATGTGGACAGCAAAAGAACTTGGACAATGTTCGCCAAAGAGTCAGTCGAGTAACAGGAGTGAGCGGGTTACCGAAAGGAAGTCAGCGGCTCTTCCAATGTAGCGAGGTGTTTACTGTTAGAACTAATCGCGTCGGCGTTGCTGTGCCATGGAAGTGGTAGCACTCTTGAGTGCCGGTATCCTGCACGGTCACGCGAAGAATGACAAATCTGTTTACCCTCACAATATTTGCCAGAGACTCCGGTGCCTCCATCGCTACGTGGGGGATGATTATTTGTCAGCGTCAACGCGCAAGTAGTTGAGTATCAGCCACATCGTACCCTATACCTACAGTTAACGGCCTCAGGGCCAGTAAACGCGAGCGAACATGGAGAAAACCGTCTATAACGTCGGCATGGCCGGCGAAGTGACGTCCATCGCTCTTGTCGTTGTCGCCGCCGTATTTCCTCTATCAAGTCCGAACAAAAAACAGGCAGAGATATCAAACAGGAAGACTCGCCTGTCCTCATCAATATATTGCGTACAACCCTGTATCAGGTGTCGGAAACAAGGACAGATTGTACAGATTTAGTATTTACGAATGCTGTAACATATTACGTGAGAAATACAAATGGATCCCTGACAAGGAAAAGATCTATGATGCAGGTAATATATCATAACGGTAATCTATCAAACGGGGTCAATAAAAGTCTATCAACTGGGATCATTTAAGTCTTCAATATAGATAGAAATTTTAAAGCTGACATCAGAAGACTAGAACATTCAAAAAGCTTCTACTAAAACGATTATACCCATTAATGCAACTGTACGCTAGAAACCGAGCATCTTGCAAACGTAATATTTTCTACTATTTATATGGTAACGCCTTTTTACATACTTCCAAGAGCGTTACTTATCCAAGGTAACGCTACGTAAATGGAACATGATTGTAAGTGTGTTAAAGGCGTCACACTGTGAAAGTCCCGTGAAAAAATATTTTGATCAGACCATATCAGGTCTGATATAAATCTTCTGATCAGCCCATATCAGGTCTGTTATAAATATTCTGATCAGACCATGTCAGGCCTGATATAAATATTCTGATCAGACCATATCAGGTCTGATATCAATATTATGATCACATCATATCAGGCCTGATATAAATATTCTGATCAGAGCATATCAGGCCTGATATCAATATTATGATCACACCATATCAGGCCTGATATAAATATTCTGAGCAGAACCATATCAGGCCTGATATAAATCGTCCATGTCAGATTATATATACCTTGATATGTCAATATATATATATATATATATCCGTATCAATCTATATCGGGTCTTATCAAGTTAACCAGACAACTGGGTGTAAGCATATTAGATCAGATCTGGCGATATTAGCTTATATCAAACTTGATCAGAATTTTTTTTGTGAGTACATATAATTATATATACCCATATAAGGTTATATCAGGCCATATCAGGACATATCAAGATATATGAATACTGATATATGCACCTATCAAACTATATCAAGTCATATCAAGCCTGATATGGTCATACCAAGTTGATAAGGCTTGATCTGGCCTGATGTGGCCAAGTCTCATATCAGACCATATCAGGATATATCAAAATGTATATATGGGTATATCAGATCATATCAGGCCAGATGTAGTTATATTAAAAATTTTCATATGGCTTTATCAGGTCATATCAGGCCTGCTCAGAATATCTTTCCACGGGGATAGGTAATAACATACTTGCAGCACGCTTGGTTTTTATAGTGGGATAGCAGAAGATCAGAAGACCCAAGCAGAAATTAGTTTAGGTCGCCTGAATAATTATCAGGCTCAGGTTAGGCATCGGTCAGGCATTCTTGATAAGGCTCACGGAATAAGGCCCCGATCCTGCCTTGATCAGGTATCGGAACGACGTTTAGATGAACTGCAGTTTTCTATATTTGACTGGGAGTAGCCATTGATCAAACACTCGCAGCCAGGTTGGTTAGATACGGCCCTGAACTGGTCGCGAGCATACATTAAAATATTTAAAATCTATTCAGGTCAAAAAATATATCACTTCAGACAAAATTATAAGAATACTGGTAGGAGAGGTCTGGCATTACCGTTGTACAAGTAATGAATCGGGCGTTTTTTTTGTATATTTCGTTCGTTATTGTAATATTATCTACGATCAATATTTACATATATGTGATTTACAGAACCATTCATCATGGAGAAGAGAAATGGCATATATTTTTTCGACGAGTACATTACTCAAATTCAAAATCATCATTTTGCGGCCAAATCTGTTATCAATAATGCCAAGGAAGGCAACCGTCAAATCAGAGGTAAAAAATAACTAATGAAAATGGATTTATAAAGCTTCTAAACCTTGTATGCTATAGTACCAAAATAAACTTTCGATAATTAAACTAGTGTTTATTTTATTTACATCGGACCCGCACGTCAAGTACTTAAATAGATCACATGTGATTTGGAAATTATCAGGGCTACCTATGATTCACAATGTGGGCCTCATCTCGACCAAATTAGTAGCTTCATAATGACCAGATGAGAAACCCGATCATGGCCGGATTAGTAGCTTGATCAGAAATGGTGTTACATGCCAAATCCGGTCCAGTTGAAGCAGCCTCATTCGGGCTAGATTAATACTTAAGGAAAGCCCGATGGGGACCAAGACCACAGCCGGAACTAATTTCCCTTCGTGTAAGTCCGTTCAATGGGATGATTCTTAATTTCGATGGCGACCCCAGGAATTAAATAACGCACATCAGAAATTAGACAACAGACATAAAGCATCTGACAAACTGGCGTCGAAAGACTAGACTAACCGAAATCAACTAGAATCGATGAACGTTGATTTGGCGTTGACTATGGGCAGTCAATTTTTCGTAAATGATGGAATTTTCACGAAACGCATCTCGGGTCTGAAACAGTAATGCCAAGATTGATAGCGCGCGAAACTGGAATCTAATCGAATTTTACTAATTCAAATCTTTACAAATATCGACTGTACGTTGCTTGATCAATATAGAAATTCATCAAGCAGACACTGATAAGTTTAAAGCTCAAACTACTGTGGAAAAATTGCGCTACGATTCAGGTTCGAATCGGAAACACCCAGAATTTCAGCCGGGTGTTTATAGATTATATGCGTGCAGAATTCTCGCCGGATGTTCATAGTTGATAGATTATATGCCAATTACTCCACGGTGGCGTAATTGGTAACGCATGTAATCTATGAACTTTTTGGAAGTTTAAAATTCTCTGAATCGTATTTATATTGTTTGAATTCGAACTTGATCACGAGATTCTATGTGAAATTTCATATTAAGTATGGACTTTAGTTTGAACTCGAGACTAGGAATATGTTTCTTAGAAGTTACCGGATTCTGAGGAAAATTTTTGTATATATCTGATTGATTTTTGACAGATGTTATAGATGTATTACGCCAATTTCTCATTCATCGTTAAGAGACATTACGGACTGTTTATTACACTGAAGAGGACGCAAGTACGCTATCAATTAGAGTGACAATAATTAAACGCCATACAATTTGTATGCACATTGCATCGACTCAGAGGGCTTGTCACTCGACGACATAAATTGTTATGCCGCTCGATAGCGTTATAAAGTAGTCTTGCCAGAACATTGGGGTAGGTACGTTAGTCGAGGCTAGTTTCTTCACAAAGATTGCCGTTCCAACGTTGAACGCTTGTGTGATGTGACAATATTTACTGCTTACTACGAGAATACAACTTTTATCGTACTTTGCGATGGTATTGCTGCTTCTGATACTGATTTTATTTACTGGAGGTTTATTCGCAGCAATCGATGCTCGTTAGGCGCAAGCGACGGTCTAATGGAAAATACTTGTGTACATTTGAAAATCTGTCTTATGCAAGAAAATAAATTTGTTACTTCTAGAAGTTGAATCATTTTTTTCATGCCTTAATAGCCTTCTGATTAATGTAATGTTGTCGACAATATTAATAGCCTAATCGTCAATATGTTGTTCATTATCGCCATGGACGATGTTTGTTGATTCATTTTTCGTGGCCAAGTTCGTCGGTACCAATCGAACAATTTTTTGTCGGGAAATGATGCGTGCTGTGAAACACCTAGTAATAAAGCTGTACAAGAACATCTGTGCTTTCGGTTCGATTAAATATACGGCATGTTTCTCCATAGAACGAATTATGTGATCGTCGTTAAACGGTGTTTGGAATGTTTACGGTGCACGTAGTTATTACCTGTACGTGCTTGGAACGATCACATTCACGACCACATACCGTAGGTTAGATTTTGGAGCTCCTCAATTTATAAAATGGCCAAAAGAGCGTTCAGAAATGAAATGTTTATTCCGGTTATTTCTTTTGTAGGTGATACACTTAAGTGGAAAATGCAAAATGGTAGATTCAGGAGGGATAGAACTTTTTTTTACCCCTTTACATTAACGAGAGTTTTTTTTCCTGTACTCCTGTTTTCAAGCTACAGTGGAACCTCTCATAGTGCGCATAATGAGGAGACATATATGTTAAGTAAAAAATGACTCAGATACGCGAAACGTTCGTGCCTCTCACTCTCTCTCCTGCGAAATCGTCCAATCACAGCGCTCATATGCACCCCTCCATTTACCAATGTACGCTACGAGGGTGTACGCTACGAGAGGTTTCGATGTATTTGCTGTCGATAGTAAGTAACTTGAAGCGTATACAAATTATTTTTAATTCTAGATCATATTTATGCTTAGTATTTTGTCAAACGTCACATAAAAATGAATCGACAATCCCTAAGCCCAGAAGTAGTATTTTAGACTGGATAATTTATATGGTATTAAATATGTTTGAATAAATATTATTGAAGTGAGAAACCTCAATCTGAAAAAACAGAAAAATACGGGATGGATAAAAAGCTCCAATAAAATGAGATTTCTTCCATTTCCATTTTTAAATGACATTGATTAGGTTATTCCAAGTACTTGAAAATCAAACCTTTTTTTTACTTTTTGCATATTCCATATTCTATAACAATTATTATTATAAATATTTATGTTAAGGTGATAGAATGAGTAAATCCCCCGCCTGTTACCTCCGACAATATTTTATATAAGCGGAACTGATAGCCGGTCAGGCTATCGACAGGATTAATGGAGCGAGAAGAACGGAAAAATTTCAAAGGGAAGAACAAAAATGGAGTGACGTGCTTGTGAAGCGTATGAGTAACTCCTTCAATTTAACTCCTGGGAAAAAAGTTAGGCTGGAATATAATTCACAGCTGAAAAACGTTGGGAGTGGTAGTGCAGTGAGTGCTTGCAGCAGAACATGCTACCAAAGGATACGAAAATATGATCACGTGCGTCCTGTTCTGATGCGCATGCATACGCAACGACGATATTGATAATGAATATTCACGAGAATACAGAATCCGACGCACACTATACCATATGACGAGAGTGGTACAAGGACTTTCAGCAATCTAGCAGGGAAAAGAGATCGAAAATTGGTATCACAAAATCGAACCAACAAAACTAACATTTTATCGTTTGAGTTTTTTTTTTTATTAGTTATTTCGCTAAACAGTAACCCCTAGCGAGTTTACGCACGACGAAATTGGTGTAATCTTGTAGCATTTTTCAATGAATACACTGAGAAAAAAAATCGTTACAACCAACAAAACGTGCGTTTGCGGACGGCGAAAAGCATATTTTGTCGATTGGACAAAATATTTGGCAATGCTGATCGAAACATCTATCAATAGTATCACCAGCCGCTTCGATCAGTTGAATATTTTTTCGATCAAACGAATATACATTTCGCCGCCCGCAAGCACACGTTTTGTTGGTTCTAACAATTTTTTTTCTCAGTGTATTACTTCCGCAAACAGAAAGAATTTATCAATGATAACTTTTATCGTTTTTGTGAGAAGACCAATGAATGTTTGCCAAGATCACAAGTTTTTGAAGTGTGCGAATTTGTTTTTCCATTTGCGGATGTGTAAATTTCATCTTCATTTGCATTTGAACAAAAATTAATTTCGATGAATGTTTTGTGTAACGAAAAGGGAAAATATCGATAAGCTTTGCGAATTTGACTGAAACACAGGAACCCTTTATTTTGCCTAGGGGTTAGATAAGAATCAAAATCGTGAAATTTTATCAACGATCTCATATCTCACTGATCTGTTTTCTGTATTAACTATTCCCACAAATTGTACCCCAGGAAACGTGACAGCGAGTGATTTTATGTGGTAAGCATAAAATTTAATAACTTGGAAATAAATAAAAAATCGTGGTGCATTTCCGAACGGAAATCGGTTCTGTGAGCTCTGGAATCGAAAACAACAAGAAGTCACTTTTTTTAAACACTTTGAAAGGGTTTGTCAATGCTGTCTTCAGTGGTGATATGTACGACTTGAAAAGGACTGTGGAAACCAAAATTCGTTATTGAATTTCAGTTAGTAAAGAAATACAAAATTCTAGGTAGATTTTTTCGCCGCAAATCGGATCTCTGAATATTGACATCGGAAAAGACGAAAAGTCACCCTCTTTCAAAATCATAGTGGCCTGGTTTGAAGTGTCACTATCTACCATCTTTCGACTAGTAATCTAAAAATTCTGGAATCTCGAGTGACGAAAGATCACAAAACTAAAAAACCCCTAATATTCATGTGTGTAATAAATTCTCGTAATTATCCCCACGAACAAGTTGTGTATTTCCCAAGAGTTGTGTGTTTCAATAAGAGAGATGGAGCTAGTGTTAATGTTTTATTCCGGAAAGTGTGGCAGTGTAAAGGATGTCGGAGTGCTATAGTAGACGTCAGATGCATGCAACCGAGTTGCTTCCGCTTTTACGTGTAAGGGCCACACATAAATATTGCATTCCCGGGGTTAGATGGGTGGTAGGTTGCTGGGGAGAAACTGCAGGAGAATAGGTAGGAGGGTGTATCGGACGGAAGATATAGAAGGAGTGAATGAAGGGCGGAGGGAAAAGAGGAAAGCAGAAAAGCTGGCATCGATTTAGGCGATCGGCTCAGCGCAATGAACCGTAAAAACCTCCGATGTATTTCTCAGAGCACATCAAAGGAGTAATAAAACCGGAGCCCTGCATCAACCAATCCCCACTCGGTATAACTCTCAAGCTCATCGTACGTATTCCTCGCCCGGAAGCAGCAGCCAGTAGTAACGCTTCTACTAGCAGTAGCATCCAGCGACTACCGGATACCATGAAACAGAGTGATTCCAGCCGATCGAGTTGTAGACACGAAGCTTGGGCTTGCGTTTCAAAGGTCTAGATGAAAATACGATAGTGGAAACTCGCAGTTCGCTATTCGCAGCAGCACCAACAGCAGGAGGACCAGCACCAATTTATATTTGCAGTAGTAGTGGTAGAAGTAGCTTTTACGCTAGTACGACTCTCGGTACGGTTTAATTTTCCGAGCAATAAATATTACATGAAGATTGAAGGGGTCAAAGACGAAGCGTCGGCTCTCCCGTTTCGTTTGTTCGTTCCTGTTGCCTGCAGCTTTACTTTGCGCAGCGGCTGTGAATCAACATCAGGGACCTCGTAATTGAATTAAATTTGTAGTATACAAAGGCGAGAGAAGATTTTTTTTCGGATATTCATTGATGAAATGATTTTTTTTTTGTTTTTCATTAATGCTCTGGTCTGGGTAGTTAAATTTAGAAATTCAATATCATCCATGGACTCATGTACATCAATTGATGCTGTACATCGGAATACATCAAAATTACCCACAAAATACATTTTTGATACTCGATCAAGGGATTTCTCGTTTCGCAGAATTTGCCTTTTGCGCAGCTTTTATTCTTTTCACTCTGCGCATGGTACTGACAAAACTGATTGGTTGAACCTCTAAAGCCTCCGTGAGATCTTATTTTCTTCTCAATGGGAAGATATACTGTCAAAACAAGACAAAGTTTTTCTTTAAATTTATGAGGTAGATTTATTCACCGATTAAATGAACAGTACGTTAACAGATGTATTAATGAAGTTTACAAATGGCTACTTTCTGTTATTTACTCCGGTTAGCCAGTGGATCTCATCGTAGAGAAGAAAATTAAACCTCAACGAGACAAGTCTTACCAAGCTGCTTAGGCAGCATCATACGCGGAGTGAAAAAATGTAAAAGATGTACTCAAAACAAAATGAAAGAGCATGCGAAACTTTGCCAAAAGGAAAAAAAAATGTTTACGTCGAGTACCACATATATATTTGTTGGTAGTTGCAATATACATAGGGATATGAATACTGCTGGATTTTCGAATTCAATTATCTAGACTTGGCTTTCTCCGCTCGAGTGTGTTTCTATCGAACCTTCAATTTAAAGGGTTTGCATATGTTAAATTCAATTTAGAGCAAGGACTGGTGAAAAAAAATGTCCCTTAGTATTAATTTGATGAAATTCTCGTCTTTTTTCTTCAAATTATTTTCTCAAAATTAGTGGGCTCAAGGGTGCCGCTTTAATACTGAGCCTCTGATTTAACTCGTTCTCATATGTGTATATAGTTTACACGTTCGTTCACACAACCTAACCCTCCCCTCGTCCTCTCGGCGCATTAATCACAAAGCCGAAGCCTTCCTCTCTTTCTCTCAGGAATCCCCGAGGGATTACATCGTCATGGCGAAACGTTGAGTACGTGTGACTGGCATACATAAATTTTCCTGGACGTTACGTCCAAGCGAAAACCCTTTTAAAGCCCGTTCAGTCCTATAATTATGCGGTAGATATAGAGGGGCTCAAATCGTTGAGTTCAATACGTTGATTCACGCAGAACGCTCAAAAGTTTTACAGGTATTAAACCTTTTACGTTGGGCTCTTAACACTTATTTGATTCTAATTGACGCACTAGTACGATTATACTATAAATTATTATTTCATTTGAATACCATACGAATAATGAATTGATCATCTATGCGATTATTATTAAAGTTACATATACTATCCTTTTTTTGCCGTATTGTAATTCAATGAGTATGTTTGGAAAACCTCAACTTTTCCAATATCAACGATATCAACAATATTTTCAAAGTTACCATAGTTGAGACAAGAACAGTTACACCAAGAAAAAACCGCCATCAAAACTATAAAGTATCATTTCTTAGTTACTTTTCATCTACAAGACTATTCCTTTTCATAGCTGTGGTAACTATAAAATTTTCAAAAGTACACTTTTATAGTTACCACAACTTTGAAAATAGACACAACGGTAAAACTGATTTTGTAAGTATCAGAATGAAATAAGTGAAACGATTGTCCTACTATATTTTCATAGTTACTTTAACTATGAAATAATATGAAATAAAAATAAATAGACATTACTCTTTCGATTTTTCAGAGTATATAACTATTAAGAGGTTAATTCGCGAATCCATCACCCGTGAAAAATCCTATATTCTTGCCCGCTGCAACTGCTAATGCTTCTAGTCGAGGAGAGTGAAGGAGGGGGAGGGAGTTGCAACCCCGCTCCTCAACTTTCTGACAAGCGCGCAAGAAGGTGGCTCGCGCATCGGTAGCCCAACCTAACCCGCAATAGCGCGTCGTTGCAACCTACAAACAGCACGGCGTGCCAACGGGATCGAGGCCATGTGTAGTGGTCGTGCATCAACCACGTTGTTCCATGATATTTTACCTCCTTCTCACCATAGCTATAACTTTTTCTTCCTTCCCCGACAGTTACAATACATCAAAAAGCATTTATATATTCTTTCGAAGATATTGACTACACAGGAGATCATGAACAATTTTTTATGACTTTCAGTATCCTCACAAACTAGGCAAAAACTTCACGCTTTCAACTAAATTTTATCCAAGAGCTTTCCGATACTATTCTTCATTTTTTTCCTCTTTACGAACCTCATACGATGATAGAGCAGATTCTTCTGTAAGCCAACAGCAGCCAGTTGACGTCTGGGGTGTGGTTCCTTGGATTGACTGGCCGAGAAAATGAGCAGGAGGTTCCAGGATCAGAATATGAGACTCAGGACTTTTGAACTTTGGCTACTAGGACTTGGGAACAACGTAGGATGTACAAAGTATAGTTCCTATACACTTGGCGTATGCTTTATCCTATGTTTATCGAAACTCCTTCTGGATGGCTCAGTTGAAGTTTCTTAATGCTGAATTAGCTTCTCAAAATCTCAATAGCTTGAATGTTTGTGTAAGTTTGAGCGCTGGACCACGTTAGTACGAAAAGCAGCTTGAATTTTCCGAACTTTGATTATATTGGTTGATAAATGGTCAGGATGTCTTTGATCAATCGTACCGAGGGGGTAAGTGAGAGCTTTTCAAGGGTGGGTCCGGTTCGTACGGTCAGGTGGGTTCTGTTAGGGTGCGTGTGTGTGTGTGTTCGCTTGCGGGAGGGAGGGAATTTTCAGAGGTACAAGGTGAAACGGAACAGAGGACAAGGGGAACGTCTAGCTAAGCTCCTGCCTTCGCTAGGACATTGTGACTCTTGCTTTCACTGTATTTAGAATCCTGCGACACTTGAGCCTTCCCCGGGCTCCTCTAATACCTATTTTTGCTAATTTCGCGGGCTCTACCTGTTTCGTTCGTCAACGACACAAAAAAGGCCCGCGGAACGTTTAGGTCCTTATTTTTTATTAAGTTTCCACTTTGCTTATAATCTGAGTCACTTACAACAGCTTAACCAGTTTTTATCCGACTACCGATCACACATAACACATCAATCAAGTATCAATCAAAGTGCACTTCGGAACACAAATGTACTATCACTTGTCTTGTGTCAACTTTCATTGATGGAGATCTCAACAAGATCTCTCGGGTCGGTGCTTTAGATACTCTGTAAGATTGATCGATTTCACTGTTACCAATATATCCTCAATTCAAATCACTCACTTGATCACTGAATCCGAAGCCGATTGAGAGGTGCACCAAGAAAACCTCTTGATAGACTCAGAGTTTAGTAGGGTTGTTGTTTGATTTTCGCACTTGATACAAGGAACATAAACGCGATCATATTACGCACTTATAATGATTATTAACGCACTTACTCATCGAAACAATATTCCGCACATGATGCAAACACCGTTCCTCTATTCGAATTTTTACCGAATACTCCAGGTCCACATATGATGCTGCAGATATCTCTGCGCGTATCTTCCTAGCACGAATGACTCCGTAACGAAGGTTAGGGCGTAGACAGCGTGGAGCTACTGTTGTGGGGGGGGGGGGATAGTTTCCACAGCGATAGTTTTCTCTCTCGACGGTCCAAAATCTCTATCTCTATCTCTATCTTCACCGTATACTCATTGTCTACTGGACCGTTAAATATGCGTCTATTCTCTCGCCGTAACCGTACGCGCACGAGTCACTTTTGAACCGCTAAAATTCACCAGCCATCCGTTAAGACATGAACCAAACTAATATCTGCTCTCTGTCAATATCTCACCCTTATAACGCGCACTGTAACCCCCTTTCACTTTGGCACTTTCCTAAACCGGTAAATCGGTAACATTTCATTACAACAAAGCCGAAAAAAATGTTGTTCCGCTATTTTATTGATAAATATCGGGGGTTATCGTATGTGCAGGTAGAGAAGAAGCAGAACGTAGATAGTAACAGGAGCAGTAGCAGGAGCAGCACAACGTGACAGTGATTCGCGAGGCGTCAAGGCCTTCCGGCCGCTTCCCTGGCGGTGGTGCGCGGCGCCATGACAGTGTGGGCCGCCGCCGCTCCATGGCGGGGCAACCCCCCACCTTCTCGTGACCGAGTCGTGACCCCCCACCCTCGAGGCAAGCACGGGGATGCCTGCCTGACTGCCTGTCGTGCCTGCCAGCTTTCCAACCCCCGACCCCGTCGTATCTACCCTAGCTCGGCTACCCCACCAACGTAATATTGATCGGGCGGAAGGGCGGCAGCGGCCAGGATCGTATCGGGCGCTCCGAGGGCCCCCGGGCGAAACTGGCAAGCCATTCCCCACTCATCTTCCAAACTCGCGCACACATCCCTCGTCTCCCTCCAGGCAGTGCCTATACAGGGGCGAGAGAGGGTTCACTCGGGCAAAAGCCACCCCCTGTGAGACTACACGGCTATATCCTCTTCTGAATGCGAGCGAGCGGTTTCGAGTGCGAGGGAGCGCATTTCTCTCGCTCCCTTGCACTCGGCGCGAGACTTATCCTTCTTTGGAGGTTGAAGGCCAGGCGGCAGAAGGGTCCATGTCAAAATTTAAACTCTTCGTTTGCTACGTTAGTATCGAAAATGTTGACTTAATGGAGGTCCTGAATCTTTTTTCGAGAGCGGGGGAGGTTAGGGGTAAATGAAGAGACAGGATCCTTCCCCCGCTTTGATACAAAACCCTTCATCTAGACATTTCAAAACAGTCAGTCAGTTATTTGCAGCCCTTTTTTCCATTCCCTTCTCTACATCCCCTAATCTTGTCCGCGGTTTCTCCCCGCTTATTCGCCCTAAATGCTCGTGCTCAGGAAAAAAGCAGCCACGGAATTTTGATCGCCGATAAAGAGGCTGTTTATCATCTTATATACACCATCCGATTGCAGCTCCGTACGCGCAAGCATTTAGCATACGCGCAAGCTATATGGAATATCTCCGAAAAGAACTCCCTTCTGGTGGTCCCTGCAAAGCGGCGCGTAGAGACTCACTAGAGCAAAAGCCACCCCCTGTAAGGCTACATGACTATCTTTTCGCACCCTTTCCCTATATCCTTGCGCAATTCCCATGCGTCTTTGTACTCAGCGCAAGACTTATCCGTCTTTGGAGGATGAAGCGCGGGGACAGCAGGGCCCACGTCAAAATTCAAACTCTCCGTTTGCTCCGTTAGTTATATAAAAAATGTTGCCTCAATGGATGTCCTGAATGGCATTTTTTTAACGTGAAGCCTTCCAGACTACCCAAAATAGCCAGCAACTTTTCCGCAACCCTTTTTTCCATTCTTTTTTTCCTTCTCTAACCTTCCCTCCGGTTTCTTTATGTTTACTCGTCCTGCATGCTCGCGCTCAGGAAAAACGCAGCCACGGAACCCCGGCCAATGATAAATAGGCCGTTTTGCCATCCTATATACACCGTCCGACTTCAGCTCAGTACGCCCAAATACTCAGCATACGCGCAGGCTCTACGGAATACCTGCGATAAAAACTTCCTTCTAGCGGTGCCTGCACAGCGACGAGACAGGACTTACTAGCGTAAAAGCCACCCTGTGTAAGACAACATCAGTATCTGTTCCCATCCTTTCCTAAAATGCTAGCGCAATTCCCTTGCTCTCTTGCACTCAGCGTGAGACTTATCCTTTTTTTCACGTTTGACGGAAATCGCTAAAAGCGCTCTTATCTGAATTTAAACTCTCTGTTGGCTACATTAGGTCTATCGAAAATTTTCACAGGACAAATACTGTGAATTTGTTTTCAGAACAGGGTCGTGTGGTGAAAAAAATTCGACTGTTTCCCCTAACCGGATTTTCTAAGACACGCGGTAATCTCTCTGCAATTATTTTTTTCTATTCCCTTCTCCTCCTTCCCTAGCCTTCGCCGCGTTGTCCCCTGCTTATTCTTTCCGTATGGTCGTGCTTATTGAAAAAGCAGCCACGGAATTCCGACCACCGATAAAGAGGCCGCTTTTTCATTTCCTACACACCATTCGATTGCACCGTGTCGCGCGCAAGTTCCCAGCATCCCTGCAGGTTAGACCGTAAACCCACGGAAAGAACTTTCCGAGTGCTCGCATTAATTTCAACGGGAATTTCTGATTCCTTCCATTCGTTTTCCCGCAACGTTCGCGAACCCTCAGTAGCGAGAAAAAAGAGGAGCGGAAGGAAGAGAATTTCGGTTCGAAGTGACCCTGGTTTCTTCTCGATGGTTTTTGTGTAACGAAAAGACAAGGATGAATAAGTTGGCGAAGGGATGTTGGGTTGGAAGGGATTTGTCTTTAGCCCAGAAAATTTTCTTTCTCTTTTTGTTGATAGCCAATTGTTAATTTCTTTCTTCGGTCCAAAACGAGCGAAAGCTTGGTACTGCACTTTCATTGTTGTAGACAACAAGAACAATAACGAATTATGATGTATATGAGAAGTTGACCTCTAAGGTCAAGTCTGCCTCGAGGTAAAATCGTTCTGCCCTTTACCCTGTATTTTCTGACTCACTTTTCCAAGGGCGCACCACAGAAATGTATAAGCTCTAAGTGAAAGAGACTGAACAGAAGCTGGGAGAAAGCTCGAGGAAAAGCGTGCAAGGCAAAACGTATAGGTACTCTCGCCCTTTCACTCCGTGAGGGTTCTCGCTGTGAAAAGCCACGATGGTTAAGTGGATCGTTATTTCGTGCCTCGGGCATACACCAATGCTGCGCTATCTCACTCTTACCCGCTCCTTCTCTTCATTCCACTAGCATTTCCTCTATCTCCCGGCTTATTTTAGCTACCGCTACCTCCCTTTCCTTCTCTCCGTCTCCCTCATCTCTCTGCCCGTTAATTTCGTCGTGCCAAATTAATTTCGACACCCGAAGTACACAGCACGGGATGAGGTGAGGCAGGAGTTAAGCTAACCTCAGCTTTGCGTGGGACAGAGACGGAGTAAGTAAAGCAGCTCTCGGAGAGAGTCTCCCCTACACTTGCACACATATCACCAGGATATGTTATACGTATATTCGCGTACGTATGGGGCATGCATAGGTACGCGTAAACGGTTCAACTCTCGTCGGGTTGGCGGATGAGCGACGCTGAGAAGGAGGGCGGAGGTAAAGAGGGGGAGGATGAAGGGGTGCCAGACGCAGAAAGCGGTGGCGGCAGTGCATGCCACACATGAACATGCAATACATGCATGATCTCGTCGGTTTTCCTGTGGGTTTGGCTCCTCCTGATCATGTAGTGGTGAAATCTCGGCATACCAAAGTGAATAATGGTGACAGGGGCTAGTTGGAACACCACTGATCTGACATTTCTTTTTTTGTATCGTTCTTATTTTTACCTCTAATATGAAACAATAGATTCTCAACTTATTGCTGCGTTCTTCATAAACAAGTTGCTATTATTTGAAAACCCGGAATGTCATCGTAAATGTTTTCCGGTGAATTCGTCGATAATCTGTGGAGCCACAAAATTGACTGTTTTTCAGAAAGATTGAAATAATATGAACAATCCTTCGCAGAAAATACGGCGTAGAAATATGACTCGATATCTTGCCGTAAACTATATTATTATTTTATAAATTCATAATTGTATATTTTTGTCACATTAAAGTAGAAGCGTCTTTAAGCCTACCGTCTTAACTTATAAGTATCTTTCACAATACAGTTCAAATCGTTTTTTTTTTACTTGAGCACTTCATTAACTTAACTGTACCAACTCTATTACCTTCAGGCTTCCATACCAAGTTCGAAGTTGAACTCGAGTATTTTAACTCGCCCCATGTTCCAATTAACCCCGGACTCGCTTGCCGCGGCACCTCGCCTACAATCCACGAAGCTGAATCGGGGTTATACAGTTCTATACAGCAGAGAAGAAAATAGCAATGGAGAAGAGTTGCATCGCCATACAACGTAGAGGCACTTCTCTTCTGCCTACCGGAATTTCCGTATAGACTGGCGCTCTTTAGTATAACAGCTATGGCTGTGTGTAAGGACACGCATACTGCAGAGTGCGTGACGTATATACTATACAGGCTATAGCATGTGTATGGCAATGCTCGAGAGTTTCATCGCAGTGATCCTTGAATTTACTTAACGCAGTGCCGAGAGGCACGAGGAAAGTGCTATAGGTTGACTTCGTGTACCAAACATCTCGTTGTAATTACTCAGTCTTCTCATTAGGCTCCGTCATGATGAGGACTATTAGGTTCGAGTACTTTTGCATTTATAACTGTTTTCACTATTTTATGGCTTCAGAAGATTCGCTCTTGTTTATCCTCACAAGAAAGAAGAAATGGAGCATTAATGCATTTTTCAAATGCATTTCTTTTAGCTCTGATATATTGAGTTAAAAAAACTTCGTCCATGTGAAAAAAATTGGATTTAAAATTTCTAACATTACGTTAATAGCTTTTTTTCTTGCAACTTCCAACTTTAAAGATCATTTTTCTTTTCTGTAAACCATGAGAACTTCGTGTTTCATAAATATAAATAGTGACATTATTAAAAGTTGCTTGCAACAAAAGTTGCGGAAAATTAAGTATGTTCATGAGCCGATTTTCCTCGTAGTAGGTTTTCGCAGAACTAAAATCGAGCCATTGACACACCGCGGGAATTGTTCCGACCACTTTGCGGGAATTGCAAAGTTACCGGATGACGATGGCAATCTGCTACACTCGCCTGAATGAGCTTGGCCAACAGTGCAAGTATGAGAGGGCAAAAGCAGGATAAGCAGACGCAAATACATTTTCCTAGAACCGCGCTATGCGGTTTCCCTTACCACGATGTACTTCTTGCTTACTTTGAAATATTTCCAACTCGCTGAAACTTTCTGTCCGTTAACCTGCGTAAAACGATATGCACAAATAAACGCATAAATGTATATACCAATTTTAGGGGTTGCGAAGAGTTTTCTTTCCAACTAACACATACTTTGTGTTGTGATCGATAAAAACGCTGTAAATTTCGACATTATTACTTTAAATAAATGAATGCGACATGTGTTACAGCTTTCGTGTACACTTTATTATATCAATTAAGCGAATTTAATCAAGATGCTTGACGAATGTACGATACTTATTTGGTCAATTTTAACCGTGAATTGAATAATTGTTTTTTATGAGTTTAATAAAACCTGTATTTATATCATTATCAATATCTCAGAATATTCTAAAAAAATAACTACCACGGTCTTTCGTACTTATCAAATAAATTCTTTTACACAATTTTTACACGTTTTTACACAACCGTTTGTGTAAAATAAATAACATTAAATTTTAAGGTAGTATAATATTCGCTTCAAACATGTATAATGTTTTTATTCGATTTTATCAAATCTCGAGCGTTAAATGTTATTTTTTTATTCATGTTTTCGTAAAAGACATGGTTTGTCACTAATATCTTAGTATATTTGATTGAATATATGACAGGACAGATAACTATATAAGCAAATAAATCAACAAACTACGTGAGGTTAAAAGTAATGAGTCATTACAAGTGATTGTGAGTAGCTACCTTATGCAATTAAAAAAACGCAAATGGGGATGCAACTAGTCGAGTAGTTTGCGCACAGCCAATTAGTATTTCGAGAACAGAGAAACAGGGAGAGAATGAAGCACGCGTCAAGCCGCAAATTTACAGGGAGGATCGATAGGCAGGCGCGTGATCCACACGACCGTGAAATTGAACGAAATTCTAACGAGCGGACGAGCGAATAGCCGACCAACCAGTATTGCCACGCCAAACTCAGGTTCAGATAACTTTTGACACACAATTCGCGTTCTTGTCCGATTCCGCATGGTCGTTAGTCCCTAGAGGACCATTTCACACTGTCTGATCCTCTTACTACGGCTGAACTTCTGCCCAAAACTATTTAACCCTACCATCGCTTGCCGTAATTTATAATTAATCGTCTAAATATCTTCGTAACATACGGGTTCCGATTAATCTTCTATTGTTGTTATTATTATCAATAGCACAAACTGTGTAATATTATAAGCATTAGGGTGGTCCTGAAAATTGCACCGTGCCGCCCCCTAGATCGGTTCGAAATGAATGTTTTAAAAAACCTTAATTTTGATAAGATTTTTTTTTTTACATTTAACCATCGCCCACAGAGGTTAAAGTTTCCCACATAAAATACATCGGGTTTTTCGGTCTTCGCAGTCAATCTTTTATTGCGGGACTATTGGTCGGTCGAAAAATCTGAAATTCATACAAATTATTCTTTGAACCAATAACTATATGGGGAAAAATCATCAACCCCCTACCCTCAATTGTTGCCATAGATTTCCACTCCAGAAAAATGGGAGTTGAAGTTTTTCATTTTGAATTCACGGGTTTATCGATTTTAAGCCATCGATATTTTATTATGGGATAATCTGTTGGGAAAAAATTTGAAGTTCGCAGAAATAACCATATAAATATACCATACGGGAAAAGATCACGAGCCTCTGATCATTTTCGTTTTTTTATAATAATTAATTTAAATTATTATTGTTTTATTAATCGGAAATCTCTTTTGAAAAGAATATGATTTTTTTCCGAATTCCCGTCAACAGCATTAAACCGTCGTATTTCAATATTTTGCATTTTTAAATGTAAAGAAAAGTTGGACATGACTTTTCTGTGGAAATAATTCACGTTTAACTAACACGCATTTTGATTAGTTCATTCATATTACCCGGATGTTATTCCGCAATGGAACTAAGGCCAGGTCAGCGTCAAAACATTTTTTCACTTGGTGATTGTGACACACCAATTTACGAAAATAAGTTGCCCTCAAAAGGGCGAGTGCTAAGAGTTTTCTTTTTCAATACTCGCATCATAAAATTTGGTACGCGTGAAATCGCAAAGTTGGTAATTAAAGAACTAAAGGTGTTTTGGGACACGGCTCGACTGCCGATCCAGAAAGAGAGTCGTTATATCGACAAATTATTGTCTCTTTATCAAGAATGGTCAGGTTTACAGAAGCACAAGACGAGACCTTCGAATGTTCGAAACGAAGAAGATTTTTCTGCTCGACTTCAAAAATTATTTGACATTGCTCACGGAAATATTTTTAATGAACTTAACGAAGTGAGACAAAACTTTTTATCCAACAGATTGTTCCATAATAAAATATTGATGGCTTTAAATCGATAAACCCATTCATTTAAAATAAAAAACTTCAATTCTCATTGTTCAGGAGCTGAAATCTATGACAAAGATTAAGGGTAGGGGGTTGATGATTTTTTCCCATATTATCACTGGTTCAAAGCGTAATTTTTATGAATTTAAGATTTTTCGACCGACCGATAGTCCGGCAATAAAAGATTGACTGTGAAGACCGAAAAACCCTATGTATTTTAAATGGGAAACCTTAACCCCCGTGGGGGACAGGTAAATGTAGGAAAAAAAATCTGAAAAAAATCAAGGATTTAAAAAAATTTATTTCAAACCGATCTAGGGGGCGGCACGGTACACTTTCAAAAACACCCCTTTTAAGGACCATCCTAATAAGCATAGAATACGACATAATCATGCAAGCAATTAAAAGAAAAGCCTTCTGAAATATTATCAACCATAATATAGGAAAAGTGACAACGCTAAATTTAAATTCAAAAATTTCCCGTGGTTAACATTAATTTGTCTTATTTGTGATTTGATAGTTATCATTTCCCATAGTTTTATATTTTTTTTCAATTTTCTGCGATAAAATTCGATAAATATGTGGATCTGACATGGAAAAAGTTACTTCATTTAACTCCAAGCGACAAAACCGGAGGAGACAGAGGTTTTTTTTATATTAAACACTTTTTTTTACACGTAATTTCGATCAACTTACCTCTGGTAGCAGAGCGGCTCGGTTGGCTTTTCAAACTCCTTCAGAATCTGAAACAGAGAAAGGAGGTCGAGACCACATGTTAGAAACGAGCCACACTGAAACGTGTTAGAACTTTTGCAATTTACAGCTTGGAAAATCCCCTCGACCACTCTAGTAAGAGGAGTCGCGTGACCGCGGGGCTTGAGAACAGAGACTACAGGGAAATCGTTGGAAAGAAATTGTTGGAAATTGGGGTGAGGAACAGAAGAGGAAAACAAGCTTATGAGTAAGAAATCAACTACGCAAGAGTACTTTGAAGGAAAATCAAATCAGCAAGAAACAGTGCTCCAAATTTTTTTGGTGGAGTATCGAAGCAGTTGAATTGAAATGAAAATTATTTGAACGACGTATCTTCTAATTCGCTCGCGCGAACTAAAATTTGTCATGCTTCTTTAATTTGATATATTTTTCGCCATACCTGCGCGGAAAGTTCAAATTCCCGTCCTAGGGGTTTTACGTAATTTGAACTTTCCGCTGCAGATATGGTGGAAAATAGTATACGCCACTCGGGAGTAAAAGTAGATTCACCTTCGGCTCGGGTCGTAATCTTACACGTGGTTGGACATAGTCTACTTTCGCTGCCTAGTGGCGTAATATACTATTTCGCACTGTGTTCCGTTTTTTGTTTTGTTGGTATGACGAAATGAAGAGTAGACGGGTCATTGAAACAGTCAATCCCAACCGTATCGTTGAATTGAAATTTTTATTCGTCTTTCTTTAGATTTTTATTTATGTTTTTCTTATTTTCTTATTATGAAAAAAAATTACTATTCGTTAAAATCTGAATTTCCACATAAGTCAAAGTGGTCATTGATGTGGAATTCAGTTGTAACTTTGTCTCGGTGATTGAACAAATAGTCGAAGGCATTTAGACCAAGCCCTGCGTTTATAAGTATGCAGAGAGACATCATTAGTCGGTTCACATAAATTCCAATCGAGCCTCAAGGAACTTGAATTCACGTGTGGCACATATAGCTTAAAGTCTTGTATGACGACGAAGATAACGAAGATATGCGCGAATAACGAGCGAGAGAAGTGAGCTGCGTTTAGAATAAGGAGATTGGAAGAACGAACGTGATTGAAGAGGAACGTAACTTGAAACAAGATACCCAGCCAATTTAGTATGCTCGTCACGAAAGATTTGCCCGTAGGATAGTCGCTCGTTAGAAAGAAGAATAACGTGCCACCTGCCACATGAAAATGAACGGGCCGTTTCGCCTATAACAGACACGTGAATCACGTGAATGCGAGCTCAAAAGACATATGCGGCATTATCTGTCGGCTTAACTACTTTTTTTCGAAGCTCTTAAACATTTCTTTCTTTGCTACTATTAACGATCATTTTCTGAGTATTTAGACAGATTTGTTTCACCCAAATTAAGAAAATTCATCGTCTAAACTATTTTTATTCCGGAAGCCATTTAGAAAAGCTATTTGTATCGTAGCGGGTTGTGCGGAGTCGATTAAATGTTAACAAAATGGAATTGAATTTGTGAACTAAATAACTAAATCTTTTGCTTAATTGAAAATTTTATATTTCCTTAAATTTTTACTTTAATTATTGATACTATTCTTTTAAAATACATTTTTCTTTTCTGTAGAACGCACCGAAAAATGGTTAGAGTGAAAATCGAATATGTGAGTAATCAAAAAATTGCCTCAAGACTGACTGTATTTCGGATTTTCGTTTGATTCAATATCCGATGCTGAGACTATTCGTTTTTGTGGATTTTTTTTTTTTACGACTCCACAGCAATCGGCAGTGAAGCGTGACTTGGCAAAATGCATCGACAACGTATTTTGTCGTTTCCGATTTGATTATCGACTTTTAGTAGTGAGCACGATTCCTTTTTCTGCCTTCGTTGACGTCTCGATATTACGAACATCGAATACGAAAAAATTCGCTTTTTCTCTTGGCCTCGACCGCAAACTTTTTTCTGGCTCGGTTGTTCCCACCGAAAATATCGTCGCTTCCGTTATGATACGTCTCGAGAATATAGACATACATAATTCATGTCCTTGTCTTCCATTTCGCAAGTTCTTAGTTTGACACATATTTCAACACGTATCTACGTTTCTATTTACTTTTACCGCGATCAGAATCATTGTTTGATTTCTACGATGAATTGGTGTAATAAACGATTATTTCCGACAATGATTGGGGGTGAAAGAGCGTCGTCAGTGTTAGCGGTAGTATAATCTCGCAGAAACGAGAAATCGTCATCCGAAGGGCAGACCCTTAAGACGGAATAAGGAATGGAGAAAATAGGAGTGAAAGCCGCTTGAACGACACTTGGAAACTTGAACGAGAATTGAATGAAAGACTCAGGAGCGAGCTCCGTGAGTTGTGCTGGTGGAACTTTCATCGCCATCTCCAAGATATCCTCACAAAATATTCAAGAATCTTCTCTACAACCTTCAACTTCATATAAAAAAATACAGAAAAGTTAAAACTTCGTAAAACAAACTTCATAACACTGTTTAACAGCAAAACGTTAAAATGTCGCGAGACGTTTCATGCTTAGACCGAATATCATGATCTGCTTTCATAAAGATTGTATCAAAGCAAAACCACACAGTTAAGAAATTTACCATTTTTGCTTTCTCACAGAAGTAGCTTTATTTACATGACATTTCTTTCGTCAACATCGAGAAAATTGATTTAAAATAATTCTAGAAACAAATACAATGATGACCGATTTTCCAGTTTTCTTGGTAGCTTAAATTCAATTATCTTTAAAGGCGAAAATTTATTTTAATTTCAGTTTTTTTGAGTGTCACGAGCTCTCATTTACCGTTTTTGTTGTTATAACAGCTTTGTTTTCATGAAGAATGTTTGTTTTATTTCCTCATCGAGAAAAGCAGTTTTGAATAATTGCGGAAATAAATAAGTTGTCGACAGATTTTTCAAAGCTTTTGTCGGCAGTTCGAATTAAATCTTCTTTGAGTGCGAAAATTAATTTAAAATTCACTCAAACGAACCACTGAGATACTTGAGTTAGATTGGAATCTCAAGTATCACTCCCTGTATACTCAGACTAATTGTAAGACGGCATTACACGTCAAATAGGAGACATTTCCACCCTCCAACGACGACGGTACCATATCCCCTAGCTGGTGTCGTCTCCCTAGACCAATTTCCACGTGCCGTTGAGAGCTCTTTGGGATGAGAGCGGACGATATGGAAAGGGGGGACCTGCTCGGTAGAATTGCGGCACACAGGAGAGTCAAGGGCAGATGGAAACCAAATGAGAGGGGGCTAATGGTCGGACAAGGTAGTTTTTTTCACGACGATTTGTAATTCGAGGGAGGGATACAAGAAGAAGACGGAGTATTAGACACGCCGGTGAGTTGCGGCCTAACCAAATGACAAAATGTGAAAACGCGTTAAACGCGCCCTTGTCAGAGGGAAAGATCATGTTTTCAACTTATCGTTGCTTATAAAGATAATTGATATATGCAAGGCAAGGAAAAAAATACGAACTAGTGGATAATCGGGAATATACCTCAGAGATTAATACAAATAAAGCTATTCTAAGAATGTTGTGAATCACATAAATATGAAATTATCGCAGTTCCATTTAGTCGTATATTTGAATGGTATATTCTGTCAAATATATCACTGCAATGGAATATTTGACAGATTATATTTTCAACCTCAATTTCGATCAATGAGAGCGCGGTATAACTGGATCAAAATTATGTCGATAATTTTTCCAAAATTTCCTATCAAGATTGCTAGGCGATCAACAATATTTTTTCTATCATTGTCAATTGTCAACTGTCGATGCCAATGCAGATGTTTAAAACATCAAAGTGCTAGGATATGAGTGAGAACATCAAGCGATTCGGTGATAAATATCTTGCGAACATCGCTAGAAAAGAAATTAAACAGAATATCCCGGCTAATGCAGAGAAGAGTAAAAGTCGATTTCCGCCCAATTTACTAGATTTTGTGCGAAGAAATTGAGATGAAAGCAATCAATTCAATACCCCTCGGACTTGATAATTAATCGGGTATTTTCCACTTGTTTCCTTGCGTAGCATTGATTGAGATAAATTTTGCTCAAAAATCCGTCGGGTTGCACGCTCGGGATATTTTTAAGCACACTTTAAATATAACTTTCGTAACAATCTACGTAATCTTTTCCTCACGTCGTAGGACATGTTTATCTGCTTGCTAATGTTTATCAAGGATCATACTATGCCCATAACATGCACCATAATACAATTCTGCCTATAATGCACAGGTAACAGATCTATGGTGTATTAGTATGCTTTTACAGCCTCCGTGGACTATGTCAACCTCAAATGCATGGGCTTGAGCGAGTAGTAACAACACTTGCCCTAGCTCTTCCAGGTACATCTACTCCTATTCCGGTATACCTCTCTGCCGTAAGCTGCATACTGCACATATATATAGATTGACGTGTACGTGCATCAAATTGCTTCTAGAGAAATCGATGTCTTAGCCGCCGCAACCCCTCCGGTCCTGCAGGCTGTCCCGCAGCCTGACAACGGCACACGTCGTACCAAGCACCAGAGGCCATCACCTCAAACGCTTTGGGTCATGCCTCACTGTAAAAAGTTTCTGGATCGACGATTTTCTGCTTGAGGTTTCAGTTATGCGGAAAAAAATGCGCTTACAAGAAACGAATTTCTGTTCCGCGATAATATTATAGCTTGCGATCGTAATATTCACTATATCAATATTAGACCCGTGAAGCTCCCTAATTTTGAAGATGAAGGTAAATTAATATTAAATAGAAAATAAATAAATGTTTGTCGATTGTGGTGCAATGTAAAATAGTTCTAGATCGTCAAATACAAGGCCTGTAAAATTTCAATTTACAGAATCTGTTTTAATCATCACTGTATTTTGTGCAACTTGAACATATACTGCAGATATACAGTGCTGTAACAGGAGAAGTTGCAGAATCCTAAAGTTACAGAAATTGCACGCCACTGAATTAAAATCGTGGAATGGACTGCAATGAAAATATAGCAAGCGAGAAATGTCGACGTAGACGTCATAAATGTATGGACTGCGATCGTAATTTTGTTAAAATTAACCTTGTATCTGTAGCTATTCAATTCCCCAGATTGGAAAGAATAAATGTTTCATGAAAAATAAATCTTAGTTTCTAATGATGCAATTCAAAGTATTCGGTGCTAAAAGAATATAAAACGTAAAAAATGTTGATTTACAGAATTTTTCTGTATCTCAATAATAATTTGAGCTACTTTGATACACACTGCACATATACAATGCTGCGACAGGAATTGCAAGCTACTGAGTCAACATCGCGGAATGGAATGCAGTGAAAATGTAGGAAGCGAGAAATGTCGACATGGACGTTGTAAAACATTCGTGAGAATCGTAAACGCAAAACGGTTGGAGGGACCGCTATGAAGGCGCTTTGACGCAGCTTCTCTGCGTTTATCAAACTCGAAAGCGTTCGAAAGCTCGGCAACCCTAAGTGAAGCATGGGCTAACGAAACTATTGAAATGCAAATATCAAACCGACTCTTGTCCTGCGTGGGACAGTTAGCGAAACCGCATGGACCATTCGAATCGGCGGCCATTTCCCTTACTCTCTCTCTCTCTCTCTCTCTCTCTACGCAATGTACCCGAATGATTTTCATTCGAAGCACGTTACGGAGCAAAGCACACACGACTCATTTAGTAATAAAAATTCATTCATTTGGTAATAAAAATTTGGGGAGTTAATAACAAATTCTCTAAAAAAAAGGTAGTTCTTGGAAAGCAATTAATTAGAGTATTGGAACAAATCAATTCATTAAAATGACAATAATCAAAATTCTGAAATTTCATTTTCTAGTATTTCTTAAGGGTATATTATTGCACTGAAGAAATACAAAATTTCAATAAACAATCAGCCTAATTCGTTGTAATGTAATACACATTTTTTAAAAATGATCTTGAACCTTGGTCCCGAAATTAAGATGAAATTATGTTTTTATTATATCACTCGTTGAAGGGAAAAAATGCGAGAAGTCGTTATTCATTATTTAAAAAAACGGTTAAAGAAATATTTAGTTTAGAGATTTTAATTTTTAATGCTGTCTCAAAATACTTCACCTATCTATAAATTTCTACATTCACTTCTTCAGCCATTCATAGCTGAGATCTGGAGCATGAAAGTATTTCTGATCCAGCCAAGAATTTGGATCTAGTCTGAGGATGGCGTACAGTAGTAGGTGGCAAATTCATTCAGAACATTCTATATTCGTTATCCAGAGCACTCGCTAGGATCCATGCCAAGATTTTGAGGGAACCGCCCGCGAGGAAGTTTCTGCTCTTTTTGACATTTCCAGCCAGCCGTTCAATAATTCAAAGCCTAACGAAAACACCACTCCTGAAATGTATATTAGTCAAGGTCTAATAAAATCTATTTTCAAGTGAATTAAATTGATTTTGAGTAAATTCATTAAAGAGTGACAAAAATCAATCTATAAGAGAATTAAAATACTTTTATTCAATATACTTTAATACTAGGTTGATAAAAACGCAGATATATTGTTCAAATTATAACAATTACTGTAATGATTAAATATTGGAATAGTTCTTTCGCACGCCTTATTCAGGATTTTACGTGGCGTCTCTCCGCTTTCCCCATTTCTAAATGGCAACCCCCTTAGAGTGTCGTCTGCAGTCACTCATCGTAATGCATTAATGTATCGCACACTGAGAGGAAAGCATATCATTGATTCAACGGTTTTATATGATAAAGCGAATATATGGAGGCTTGCAAAGTTTAATGGTTGGAGCCATGATAATATGGTGCGATAATCGATGCTTGCAAGGTTATTGGCAACAAACGTCGAATTCGTAAATGCAACGGAATGACAAATTTGACACTATTAGAATACTTTTTGTAACTATTATCATTTAAATGTTTGCTACTATAATTATAGTTTATAGTGAGATCATCGTCGGTCTAACTATATTTTTTTCTTGATCCCCTTTCCGAAAGTACGGACTTCCGTATTCCGCATTTCACTCCAGAAACAACGACTCTTGTGACCTGGTCACAATCACCTGGTCGAATCACGGCGCGCTCTAGCGGGCCCCGAGTTTTTTGTGTAATTTTATGTACTCAGGAGTGCTACTAAATTCACGGCAGCGCTTGCTTAATTCATCTGCACGTAACCTCAAATGTTTAATATGTTTAGATTATAAACGTCTGATATCTAAAGTGTTGATCATACCAACACTAATATAATATGTATAATTCTAATTGGCTTCTCCTCAGTTTTTCAAAAGCCTCCTCCTCATCAAAAGGGGCCGCCACCTGCCGACAAAAACCTCGGCTTCGCTTCGGAATGTGTTACACTTTAACGAGATGACCGAGAGGGTGCGCTGACGCAGGCCATGGTTAATAGACTACAAATATATAAAGAGAAATAGTATACGACCCATAGCTAGAATTCTGGATGCCCTCGCATATGTGATATACTGTGTGTTCAATTACAATGTATTTTTGAGTGCATTTGCAAAAGGGCTCGGGAAAACTGCGAAAAACTTGAGTCGATAGAGGTGGCTTTATTTTAACTGAGTTTGTACTGTATGTAAATACATTAGAAACTCAGAAAGACTGCTTCCCGTCCAGCGGTTGACGCGAAGCTAGTACGCAGCTAAGTGGTAACCCATCGAGGTTATGGCCACAAACAATGCTGCTTAACTCCGTGAGTCACCGAAGCCACAAGCCGACTGCGCGTCCACTGCTGGCGGTTCAGTATCATTAAATATCGCAACTATAAAATAAATAATAATTGCCCAACCTACAAATCAATGTCACTCAGTAGCTGCCACCATTTCTCCGAGTGAAACAAAAATGAGTTAAATTCGAAGACGATAAAACCAATGCACAAATTATTATGTGCGCAAAAATAATGTACTTTCGACACACTGGTGGTTGTGCAGTCGGTTTACGGCTTTTGCGATCCTTCGAGTTAAGCAGCGTTGTTTGCTGCAATAACTTGGATGGGTGATCGCCTAGCCATGCACCAGCTGGCGCATCAACCAGCGAACGGGGGGTCAGTTTTTCTGCGGCCTCGGTGTATATACTGAAGTAAGTTATTTCCGTGCATACACCGGGAAGTCACCCATGTAGGGTTTGCCGATAAAGCTTAAACGGCCAATACGCGGGCCAATGTTGGGGTGACGATTATTGACGTCGCAACATTAGGACAATGCTCGGCCAAGTATTGACCCGCCAATGGTTGGCTTGTCGATATTAGGCCAATGCTTGGCCAAGTATCGACCTGCTAATTATCGACTTCGCCAACATTATGCCAATGCTCGGCCAAGTATTGTTCGTCAATATCGAGCCGGACTTATCATCCAAGACTCGGGCCGATATCGGGCAATAGCATATGCCAATGTTGGCAGTTTCGGTACTGGGATTGGGCCGATCATCGGCCTAGTCCGGTCACCCTTCATGTGCAGAAGAATATACGGTCGTCTGTGACGTACGAGTTTTCCGCAATTTCCCTGCGCCCGTGACAAATGCGGTACAGTGTAGCTAAGTCGGCTGTGGACGCATTAGAAGTTTCGTTAGCTTTGCGAAATGCGGATAGGGAGAGATATGAAGGGAAACTAGGGGGGAGCTAGCTAAAAACCCTCACGTGTGTACCTCGAATGTGAAACTGAACAAAATAATAAATGTACTGTCATTAAATAATATTTATAACGCTAATGAAAGGGAAAATATATTTTTCAATTATCACAATTACCGTAATTATTTAATAGCGCAACCATAAAAACAAATAATCGTCCGATATACCAATTAACGTCACTCAACAGATGCCACGATTTCTCCGAGTAGGATAAAATTGATTGAAGAGGTATCGCAAAATCGATACGGTTAATCGAATTTGGTGCGAGATCCTTCAATTCACGTCACCGAAATGGTTAATATATATACAGAATAAAGCGAGAAAAAAGCCTTGAAGCTGCCACCTTAATTACTCGCTAATGGAGACGAAGGCGCCCACAGAGGAATAGGTAGAAAGAGAGAAGAAGAGTTCCCTTTCTGCGAGTTGAAGCGGCAGAGTGGAGAGTCCGTTCTGAGAAAATTCGCAACAGCAGCGAAGGAGCAAGCCCGCCCCAATGTGCACAAACGTGTAGAAGGAACGATCGGTGCAGGCCGTTGCCTCGCCCGACGTCGACTAAAGCCCGGGCTTTTCTTTCCGACAAACTGTTTTCCAGACAACGTACCAATCCAATTATCTGGTTAACCGCCCGCTCGCAAACTCCCACAGCTTCCCCTTCACCGACGTCATCACATACACACATATCCTCTTACTTCGACGTACGTCGCATATATACGACTTTTCCCAGACCTGGAAAAGAACTGCCTCGTTTTTCCAACTGAAACAGGAAGAAGGAATCAACGAATTCCCTCCTCTTTTTTTCTGTCCCGTTCGTCCACGGATTTTCAACGAAAAATATAGGTACTGACATCAAAGAGTACTGTAAATAAGGGATAGATTTAAAAGAATGGATTGGTAGTTTTTTAAATTAGTGTGCACAAAATAGACCGATTAAACGAAAGGCATATTTTTTTTATGAGGTTGCTCATCAAAGCTCAAGTGATATCTTTTTCAAAAAAGTTCATACCAAAGGAACAATTTGTCGAAAAAAAATTTTTTACTGCCTCTCGCAGGTTGGGATTGTGGAAAATGTAAAAAATGGGGGTTTTTTAAAAATATTGATACTGATTGATATTAATATAGAAACAAAATTACTTTGAATTTTTTTTTCCTCAAATTCCGACCTGTGAGTGACACTCATTTTGTGTACAGTTCGCTTCATTTTCGTGAGCTTCTCTTTTGAGTAGAAGAACTTGAATCTTGATGGCCTATGAACGATGAACATGATAATTTTTTCTACCTGTCTAGTGCACAGAACTTTGAGAGCAGCCTCAAAGTGTCGCAATTATTGTGAAAATGTATGTAAACACCAATATCAAGGTTTATCTAATGTTTGTCGAAAAATTACCAACTCTTTAAAATACTTTTAGAGAAGTTCATAATGATGCTTTTTGTTCCGAAAAGCATTTCTTAAAATTGTAGTAGTTTGATTTAGAGTTTTGGAGGATAACTTGCATAACAGAATATTTTCGTAACAATGAGAAAATTCATAATCATGTAGTTAAAATAAAATTGATGAACGACTTTTTAAATTCCAAATGAAAATATAATATGCAAATTTGAAAAGCGTTCGTTTGAGCGTTCCATTTTTTTTAAATACAAAATAAAATTTTTGTTACTTTTTTTATTATTTGGTTAAAGGAGATTTATAAATATGACACATACGTCCGTTATTTGTGTTAAAATCACTAAGCCCTGAGATGAATAATTCTCGTTTCTCATAATATCTGTTAACGAATACTCGAGACTCATACATAGTACATGCATATGTATGTTGACTAACTACGCTGTTTCCAGGAACTGCTGTACTCGGGGATTAAAAAAAATAAATATGTTCTCACTCGCAGGATTTTTAATTAAACAGGATTAAATAGTATGATATATTATGAATATAAAAATAAACGTTGGGGTAACGGACTGCAAAATGAGTTTATCAAAAATTTTAGTGAAATATGCGTTCTGCAGATCATTTTTGGCTTTAAAAAATCAGCAGGCAGATCTATACGAAACGACATTTACGAAATGAATTCCTTATTACTATATTGCATAGTCATAATTACCATTCGTTCAGTACTTATTTCTATAGTTATGGCATAATTTTAAAAAAATATAGTATTTATTGGTATTTTATTGCCACATTTGTTGAATAATTAAGGAAACAAAGTATATTTCACTTCTTTCATCGAAAGTTATTAAAATTCCTTGAAATTTATGGTTTAATTGAAATGGTATTGAAAATAGGAAGAAAACCATTTCTATATAAATACTATAAGTAATTATAGAGGTGCATTTGGGTTTAAAAAATTTAATTAATTAGAAAGCGTTATCTCTACGTTTCCATTTTATTTGCATAATCAAAATTTCCGGTGCCATCCGTTTCCCCGACAATTACAATACCGACGGTCAAAATACCGAACACTTAAAATATTGACAAATTCTAATCCGAAAAAAATGATTTTCTGACAGATTTAAATACGACATTTGGAATCCCGAAGATATTACAGATCTTTTAACAGTAACTCCTACTCCGCGAATTGACGTCTACCGAAAAATCTCGAAAAGAGAAAAAAAAAAAAATATCCTTGATCGCGAAGAGCGACTTGAAAGGATAAAATCACTGATTATGACTCTCGTGAACCGATGAATTATTTACGCGGAATTGCATTTAACTTAAGTCTGCGAGGTATAAAAGTAATCGATCAGTATTAATTGTGGTTGATATTACATTTTGTACGCTATTTATTCATTTGTTTTGAAATTTTTGGAGCAATGCATTATAATGATATTTTTAAAATTCTTATCGTTAATTCGTTTATCAATATTGTTTGATTTTCTGGAGCAACGTGACCTATACATTGGTTGAAAATGTCGTTGTAATTTTGTTTTAATCGTTATTTCTGGAAGTATTAATCAATTTTCTAATATAAGCAGGGAAGGGCGTCGAGAAGGCGGAGCTCCCCCGATGAAGCGCAATACGCCACTTTGTTAATTTTATTTTCGCGATATCCTTCAAAATTAATAAAATTATGGTAACACTACTTCCGGGTTCTGTCAGGATTCGGTAGTCGGCATTTTAATCATTCAGTATTTTGACTGTCGGTTAAACAATGGGGGGTTGTTTCAAATTCACCGCGAAATGGACTGTTCACTTGTGGTGCTGGTTCTTAAGGGGTTGAGTTCAGCCAAGTACTGTAAATGTAACGAAGGAGAATATTAAGCTTTATTGACATTGAAGCACTATTTTTTTTTTCTTTAGAGGGGTTATTATTATACCATCCTTTTGACAATATTTATTGAGGCTGAGAGTCTAGCCTCGGCATTAAAGCATTGTGAAACCGTTGTAACATAAAGGCTGTAATAAATCTGGATTAGTAATAATACTATCAGCCCCGCCAGCATCATGACCATGGAGGAAAGTTCAGCGTCCTCAACGTGGCTGGGTTGCCGTACCTTTTCTGTTACTATCCGTGATTACGCGTTTTTTCATATAACTACTTGATTTCTTTTTCACACTGTTACGTTCTGACTCACAGTTTGACATTACATAAATAAAAAAAAGCGATACGCAATTCTAAAACGCATATTCTTATTGCTCCAAAACAATTTTAATATTGCAAAATTTTTGTGTACTGGAATGACGATAATTATGAGCAGCATCAGCATTTTTGTTTGATTCGTTTTCCCGTCCAGTTTTGAATTAATAGAATTATACCATTCGACCTTACATGATAAACCTACACGGTTTCAAACCGATAATGTCTTAATTATTTTGTGTGTTGGGCGCTATGTGTACAAAGCAAGATATCGTTCAGCCGCGTTAACCATATGTCAAATTGACAGATTGAAGTTAATTGTGGTGATCAACAGATTTTCGTTGAACGTGTCAATCCATAAAAAAGTAAAAGGAAATGTAAAACCTGTGAATACGATCGGAACAAAAACCTCAGTCTGGAATCAATGAAATTAATTCATTGCACAAATTTTCTTGTCTGAACGGTAATTTTAATCTCATGGTGGATCCATTGACCGCTATTTAGATAGGAAGAATAAGCCCTTGGATACTACTCGACCTTCGAAATTAATCTGATATTTCTCTCAAGGTACCCTGCACACAAATTAGCTAGTCAAGTTTTCTAGAAAAACCGCTCGCATTACGGTTTCGTGATTTTTTAACCTGGAAAACTTCATCTGTTTGCCACGAACGTATTCCGAAATATGCGATAAATCCGAAACTCTTGTGGTAAAGTGAAAAAAGAATTGATAAATTATTTTCCTTGACGATATAGAATTTTACAATAAGAAATATTACACTTTTGGTTTAAATCTTATTAGATTTAAATAAATTTTTTTCAACTGTGTTTTTTAATCCATTTTTTTGTCAGACTTTCATTTTCGCGGCTGTTTTCTTCATCCTTTTGTTGGGGGTTTTCCCTGTATATGATATGTTTAAAATAACATAAAGGTTCAATTGCCTATATGATATGCATTCAAAATTCAAGACGGGTAGATATGCGGTTTGCATACATGATAAGAAACGCTGTATTGCACTATTTATAACAAGAAGTGCTACAAGAAAACGACGCGAAACCTCGCGGATCGCGCCGCTAACCGCGTTTGGTGGTTGCAGCACCGAGTTTGTTTCTAAGTCGAGAGAAATGCCGCTGGCATTAATTTATCTTAGTCCTCTTAACCAGGCAGCAGTCTTTTTTTTGCTGCGCTTCTTCTACTCCAGTGATAGACAGGAAGTGCGGCAAAACGGCTAAACTACCGAGCAAGACAAAAGCTCCGTGGGCTTCCTTACAAACGTACACAATCAGACCATCCATCAATGGCGCACCTTTTTATACGGCATCATTTTTACAGACTTGCAAGGGTGCCACATGATTTTATACTGCGCTTTATATTTTGTCAAATTAAGTCGTCTACCAGTCAGTTGATAAAACAGTTTCTAATTTATTTCTTATTCGTCGGTTTAATTTTTTGTTCAAATTCTCGTTTTCAAAATTTTTTAGATAAAATATAATACTGTATAAAATTTTTTACGCGTCGGAAGTTGTGTAAGCCATTCTCGAGCCATGTACCTAAATATATGCCTGAAATTCTTCAAAACGTTAAGTGCTGAGATCAAAATATTGAGGACTAGAATCCAAATCTTATAGATTTTCGACGATACTCAGGAATCATAGAAAGTTAAGGAACAATACATAAAACAAGCAGCTCACGCGCCTAAGGGGCACCGAGTTGTTGTGACTCTGCCCCTCAAGCCCCGCGAAAAATCGGCGTGTGGGCCATTTTTTTAGGCACTCACGGAGACGTCGCGCTGCGCGCTATCGCGCTCCGTGCAGTTTGGTTGTCGTATTGCTTCGCACTGTACAGTAGGAAAGAGCGGGGCGATATGGGCCCCTCAAGAAAAAAACGGCGATAGGGAACTGAAAATAGCGTAAATTAACTATTGGTAACCCAAAAATAATGTTCCAACTAGTTTTAGAGTGCGTCGGCGAAAAAAAAATGTGTGGCGCGAAACGGGCCATACAAAAAATTCGAATGTACAAAAATTGCCTGAATGATGCATTCTGAAATTTGGGTAGCCATCCGGGGAGGGAAAATTTGTAGGACGAAACGGGCTACCTTGAAAATTGCTAAATTCTAAATTCAAATGATCGAGCCATATCAAATAGGTGTGTGGAGTCGCGTAGCTTCTCCAATAGCGAGAGACAGCTGAACACATTTTCGAGGCTTGAACTTAGAGAACGCGGCGAGTGAAAAATAATTGAATCAGACGGCCTGAAATTCACCGGTGTGGTCAGTGTCTACGTCAACAAAATCAAAATAAGTGCAAATGCGTAAGTTATTTTTAACTTTGATTCGCGTGTTTATTACTCGTTGACAACGACAAAATAAGTGACTAATTAGCGTCTGATGAAGTTTACCAGGGTGCAAGATGGTGCGAAACCTACATAGAACATCTGAACGGCAGACATGGGGAGGGGGCCCGTTTCACCTCGTCACAAGGTCGCATGCAAGGGGGCCGTTTTCCCACAGTCAGTAGATCATTTAAAACGTGAATACCGAAAAACGCTACACAAACCTTTGATCCATCCGACAAAATGTCACTTACCTCGCACTCGTCGGCCGTACTATTTTGTTATTCTGCAAGGATTTTTGGAATACATTATTGATGGATGTTTCATAAAAATAAACATTCGAGTGCCTTGCCGTATATATTCCACATCTTTCGTTACCTACAAGATGCAGATGCTGCAATATGAAATATGTACACCCCTTAGAGATATAGAAATACTACCAAAGTAGAGTACTACATATTTTCCGTAAAAGTTCTCCTTTTCTTTTCTTCCTTATCACTTACGAAGTATGTAAAAAAATAAACTATTGCAATCCAAGAAAAATCGAATCTTAGGTCTTGAGGGAAATACATGTATTAAATGTCCTACTTAAGAAAAAAACACCTTTGCAACATTTTCGCTCCGAAAAAATCTATGGACCGCAATGGAATTGCGTCGCATCGATCCGTAATTTTCGAAAAAAAAACGAAGTCCTAGAAAAAGCAGGTGACACTTGTATACTATTTGATTATACCTTCATCCAAGAAAGATGGTATGGCAGAGTGGCTAAGATAACAGCCTAATACGGTGAGCGGCCTGGGTTTGAGTCCCGCGATCGACATTTTTTATTTTATTTTTATTTTTATCCCCCCCCCCCCCCCCCCCAATTTTATCGCTACAATCTGATCAGATCACGCCGGTTTCCGGATCTAACCAACCAAACATGACTGATCAATTAAATCAAGCTAAAAAAAAAATTTTCAAAAGGATCTTGAATCCTGTAAAGAATCTTGAAAAGAATCTTCCTCCGGATCCTATACGGGATTCTTTCCAAGAATCTTTGAAAGAATCTTAAAAGATTCTTTTAAGATTCTTTCCAAGATTCTTGAAAAGATTCCCGAAAAGATTATTTTTTTTCCACGCGGGGAACTATGCACAACAAACAAGATATTCTGCATATAGCAAACATTTTTTTTCCAGTCACTCACATAAGATTTCCAAAACCAGCCATCATGAAAAGTGTCTACTTTGTACGGCATAAATTATCCTCTAATTTAGTAGCCCTGTAATATAATCCATGTTTCACTCAGGAGAATTTTGTTTGACAATTAATGATTACATAGATTTCATCTGAGTACTAAAAAAGATACCAACAGAATCTTCGCTTCACTGGATCAAATTTGTTCACTGCTCATTTTCTGGTATTTCTATACCAGCTATGTGTATGCACCAGATTGAAGCATGAAAAGTTATATATCAACTAGCAGTCTAAAAAAAACTAGTATCAGTGAACTCGCGCAATTTCAAATATGAAGTATGAATATTTACACTAAATATTAGATTTGAAAATTGTATAAATTGTATAAACAAAACGGATATGAGGTTATTCACACTGATGAAATTGAGATTATCAGCATTCATATACGCATCATATCATATCACTCTTCATTAGTCGCATAGCATTGTAGATGAATTCCAAAGCTTGCAGAGGCCCCATGTACACCATAAGATTCAAACCTTCCGATCGACAAATAACTGAAATGTAAATTCGACTTGTCAAACTATCGCAGTGGTGCCGACAACGCCACCTAAACGAAAGAAAAATCGGAAGAGAAGGCGCGAACATACTTATGGGCTCCATCTGGCGAGGGCGGGTCGTAGCTTGAAATCGAATTTGAAGTCGTGATCGTAATAAATTACAGCGAGAGACGTGAGTGGCAAGAAATGTACGAGGTTCCTCCAATTTTGTTGGTACAGTTCGTCACTATACTGGAGTCAATTTCGGATAAAAACATTACGCCCTTAACAAGTGTAATGAGAAAGTCGAGTGTTGCGAATACGTCATTAGCAAATTTTTTTCTAAACGCATACCTCCAATGGAATACAGATTCTTTTGTAAACCCACTTTTTACAATTTTATAAAATTCTGGAAGTCGGTTGACAGTTTCATTTATTACTTGTAATTACTCTATTTTTCAATTCCGACATTTCGTTGTCGTGGATGATGTTAATCCATGTATCTTCGAAATTTATTCCAGAGTATTTCACTGTTCCAGATTTGACAAAAGTTTGTGGTTTTTTTCAATTATTGAATAAGTTTATATCAAGTTTTCTGTTATTACCACAACTGCCCACAATTAAATGTCGTAATAATAGTTGCAATATTTGAAATAAATCACAGCAGAATTTTAACGTATAGTAGAGCCCAAGGCTACTATGATTTTATTGAACGTACTATATTTATTCCGCAGTGTGGTATCAGTGACATAACCAGCAATGTCTGCGTTTCCGTATCTGACTACCTCTATTTTATTTCTTCTTTTCCTTTTTTTCCTGTCTGGCCTTGTCATATTTTTGTGCACACACACGGTATACACAGAATATTGTATGGTTCAATTGTATTCAGGTTCGTCCGTAACAGCCGCGACTGTTTTACCGGGAAAACGCAATACGCCTCTGCTCCTTTCTGTTCCTCACTCTCGCTGCCACGTGTATTATACTGGCCACGAGCAGTGATACTGACGATATTAATATAGGCGCTGTTGGTTTTGCCGCAGGATTTCCTAGCTTGTACTGTAGGTGCCCGGTCCGCTTCACCAAAAATAGTAGTTGACGCTCATCGCATACGCGAGTACGCGTCTCCCCTCCGAACTGCACGCAGAATTTCCGCGTTCACGCTCGTCGGCTTGCAGGAGTTTGCTCATGCTCGACAACACAACATTGTAGGGTTGTAGAGTTGGCCGCGAGGCTCCGCAGTCGAGAATACCCACGATTAATTTCCATTTCGCGATTCCCATGAATTCATGATGCTGCGGCAACATCGGACACGCGGTGGTTTTGTAGAGAGAACAGGAGGCTCTACTTTATGCAGCTACGCTCGACAATGCTATGGTAAATCGTATAGACGACTACTACTCTTCCACGTCGCGACGTTGTATGCGCGGAATCTTCGCTCCGTACTACTGCGTACTTGTTCTTTTTAGCTGCACGAGGAAGAAGAATAGGCGGTATGTCTCATGAAAATCCATGCCGCATTATCTAGCGATTCTTAACAGAGGGTCTGCGTGTCGTATGGTTGGAAAGCGTATGATTCATATTTCCGCAACACTAACAGGTCTGATGCACTTAGAACTGGTTAGGAGTTGTTCAAACTTGTCCGATATTTATGATTTTTGTTTCGACTGGTAACCAAAAGTAGTGATTCCGTGCCAAATATCTTATCTACATTTCCTATGGATCGCAGATGTCTGGAACACGACACTTTTAGGTTTGTTGCAATTTAAGCCGGTTTGAAGTTGTTCAAATCGGTATGATTTACGGGTCGTGGATGATTTATGATTATGATTACACAACAATACCAGATTTGATGCAATCACGACCGGTTTAAATCTATTCGAATCGGTCCAAATAACAATGATTCATGTTTCGGTGTGTCTCCATTCGGACTAAGTATGATTACAATGTAACCAAGTGAGTTAAATCGATTATTCTGAACTGAATAGTCCTATAGAGAAATTATGCAAGGCTTAAACGCAGTACACATGGGTGATTCTAGGAAAACGTTGGACTTACTCTTCCAGTTATCTGTGTGTCTCCTGCGTGGTGCAATGGAGATCATTTCTTCATACACCTAGGTAAGCACCTCCTTTCACGTGACTTCTTTTTATTCCTTATGCGGTGGCGAAAGTATTTTTATATTACTCCAAGCTTGAATTTCATGTGGGGATGCCAGGCAGCAGTAGAGAGAATAAGTTCTTGGATTTTTTATTTTCTGTTTTCTTCTATCTCAGTGAATATTCTGGTTTACGAGGTGTGACGTGAACTTCGAGGAATATATTAATTCACATTCCTTTTCATTTTCCGTTTCCCCTAAGGAATTTGTAACTTGACGGTAAACGTGAGAACGGAAGGAGAGAAAGAAATGACGATAAAAACCGTGTGAGACGGAAGAAGATGGCCGAGATGAGAAAGACTGGAAAATCGGCGAGTGACGTTACGGTTCTCTCTGTTTCGCTCGAGAGCCGTTCTTTCTTCTTTTCTCGACATTCCAGAAAAAAATGTACCCAACGACGGACTGCTTCTGCTGTTCCTGACGACTACACAACACTCCATCGTCATTTTTGTTTCTCCATCCCTTACACGTTCTCCAGACATCCATAGGACAATGCGCTGTATATAATGTCTATGTACATGCAGTATCCCCTTCCGGCGAACTAGAAAAGGATGAAGCTCTTCCTTCGCGTATTTTCCGCAGTTTTTTTCTGTACCAAGTTCTCTGTCTCGCCTGTGCACGTTTACACATAAGAGAAATCAGAACAAGTCGTATCAAATGCCCGTAAAAATGAAAAAGAATAGTAATTAAGCAATGAGTGATAATTACCGACGTACAGACCAGTCACATTTATTGACATACAAAAATATCAATAATAATTCACCATTACATTGAAATTTAACGGAAGGATAAATTTAATGCGAAACAGTCAAAAGCCGATGGAAGCAATTTTTTTCAATTATTAATGTTTAATTTTCGTAAGCGATATATATATTACTATTATTATTATCTTAAAAAGTGAACGGACTTCTTCTGGTTACGAGGAACAACATTTCCAAATGGATAGATATCCTCATATCAACGGCAGTGCAGCAACGTTCCTATCGCCGTTGCTGTCATGCATAAGGATAATATGAGGTACTTCCGCATATCCTCGTTTTTATACCCTCCTGACTACGTGCTTTCGGTGTCATCGTCCATACGCTGAACCTCGTCAATGTCATAGGAATTGCGTCAGCGATACATCACGTATGTGTTTCATGCTCTATCTCTCCAAGATGCACTTACCGTCCTTTTCATTCTTATATAGGAAATCTTGATATTTTTCCAATAACTAACCACATATCGTTTTTATGTCTCACTAACAACTTTTTTCAAGCTCTTTCATTCACTGACACAATAATTTATTTTGAAATCATGAAAAAAAAACAAGAAAAAAGCATTCCTTACTTTATTTATTAAATTCGTATGGCTGGTATACACCGAGAGAAAAAGTTTCCTTGATTCAAAGAAATAGGTGGATTGATTTTTTCCTTTGATCTCAAAGAAATATTTACTTGGCTCCAATGAAATATTCTCTTTGAATTCCAAAGAAAACATTTCATTGCCTTTAAAGAAACATTTGCTTGAGGAGCGTAATCGAAGAGACGTTTCCATTGATTCAAGAAAACGGTGTGTTTGATTTAAAGAAATGATTTCCTTGACGGCAGCAGGTCCGCCACTGATTGAAGCGAGTGCGTCTGTCGCGCCGCCTCAGTCGTCGGTACCAGTTGGATCGGTGTGTTTCAATGTTTCTCGAGGGAGCCGGTCTCAGCGAGTATGCGGAAATATTTGAAGTGAAAAATTATTTAACAAAATCTCACAGAACCGTTTTCAGGCATGGAGACTGATTTTTTAACCTAACGTCTGCCATTTCTCGACACGCGATTTTATAGGTTAGGTTCTTTGAAAACAAAGAAACAGAGTTCCTTGTTTCAAGGAGAAAATTCCTTAATTCAATGTCACTACATTTCATTGAATTTCTCATCATTCAAAGAAAAGATAATATTGGATAAAGTATATTTTTTTCTCGATTTCAAAGAAATGTTTCTTAGGTTCGGATTTCGAAGAGATTTCTCTGAATCAAGGGAACTTTTTCTTTCGGTGTAAATGAACGTTCGCAAAAATGTACTATCAATAATACTACACTGTTCGTAAAATAGAGAAAATCAAGTGAGTTGACAAGTCATAAAGTGGCGACTCTACTTCACAAATATTGAAAAGCAATATTTCAATTGACGCTGTCCATAATTTTAGTGAATTTATGTTCTTCGTCCGTTCTTATTGCCGGAAATTTCGAAGACTCATACGGGCCGGTTGAATAATTTGAACAAGGACGAATGTCCTGCAAAGACATTTGCCTTAGTTACTTTCGTAGTTCTGACATGTCCCAGTCTGCAGCGACTACCGGCATAGTTAAGTACTTTGGGGATACTTCAGCGATGAACTAATGTCCTCCGATTTGCCACGTCGACAGCACACTTTGGTGGTACATATAAGTACCATGTATTATACCGATATATATATGTACATATATATATATAGCCAAGTACCTTCAGTGATCCTTGAGGGTGTCTAAAGAGATATCGTCAACCTCAGCTCTACACGTGGAGATGATTGTCTCATGCAATTAATCGACCCGATCACTCTTATGTGTCACCTGTTATTACATTCTCTTAATCTTCTTATTTGCTTTGTTCACATTCACTTATGACCTAAGAAGTATTGTTTTAATCATGTGAGATGGATTATCTCAGAAATAATTATATTCTAAGAAAAGAATCTGTCATTGCTAGGATGGGCACCAGGTTTTAAAAAACCATAACTATATTTATTCAATTATTATAATTATCTACCGTAAATATAGAATAGTCAAAACATTGTATATAACCTCGAAAATAAGCAACGCTAGGGAGTTGCAAAGTCGAGCACATCGTTCCTTTATTATTTTCCATCAGTCTCCAAAACGCCCTCGACCGAAGACCATTTCAGCGAAGAAGTTCATTGGGCTCCCATAAAGAAGATAATAAGACAATACACAGTATTATCAAAACATAAATGACTAATGTGTACAACAAAGTGGTTTCTTGACTCTGTAATATAGCGTTACAATGGGTCAACAATGTTTCATGCTTGAGAGAAAAAGTGAGAAACTAATAAAAAGTGCAGTGAAGAGAATTGCATTGGTATACCGATCTAGAGCTCTTGGCAAATATTATGAGAATGTCAGGACGAGAGCAAGCTGTGAGTGAAGACGGCGTTAAGAAAATAAAGCAACGAACAGGTTTTCCCTCGGCTCTTTCTCTCCCTTCTCTTCTCCTTTTTCTTTCTACTTGCTTGCTTTGCTGGATAGGTGGCCAAGCGATTCCTCGGATGGAATTGCACGAACGCGTCTCGCTAGGTATCAAGACTGTTCGAAGTGCCGAGGGTCGAGAGCACATTGAACGGACGCGGGTGAGGGAAGAAATAGGAGGTGGGAAGGCGAAGAGACGAGGGTTGCTCCGGTGAACCACCTTAAACAACCCCTCGCTCGCAAAAAGTCGATGCAAACGGCATTCAGGTTCCTACGGCAATAAAGCGACTGAAAGCCTCGAGCGTAGCTCCGTTTACTTCTCCCCAGGTTTTCCAACTCCACACATGGGATTTTCTATCGGTACCAATGCAATGTCGTCATCGCTCTGCACTTACAGCTGCTTGTTTCTGAGTAACGAACCTAATAGATTTCCATTAAAGAGCATGAACATTTCCAGCAACATTGTGCAAGTGTTTGGGAGATGTACGCTGCGTATCCCCCATGGAAAAAAAGTACACTCAAGATATATTGAAAACTATATGTCAAATATATGACATATATCTTGTTCGAAAAATACCATAAATGAGATATATTTCGCGATATATAAGAAAAATATGCGAGTGAAAAATATATCTGGGACACATATCCAATAAATGAAAAATATATTTTCGTTATATTATCGTCCAAAAAGTTCTATATGTCAGATATATTCTTGTGCATATTTTTTTTCCATGAGGGATATTTTCAACCTACCGTGAAATTCAATAGACATATTAATGAAATAACCGCAAAAAATCGATTTTTAGTACCTTTTTTTTTGCGTGACAAACCCGTTGGTTTTCCACTGGAAAATATCGACATCTCCATAAAAATTTCGCAACTATTTAAAGGACGTACGCTGAATATGGTTTTAAGCTATCGTAAAATTTAATAGAGACATTAATCAGCTACGTAGAGGTGAATATATTAATATATAGTTATGACTTGACAGTGACAGAAGTACATTTTCAGGAGTTAAGATCAGAAGATATAAGACCAAGAGGAAAATTCATTTACCCTCTTTTGTGGATCAGATCGAAGAGAATGTGATTTTATTTGTTTTCGCGGTGTGAAAAACCGTATAGGATGAAATTTTTGAAGTTTGTTCCATTTTGTGATCTTAAGCTTAAACCTAAGATCGGTTGAGATTCGACTTATGATTAAAAATTCAACCTTCACAACGAATTACAAATTTCTCTCGTTTTCATACACATTTGTAACTACATTTTTCTGATAATACAGACACAGAAAATTTCAACCATGGCTCCGTTCACTTCTCACTAGATTTCCAATCTTCGTACATGGGATTTCTCGTCGATGCTAGTAGAGTGCCGTCATTGCTCTGTAGTAACAAATGCTTATTTCGCCGCAACTAAGGCAATAGCTTTCCACTGGAAAACTATTTTATCAACGTCTCCACGAACATTGTGCATGCGTTTCTGGAACGTACGCTATGCATATTTCAATGCCATAATGAAATTCAATAGACACATTGATGAACTACGCGAAGGCGGAAATGGACTGACAGCGACGAAATTACATTTTCATAGGTGCACTGGTGAAACAAAAAAGAGGTTATTTTACCTTGTTATGTAAACTGAAACAAAAAGAATCCAATGTTTTTACACGGCTTAAAATACCAATAAGGGCCGAATTTTTTGCCGCTTGTTTGATTTTGCGATTTTAAGTTTACGCCTGAGATCGGAAAAACGACGTGATATTTTATCTTGTGATTCGACTGACGATTAAAAATTCGTCCCTTATAACGATTTACAAATTTGCCTCAATTTTAATACATTTTTAAGAGGCACCGCAGTGCGCGTTTATAAATAATAAGTGATGGCGGTCCGTCTCGTTGATATAAATTCGATGATATTGAAATCGTGCTCCCCGTTTATCTCATTGTTAAGTAAAAGCATTAGCTTCGTTCGTTGTATCAATTCCGTGCTGTGATGAAATATTAGTGTACTCAAATTGAAGGTAAGATAGAGTCAACGACCAGCCAACTATCTCTCGGGTTTCTCTAATTTCTTTTATCCAAGTATCTCCTTCAACGTCGTTCGCTCTATTTCGCTTAAATCTTTCATTAATGCTTGAATCAAGTCGTAATTGCGTGGGACAGAATTTCTTTTTCCTCAATTTCATTGCATCCTCGGGTGGCGAGTAGTCAGCGAAGAAAGAGAGAGAAAGGTAAAAAAGAACGGAAGGGTGAAGAGAGACGCGCAGTGAAGCCTACTGGAAAACGGTAGGTATCAAGACGGGGACCCGAGAGTGGATCGATTAACAACTACGGATAAATCCTTTATACCGACTCATTGACTTTTCGTGCTAGAAAAAAGTGGAGGAAAGCTGAGGAAGTGTAGAATTGGGGGGAACGGGTGAAAGGTGAAGTGGAAGTGGAAGAAGGAAGGCGTTTACTATCGCTGAGATGGAATAGAGAAGGAAAATAAAAAAAATCCGTATCCGGGATGGATTTAAAGCGTGATTGCTGCATCGATCGGTGCTGTGAAAAAGAAAAGAGAAAGAGGGAAAAGTCGGCGGCAAGCAGACGCCAGGCTTGGCCTAGGTGAAATCGCTGAATTCGTTAAAATCAAAGAAGAGTGAAAACGTAATGGACTCGAGGGGATATAGCGGACACGAAAAGAACCAAACGCATGGTCTCCTCTGAACTAGTAGAAACGAGTGGGAAATAGCGGAGCTCAACGGGAGCTCGCGGAGTTGCGCACGATCTATCAAAGTTACCGACACTCTCTACCCCTTTGAGACGCATGAAAAATGTTCATTACTACAAACTCCCCACGGCAATGCACCAGACAAATTTTCAGCAGCCGGGCCACGCCTTCTCTGGATCGCATCCCCAACCTTTGTGTGCATCTCTTCCGTATATTCCCCAATGCATCCATCCACTACTCTTGAGAAATTTACAAACGTGTCCTCGTATTGATCAAAGCAGACCTAGATTCTAAACCTATTTTAACGATTTCATCAAGATCAGACATTTTATACTGATGATGTCAGTCTGGTTATCTCTACTCGTTCTCGTTTGAAGGCCTCAACGTTGATTAGTTTCATGAAAAGTGAACGGCAATGATTCTGATCTTTTTCTTAGGATATTTGACACACGATCTTGATCATGACTTGATCCAGAGAACTGAATAATCTTATATATGGACCTGACTTTTTAAAGATTTTTCATACATCAAAGCAAATAGTTGAAGCTTTGAACTTGTGATGTCAGCTTCGATAATCACAACTCCACCGGTTTTTGTTTGAAGTCGTCAACTTGGATTGGATTTCTGCAAATGCAACTGCGATGATTCTCCGCTTTTTGTGGATATGACAATTGAAAAGCTTGTGAAGATTTTAAAAAATATAAGAGTCACGATACCATCAATGTGATCTAGATTAATGCAAGACTACTCTTCCACTTTTGAAGTTAGTTTAAATTTATGTAAATTGAGTTTGGATTTATGGGAACTGCTTTCCCAGGAATTAAAAAAAAATCAAATCAAGATCATCTAATCACCGAACCGGAAAAATAGGACCGACTTTTTTATCATCTTAGGGAGTTCGGCGAACGCTTTCTTTCAATATTCCAACCAGAAAATCAGTAAAAAAATAGAATATGAATGTCTTCAACTGTCTTAGAAAGGTTTACAACCGCTCTTGATCGAGATGACTTGACCGCGTCAATTCAATTCTAGCTTGTGGAGGACTTACTCTCACTGGTCCACAATTATATTCCAATGGTAATCCAAACATATATATTCGGGGGCACCGCTTATGTCACGGATGGTTGTATTTAGCAAAACGGACGCCTATAGAATTATTGTATGTAGGTAGAGGTAGAGCGATCGCTCTTGGACGATAGCGACGTGGGTGACGACGTACCTATGTTCCGGCCCAGTTAAGCTCTTCCACCCGGGATCTATTATCGTCCCAAATTACCCGAAGCGCTTCCGGGCCCGCCGCTTGCCAAGCTGAGATCCAATCCGCGACTTCCGACGTTCTACGGGACCATCGTAGCAGCATCAGCGGAGTTGCTGCTCGCTCAGCATCGCCGAGCAGTACATAGATGGAGAGAGGTACATACCTCACTCTAGACGTCATATTTAGTGGAGGAACTGCTAGGGACCCTTTGAATAATCATGTCGAATCCCAGACGCCAACTTGGTCGATCCTAAATCTTAATTTTACCTACTTCCTTCAGCCGACCGCACACCATTAAGTATTCTGACTTCCGGTAAATTACTGATGTGCAACCCTTGCATACATCATTATATATGGAAGACTATTTGAATAACATCGCCATCAGAGTTTCAAGCGTTACCGACTGATGACTGTACGCTTCGACCGTCATGTCGCAATATTAATATCGCTTTATTGCGGTTGGTATTAATATACCAAAGTGATACAGTTCGGTATATTTTGCATATCTGTACTGAGAGAAATTGTAGTTTAACTGGTAACTGTTGAGGGACGACTGAAATTGTATCCCCTGGCACAACCAGAATTTATAGAGCGAAGAGGAGAAATCTCTTCAATACTCAACCATAGGTGAAATGGTAAAAATAATGTTTGACATCTTGTGGTTGAAACAATATTCAACGCAAGCCAACAATTCGCGAGTCATTTGGCTACGACTCTCATTCTGAAGAGTAAGTACGGTAAAAAGGCAAACTCTACGTAAAATTAATGGCAAGTCATTATCCTGCATAGCGTGTATGTACTATAACGCGTGATGCCGTTATCCGATAATGCACTCCGCATATATAGTACACTCTACCTCTTGAACTAACCTCCCTTCATCGTCAGTTGCTGCCTATCCAACCCTCTCGCTCTCTCCTACGTATCCTCAGACTTTAATCTACTTCTGAGTGAACTTTAATGTCTGGTATATCCCAGTGGCACATGGGGATGTTGTATTATAATGCATTAGGGGTAACGTACCGTACTCGCCTCGTACCTTAACATACTTTCTGCAAAACGTGCCCCCAGGCCCCGGGGCAGCAATCTTTTGTCGTTTGTATCGTCCTGATCAACTCATCCTGCAATTAGGTTACTTTTGTAGCCATTCAGTGCCATCGAGGTCGATGTCATTATTTTTACATTTTTATAAATAAATTCCTTACACCCCGTTTCCCATCTTCCATCCAAAATAAAAATAAGGCGAATGTTCATATTCCTTATCTGTAGAAAATTACTTAGCACACAAAAACGTTTTTGCCAATTCTTGGAACTAATAAATCATGACGATTCATTGTTTATAAGAACGATTTTATTTCAGTAATTATGATCCTCTGAAGAATACAGAAGATATATCTTTTCGATTTAGCTTTTAGTCTGAACGTAAAGGAGATAGATAGCTGACAGCGAGGTTTGCTGCTAAAAGGATGTTCCGTAATACGCTTCAAATGTGACGTTTAAGATTCAAAATTACAGTGAATCATATTTTTTTGACAAGCTAATTGCAGTGTGCTATTTGAGAAAACCATATGTGGAGTGGGGTCGAGTAAATGTTGATCCACAAAATACTAGATAGGTATATAAATTTATAGAACATGATGTACTATATCCGTGTAACTGATGTACTGTATGTAAACCTGAATTCTATAAAGACACTCTCCCACCCTCCCTGACCAAAACATTCTTATTTTTTTCTCATCCCTGTGCTCTACTATCCCAAGCGTTCTTCTCCACCGAATTCTTGAAGATTTCTCCTACTTTACGCTCCCGGTAACACAGCGCGAGATCAAGTTACCGAAGCGCCGTCCGTCACGAGACGATTCGCAGGATTTCCTGTAGAAATAAATCCTCTCGGGCCTGTGGGAACGTCAGACTCCCTTTACCCTGCGGTGGCCCAGGCCCACGGTCCCTCCTCCTCTCCTTCTCCCTTTCTAGCTCGTTCTTCTTTCGCGTGTGTTTTTCCTCCTTGTTTCCATCAGCCTTTCAAACTCTTCCTTGTTCCTCGTCACCCCTCTTCTTTCACTCACCCTTCCAAACTCTTTTTTGTTTCCCGAGTCTTCCTCGTCCCTCTCTCCCTGACGCTTACAAATTCTTTCTCGAGTCTTCCTCCTCGCTCTTTCCTTCATCCTTTTTGAACTTACTTCTCCCTCGATTCCTACTCTATCTTTTTTCCTTTACACTTTCTAACACTTCCTTCTTTCTCCTGTATTTTTTCACCCGCTTTCCCCCCTTCCTTCTCTAGTCCTATTCAAACTCATTCTTCATTTGCGTGTCTTCCACCCCTCTCCCCTTCCCCTACCTTTTCGCAAGTTTGCCTCCGCTCCCTTCCCCTTATTCCGTTCGAAAATTTTTTGGATCGACGAAGTTTTGTAACACTCACTTTTCAAAATCTTTCTCTCTTATTGAATCCTCCTCAACCCTTTTTCCTTTACACTTGTGAACTATTTCTCCTTTCCCCCGTGTTTGTGCTTCCGCTTTTCTTCCTGCCTTCCCTTCTCTCTTTCTAGGTCTCCCTTCTTTCACCTTTCTCAATCATCTTTTTTTCCGTAACCCAGTTGAAACCCTTCTTGTTTCTAGTGGTCTCCCTCCTCCATCTTTTACTCACTTCTACAAATTATTTAATTCTGCTCAAGTGTTCCTCTTTACTTGTTCCCTGTGCTTTCGAACGCTTTCTTTTTTGACGGGACTTCGTCATTTCTCTTTCGTTTACTCATTTTCAGGCTTTTCCTCTTTCGCGTGTCTTTCTTCTCTTTTTCATCGCCTCCATTTTCACTCGTCCTTAACACTAGATCTTTGCTTCGTTCTCTGCCTTTTTTTTCTTTCCTTCTTCTTTGCCTAGCCAAATCGGTAAAGGCTATATCAAAAACACATTGTTCACTGACCCCTTTGGGTTCTTACCGATTCAACCGATGTCCGTACCGCGGATAAAGCTTCTAACCTCTCGCTGGAGCTCACTTTGCACATCTTATTTCTCGACGTGATCCGCCATCCTGTTTTTCACCTTCGATAACTCAACATCATATGAAAATTCTTTTTCCTATGAAAAAAGATGCAAAGCAGAACCTTGCACATCGCTTCCTCATTATATTTCGCTTTTTACAAAGCAACCTCTAAGAGGAAGTATGGTGATTTATTTCGGCTTCCTTTTAGAGGTTGCTTTGTAAAAGGTGAAATATAATGAGGAAGCGATGTGCAAGGTTCTGCTTTGCATCCATTGTTTACCTATATCTCCAATTTATTCTCCATGTTTCTTACTCTTCGATCTCTTGCCGGCATTTGACGTATCGCAAAATAAAATTCTCCGCTTCGCTTTTTGTTTTCTACCTGGTGTCTCTTTATTTTTATCTGAACAATATTTTTTACAACCGCACCGACGACGATAATTATGAGCACGATAAGGCCGGCGATCTCGAGGACGCATGTCGACGATCATGACTACTACAAGAACGACGACGACCACGACGACGACAACAAAATGACGACTGTGGTAACGACGACGACGAGTATGACGACGGCGACAACAACAACGGCTGATCTGCCTTTTTCAGAATATCTGTTTTTCTCCATGTCTCCACGATTATTCTTTTTATATTCTTGTTCCTTGATTATTTTTCTCTTCAGTTATCCATATTGTGTGCAGCTATGAAACACCGTTGAAACACCCTCACGTCGCATTTTGATAAAATACAAATTTTTATCTTACTCTCTGTTAACATTTATTAAAAAAATTTTAATGCCGTAAATTCCGAACGACTTCGAAAAAATGTTCGAAAAATTCCAAATTCTATAAAATCAGAAACGCTTCATCGATTTTGCTGAAATTCAATGTTAAATATTAATAAACGTGTCTTTATTTATAATGAAGTATTTAGCTAAATTGACGAACTTTTACGAAAGTTAGCGCGATCACGACACTTTTTTGAAAAATTAAAAATTCCATCAAATCTGTATACATCGATACACTCAATTAAAAATCACGTCAATTACAGAAGAGCCAATACTCTATTTGCGTGCTAAATTTTAGCTCGATCCATCGTGCCATTCGTGAGTTATGTACAATTGAATTTTCAGTGGCGACAACAAACACGCGCGATAACGAAGCTCTATCTTATACCTCTACAAGGAAGCAAAAGTTTTAAAAAATCAACAATAATAATAAGAAGCAGAGTATTTATAGAGTGTACTTGCAACGAAGAAAAAATTTCAGCAGATTGCTGTACCTGATATTTCTATGGAAGTTGGTTTTATTTGAACCCAAGATAAGACAGAAGATAATAAAGGTAGTTAATTATGCCATCCACAGTAACATATGGAAGATATAAATCTGATTATATCATATCCTTGATAGAATGAAGTATTTAATAAAATATTGAATATTATGGAAGATAAAGTGGATTGGTTACTCACGCGTTGGGCGTTTTTGCTAGCAGAGATTCGCGTCACGCTTTAGAGCAATGTCACTCTGCACTTGCGACAGTTACCAAACCATGCGAAGCTGGCGGTTAAAATTACCATGCGGGCTGCAGCATCGTCCGACGAGAGATGGAAGAGAGGGAGAGAAAGCTACCTCATATACGTACACCACGAACACCTCTCCCTCCTTCTCCCCCCTTCGTTTCACCCCGACTTCTCGGTTTAATTTCCGGTAGCGAAGCCGCCTCGCGGTGTCTCTCGCCGGGCGTATGAGTATATATACTCATACGTACTATGTTTTATGTAGGGTAGATAACGTTATCCGGAGAATGCAGAGGAGAGGGTTGTTGGCGGAAGGGAGAGAATGCAAGGGACAGAGGGATACCGAAAGCTCTTGCAATTTTATCGCTTGTGACGATCGCTGTACGAGCATGAAGGTATATCCGTGAATGCACCATCCTTTAACTGCACACGTAGAACACACCGATATTTCTACCATACGCATACTCTATATTTTAGTGACACTATAGATCCCATTGATTGAAAGTGAAATAAAAAAAAGTCCAACACATTTGTATTTAAAAATAAAAATAAAACGCCAAGGTAAAGTTTCGTCTAGATCAAAATTCCGAATTTTAGTAAATCGAAATAGTCAGGATGTGCAAAGCCGAGAAAAAAACTCTAAGCAAAATGGAAAAAAAATATAATCGGTAATTGGCCGCTGCTCATACAATTGACATAATTTACGTCACTAACTCTCATCAATTAAAAGTAAAGTCGACAACGCGCTATTTTTTCTCAAGGAATTCCCGCGCCATATTTTAGTTATTACTAAAATTTTGTCAGTTTCAATTTATCCGCGTGAATAACGTCGTATTTGACGTGAATTAAACATTCTCATAATCAGAAAAATGATTTTTTTTTCATCAAAAATACAATGAGAGAAAAGTAAAACATTTGTCATATTACTACTTTTAATCATAAGTAAAATGAACTCATAACCATATAACCTGCATATAAACTTTTAAAATCACTATTCATCTACACACAACTCCTATTACTGTAAAAACACTTCTTCTGATCCTATTATCTTCATGGTTGTATTATAATTACAAATAAAGATATATTGTGTAGTGGATATCGTTATATCCACAACATGGAAAAGCTCAATACGGCAATACGTCCATAGTTATGAGGAAAGTCAATCGCCAGACACGGGATGCATAAAACATAATGCATAATGGAGCCAAACGAACGCATAAGCGGCCAATCACGGAGCCAAACCCCCCCCCCCCCCCCCCCCCGGCCCCTCGCCCCGTCTCACACCAAGCTCTCGAAGCTCCGTATCCTCCACCTCGTCCAGGACGCTTTTGCAATCAACCATTGCTGACGATTGCCTGATTCACCTACGCGTATTGTGTCCAAATCCACGCCACCTATGGTTGTAGATATGCAACTACGTTTACAGCGATTCCCTGCGCGTCTGCTATTGTAATATGACCGATCAATCACACGATTTTCCCTGATTCTATCCCCGTTTTGGTATGGCAGGGATTCAGAACGACTGGCGGTCTATTCATTTGGGAAAATTAAGGGAGGTTATGCAGACAAGTGAGGAAGCTATGTATCGGCCTTTGCACGATAGGGATAAACAAATTTGTGCATACACGGACATAATACACGTTCAATCCACTAGACTGCTGCAGACACTATTCTGCTGCTGGCTTATCCTAATACATTTTGTAATTCGGCTAGCAGTAATATTCACCGACAGGACGTTATATGGCGACCCTGTAATCATTATTATTACACCTATAGATGTGCAGCTGATTATCGTGTGTTTGAGGCTCCGCAGCATAAATGTAGAGTTTACGCAATGAAAAATCGGAAAATCGTGCTTGTGATGTGACTCAGGATGCAATAGGTTGTAAAATAGCCTCCTCATTCTGTGAACCCAAATGCACTAGATTCCAAACAAAATTCGCGGAGTTTCTAATAACAAGCATAAGAGGAAGCATCTTTTTATGATTCATCTCTAATTAAATCATTATAATACATTTTTACAAACTGGATTGACCTATCAGAAATTATCATCATTTTTATGAAGATATTGATTTTTAATAATATTAATTACAATTACCGCTGTCGTAATTATCTAATAAGCCGATTTTATATACGCGTAATGTTACTGATATTACTGATAACATCAACAACAACAAAAATAGGAACTGAACGAAAATAATTTGATAAATACTTAAGATCTTGCACACGTTAGATTTTTTTTGTAGGAAGTTTCCATAATGCACATTCAAAGTTTTAGGCATAAGAGATTTGTTCTAAGTGTTAACTAACTTTTCAATTACGTTCCAATACTATTGTTACGCAAAAGCAATATTTTGCCATTCACACGGTCATTATTTGTTTTCAAATTCGTCCCTCATTCTATTAGTAATATATTGTAAGTGGTTACAATGCTTTGTAAGGAATAAAGTCTGAGCTCTTCGAAAGAACAGCACTTGCAGAGCTTCGTACGTCTGTCGAGGGAGAACCATAAGGTTCTTAGTAAACCATGAATACTCATGCTGGGTAGATGGTCGCTATAGGATAAATAATGCACACAGCGAAGTGGCTATGCCGGCACGTACATAAGTGTAAAAACATGGAGGCTACAGGGCTTCGCTTCGGTTAATCGTGCGAGTAAAAAGTATGCAATCGTAGGATAGGCAGCTTAAGAGGTGAAAAGACAAAAAATAGAGTTTTGAAGGGTTAAAGAAGATTCGTAATTAAACGAGTTTCAGGAAAACTACAGCATGCAGACTCGATGCAGCATGGTCGGAGCTTTCTGGTGTACCATTGCTGTGTACTCTCGACCTGATTAATGAAAAGACTGGTTTAACATCGCAGAGCACCAACGAGAGAAAACGGAGAACAAGTATACATCCAGCTACAGCAGCAATCGTACACCAAGTGAAGCTACGTCCTTTTTCACCAAGATTTTTTATCCGCTGCGAAAAGCATTCGAAAGCTCTCTCTCTCTCTCTCTCTGCCCCTCTCTCCCTTCACCTATCTCTCTCTTTCTCTGTGATTCTTGACCGTCCGAGTGCCTGATGTTAACGAAAATAACGAGGGAAATCCCCCTGCGAAGTATCGTTTAACGAGCGTGGGAGCTTAGCTCGAATGTCTACTTTTTTCGCAGACCGTCTGGCTTTTCTCGTACGAGCTTTCCTCTGAACCGTTGTCCGGCTTAAATCGAGCCAAAGGAATTAGGCAAAACACAAAGGTTCACAATAATATGAAACTGGATATGTGATTTTCGGGTTTCTATTTTAATCACGATATTCAGTACAAAAGAATTGACAATTCAATTGCATAGTCTCAACTCAAACGATTTTGCGCAGAAAAATTCATCCTGGATGGTTATTTTGACTTAAGTATTGCTTTGTTGTTTTGTTTTTTTTTTTTTCAATGCAGTGGAACGATAAAACATGACTCTCGTTGGTTTTGGATAGTCCAGACTGATCTTGAACATCCCAAACACGCATTAGATAATCCAGGATGGTTGTTGAAAGTTCAGACTTGTTTTGGACAGGCCGGAATCTTTTTGGACAATCTAAGATAGATCTTGACAATCTCGGATAGATCTGTATAGTCCAAAATGCTTCTGGACAGTCTAGGATAGTGTCCGACAGTTTAACAAATCTAGACGAGAGATTGTAGCTTATAATATATATCTATTGATTTATACGAACCTCAAGAAGACTTCGTCTTAAGATTAATTTAAATTTGTGTCTCAAATAGGAACAATTATTTATTCGAGTTTCCACAGCATAGTTGCGAAGGTGAAATTATGTATTGAATTTCTAATGGGCTCTTATTAATCACGATATTAAATCTGGAGGGCGAGTCTGTAATTCAATTTTCGGTGAATAAATATCGAGAAAGAGAAAATATATTTCATCATTTAAAGAAGGTTTCGTGACCGCCAGAGCTGAGGAGTTTGATGGAGATCATCAACAGGAGCGAACCTTCTCATATAGAGGCTCCCTCGCGTAAACGGCACACCATTGACGTAGAGTAATTAATAAAGCTTCTCTTTCAGGATAATCTAACGCCTCGACGCGTCGCCAGGTGTACGTATAATTTATCATTCTCATCTCTTAGAAGGGATACAGAGTTCTGTGGCCTCAGTGTTTCCTGTGGCTGGGTTGAGGATCCAAAGCGTCGATTCGACGCCCGAGCACACACCTACCAAAGCTCCTAAAGATATAGAGAAGAAGACGACGACACTGCTCGACGTCGGGGTGAGAAAACACAATGACCCTAGGAACATGAGGAAGGGATGGGATCTTCTCCTAGTCTCATTCTCTTTTTACTCGTAAGGCTTCTACTTGGCATTGTCGTTGAAACCTGTGCTTCTTCATTTCACTGCTCATATCCCGTGAGTAGAACACAATAGATTCGCGACAATCCTCTCTTAAAAAAGACATGGCGCATCGAAAGTCAAAATATTGAAAAATAAAGCCGGTTTTGAAACATTCTGATTGGTCGTCGATGCCCTTGGCGTAAAGTCAACTTCAGAATCGTATGATCACTGCAGAGTCACGAATGGCGCACATTTTCCGTGGTTGTAAATGTGATATATTTTTCCTTCCGGCAAAAAAAAAGACATGGCCCATCGAAAGTGGATTATATCTAAGCACTGAAGCAGAAATAGAATCACAAAGAGTCACGGATCGAATAAACATGCAAATATCATGTTCGACCATAATAAAAGGTAAATGATAAGAAAGAAGTGCAAGCGAAGCGACCACCTTGTTGCTAGCATTATAGATAAAGTAGATGAAGAAAAATTGTGATACTCGTAACTCATGCGGCTAACTTCACACTCTTCGTATAAAGTTTACCATCACGCCCTTGCGTCACAATGTACTTTACTACTCGGATTAGAATCTCCGTTAGATACACTGCAGAAATTGTCATTATGAGAATCAATGTACTTTTGAAGGAATTTTTCATGCATGAACCAGTCTGTTGAATTTAATTAACAAGTGTGTTGGATAATTAATAAGCGATGTATTAATTTCTTTTATTCGTGTTAATATCAATGTACTGTAATTATTTTTATATAATTTTACATTCAATTCGCTACACCGGTTTATGCATTAAAGCTTCCGACAAATGTACATCAATTTGCGGGACATATTCAACTATGTTTTATTTTCTTATTTCCTATTGAGACGGTAATTTAACCAATCCATTATACAATGCGACAAAAAGGGTATATTCATTTTCTACCCGTATCGCTGGATTAATTATTGAAAGTAGTCTCTTTATTTGCTCCGAGATTATTTGCTTTTTGCCTGCCGGATATTTTTGCAGGATTCTCATACTCTTTCGCCTTGAGTCTCGCTTACATTTTTGAATCGATAACGCGCGGCTGTGCTATGGCCGGGACTGGGTCGAGTGGCCGACGCGCCGCCGGTGAGACCTCTACCTATACCCCCTAACCCCATCTACTTCATAGCTACTATGGTGAACTGCGGGACTCGGTAATATTACCCACCAGCTAGTTTCGGCGAGTGAGTGTATATACCGGCGCCTGGAATTGCCAAGTCAGCCCATCGAGATTGAGCTTTGTTCCGGGCAGCGTATACCGTCTCGGTAACCAGCGCAAGCATGAAGATACCCCGACAAATAACTCTTTTCTTTCGTTCTTAACCCCTTGTGGAATCATTATTTTCTGACTTCGAAAAAACCTTTCTCCTCCGAAAAAACTCTCAGTGCATTTCCGAACACTTGGGAGTTTTAGAAAAATATAGGGCATGGGATAAAACACAATTGTTACAAAAATTCTCGTTGTCGACGTACAGTGTTGCATACAACAATGCTTAAGAAAAAATGAATGATGTAGCACCGTGACGGAATTGTCGTTAAAATGTTGAAAAGATGTTCCAGCTTGAGTTCACTGGAGTGGCGTATCTGTCGGAATGAGTGACGGGTGTATTTTTCTTCCATTAACTCCCTTAATATTCACATTAAATAGAGCCTGAAAAAGGCTATTGAATGGGATTGGCAATATTTTATGGCACGTGATTTGATTGTTATGATAATTATTATTCCATAATGGTCGCAATAGTTCGCAAAATAATTCAAATGTACAATTCAAAACCGGCGACAATCATCTATTTTCAGTTTAAATTCCCGCTATGGCTGAACGCACTCATATTGAGATTGTTACTAGTGTTTTAAAAGAAAATATCCGTACAATCTTTTGTAATATTTCTATTTCATCGCAGAACCTGTACTTTAAGATTCTTATTTAAATTAATCTTTTATAATATTTCTATTTTATCGTAGAACCTGTACTTGAAGATTCTTATATAAATTTTCTTAGAATCCGTCATGCCGTTTTAAACAAATTTATTGAGAGTACTGAAAAATTAGGACGTTCCATAGATTATAGTTGCTAGACGTATTACTTATGAAACCTTCTTACGTAGCCTACGGTACCCAAATTACTATTTGATGCCATACATTTTTTACCTTTCAGTCAATTGCATATTTTAGAAATGCCATCATTAGGTGTAATAATCATCAAAATACAGCCTTCTGAGAATTTTTTTATTTCGCGAGAGCTCGAAATAGTTCTTGGTCTTAACTGGAGCGAAAACTATTAGCGCAGCTCGTTATGCTTCCGCGAAGGGCACAAAGAGAAATGTAAAAATCCGTGCCCCCTCTAGAAGCAGTTGGTAGCAGCGACGGTGGTGGTTGCGCGGTGGCGCTTGCGTTATTACCTTCTTTTTCTCACTTTTGCAGAATTTACTTGCCCTCTATGCAAACTGACTTCTTCTAAAGTTCCGTGTGCCACCACGATCGCGTATGAATATTCATGAGTGGACCTCAGCGAGAGAAGCTGGTTGCTCAGTGTCTCGGATTCATCCTCTACTGAACTCTCCCTTTCCCAGCACCTCTCAGTTCCTTCTCGACCTCGTAATGTCTTTTTCTGCGTTGGATTCTCATTTCACGCCACCGAGTAGTGCCACTCGTTGTCGTCGTTCTCTTTCTCTCACCTCCCGGAAATAGTCTTAGATTTTTCTTCCAGCCTTGACGTCGAATGAGAAAAACAGGTGTACATTCGAGTCACTTCCTCTGCGAAAGCGCTTCTCCGACTATTATTGTCAAACTTACTTCAGATTGTTTCTCTTCGGAAATTGAATTCTCGCATCAAATAGTTCGAGGCATCTTATAAAAAATATATACAGAATAAGAGAATTTCATAGTACCAAGATTAAAACGTCACTTTTTTTTCGTTACTAGCCGAAAATAATATCTCTCAGTTCATATAACTGTCTTTATTTTTAAGTACTAACCATTCCAACATTGTCGTGATAAATGAGTGAACTAGTTGTAACTATTGACAAATGGTCATTTCTACCGTTAAAACTCTGATTCAATGGAACAACATAATTCAAATACTCGACAATGATAAAGAAAAATACGTAATTGTGAAAAAAATTACACAAAGTACATTTAATAATTTCCAAGACTATTTTATGTTGGCAAAAAATGTTTCGCTTCCGATTTTAAAACATGGATGTACATAAAATTTATCAGTCAATTTGAAAAATTAACGAATGAAATTTTTTTTTTTTTCGTCCTGACTCGCCTCTCAGCACAGAATAAATCGTTGGTAGTGTAAAGGTATGAGCATCCTCACAAGTAACAAGATTTAAAACATTAAAGGAATTATTAAAAAGAAGTTGTATCATAAATACTTAGCAAGCAAATGCCCAAAAATAATTCACCGTAATAATAATAACAATACGAAATAATATAAATCTGTTAATATCGATATAAAAAAATTAAGTACATGACTAAAATATTGCAATAACACGCAACTAATGATTGCCAAGATTACTTCTTCGAGTGCGTTGCAGTGATAGTCGTCATACCTTCGTCGGTGCTCTAGTCTGGTTTATAATTGGACATGCGACCCTGGCACTCGTTAAATTTCGTGAAAAGCGGAGTAGGCCATTGGAGTGACGTCACAGCGCCAAACGGGTGCAACTGGAAGCGCGTGAAAGCGAGAGGTTGCTGAGGAAGTCTGCACTCCCCACTCCGCCACCCAGGAGAACTATGCTGGAAAGGTTGGAAGCGGTTAACAGCGGGTTGAGAGGGGGATTGTTGGCTAGTGACGTAACGACCGGGTGCGGCGAAGGCTGTCACTGCCGCTGCTGCTGGTGCTGCTGCTGCTTTGAAAATCGGAAAGAGAGAAACGAGGGGTCACCTGACTGAGAGCGACGCAGCAGTATCGCCACGAAAAAGAAAATAGTAGAGCCGCATTCACCACAAGGAAACGCACCCCAACACTGAAAATGGTATCGATTTACAGAGACGCACTGTACAGGCATTGGAGCATGTGCGAGGGTCTTAGGGATGCTAGAGAATCGTGGGGTTAAGCGTCCTGGCCTCGCCAAGGATTCGATTTACTGAATGGCCGTTGTGTATCGGCTCCAGCACCTCTACTATTATTACCAAGGCATTTAATAGCGGGTAAGGGTAGAAAATTCATTTCATCTCCTTCTACATGTAGATTTAATGTTATATGGATTTACTGTACTCAGAAAATTATGGGAATATCCTTACTATATGTTGTATGCAATCAGAAAAATAATGATAGCTTTGATAATGTAAGCATCAAACTTTAAATTTGAAATAAAAAATTATACGACACTAGGTTTTTCAATATGTAGAAAATTAATGAAAGAACATTATTTAAAAAAAAAAGTGCAAGTATGAAAAATGAAAATAAAAATAATAGAAATAATAAAAAGCACAACCGTCACATGCTGCAGTTCGTCTTTACTCGGAAATTAATCTGGATGATAATAGAGCGTGGCTGTCAGGCTGACGCCGGATGAATTCGCGAAACATCGCATCGATGCGTGTCATGACTATGGTGAAAATAATGAAAATCGTGGCCATACAACTTCCCCGCGGCAGTGTTATATATTGACAAGACAGTGAACAGGCATTCATTTACATCGTAATGATGTCAAAGCGTCAGATGAGCGCATCAAACAAGTGACAAAACGAGTTTTTGAAGGGTGATCGTGGGGTGAGAAGGAGGAGGACGGGACGCGTGTGATGAAATCGAAGGGGTGCACGATGTAGATAGAGGAATGTATGTTCACACAGCCCCAGAGAAAATGTAGCAAGGATATGACAGGGCTTCAGGAAAGCCAGAGTAAGCTCTCATCCCTCACAGCGTTCACTAAACAAATTATCGCATTTCGATAACGAGACAACTCGCAAAGCGACTGTCGGCTTTCGATGTCAATAACGATCTAACAAATGAAGCCCAAAGGTAATTACCCTGCACACTGCGATAAATGCGATGAGTGTCAATGGTTCACGATGTAAACAAATAATAGCGTTAATTAGCACTATTTAGATCAATTTAACTTTCGTCGGTAGATTCAAACGTTGACTGCAAAACTGACATCGAAAATTCATTCAGAACTTAGGAAGTCTATCGATCGTTCTCGGAATTTTTTCAGAGCGTATTTGTAGGAGTACAAAAAAAAGTTCCAATAACTGAAGATAAAAAATCGATCAAGGCAAATAAAAGTTATAGTCAAGTAAAGATGTATAATCTTGCTAGATTGGGCTGTCAGAGGGCAAAACTGAAGGAAATTAAATTGCCTTTTTACAAAATTTTAAAAACTTATCGGACGGGAAATTCCCGAAAAAAACTATAAATGAAAGAATTTTTGTAGTATCCATTTGTTATTTTGGCGTACAACTATGATCCAGCGTTTGCAATTTCGTGAGGGCGATTTCATTTTTATAGGCAAGAAGCATTTTTGCCGTTATCTTGAACTATATAGATAAATCAGAGTCAGACAGAGATTAAAAAGTGTTGATAAATATACAAAAATGGACTGTGCAGAGAACAGAATGACAATAAATATAAGAAGGATGACATGAAGCGGTAAATAAAAATTGAAAATCGTTCGATTCCCTCGGCGGATGTTGCAGGGGTGGTGGTTATTGTAAATATCAGCAGATGCCTGGAACTGGCGCGCTTCGAACCGCAGTGACGTTGCAACGGGCTGGATGACGTCATTGGCTCCGAGTCGAGTGCATCTCGTGACGTCAAGAGGTCGCAAACCGGACTGGTGCTGGTTGAGCTGGGTCTCTCCATACAGGTGAAACACCCCTCGGCGGGTCAAGTTGGCAAAGCCCGACCGAGCACTTCTACATGTACCCATCTATATATTCTGCTTCACCACCCTTCCGCAAATCTCCATTGGGTCTAAATATGTAGATCAACGGTTCACTTCATACGTTAATTTTATAACGAGCAGGCAGATTCGTTCGTTTTTTTAATTACAATTCATTCACTTCGATACTCAATTTCATTTGAAGAATTTCCAATTTAACCAAGCTTCATACGATTCGGAAATAACCGATGAATCAAATTACCTTCGAGGTTCTGATGTTGTTGGAGAACCAATTTTCACGTGCAGCGAGCTATACTGATATAAAATAAATCAGTGTTTTAATATATTAGGCGTTACACAAACGCGAGAGTCTAACACCCAACAAATTTCGGGACCAAATTTTTCGGTGCTTAGTTAAGTAGTATTTTTTCTAATGCAAACTCAAGAATCCTACGGGAAAAACAATAAAAATACGGGTGGAATTTTTTTCATCTAGATATTGACTAAAAATGTACCAGGTTCCGAAAAAGAATGAAAAAGTGTTGTCAAAATGTAAGAAACGAAACGATAGAATTTTTCTTAAGAATGCACAAAACCGGGAACCTTCCATAGTGAGAAGGGATAATTTACTAACGATAGTAAGTTACAGTACCAGAACGATCCCTCCGGAAGTTAGTTGTTGAATTGATGTACAACCCATTTATGTTATCTTGTCAAGGCAGATGTGATTTCCCATAATTACTCTTACGCTATCATGTCCACCGCAAACGGATAACTGTCGCGACGTATCAGTCCTATGTGAGTCGGTCCTATTTCACGCATACTGTTGTCTACGATACGCTTTACGCTCTGCAAATATCAATCGTACAATCTGCGAAATAGTATTCATTGCAGTGAATACCTCACATGTAGAAATCTGAACATTGATGTCTCCGATGAGCCTTAATACCACAGCTAATCATGCTGTTGCCAGGCAAATCACTAGCATTAAGGGCCATGAGAGGCATGATCAAACCTTCTGTGTCTCTGACGTTACCTCCACTATATGTCAATCCAGAATTTCGGTCCGTAGCAAGCCGAGGAGATTTTGAACGCGGATTAGCCATGCGATCGTGACAGCCAACCTGCTAACACGAAAATAGCATCCTTGGACTCGAATATAGTGGTGAATATCGATTCTAATATATCACTAGCTTGGGTATAGCAATGAATAGAACTATGTTTAGATGATATTCCAAATGGATGCGATCTTACAAGATGGTTATCTAAGTTAAGTCAGCAACCGTCGAAACTCTGTTTAAATTTTGACGATAATGGTGTCTGCTTCTGTTCCACAACAATTCGAAGCGGTTCGCAAGAGTTAGAAATAGTTATGCTAGCAACCAGCCTTGGACAGAATACAAACAAGTATTACGTAATCGGTAAGTGCAGTCGACGTTAAACAATTGTCGTCCAACAAGAAAAAAGTAACTTCGAATCCCGTTCCGAACGGTACTTTCGTTGGAAGTATGAGACTAGCTCTACGAACAAACGAGCAATTCTATGTTGACTATGTATTCTAATATACGCCTATAAGAACATGGCTCGGTGTGTTGCCCGGGAAAAGTGATAGAGGTGTAGTTACAGCTTGACATCCGAAAACCTCCTGGTTAGGGACTGCGTCCTGTCATCCTTTAGAGAAAACAGTCCAAAACAGTTGTGTTATCAACGCAAACGTAGCCCCGAGCCTACAACAGGATCCAAACAAGCGTTGCGTGATCGTTGATGGAAGACGACTTTGAACAATTGACGGCCAGCAGAGGGAAAGTAATTTCAGGTTGCAATTCCGGAAGGGACGTTCGTTGGGAACTGGTGATAGCACTACGAACAACCGAGCAATTCCGCGTTGTCTAAATTCCCTCGTAGATGTCTATGAAACCAATACCTAGTGCATTGCTCAGAAAAGCCGGTAGTGGTGTAGATATTATAGCTTGCCATAAAAAAAAACCTCCCCGGCGAGGACTGCGTTCGGTCATCCTTCAAGAGAAACAGCCCGAAACGGTTCGTAACACGCCGAAACAGTTCGTAATAGACCGAAACGGTTATATTATTAAGGCAGACATAGTTCTGAACCTAGAACAGACTCCAAACAAGCGTTACGGGATCGGTAACGGAAGACGACTTAGAACAATTGACGTTCAGCAAAGGGAAAGTAAGGCTGGATTGCAATTCCGAAGGGGACGTTCGTTGAAAACGTAGAGATAATACTACGAACAAGCGAGCAATTCCGCGTGGCCTACATATTCTCCTACACATCTATAGAACCGAAGCTCAGTGTATTCCTCGGGAAAACCGTTAGCAGTGTAGATATAGCTTGCCATCCACAAACCTCCCGGGCGGGAACCACGTCGGGTCATCCTTCACGCGAAGCAGCAGCGTTCTCCTACCTACGCTTCAGCACCCCACTGTTGGGCTTTGGCCACTGGCACCTCTGCTCCTCTGCTCTTCCGTACTCACCAGGCTAAGACCGTAAAGCTGACCGGTTTGTTATATTCCTTGCCTCTGATTCCATTCTATCTATTGTGCCTGACCGATCAGCTTCACCGTGAAAACCACGTGCCTGACATGATCGTGAGCCAGACCTAGAAAGCAACCGCTTTCGCGCTCGTGCACACGATAGGATAGTGGTGTACGACGTGGCTGTAGTTACGTACCGACGTACCAGCCTGAACCGAGCACTACAACCCATCGAAGACCAGAGTTATGGCCGACGTTTCCCAGCGGGTGTCGACGGCATTCTCCATCGCTCTCGCTCTCCATCACCCTTTACCTTCCCTTGTGCCGCGCTCCTGGCACCGGTCGTCACATGGCCGTCCTGGAAATCTGTGGAAATTACCCACCAGGGCCAACCATGCCAATAAGTAACGGTAGCTGTGATGTTTATATGTATCCATATGTATGTTCGCGTAGATGTGACTCAAGCTACGGTGTTTGCGCCATTCCCGAATGACCATTGTCTACTACCGTTACGCTGACGAATCCGTCAATCAACTCGCTCTAACGATTTTGGCTTCGACCCTCACCAGACATCGTCCTGACTGCAGCTCCCATCGGTACATGTGAATTAAATTTTGTCTCTGGAGTCACGCGATAGATCAATTCATGAAGGTTCGGGTGTCCAAAGTTTTCCTAATTTTGCAGACGAGGAAATCAGGACTTGCTTTGGGCTTTAGGAAGGCAAAAGTCTTGATTTATTCCGAAGCCTTACTTGAAATTGAGCACTTTTCGACCCGTTTTCACAATGAAAATAAAATTCGTGATACGATTGCTATTACAGCTTTATTCTAATATGACCGCTGTTGCTGGGCAGTTTTTATGGTCCCGTGAATAACGTCCCACTAAATTTTATCGACCATTTCAAAAGCAAGCACCTTTTTTAACGATGCCCATAAGAAAGCAGGTCGAAAAAAGAAAACCGCATGTGTGTTGTGAAGTAATAGCCCTTTTTCACTGTCACGTTTTATGATTGACGTCATGTTTGCACTGCAGCAGGCGCCCTAAAAAAGACCTATTAGAGACTTTAAAATGACTTCCGTCTTGCGTGTTGTCAAACCTCCACCGGTGAAACCTTCTCAACTTCCATAGCAATAACGAGAAAGTCTACAAAGAATATGTGGGGAGTTGGAAGGAAACTTACATGGGCAAACCATACATAAGGCAGATGCGTAGATGCCACGGCGTTCTAAAAGATGGTTGAAACGTCAGGTTCTTCCCATGAAGCGCGGGGTCTATACGTTCAACGTATAGACCTGCTAATTTGGTTTCGAAACTCTGATCGTTGTCTCATTTCTCGTGGGGTCACCGTTCGTCGCTGTAGGGCTCGATGACTAAATTCCTCGAGCTCACGATTGCAAAAGCTTCTCTTGATGAAGATGATCATTGCTACCAATGTCTCCGCTGAACGGTCCAACCCAACCTGTCCCAGGCTGTGGGTGCTTTCACCTTGTGGACTTGTAAAAGTATCAGTTGGCCATGCATCAGCGTTAGTAAAGAAGCCTCGCAATACCATCAGCCGTAGCAACCACTGGTGACAGACAGCAACCATTACTTTTGACGAGATCCATACATGAGTGGCCCTCTTCCTCGCTCGACTCCCTTTTCTCTCGGAGCCTTGCGCCACCGCGTGAAAAGCTCCCGGCGCGTGATTTATTTTGTGCTTTCAGGGATCCTTTAAAGGGATCCTGCCGCTGTCACCCCACTCCGGTTTTCAAGCTCTCCTGCCTCTGCATCCCTCCATCTATCCAGCCATCATCCTGCCTTCATTCCAAGCGACAGCAACAACAGCTCAGTCTAAAGCAGCCTGGCATCGTCTCCTGCTTTTATTTTTGGTTTTTCGTTTCATTCCATTCCACTTCGCACTGCCCTCTCTTTTTACGCGCGCAGCCTCCGTAACGTTATAGCCTTTCCTATTTACTTGTCTTTCCTTTAGTTTCTTCATCGTTTTCATTTTATTTTTCTTCGACTTCACGTTTATTTTTGTCAACTTTTTTTTTCCTTTTTCCACGCTTCGATGAATTTAACGCCTTTAAAACTAGGAGCTAGGTGCCCGGTGAGCGAATTGGTACACCAAAGAACCCGATTCTCCGGCTGCAGTGGTAACGAGATTTCTCTCATGAGCTTTGCAATCGTTCTTCTTCGTCATCTTGATTCTTCTCCTTCTCTTCCCTTCACTCTGCTCGTCTCGTAGCTTTTTAGACCCTTTGTTTTTTCACTTTCCTTTGGGTCATATTCTAGCGTTCTTGATACACGATCGTCTGTTATGTTCTTTTACCTCGTCTTGTTCTCTGTCGCGTATAATCATCTTCAGTGACTACCATCAACTCACTGTACGGCTTCACTTCTCCTACTCCTTTTAGTCGCCCAGTCTTTTTCTCACTTTTCTCTGTCACACTCGATAACCGATAAATGTTCTCGCGCCTCGAGTTTTGCACCCTCGTTATACAACGCCTCGTCATCCGGCTCCCGGTATATCATCGAACCAGTCTCGTTTTATGCAGTGTTGTCGAGTTAGGAAGGGGAAGAGATCATACCATTGACTTTCCATTCGGCATTCACGGATCGCTCGATAGCTCGAGAGGTGGCGGAGTATTTGAGGATTAAAGAGTGTACTTGTATCTAGCTAATCATAGAGGATGAGAGTGTCAGGAGGAAATCGATACATTCCGGGGTGGGAACAGCCGAAACCCTTTTTACCGGGAATAGAGCAAATTATACACCGTTGAAATCGCCAGGTCTCGAATTGGGCACTCCATTGTTTAAATAATCGTTTTCCGAGCACGCGATTGACCCATGGTATTGTTCCACTTGATTCGCTTGGACGTTCTACATTCAGAAAAAAAATACATTCGCTTGCCGAGCAAAAAGCCAATGGAACGAAATTTCTGCTTTGCTGTTTCAACTACAAAACCTTTTCACAAACATAAAAAGTGTTGTGCCATTGCGTGGCAAATAAAAATTGGTTTCAAATCGCAAAAACACATCGAAATTTTTTCAGGTCCCTGGAAAGTATTTTATTGTGTTCAAATAAAATTTACTGTTTCCTCAAAGTCAGCCCTGTTTCGTTAACAAGGCTGTTCACTGCAATAAAGAAAATAACAAAACTTTTGTTAACGAATGTGATCGAAAATATAATTTCACGGATATAAAAATTTATTTTAGCCATGAATTCTCGATGTTTCGTCATGCTTTATTTTCTTCATTTCTAAAGTAATTTTTGGATCGTATATTGCAGCATACAACTCTAAAATGTTCCATTTCGATCGCATTCGAAGAATTAATTTGAACCAGTGAGTGAAATTGCGCTTTTGTTGTTCCGGCAAAGTTCATTAATCGATCAGCAAGTGGGAAGACGGAAAATATTGCGGGGTAGAGGGATAAACAATACGAATTTCATTCTTACTTTTTTTCATACTCTTCTTTCATGTGAGCGTCGACAGAACCGATAGATTTTCTGCCGAGCAATGCAGCAAACGATTTTCGCAACTTTGCAGCGGCTGTTGGTCCTCCGGCGATTATGTTTCTCTGTCACGTTCTCCCATTTTCGCTTCTATTCAATCGTTATATTCCAAAGCGTCGATGAAAAGAAAGCAAACCACTCTCTCCCGATACAAATAAATAAACGAACTATATAGTTTTGAAAAAGACACACACTAAAAACACAAAATCAAAGCTACCTCACGTCACGAAAATGTACCTCGAGTTCACATTTTATACAAGCGCTACAAGCTTCTCGTTTTCTCTAAAATAACGGGGGTTCAGGCGATCTATTTATTTTTCCATTCGCTGAAACGTACAGGATGGGAAACTTTTCAATGACAGATACATTTTCAATTTACTCAGTTTGAACGAAATATTTTTCGAACATGCATACAAATAATCAAGTGAGTGGTAAAATTCGAACTGTGGGGTTACGTTTATAGCTGATCAACCGTAGACTTTTTTCACGAGGATTTGGCAAAATTAAAAATATGCTCGATGGTAAAATAATATTTATAACCATACTAGCAACAGCGTGCTCGCTTCGCTTGAACTCCTTTCTTTGCATTTATCATTTCTGGTAACTGAACATGATATATGCAAAACTAAACAATTCGTGACTCAACGTGCATATATTTCGATATATTCGACTTTTGGTGTACTATGTATTCTTTTACTGAAAGAATAATATATTCGAACCCACGACGGCGAAAAGTTCAGCCATTCGAAATGCACGGGCTACGTTACGGTGCATGACCATAACAGTCTGAATTGGTCTTTACGTAAAAACCATCGACGACCAACCAGAATGTTTGAAGACTGGCTCCAGTTTTTGATATTTCGACTTTCAATGTGCTGAATCTTTTTGAAGAGACGATCAATTTTTGTATTTGTATTTTATTTCCCGTTATGTCAACTTTTTGGCCGTATCGTCAATGTTTTAATGCTCGGTCTGTTTATCAAAGTCAGCAAGAGATCCGGGAGACATTAAAAGGGAAGTCACGTATTTGCTGTAGGAAGACTCGTTTACGATCTGAAACTAAAAGGCTCGATGTGTCTGTGAAAGAAAAGGGTGAAAAAAGCGACATCCCGACAAAACACGGAGGAAAATACAACGACAAGGAGCTGAAGACGATCGATGAGGAAATTGAATTTGGAGAGGCTCGATCTAGTGGACCGGTGTTCTACTTCCTTTTCTGGGTCCGGTCGATATGCAATTTGCAGCGTCTATCCATGACACGCCTTCCACGAGCCGTTTACACGCCCTGCCAAAAATTGCCGGGGAATCTCTATCACGCATCCTCACTCGCTATCCTCCTTGTGGCTGTTTCTCTTACCATGGCTTTCTCTCTTGTCGCCCGGAGATTCCTCCGAGACTCCTCTCCTTCAGCCATATCCCTCGACCTCGCCGATCGATGAGACCCCCGGATTGCCCGCAGAATACGCGTTGTGTAAGCTTCTAGTCCACACCCTTCTATCATTCGATCTACCTTATATTTATTGCACGACCTTCTGATTACGATTTTCTTTTATAAACTTAATAGTCAAATTCAAACACTTCCATAAAAGATGATCTTTTCATATCCGTATGAACCATTTTATCAACAATGATATATTGTAGAAGCGGCAGACTTTTCAATTGAAAGACAAATTATAGATATTTTTTGTCATCATTCATTCTTTAGTCTTTGAAAATTAAGAAACAAAAAAAAATGAAAAACTGGTACTATTGGCGTTGAACAGCGTTTCAGTTTTAAAAAAAAGAAATTTCGAGTCTTCCTAAAAAAATTTTTAGATTCTGTCCAGATTCCTCGACATACTTTCAAGATTTTCCGACGATTTCTCAACATTTTGCAAATTTTTCTCGCGAGTCTCCACAATTTTCTTAAGATTTTTCGGAGTTCTCCTAACCATTTTTCGAAAATATTTTCAGCGCAATATACAACGAGTATCGTGACAGATGTAGAGATGTTTGTACAATGGAAATATTTTGACTCCATAGGCCGAGTATTTGAGGACAGCTGAAAATACTGATAACAGGTTTATGTCAGAGATTTAGTGACCACTTAATACCGACTCCTAGTAGGACGAATAAGCGATACGCCGAGATCCGGTCATCTCCCGATTACAGCGGTGTGCAACGAGCCGTTTAACCGACCAGTGCATTTGAGAGGATCACTGATGCATAGTGCAACGTCAAACGCCCAGCGCTTAGCTGAGCCACAGAGTGCGGATTGTCAGGGTGCATCGCGGTGGATTTATGAACCAGCATTGGCGCACAATCGCCACAGTCGCACCAACACAGTTTAACACCTTCGTCACCACAAGAACCACTGCCACGCGTACGTGAAGTTCTACAGCCAATCGACAGTCCTATCCGGCTTTCAATGTCTTCACAAAGACAAATGACACGACGTCGATGACTTATCGCCCGCATTAACTCTTCATTCGCTTGTCTTCCTTAATGCTATAGGCAGCTTGTATTTTAAATAACCCATTGAACCCACGTCAAGTGTCGCGCTAATCAACACCATGACCAATGTCAGTATACGGCTTAAGAGGAACATGGGAGTTTCGTATCAATACATAGAAAATTTCTATCTCAAAATGTGCTTATTGATCAGAATTGTAAGTCTCGTAAATCCTAGTAAACATGAAAATGATAAAATGAACAAATGTCAGGAGAGAAAATCAATAGAAGAAAAGCAGCGGCAAAAATGAGTCTCTGGTGAAGCCTACGATAAAATCTAGGTTGCAGGCTACTAGTATTTCCAGAATGTTTTTTGAGCCAATGCCCTGACCAATGGGAAGTAGGTGATTTGATCTGATCCTGTTCTCGATCGTACATTCGATAGTAATTCGCTCAATCTTGTCGGACATCAACATCTGCTTGGAACGTAATGATGAAAAGTCTCCACGTAAAGTTGTATGGTATTTCATTTAAGGTATTCAAATAAAAGATAGGCCACAGTAATTTTCCATAGATGTGCACTCCCATGTTCACATAAAATATCGCATAACGTACCTAAGCTGATCTTAGTTCTAGTGACATCAGAACGTATCGCCAGGGGTGCGCAGTCTGCAGGCAGTCCAGATATGCAGTTTTGCATGCAGCTATATCACTCTTTCCCTCCATCCCACCCTCTTGCCCTTCCCTTCCGTTTCCTCTCTCGGGTAGTACTTCAGTTTCATGTATGCGCTGCGTTTAATCCACGTTTTACGCCTCGCCGACCTGAGCGTGATTTAATTACGTGCGCACGGACGAGAACTGCCGAGGAGGGAAGAACAGAGGGGAGGATTGGTAGGAAACGTGAGGGAAAGAGAACAAGTTGAAGGGAGGGAGTGCTATACTGTAGTAGCGATACCGAATCCTGTATATATATATATATATATACCTCCTATTCACATCGCCTTCAAAACTACCCTCTATAGAGTGTAGTATTTGAAAGAAAGCGGAGAAGGACATGGTAAGCGAGAAAGTCAAAGAGAAAGTAAGGGGGTGAGGGAAAAGGGCATATGAGTGAAGGAGCAAACGGACCATAAAGGAATGCGTGCTGCCCCGAGAGCGAGCACATTAAATGGAGCATGAGAAGGGGTTGAAGCATCCGTGGAAATTTGACAACTGCGTAGAGAAATTAATTTCCGCAAGAAGCATGCACGACATCAGCATCAAGTTGTTCTCTTCGTGGTTCTACTAATGGGGTTGGAATTCTGCTTTGGATTCACTGATGTCTATTTCTTAGGGCGAATAAGAGGAGGAATTTTTTTTTCTAATATCTTGTAATGAAAGAGTCGAAGTGACTAAGCCGTATAAGTTCGATCTCAAATCTTTATACCATTTGTTCTTCGATAATGGAGCAATCATCACTTCTGTATGTTCGAGGCATTTTTGTGTGCTTCAAAAATGGTTGACTCAAAATGAAGTCGTTTAAGAAGCGATGGAATTCACAATTCACGGTGTTCGTCTGAAGAAGAAGGCACGAGTAGCGACTAATGGGTCGAGTGTGTTTGCCAAATACCGTTGTTGCACGAGTGTTTGTATTCTCAGAAACAGTAAAGGAGTCATAGCTAAGGAAGACTGCCATCCATGTACTGTAGCACCACCAGTGGAAACAGCACGAGCTGCGTAACGATCGTATACATGCCCCGACTCTCGCACTCGTCTTCTCGTTTCTTAGCCCTTTTCTCCTTCAAGCTACTTTTTCATTCTGTCGTAAATTCTGAGCAAAAAAACTGACTTTACTATTCTTGAGAATCTCGACTCTCTATCATGAACCTTTAAATTAGAAAATGAAATTCCGATGGCACACACTACGCATAACATCAATAACTTGATTTAGTGTAATATTAGATTAATGACGTTACACCATCGAACTGCGAAAACTCATCGCAAAAACATTTTTCCATATGTGTGATTTCACAAGCAATATCATCAAACATATAAATGTAGAGGAACGCAAATTAAAATTCGACATATTAACGGACAGACATATAGACGAATGAACAGACGGACAGGCAGACAAACAAACAAACACCTGGAATGAATCTCAAAAGATGGGGTAAATGAAGTTTTGAAATTCTTCTGATTAGTATAAATGAGAAATAGCGATTCCCATAGAAACCCACTAAACGGAGGCCAGCGGCTGGTTTCACGAGATTGCGCAAAATGTCATGAGTTCCTAAAGCTTAATTGCAGCTACAAGCAAGTAGTGTGCGGCTATAAAGTCAGCCAGTCTCAAGGACGTGTCTCCAGTACGTAAGTCATTGCCCTTCTGAAGAAAGTAGCAGAAAGAGGAAAGGTGGAGAACAAGAGTTGAGTAAGTATTACGCAAAAGAAGGTGGGAATAAAAATATGGAAGCGAGTCTCACGCGTATTCACCCTTCTCGTTTTTCCTACATTCTTATCGTAAATTTACGAGCCTCGAAGATCTTCGAGATCCTCGCATCGACGTGTAATCCGCCATCCTTTACTGCCGGTGTGGAAAATGACTTTCTTCCTGTGGGTAAAAGATCCCACACGTGATTGCGTGAGCCTCGAACGGTACGCGCGCCGTTGAAAACGCAGAGGGAAAGCGTACAAGTGATAAAAGAAGAAGGAGTAAAACCCTAGGGGTTTGAAATTTCGAATTCCTTGGCGCACAAGACGTGCCGGGTATGTGTGAGGCCGCCTGACATTACGAACTTTAAGATAAAATGAATCCGCGGAATCTGCAATAGGAAATTCCCTTGCTAATATCAGATTCCCTGGGTTGGGGGCGCTCTCGCGATGCTTCTGGATTTTCATTCCCTGGTAACTACGTCAGTTCGCTATGCTTTCCTCCCTGCGTTGTGCCTCAATCTCTCTCCCCCCACTTTTACAGATTTTTCCAGGCGATCTCTCGGATGTAGTAATGCTTCGGTGGTAGCGAATTTCTTCGGTCGAGAGGAATAACTGAGCGAACAGCAAAATATAGTATGCTTCCAGTCCATGGAGAATACCCGCGAATACTGAGACTAGAAATGAAAATAAAAGAAAAATATCCGTCGCTCGATATAATATTTTATACTCTCTGGAGTAGCAGACCGTAAGGATAACTCTGGTGAGTGGTAAAAACATATTTGCCTTCTCGATACATGGGTACAAATTGTAATATCCAAGTAGAAAGTATTAAGCATACGCTTCATCAATGTTCACCAGGAAATATACTTCAATATCAATCTTGAGAGACTATCTGATTTGAAAGGTATATATGAATGGATATCATGATTTGCAGCTTTTCTAAAAGTATTTCTTTGTCGACAATAAAATCTTTATTGATATTGAGACGTTCTCATACTTCATAGGAACATACTCCAATAAATTTCCTCGTCTATCCCTTGTATTTTACTTACATAAAAATGGTTTAATCGTAATAAAGCCAAAGTTTGCGTTCAAGAGGATAGACATTTTTCTGTCTATCGGAGTTGAATTTATACATCTTTTTGTGTATCTCTTAAGGCTAACATATGAGTATGAAGTGCCAGCTAGTATGTGTTCTCGTTCATCAACGAATTATAGCTCCTCGCTGCATCGAATGTAAGGAATAGAAGCTCGCAAGTTTAGCCAGGCGTTCGTGACGAAGAATATGTTTGAAAATAAAAGTTGGGCTGGTCGTTGGCATAAATTAATGACGTGAATATATTCACCGATGATTTATTTTGCAATAACCTTTATATTACTTCGTTTTGTAGTGAAGCTCGTTGAGTTTAGCACATATATGCATCCAGCGCGGCATGCAAAGAAGACTGCAAAATAGTAGTGAAATATGTGTGTGTACATACGTATATATATATTTATACAGCAATGCTGCAGTTTGACCGCACCCCGAACTGTTTTCCGCAAAGCGATGCGAGCTTGGCGCAGAACCCACATGGTGTTCATACTTAGCTCGATAATCGAAGCCAACCCTTACTGAAAAACTCACACGGAGTTAACGACAAATATTTTCTATCAATACACAATGGGACGAAAAAATAATTTTTGTTTAAAAAGTTGAGCTTCAGAAGCTAATAATCAACTCTAAATTGCGAATATCAATAGCGTTAAAAATAATTTAACAAAACTATTTTCTAAGACGGATTTTAAATATATATTAATTTGCGATAAAAAATTGGAATTATAGTCACTTATTTAATTATTTGTAATGATTACTTTGTTTCCCTAAATATATATTCGAAATTTCTGATAAAAAAATATATATATATATATATATATATATATATATATATATATATTTTTACCATTGCATAGATAACTTGAGTGATTGGTTTTATCATATTGAGGATTTAAAAAATTCGGAATATCGTAAATAATTTTAAAAAATGAATCAGTGTGAAGGTATCCATAGACTTTTCAATAGACGGAGCATAACCTGATAATTAAATTGTAATTCGCTGATGCGAAAATGGAAAATTAAATAAAGTAACAATACGCTCTTAGACCGTTATTTCTTGTTGTATTTTTATAGCTAATTGTTCGTAATCCAGTTTCTAATTCGGCTCGATTCCTTTATCGGAAGGAGATGTTTTGTACATTCTTCGTCTGTTTCTTTCTGACTCACTCCGGATGTCAGCTTCTTTTCGTTATTTGCTGCATCTACGAGTCCATCGACGTGTAGGACTACTGAGCCATCGAAATCGTCGATAGCTAATTTAATCTCGCCAATTAAGGCCACCACTTGTTCGCCAAGTTTCAACTACCGTTCGCCCGGTACAGTATCTTTGCGAAATAGTAGAAGAAGAAGACGAAGAGAACGGACCGGTACAAGTAAGAAACGAACAGTGTAATGGATTATCATAGAAAGCAGTGAATAATCAAAAAAGGCAGTGGCCTCTCGACGCTGAATTTAAAAAAAAATCAATAAAATTACTATTTTAAACGAACGAATCACTTCAATCCTCCAGTCCTTGAATCATAATTATCTTCACAAGTTTTGAATTCAGTAGTTTCGAATATAAAAAGTAAAGGTGTACCATGCCAAAACCATCATTGTTCTTGCAACTATTAAAGTGGTATGAGTCAGTAAAAACAGTATTTTTCAATTATCAGGATAACTCTTCACCTCTCCAAAGGAATAATGAAAAATAATTCCCGTTCTTCAAGGCAAACCTGAAGAATTTTTCTGTAATTGGAACAACCGATTGGGTCAACCGGTTGCTTCAAAACCAGGTTCATGAGTTTTGCACTTTGCGCGTGATCCAGAGAATACTGCTCCAAGGTTTGGCCTTCGCTACATCTCATTCTCTTCACAATGACACTGCACACCATTAAAGTGGAGTTATTTTTATTAAAGGTCCTTGAGGCAGCCTTATAGACAAATGTATAAAATGTCATAATAATGCTGGTATCTGAAATGTGGATATTTTAAAGTATGACCTTTTCAAAAAAATGCTCCGCTCAAACGGTGCGCAGTGTAACTGCGAAGAAAATGAGACTTAGCGAAAACCAATCTAGCCAGAACAAAGCTCATGAATCCGGTTGTTCCGAAGCGAACGGTTGTCCGAATCAGTTGGTCCACTCACGACGTAGGTTCATCTCTTGAAGGAAGTGGCTTATTTTTCGTTATTACTGCGGTAAGGTTTTTGAGTGACTCACCTGAATAACCAACTATAAATCATATTATTATGAAAAAATCAAGAAAAAATCTTGTTATTCAACATATTTCACATTAAATTTCAAAGTTATTCACAAAAACACTCACAGTTTTCTAACAACTGGCAAATTTCTGATCGTTCTTAAGATTTGACTAAACATTTTTCAAAATCAATTTTTTAGACTCTGGACAGTATGAACAGCCAGCTGTTTCACAATTCGGAATTTCTCAATAGCGATCACTTTTTTTTTTAGTTAGACGATTCGTATTTTTTTTTTTTTCATTAGGTATAAACCCATACTCAGTCTGTATAATGATTTTGCTTCATCGCCACATCTAGAGACAATCCTTCCAGCCAGTTTTTCACGCATTTAATTTTGCATGAATAATAACCTGGAATAATTACCTTTCTAACTGCAGTTCCATTTCTGTCTCTTTCTCTCGCTCGCTTTCTCAATTCCCTTCTGCCAAGTTTTCTTATGAATTACTCCATTAGTTCATATTCTTAGCAATGACTGTGATAAATATGCGGTGGTTGGTGTTCTCGCTGCGAAGGCGGTTCATCGTTCAGTTCTGCTGAAATTTCTCTGTCGCCGGTCTTTCTCCACTACCGCCCCTCAATTTATACCAAGTACTTCTCTTTCTGTTGCCCTCTCGATATCACTCAAGTTATCTTGCCAGCCAAACATGATTACAATTTCAATATCTTGCAGCTCTGCTTCATATCTTGCAGCAGAGCAAAAAAATCCCGAAGATTTTTCTTACGCCACTCATTACAGTCTTGCAAATGCAATTTTCTTTCATAATTTTGATAAACCAATTGCCACACAAAAAACAGTAAAGTATTGCTTCCTCATAACTCAAATAACGACCTTTCGAAAAGTTAATCCTATAAGTTGCTATGTTCGTACGTGTTATTTTTCAAAAGTATTGTCACGAAAGCTTTCCATCTGAAAATAAATATAGATCAATCCACAAACCATCTGTTTCAATTTTGACACTATAGAGAACAATGTAGAATTCTCTGCCAAAGATTTTGAGCATTCGGTAATGTTTTATCAACAAAATTTCTCGAATTAATCTGATATGACGTTTTTTGTTTTTTGTTCTTTTTTGTCAATTTCCCTCCGATAACACGTAAAGGCGTTAAATCCATTCGAAACTTGAACGAAAATCCACGTCTAGTGGATAGAATTAAAGTCGGAAAAAGATAAGGCTTATCGATAAATCGAACGAGGCGAGCAAGCGGCCAGACGGCGTTAGCCAACTTAGCTAGTAGTCACAGTCCGTGCTTGGTCAGACGCTGCATGAGTACTGCAATTCCAGCGTGGTCAGCCCGATGTCCTCGCACTCACGCTCCCATCCGTAATCGTACAGAGTCAGCGACTCAGCCGCCTCACCACAGCCAACGGGATAACGTGAGTCGGACGACCGGTTCACCGGCTGCTGGCATTTCGAGTACTATGCTATGCTCGGCTCTTCGCGCATCGGTAAGCCTCGAGTTACGTGTCGTTGAACAATTACCAATTATCATAAAACAATGCACTAGCGATTCGACGGATGTTTCGACCCCGCATGCTTCCACTGTTCTATATATCGCCATAATGGTCATACGCTCCATCCCTCACGTTTCGTTGCAATGGATTTCAGGTTCTAAATGGAGGGGATGAGAAATCATGCTGCAATTGAAAACCTCAAATTTTGCAGCTTGAAAAAAGAAATCGCACTGGAGAGCCACGGAAAACGAAAAATATCGAAAACCACATTAAAAAACAATAGATTAATCATTTTCTCAGCGAAATTCATTTATTGTATTTCAGCCATTCGTTTAAATAACCTTAGACAACTTAGACAAAAAACTTATGCAAATGGTACAAAAGATGTTCGAAGTAATTAAGACCTTAACGGGTTTGGAAAAAGGAAATCTAAAGCGATTCAACAGTCCAAGTTTTTTTCGCTTTTGCGCTTTATAATGTCGAAAAAAGAACGAAAAAAAACCCTCGAGTTATAATAGAGCATAAAAGAGAATATGGTATAACGACGAGCAAAGCCATCAAGAAGCATAAAGCCATTGACTCTTCAGTGTCGTAAAAGATTATAATATGAAAATGCACGAACCTTTTGAAATTGGTGTCACAGTTCGTTCTCATATAATACGCATATAACTTAGCAGAGCAGGGTTTCATACCTATACGTATATATCTACATTCTATATAAGTGGTAAAACGCAGGAACGCCAGGCCACTCGAATATTCACGCAGCAGCGCAAGAGCAGCGCCAGACGCATAAGCTCGAGCGAGGGAAGGTACCAACGAGAAAGGGAGAGACTTTACGTTCCGAGAATAATCGAAATTCCTGCTGGCAGCCAGGTACTCGCGCGTGCCCCTGCCTCCACCGCCGACGTCATTGTGGTGCACGTCTCTTTATCCAACAAGACAATATCATTTGCAAGGCTTTAATTGACCGTTTATAGCACTAGTGACGGTAACGAAGTTGTGCCGACGAAAGTAAAGGGATGCATACTTTACTCACACTTAAATAAATACGTACCTTTATACAGTGCAGCTTTACCTCCAAATGTGTTTCGCGAAACTCCATGATTCGATGAAGAACTGCAGCCTGTGTTTTTGTAGAGATCGTCTGGGAGAGCTCAACGAATAATCGAGGTCTAGGTGATAACCTCTAGGAATAATGAAGGTTTAGACGAGGACTCTAAGAGGCTCATGGAGTAATCGGGGCCTGGGCGAGGAACCCTAAGGACTCTCGGAATAATCAGCGCGCCTCGGGGCTCTTGGAGTGATTGGGTCCTAAAAGAGCAATGGAATAATGCAATGCTGAAAAGGGCACTTGGACTAATCGGGCCTGAAAGGGCACTTAAAATAATTGGGTCCTTAAAGTTAATTTGGACTAAGCTGAGCCCTCACTCCTAGAATCATTGAATGACTATAAATCCTTAGAATAATCACCCGTGAAGAAAATTATTAGGGATTCCCTAAGATAAACTAGGGCCCTTTCGGGCTTTAATGTGAACACCCTAAAAGGGTTTTCCATAGCACTCCCAATTGAGGTCCTGATAAGGTATTTCTAGGTTTCCATGGCGAATGATATGACAGGGTAATCACTCAAGGGCCCAGTCAGGCTTAAACATGGCACCAAGTAAACAAATCAATAATCATTTTGCCAACTAAGGATCTCATGAGGCCATGGTAAAGTTTAATAAGGCCTTGATAAGTTAACTAATTAAAGGCCTAGTCAGACTTAACCATGGAATAAAGTAAGCAAATTAATAATAAATTTGCCAGATAAGGGTGTTAATATGGTGATTCGAAGTTTCCACGGCAAAATTGGTGGTCACCTATCCAACTAATGACCGCCAAAATCAGCTAAGTGGTCACCTATTCTAATACTGGCCGTCTGGTCAGTCAGACAGTCACGCACCTAGATACAAACGAACTAATTCGCGCAAACAATAAAATAACTCCATTTGATTTAACCAATTTCTGTAAAGAAAATTACTGAATGTGCTTTTATTTTTACACATCAGACGCAGTCATGTAAATCTATCAAGTTCTGACTATATTACATTAATTTTATTTCATATTACAGTCATTCAAGTAGACAAAACAATTGTATCTTCATATGATTTCAATGGCCGAGAGAGCTAAGGCGCGGCGCAACCAAACCATCCGGAGGGTTCTGGTTTGATTCCCGTCAGTGTAAAAAAAAAAATAATATGTGTTTTCAGCGATTAATATGTACCATCGTGTAGAGAAAGTCGAAAGATCTCAAAAGTGCTGAATCACTCAAGTAAATAATAGTTAATATATATTTTTAAATTAAATTACTCTATTATTTTAGTAAGGACTTAATTGGGCAGTCTTTAAAGGCCCTTAATATTTAACCTTCAAAGGCCCCGTCATTCCCCTTCATCAATTCACGAATTGATAAAACAATTTGAAGGGACAAAAATAAATAGATTCCAAATGTTTGATTTTCCTATACAGGGAGATCGATAACAACGGAATCTTCGGCATCGTTCGACTCAGACCCGAGTTACGATTTGCCAAACTTCCATCAAAATAAAAATATTAAAGGCTGGCATCGTCGAACCATCATAACATCTATTCAATTATTATATTTACACCTATTATGTTTTGTCATTGTCGTCACTATAACATATGAACGTTCCACCTGACAATTATACTGCATGTGAAGAGTATAGTATTGTTGGTTCAACCGAATATATTTCTCTCAGTGTATCTTAGACAATAAACGTGGTCTAAGTGAGAGCTCCTCATTGCAAAAGGCATTGTAAGTTAAGAATGTTGAAATACGGGTTCTTACTTATGCTGAGAACACACCCATATGACCTTCCCCTATAGTCACTTTCGGAAATCTCTCCAGCGTTGATGTTCCCAAGCGTGCAGAGTGGACATTTGCTAAGCATTTGTCAAAGATTGAGTGTTCTGAAGGACTTGATATGTGGATGAGGCACAAACGTTTGAGATAGTAAGAAGCTAACCCAAACTTACACACAGAGCCAGCGAAAAGGCATAGAGGAAAGTACCTTCAAGGAGTCTTCTTTGAAAGAATACGAAACTACAGTAAGTCCGCATTTCCCGAATAATCGAGATTCTTGGCGAAAGTCCGACCGAGTTTCAATACCGGATATCGACGGGATTAGACGCCCTCGTCCTCCATTTTGTTGCTCGTCCCTGCGCATTCGATCGCTCTATAAAACTGTCCGCCTTCGTGTGTACCACTGGGATCATAAATTAGACGAGAAAATTCTAGCGAGCTCATTATCGCTGCAGGCCAGCGAGCTTCTATCTGCTTTTTTGACTGCTTCATAGTCCGAATCCCTTTGCATTCATCACAGGAGTCGGTTGCACTTGCAAAACATTAATAACTGCAATTCGATTTACGTTTTTTAATATCGCGCGTATTGCAAAATGAGTCGCGGGTTCCAACTTGTCAACACAAGGAGTCAAGTATGCATATTTAGATAGCAAAAGATAAGAAATGGAAGCCAGGTCTAGAGATTCCGGATTTACGAAAAAAAGGTCTCTGACAATGCCCAAAAAGCAGGTGAAGAAGACGAAGCTTTGCAATTTACGCACTCTGTATCAAAAACGATTTGCTTATTTGTTCTACCGCTGGCTATTTCACCATTATCACTTGTACGGAAATTTTTAATCTCTGAATCACTACAATACGGCCTATATTTTTTAATAAGTGCGTATCCCAAGATAAGTCATTGAGTTTGCTTGACAACACAAGGAGTCAAAAAGCATGTCCAGATAGCAGAACAAGAGGTGAAGGACAAGCCAGAAGGATCCTGTTATTCATAGAAATGAATTATCCTTGACACTGCGCAAAGAGCAAGTGAAGAGAATAAAGCTTTGCAATTTATACACTGTGTATTGAAAACGGCTTACGCATTTATTCTGGCCCAGTTTATTTCACCATCATCATTTTTATGCGAATCTTTGATCTGGAAATCATTGCAATACGATCTATATTTATTAATACGGTACGTATTGCAGAATTAGTTGATGGTCCAGCTTGACAATACAAGGAGGCAAGAAAGCATGTTCAGCTCGCAAAAGACAAAAGGTGGAAGACAGGTCTGGAGGTTCCTGATTCGCGGAAATAAATGGTCTCTGGAACTGCAGAGCAAGAGCAAGCGAATTGGATGAAGCTTTATACGAATGAGTGTCGTAATCCCTGAACTCTCTCGCCCGGACATTTGTTATCTTAAACCGGAATGAGGTGACCGGTTGTCGTGTGTTTCGAGGGTAGTTGTGAAGTATGGCGAGGCATGTGGGCAGAAGTAACACTGAGAATGGAGTGTGAGTATGTGTGTCTGCGAAAGGACGGGAGAATTTAGGTACAAGGGAAAAAGGTACTTGAAGGATTGACGGGATGATTAGCAACAAGGGACGAAGGTAGTCGTGGTGGCCTCGGAGATTAGCCCGGCAGTTAGTTCCCCTGACAGAGATCCTATACGTGCATTTAGAGTTGATAAGCCTGGCTACATTATTCTCACGTCTAAATTACAATCTAGCTACTTTGACATAACGATAAAATAAGTTATAATATGATTATTATCACTATTCGGTCATAGATAAATATTTTGCTGAGCCTTGAACCTAATAAACCTGAACCTGAACAAACATTCTATTAGGCTAACCATTTTTTGCTAGACTTGCTTTTCCTAGAATCACGGGTTCTAGAAAATTTTGTCTCCATGTGTTCAAAGAGAGGTGAACAAATGAACAGCAGTACAGTTGGCCAACTCCTAGTTTATCTCGAAATTGAGGATTCACTGAAAACCGGAGGGAGAAGCACAACCGAAAGCAGGAAATGTGTAGGCGCCAAGACAGTATGGTAGTCGATACATGGGCCTATCTTCCGTCGTGCACTCAGTAAAGATACGTGAGCTCGGTGACCCGACCGCAGGAGGTTAAGCGAAGCGTGTCAAGATTCGTGAAACAGCTATAGCTGTTGTGTCGCTGTAGTCGGATTAACGCATTAGCGATCCTCGAGTGGCAACTGGTATAGCCACCTCGCTAGCTTTGGTTTAGCTGAGTTCCAAATCTATATATACTATAGAACGAACAGCACATTGTGAAGGACATAAAGTGGCAAGTTCTATGTATACATCGTATAGATTCAATAGGTATCAGAACTTCTGGATAGGCTCAGAGACTGTTCGACAGAGTGTCTATGAACGTCTTATTTCATCCAAGATTTTCCGATGATTACAAATGTGAGAGAATTTTCATGAAAATCTTTATGGATCTGAATAAAAATAAATAAATAAATTAAGAACTTACAGGTAGTTGAAAATCCGATATTCCGGTAATCCTGACTACTGGAAGTTCAAGGAAAATTAAAATTTGTACTTTTTCAATTATTTTTCCCATAGCTCAAGAATTTTAAGTGAAAACCATAATAACTTATTTTCAATGTTGCACACGTTTAGCTATGTAATTTTTAATTATTTCTAGTTTGAACTACACGGAAAGAAATTAGTAGTTGGTCAAACTGAAAAATTGGTTCTAACAACTACCCGTTAGTCAAATAGTTGATTTAGCGCCGACTACTTAGTTAGTTGAAGCGTCTACTTGGTTGGTTAAAGGCACTGAAATGTCGTTGGTAGAGTACCCGTAATAATAGGAACCAACAGAAATAGTAACCCGAGCTATACGCTTAGTTTAGTACATGCAATCTGTTTTAGTGCAGCTCTAGGTTAGAAAATCCATTTCATAACTCATCGTATTCGCTCCCGCTACGTTATAGTCAGCGGTTACAAAATGTTATGGTTATAATAAATGGCTCAATGAAAAATGCAGTTCTTCGCTATGAGCGATTTAAAGGAGCCGAGTTATAAAAAATCTGTATATGTTAAAGGTTAATAACTATACCTAAAAATAGTAATAATACCCGTACCTAACAAATAATTATCAAAATACTTAATTAGTAATTGACGAACCCCGCTGCAAAATGCTTTTCTTTTCACTTTACACTTAAATGTGTCCACACATTCGTCATACCTATAACTTAATAGCGTTGTTAGCTTTTGTCATTCACGAACTAAAAAATATTAGTTACCCGAACCAACCGATTAGTGTTGAGAGGAAAGTGATTGGTAACGAAAACCAACTCGTAGGATGCCGGCAAGATTCGAATCGTGTTTACAACTATTGCCGCCGTTAGTTGCGCCACCTCATGGCTTTTGGTACGGAAAGAATTGTGATTGGTTGTTGGAACCAAGTCGTCGGTCTTACTTACTATTTTTCACTTACCAATCACATGTAGTTGAGAATACTTTTTCAATTTATAGTTTCCGTAACTAATCTGTGGTACAGCATATGCTGGAAATGGTTATCACAAATACTCTTTTTTTTCCGTGTACAACGCGAATCACAGAACTTGGATATCTCATCATTGAATTCAAGCTCAGAATTGTACGCGTTATTTCTAAAATCTTGTAGTCTGCCAACCAAAAGATTGCACCGACATAAGGCTAGCTACGAAAATCAAATGCAAAGTAAAGGATTGGAAAGCTAAGGTAGATGTCGTGCTCCGATTGATGCGGATTGGACAGATTGTATTGGTACGTGTATCAGTGCTAACTTGTAATCATGATAATCCAATACAGAAGGGATACATTTTTGAGTTAACTGTAGTTTAAATGAGGGAGATGGAGCGGGAGAAGAAGGGAAATGAAAGAAGAGACTCGATCCCCAGCGCCCGTTGGATATACCATATCGGAAAGCCCACAGCTTATTTTTCCTCGCCATGTTTAGCATCCGTGGAGCAGCATCTTTAAGCCTCCAGCTGCGTCGTGTCGCTATAAGTTCGTTCCCGCGAGGATTAAACTTCGGAAGCTCCTATAACGGACGAGACTCTCGCTCGATTCTCCTCTCCACGTTACATTTTATGAATTACATTATCTAACGTATAGCTCTGTGTATGCGGCCGTTTGTGTTGGTGCGTCATGTTCGGAGCGGTGAAATTCACTCGATTTGCATTCACCGCCACCGGGGCACTTCCATCGATTTCAAATTCTTTGTCCATTGCCTCCAGTTTTTCGAATTCCCATATTCAATACCGCATGGATAAACTCCGACAATGCGCACGAAATTTAATATTGTCGAAAATTATTTTGTCATTTCTGCAGTTGTCGATAGGAGACATTAAAAAATCTCCAGAATATTAAGAAAATGGATAAGGGGAAAAATCTATATGTATCTCATTAAATCTATGTGTATATAAATCGTTTGACTTGTAAAACCCATTGTGATGATTTTATTCATTTGATTATTTATTCGTTTATTTTATTATTTTTTTAAATATGTTTTTAATATTTTGAGATCGACAATTCAGAAGAATAAGAAAAGTGAATCGATAAATCTAAGACAAATAAATGTTGAAAATAACATTAAAACTAAATTGAACTGAACCAATTCAATAAGAGCGGAACCTACAATGAATGTACCATTCAAAATAAGTCAAAAACTTGCGTTCGAGGAAAAAATCATATCGAGATTTATTTATTTTCATTCATTCATTGAATTAATTTTTCTTCCTTTAAATGATTAAACATACATCAATAAACAAATCAAAATATTATCGTCCGTTCTGTGAAGTACAGTGAAGGAGATCACAATTTCATTCTATCGAAGCGACGATTTTGAAGTTTCATTCAAAAGGCAAAAATCTATGACCCAACTTTATCGATCGATAGCTCTTGCTCTTCGAAAATAATAATTCAAAATAATTGTAGTCATGACGATTCGATTTAGTTGCGACATGAGAGGAAAAAAGTCATAATAAGCAGAAAACTTATCTTTTATAAATTACGTTTGTTAATGGCGGCTCAAATCAGAATCCGCCAAGTAAGATTCAGAGCGTGAATAACATTTTTCGTCCGATCGTGAAAGACCAAGATGGTGAATTCAAAAGATCGTCGGACTGACCACACGTCGGTTTTCGCTCAAAGCTCGAAGAGAGTGACAAAAGATAAAGGTTTCGGAATTTGCGAGTTTCTCTTCCCCTTCCGAATATTCGAAATCGTTACTACTTATGGAAAACGGTATTCTCTACATTTCTTCGCACAATATATATTTGAATTTGAATCTCTCGCTACACCATACAATTCTTTGTATGTAATTTTCTTATGTGAAAGAAATCGCTGTGAAAAGCATGTTTTCAAATGTAACATATGACGCATTTTGCAACTCAACCATTTTTTTTATAATCCGCAATTAGTTATATATTAGAACAACTTAGAAGTAATCTCTGTGTTTTTTTTTCAGATGTTTAAATATGGTCATGTCGAAAATGGTTTGCTTTCAACCCTGCATATCATAGATGATCATGATCTGGTACAGAAATTTAAAAACTGAAAAGTTATTTTTTCTCAACCCGGGAAACCTAAATAGAGGTTCAAACATAAGAATTTCAGTCCGCAGTAGTCTCCACTGACTCCACTTGGACCATTAATATGTGCAATTTTTTCAAATTTTGAGAAGTGTCAAAGAACGGAGGAACCTTCCTTCACCCCACGGCACTACCACATTAACGTTTTGAAAAAGGTCTACATTTTATCTCGGGCTTCTTTGAATATAAATATTTTTTTATACAAATACACACTGAGAAGAAAGATTCCATTAACGCCAATAGAATAGATAAAATTATTTTATTTTCATTGATTTCAATGAAATCGTCTTTGATTTCAATGATATAGTCAATTTCGTAGAGAACATTTAATCGGCTGTAAAGACACATTTATTCAGTGAGCATTTAATATGAAAGTATCATTATTTTGGAGAGACGATTTCATCGATTTGAAAAAAAAAAAAAAAAAAACGGTATCATTGATTCAAAGATATTATATACTTAATGGCAGCAAGTGCCTATAGGCCTGTTTCTCGCACCTAACCTCACTTTTTTGTTTTTCGGTTTTCCCGAACGAAAGGCTACGAGTTTCAAGTAGTTTAGCCAATTCCTGCCGTACCTCTACTCGTTCTCTCGAAATGTAATCTTTATTTGCCGAGTAGTTTAGGAAAAAAAAGGTTGTAACATTTTGAGCTTTGGTGGGGAAAGTACGGGAAAATAACAGAGAAGATTTCTTGGTTCAAAGAAATGTTTCTTTGAATTAATATCACTTCTTATCATTGAGTTTGAGTCATTCAATGAAAAGATAGTATTGAAACTCGAGTATTTCTTTTTATTGGCGCAGATTGCCGTGAATCAATGAAATATTTTCTCTCGGTGTGCAGGGTAGGTAGCCACTATTTACCGGCTCAAAGCTCATAGTCGCAAGGTGTTCGCAAGCTTTCATAGTAGACCGGATCTCACCTACCGTGTAGCGAGAGAAGCAACGCCTTCTTGCCGCACCTTCTCTACGACGAATCCTCGCATGTTACCGGATTACAATGTTTGCCGGCGACTGTACAAACACCGTGCGGTGCGGTTCGTCCTCTCGCTCTCAGAGTCGCACCGGGTAAAGCAGTACGGATTCGCGAAAAGCCTGTGAGAGTGTAAGCCAGGATGGAGAACGCTAAAAATAGCGGTGAAAGAGCACACTGCATTGAGAGACCGGTAGGAAACAGAAAGCCGCACCACACCTGCGCTGCAGCCCGGTGTATTTCTCTGTATCCAAGCTTGCTGAGAAAGCTTCTTTAGCCCAGAAACTGCAGACGGGTTAACAAAAAAAAAATATAGAACTTCAGATTACTTACGCGTCGGAGAAGTATTTGAAGAAAAAGCACGTACATGGCAAAAACTAAATTGAAATTTTTAAGAAAAAAAAAATATCGACTTTTGCTACATTGAACAAGTCTATTACATTGAAATTCTTTGTAGAATACAAAATTGATAAGCTTGCTGTCGGAAGCTAAAAAATTTAATCGGAAAATGTAAAATAAAAAAGAAAACACAGAGTTTTTTCGATTTATACTTGTAATCTTTCAATAACGGAAAAAAGATTGTGAGTTTTGTAATCAATAGGAAACTCACTATCTTTTTTTTGTGTTTTTCACACATCTCTGTACATTATATATAACTTTCAGCAGCAAATTGTGCACTTACGGCAATCAATTTTCATATCAACGTCCACCGAGTTTTTTCATCAGCGTTCGAATTAGTAACCTAAATCTGTTTTTCCCCATTTTCCCCACGTTTTACAGCTTAAATGTACGTTTACACGTAGCCTTAATTCGACGCACAGTCTCTATCACTGCGACCGTTTAAACGGATATATCTCACACAGTGTTCCACTGTGTGTGAGATACATCCGTTTATACAGTACACAGTTCATCAGCTGTAGCGTCGACGAGGACCTGGAGCTACGATGGAAAGCTCACTCCCGAGTTTTATGCATTTTTTTTATTCGCGAATATATATTTTGTTGACGATAGAGCATACGTGGCGCACGTGAGAGAAATGTGGACAGAGGGCTAAGAGAATATATGATTTTCTTTGGTTAAGCGAGTTGTACCGCTGTGTTTATCTTAACCCCACGTTTCTCGTTCCAACCAAGCTTCCTGCTCGCTCGTGCATGTCCCGTTCTCGTTTTACGCGTGCTCTCTTCTACCAGAAAGAGGATAACAAAAAAACGACCGTCTCCGCCTGCCACACACGGTAAGTTTAATATTTATCTTTCGTGCTGCACCATCGCGCGGTCCGCCACGTTTCTAACCACCTTCCTGCGCTCACACACACTCTGCTGTCATACCTACTCGGCTCCGATGGCACGTTAGTTTCCTCCTTGGTTGAAAATATCACAAAGTATACCAACGTATAGCCGAAGGGTTAATTCTAGCAAGGAAATGGGGATGTTTTCCATTATGTTTATTCTTAAATAACATTTCGTAATAATTAAATAATATATATTATGGAATCAAGATTCTGTGATCAAGCAAAAACTGAATCGCTTCACCCAAAGAAATTGTCGAAGTTCTGGCAATTATAAAATGACAGCTTTTTATTTGTTTGTAGTTACAATAACTTATAAATTGTTTTAACAAAATTGTTATAATTGTGACGAATATATAACAGTTATTGTAATTCAAAAAAAGAAGCGCAAAAAAGTTGCTCCTGGCGTCTTCACAACACGCGACTTTCTCATCACATTTGTAATAGCGTGAAGTTTTGATCATAAAATCACCGGAGTTTAGTGACGAACCATGACAATAGAAATTTGAGAAATTCCGTTGTACATTATTTGCAATCATCGTTTCTCACTGTAATTTATTACACTCTGGTTTTCAAATTCGAATTCAAGTTACGACGCGTCCCCGCGAGGAAGCGTGCGCGAGTACAATCGGACCTTCTAGCCACATCAGTCTTTTGTTTACGTGGTATTACCGACGGTACTACGATAGTTTGGAAAGTTGATTAAACATTTCAGATATTCCATTCCACTCATAGATTGTTTCAAAACATACCGACCCTTTCGAACATACCAACGCCGGGCACACAGACAGACAGAAATGGGAGTGAATGTGTCTTTTGGTACCAAGTACTCTCAAAACGTGTATTTCCATTAAAATTTAGGAATTTCCATTTTTTATTTTTTTTACTGCCATACTTTGTCTCTCTACATACTTGCTATGAAATGAGAAAATAAAAATCGAATATTCATTAAATAAAAAATTCGGAGCTTTTCCTATTTATCGTTTTTTTGCAACTCCAATGGAATACTCATTCTGTGAATATCGCGTATGTACACCGACTCTTCAACTATTCGTGTCATAGTCCGTTACTACACTGGGCTATTTCTGATGTAGAGTTTTAACGTGAAAGCTCTCGTGACGAGGGAGCGAACATTCCCGATTAGAATCCTAATTACGAGCCCGAACTTTGCCATCGTTTTTTCGTTTTTCGCACGAAGCAAACGGCTGGTGACCAACGAGCAGGACTTTAACTTTTTTCTTCGTAGTTTTTTTTTTTAATCGTACTCTCGGATAGGCAAGTCGACACAGAAAGAGAGGAGCTTCGTCTGTACCATCGTCAAAGGAGAAACAATAAAACTTTGAAATTGAAGAGTGAGGGAGTCCGTCGTTTGTGAAAGTTTCGTTTGCCAACGCTTATACACGTAGCGATTCATTCATCAGACGGAATTACTGTGAGGAAGAGTATAAGTTAGCAAGTTTTTAGTGAAATTGCGTTATTATTCTTAGAATAAATTTAAGAATGATTATGAAGGCTCCTGAGACTAAAGGCACACAGCGTTAGTTGGATTGAAAAATCCATTAAGTCGAACGGCGATCTGCTTTTTTTGTCACGTCGTTTGTGGACCGCACCTTTGGGTACTCTCAAAAATATTCTTCTCATTTGAGGGATTCTGCTGAAGATAAAAATTTCTGATTGAAAATAAATTCTTTGGAAATGCGATTCAGTTTTTATTTTGTTATTTGAATTGCATAAGTCTAACAAAATTGGCACGCCACCTTTTTTTTATAATCACTATTTTTACTGATTTTAAATGTGTATTCAAATCAGTGGTTGAATATATATGCTATATGTATCCGCAAAGTGTATCTGGCACTATAATGGTCTGCCATGAAAGTATCCACGGGGGGTCTGCAGCGTCATGTATCGCCGCATTGCCGAGAGGACAAAATGTTTGAAATATCGGCCCGACTAATGCATATTCCCTGTACAGCCGACATCAAAGTCGTCCTCTTCTTCCCAACAAAACTACTATCCCCCTATTGGCGCGACTCTGCGGCCCCGCGCCATTCTGCAAAGTTAGTAGGACTTTGGTCGGAGGGGTTGCCGCTCGGGTGATGGAGGAATTGAGGGGACCAAAAGGAACGGGAGTAAAAGTAAAGGAAATCGTGCTGATGTAGACCGAGCGAGGAAATGCAGACGTCACAAAAGAATCACAATATCTGTATATAATATCAGATAAGAAGATATAACATTTCTCCATCAATGTTTATTGCAAAAAGTTCTCAACGCACTTCCGACTTTGCAACATAAACTCCTAACAAGTTTTTCATACCCAATCACATCCTGTAAACTTCGGAATGGCGCTTTGCAATAAATCGAAATGTGAAAAAAGAAAATTAGCGATGAAGTTAGCTTTGAACATTCTTCTCCCGATAACAAGCCAGCAAAAACGTAAAAATATATTAGCGGAATTTCCTTAAAACCATAACTGCATTATTAATCTGAAAGAATCGCCGACTGCAAAAAAACTTAAATTTTCAAGTGAATACCAAGTAATTAAATTCTAGGAAGGAAAGGGATGGAAGTCATTGAGATTGACGGAAAGGCGGATATTAAGGAAACGGTGAAGTAACTCGAAATAATAGCTGGAAAACGTGGGAGAGAAAACGAAGAAATTCACAATCAGACCAACGTCCGGGCTGGTTGTGTCGGAATTGAAGAGGTTGGCCGACGGGCAGGCAGCGATTACGAGGTTTAACGAGTTTCTCTTTGTCGGATGCTCTACACTGGGTTTTCGCAGAGTGGTATACGTTCTACTGGTATATGTTCGCCGCTCAGCACCCGGTATTTCGCCCTCATCAGGCTGCAGAATGGACAACCACTTTGCGCCGTCAGCAGCACCAGCGCCTGAGCATTAGTGTAGATCTGTGGATGCAGGGTACGGGAAAAGGGACAATACTGAGAAGCGCAGCAAGCAAAGGGAACAGGACGAATTTGGATGACAGAAGGTGACGGTGCAAAACTCGGGAGATCCGGTTAGTAGGTCTGGTCGGTATACACTCACGGATAACTGTACGGAAAAGTGGAAGTTTACCTGGTTAAAATCTGAATACAAGTCTCAAAGTAGACGCATTGAATTGACGAAAAACTGTACGAGAAAAATTCAATTTTCAATTTTACGCGGTTAAAATGTAAAAATCGAGAGTACTGGAAAAATGTTACCTGAAATGATAAAGCCTGCATTGTAAGAAATGTGGTGCAGCAGGATAACCAGAATGAGGGAAAGAGGGGAGAAGATGAATGTAGAAAAAAGGACAGACTGTACGAGACACAGGGAGATGAAAAGTGGTAAAACAAAAAAAAATCGAATAAATCTGGTTAGTAGGTCTGGTTGTAAAAACAGTAAAATTTCACATTGTTAAAATTGGAGTACGAGTCTAGGCTGGGCGCATTAAGTTGACAAAAAACTGTACATGAAAATAAAATTTTACACTGCTAAAATGTTACAACGAAAATTACTGAAAAAGCGTTCGGGGAAATGGTAGACTCTGCATTGTAAGATGAAACGTGGTGAAGCAGTACAAGCAGAATAAGGGAAAGGAGTGAGAAGATGAATTTAGTAAAAGGGACGACTGAAAGAGACAAAAGGAGTGATGAAAAGAGGTAAAATACCGGTATAGGGGGGAAAGACGAAAATGTGGAGGTATGAGCATTGCAGAGCCAGCTGCAGAACTTGACGAAACTTGGGACACTTGCTAATGAGCAGTACACAACTCGAGTTCGGGGTTAGACCCCTGTTAATTCTCCACCTGGTCTTCGTTCGACTTCCCAAACTTCACTCCTGTATTCCCCTCCCGTTTTCCAACTTCCGTCACTTTTCCTGATCACAATTCTCCGGCAAATTCCATGAAGTTCGACTTCCGGTAATCTTGAATGAAGACGAAGGGCGACCAAGATTCTGTACAGATTTGGAAAATTGTATGCATGATGAATGACGGTGAGTGAGCGATTTTAGTAGTTGAAAACCCGCATTCCGATAATGATCAGCTTGAAGACTCTCGTCTGTCAACTATTGTCAACCTATGACTGCATTGTACATTATATTCAAACGAAAGTTTCCACTTACGCCACTCTTAGCCATCCACGATTACCTTACATTTCCAGTTTCGTGCCTGATAAATCAAACGATGGACATATTTGGACATCCGTTACTAGGTTTTTGGACTATTACAACGAACAACATTGTGTTACGAATGGTCTTGAAAACTGACGTGCCATTCAAGCAAGCTTGATAATATATAGGTTGAAATGTAGGTACCCAACGCTCCTCTCAGCGATCTACGCTTGCCTCCTATTTCCACTTGCGTATTTAACAGACCAAGCAATGAACATATTCCGACACCTGTTACAGAATTTCTGGATTATTACAACACACTACATTGTATTGCGAACGCTGTTGGAAGTTTGTGTGCTATTTGAACAGGCACGACGTCCGACGAAAGTTTCCTGATCATTCTTCAACATATTCCGTAAAGGTCAACTGACTATGGTCTTGAACGAAAGGTAAAAGACGATGAACACTCTTTTCAGACCCATAAACTGATATACATGATGGTCGACGGTAAATGAGCAATTTTAGTAGTTGAAGATTTGTATCCCAAAAATAATCAGCTTGATGACTCTTGTCTGTTAACTATTGTCGAACCTTGATTGGGTTGTACAATATATTCGAACCAGGGAGAAGGTTTCCACTAAAGCTACTCTCAGCTAGCCACGCTTACCTTCTGTTTCCAGTTTCGTACCCGTGAAACAAAACAATGAACATATTCCTCTAGCGTTGCACGATGTTTGGAATTACAACACACTACATTGTGTTGCTAACGCTCTTGGAAGCTTGTGTGCTATTCAAACAGGCTCGACGTCCGACGAAGTACACACATTGCAGTGCAGTCTAATGGGCGAAGGGCTGCGAGCGACTGGGACGAAGACGTGCGGAGTAGCTCAGTGAATCCACAGCTAAAGTTGTAGAACGTTGAGAATGTAGTCTACGAGGATTACTCGAGATGCAGATTAGTCTCAGACGCAGCCTGTGCTGAATTTCTAACGAGATGGAAGTCGAAGTAGGAACTCCTATTGCTGGTACCGTGCACTGTAGTGTTGACACAGAAGAGGAAGACGAAGAGGCCGAACAAGGGAACGTTCGCCGCTCGATCTGAGTTTCCAGCTGCTACTGATAGCGACATCTAGTCGACTGCGGACCAGGAAAGACGTGGTGCCATACTATGACCAAGACGAGGATGATTCCGGTAATTGAGATTTCCCGATTGAATGATCAATGCCTACTGGAGGAACCGAGGGTTAAAAAAAGTAGTAATATGGCAGCATCAAGTTTACGCGAATGACAGCTCGATATCGACCTTGTCGCTGACTCCATCGCCAGGGTTTTCTCCCGACTGAGATGTCCGGCAAAACTATATTCATGGCTAAAAAAATTCTTACGTTTAATCCTAATTTTAAATGATCAAAAGCAGAGAAATCAATGATGTAACTTTCGTTTACTACCAATAGAGACCTGGACAACATACAGTTCAGTATGGACCTAGTAGCTCATTCTCTTGCTCTGATCTTCTGACTGATACGTTCGCTAAACACTGCGTATATATCTAGCAAAAAATTTCTACTTGGCAAATGAATTCGTATTTCTAATAATACTGAAAAAAACAGAATATAATCACTTGGAATTCTTCAACTGAATAAAAAGCCGGTTGAATTTTTCTAGTGGCATCGCAACTTTCATTGCTTCGTCCGTTTCCTCAGCGATATTCTTAGATACTCATGTATTATATTAATTCATTTGTTGCCTTTCACTTTTACTCGGCGAGGTATGTAGTACAGATAGAATGGAGTAATTTTCGTGAGATGAATGTACCGAGCTAGTAAAGGCATGAAATTGCGATGAGGTGGAGTTAGGTGGAATCCTTACAACGACTGTAAGGAAATGAACTTCCATGCTCGAAGGAGAAGACACAAAAGGAAGACAAGAAATAAGAGAACAAAGGGAAAATAGTTGCCATGCTCCACAGAAAAATATAGAAACAAAATACAGATAAAAATAAAATTAAACAGTGCGCGAAAAGCGAGGAAAAGGAATGGTGGATTGAATAAAACGATGGACAAAAATTTCCCTCTATTTTCTTGCAATTTTTTTGATAACTCGGTTACCATAATGTTTGGCTTTCTACTAATATTTTGTTCGGTCTTGTCTGCCTAATAAATATGTCTCCGCTTTTCTCGAGAAAATGTGCTCCCTGAATAGGACGGAAAGACAGCAATATATGCGGGCTGATACGAAATTTATGGATTTATTGGAATAAACGTAGATGGAAGGCGAAGGGCTTTTGAACGCGGGAGAAAATCGACATCGAATATGAAGCGTTTCATCCTCTTTCCTCTTTCGCGCGTGTCGTCGAAATGGGAGGGTGCAGGCACCCTCTTATCGATGGCTTTATGGAGCATTCATAGATGCAGCTGGATGGACTGCCTCGCGTCGCTACCGTTTGCGCATCCCATCCGGAACGACTACGACGTTCGAGACGATTCTGCTGGGTTGAGAGGATGCCACTAGGAGGCAGATATTCCACTATAGACAGAAAACGAGAGGCAGGAAGTGAGCAATCTTGACTTCGCACTCCCGCAGCCCTTATTCTTCTATTTGCGAATAAATCTTGCTCGATGGGCTATCTTTTTTATGGGCTTTCATTTGTCATGAACTGATGCAGATATTATTTTACGTTTGATACAAAATTTTCAGAAAAAAAGGATGCACATTAGAAACTTGCTAATTGATTTTTTGTTGAGCTTCTATCATGACCAATAAACCGTCAAAAAATCAATTTTCGGTTTCGACCTCATAGTCCGAGATTTTAGGATTGATTTCCAACCAAGTTTTTGAAAAAGTTACCAAATTGTGAATGTTTCGATGGAGGTATTAAGCGCTTCTCTGCACGCTCATTTAACGAGTATAGAAGCAAATGAATTACTCGTGAAAGAATAAACAGAATAGTCAGAGGAAAATTACCGGCATATATGCATTTTCTGTGTATGAAAACAAAGGAAATCACGATGAAAGAATTTGCAATGAAAGTGTAATGCAAAAAGTGCAGATTTCCACACCCTCATTTTTTTGCTTTTTCCTCCATACTGAATTTTTCAAAACGACGATCATCGTATTTTAAAACCTATCTGTCCGATGTATTTGAAATTCGGACATTTTTTTGATTAAAAGATTTTGTATCGAATGACTGGATGATTTTTCTTTACCGGGTCACTATTTTTCCAATTTGCGACATTTTTCAAACGTTTTCAGTCATTTCAAATTTTCCTTGTTTTCTAAAAGTACAAATTTTGGGTTTCATATTTTAGATTTCGGTAACGACGGATACTGATACTGTCCACCATTGGACCGAACCATAATAAAAATTGATAATTGATAATTGGTTGTTAATTGATATTTTTCAATAAATAAATTTAAAAAAAAACTTTATAACTCCTTGTACTAAATGTGTTCAAAACTCGAACTCATTTTTCGAATACCCACATTCAAAAGTGTGTTGAAAAACGACAAGTATTTTGGATCGTTATAATGCTGCCTTAATGGAATAAATAAATAAATGATAATCATGTGCGAAATTAATATCATGTAGTTCTTCTGCTTCCGGATAGAGTAATTATTATTATTGTGCAAATGTGAGGAGAGCTATGATTGAAACAGGAATTTGATGCCAAGCCGATGTAAAAATTGATGTTAATTTCAACGACAGTTTTCGTGTCCGTTAAGGGCTGGCAACACGTGGGGAAAAAGAGAAGACCATATAATTAATTCCCGAGTCAACGTGGCACAATAACTATGGTCTCGTTGGTTTTTTTCGGTGTATAACGAGGATGTCTCGAGCCAGAAGACCGTGTCATTAGGTGCACGTGCGCCAAGAGTAGCAGCCACGGCAGCAGAAGCATAAGAATAGGGCAGAGGATAGATCTCGTCGACGGGGTTGCTGGAGCGGTCGCCCCGAGATGGAGACATCATTCTGAGGACACGAGCACGAGTAGCTTTATTAGATGTTGCTTGGGTTCCTTCTCTTTCTCCCTGTCGTCTTGTCGTGCTTTCTCTCTTCCTTAGACATCAGTGGAGCCACCCCAACCAACTCAGTACCACGAGCGTGACATAACCAGAATCCTCAAACAAACTCTAGCGTTATGCTCGAAGCGCGTGCGTATCATGAATCACGATGATGAAAAAGCAATGTAATACATTTAAGGCATTTAGGTAAATCGGTTACCGAGCATCGTTTAAGAGGCCGGAATCTAAAACTAAAAGCTATTCTTGAATTTAAAATAAGCCACATTTCACAAAATATTTGGCACCTGGAGGATAAAAAAGTGCAATTTCGAAATTGTTGATATTTTGGCAAAAAATACAGAGTTTCACCAAAATATCGATATCTTAAAAAAAAAATGGAGTAACGATCCCATTTTTCGCTCCTATTCATATTCTTATAAATTCTTTGACGCTAGTACTGCGAAAATGGCAATATTGCATTTCCTTATTTTGGTTATTTTTCAAAGCGTCTTCACCAGCTTAAAATTTGTGGTATCGTTACAATAATAGCAGCGTCTTTTCGGCTTCGACTCTTTGAAACGTTTATAATTGAAAAATACAATTGAAGAAGGGCATCTCTTTGAAAAAAGTGATTACTAGTAAAAAAAATCGAAGTTCTGGTAAAGCTGTATTTCCAGGATCTTTCAAGTCGACGAAAACCCTTGCAGAAATATCCCGAGGATTCCCGATTTATGATCGGATCCCGTTCAGGATTAGATAGGGACTCCGCAAGTCGGGGCTTCCCACCAGATCCCAACCGGGATAAGTTAGAGACGTTAGAAGTCAGGGCTCCCCACCAGATCCTAACCGGGATCAGTTCGGGACTTCGCAAGTCAGGGCCCCCACCAGGTCCCAACCGGGATCACTCAGGGACTTCGTTAGTCAGGAATCCTCACCAGATGTTGACCGGAATCAGTTAGGGACTTCGCAAGTCAGAGCTCCCCACCAGATCCCAGTCGGGATCAGTTAGGGCTTTCGCAAGTCGGGAATCTCCAAGAAATCCTCACAGGACCCCGATCTGATTCCGAACATATATTTCTAAATGTTGGTTCGGTAGCTCCCCGCCAGTATCGGGATCGAATCCTACGAGGATTTTGAAAATTGATTTTGATTTTTGCAAAGGGCTACCAGATTTAAATCTGATCTTCGAAGAATATTTTCAGATTTCCCATTGATATGTAAACGAAAATATATTTTTTAGTACCAACAGCATTTCTCTTTGATGGTGAAAATGCTGGGTGCGCATGTAAGGAGTATTAAGTGGGAGATAAATAAAATAATACGTATTTATTTGAGATTCGTCTTCACTTGACTGAAAAGTTAATACAATAACAAGGATTTTCATTAACAGTGAAGCAATGGGATGGCGAAGATTTGTTTACTTCCTTCCAGATTTATCGTTGATGACAATTTCGTAATTTTTTATTTTCTGTACAATTTACTGAGCGAGTTACAGTGAATGACGAACAAGTTAACTAACATACACAAGCAGACGGTACACCAGTGAAACTCGTCCTAAAAAGTATGGGATGCGCGATTTCAAACGCGAAAGACTGACATGGACGTCGCCGACAATAACATTCTTGTAACGCTGTATGCTGTATAAATAAACGGCAGGCTCAAGCGCTTGATTTGCGATTGATGTGATTAACACAATTATTTTGAAATAGCACATTCGCGGTGTCAATGGATTCGAATACAATTTCTACACCGGAAGTTGACTTTCGAACAAATGTGAAAAAAGATTTTTTGTGGCTTTTGGTTATTATAATTGGAAATTATAAACGCTGTAGACAGACAACTATTTTGAAAATGATCCGAAAGCTGTAGAATTCATCATTATACCGATATTACTTCCTCGTGTCATTCCTAAAAAAAAAATTCGAAAACAGGATGTATTTTCAGTACATTGTTATCTCGTAAGTTCATTTGAAGTGTATCCAGATCGACATAGGAAGGCCATATTGTGAAGTGGATAGGATCTCCACGTTGAACGAGTATGATTCTGTTGAATTCAGTTTCCCTTCGCGATGGCTCTCAATTTTATAACCGATGCTTCTTCTCGGGATTAATGAATCATTATATTGAGAACGAAAATATGAATATCTATGGATAACGGTGAATAACTACTTGGCCATTGGGACTCAAATACAGTACTGGAGAGTTCCATCACGACGAAGAAGAATAAAAGGTTGAAGCTTTCGGATCGAGAGTTCGTCAGTTGACTCCATGCACAAGGACTCGCGAGTTAGTTGTAGTGGATTCGAGAGGCAATCCCATTTGCCTTAACCCAGTCGCATCGTCTGCGCTGCTCTATATGTCCTTTTTCTTTGCCAAAGCACAGCAAACAAGCAGCAATATGCAACTTGCCTGGGTTCTCCAGTTTCTCGTTGGAAAATACTGCGAGTATTCGCCGAGCTCTACCCAGATGTCTTTCTCTATTTTCGCGGCTGCAACTGTAGCTCGGTTGCTTTGCGGTTGTTAGCCAAGATGAAAAGTACTCTGACGGTGGTTACTGTTTAGGTTAGAATACCAAGAGGAAAAACATCTTGCCCATCACAACAGCAAACAAACTTATCTGAGATTGCGAAATGAAGCAGCCATACCTCAAATCACAAGAATCCGAAATGTAAAAAAAACCAGTCTTGGACGAAGTGTGATTAAATGAAGTGGATACCAGCGCAGGAAGTCCTTCACTTTACTACTTCTCAAACATGTGAACGATTATTTTGAGTTAATATATCAGCGTCCATCACGTGAACACTTTTAATCTAATTAATTGATTTTCACTAGGTTTTCTGCAATTGTTTTGAACTGGATCAAATCTTTTGCAATCGGTGAACATGATTATACAAAGCAGTAAAGACAGAATCCAAACTTACATTCGAAATTTTCAATCGTTTTGTAGATATTCCTTCGATACTCACCTGTAACAGAAATCGAGAAACAAGAATTATTCAATTATTCTGTTATTCTTCGTAGCTTGGTAAAAGCTGGCAAAAGTAAAAATTGCTAGCATTATATAAATACGCCATATTTATTCCAATAGATATATTGAATTTACATCTGATAGGACGTAAATATTTGATAATATATGTTTAAAGTATATTGAACATATTTTTCAATAGAAAGTTCGGTGGAACCTTCGCGTATTTCTTTACAATTTAGAAAGATCTCGCTTCTGCCGTTGACGGCGCCAGCGTGACAAGAATCGAGAAAATAATCTGGGCAAGCCTTCAGATAAATGATTCCTTCAAGCTCTGATTTTTTCGAAATCTTTTTTTGAGTGTACAATGTGCGAATCCAGGACAAAGTCCGAACAAGAGTTAGAGATTTCTTTCCTTTTATAATATTAGCAGGTCTGTCTATTATCTATATATATATACCTCTTTGTATATATGAAAGCTATATATAAATATTTTCATGTCGCTAAATCCTCCGCAGAAAAAAAGACATCGATGTTAAAAGATGATTTAATGAACTCGTGTGTCAAAATGTCGAATTAAACCCATGGTTTTTCCTCAGCAATGTGGTAACTTTGGTGCGGTGGCATCGGGCGTGTGACAAGCGACACTTTGAGAAACCACCGGGGCCGAGTTGATGTTGAGCCGAGTACCCGTTGCTCGATTCCCGTTTGCTCGTTGTGTTGCTAAGCTACCGCGGGAGAAATGACGCGCCTTGTATATAACGGAGACGATGAGAGAAGGCCAGAGCAAAAACTCGGTAGAAAAAGCGCCTGGAGATGCGAGTTGCTCCTTTGAAGTACTACTTCTGTGGATATTCCGAAAGAGAGGACTCGCGAGCTTTCTCTCTCCTCGCTGTTTCTATTCCTTGGCTCTTCTTGCTCTTTCTCTTCTCTCCCTCTGCTTCTGACACTTGCATAACTGCGGTTCGCTCACACATGAACTTACAGCTTCCAACACAGCCTCTTAAGGTAGATTACATCGTGTAAATGACTTTATGCTTCGTGGTTTCGTACAACCCTAACTACCACCGGTAAACTCATCCCTAAATTCCTCAGGATTGAAAAATATCAAGGAAGGTATAGAAGTAAGGAGTTTTCTGGGAAATGACAGCTCACTGGGGACATTTGAAGGGAGTAAGATTATCAGCCGTAACCCAACTTGGTAATACTTGAAGCCTTTTGTAGTCGGTTTTCTCGTCTCGAATAAAGTTCAAGAGATTGCGATTGCTAAGCCTATGATTACGGCAACTTCGTTGTAACTAACTTTTCATAGCATTTTTATTTCCATGGCGGCCTAATCAATGCTACGCTTTCGGTGATATAAGAGGAGTCTCTGTATCAGAAGGGGGAATTAAACTCAACACGTCCAAAACTTGGAAAGTTTCTATCATGACAACGTCGAACTTTCGTTAATGTTTTTGGGGAGGCTCCTTCTTTCTTACCACTTTGGGGTGATGTTGATGCTACTCGAGACGATGTTCCTCGTACTTTCCGATTCGAAAAACTAATATCAAACATGGCGATGGAGAGAATCGTTATTGCGGATTGATGAGCACCATCATTTCTCAAGAATTCAAATAATGCATGAATTAATTACTCCGAGCGCTCAGACAATAACTAGATTCCAATACGTTTCTATACATAATTAATGGATAATAAAAAAAAAAAACAAACGCTGAAAAACTTTGAATTGCCCATAAATAATTGGGGCCGTTCGATTAATTGTAATGTTTGATAGTTTCATTTGTTGATACGCGTTCGACGAATCAGCGGGTTTCGAATTTACATAACTCGCGTCGATTTACAGGGCGATTCGATTTGACTACAATGCTACCAATTGTTTGTCGGTAAACGAATGATTTTAATGGTTCAATTTTAAATGGTATGAAAAATCGATATCAGTACATGGACAGTTTGAACAAGCAAAGCGGGTTTTGGACCTTCAAAATTTAGTTGAACGGTTGTGTATTCGCCAAATATACAGCTATTGTAATAACAATTAAAGAGTACAGTTCAGTTTATCCTGGATCACAGAAAAAAATTTTCACCTGATTGAATCAGAAATTTATTTATAGAACCTCATTGAAAGAAAACTACAATTACAAATGTATCTTTAAAAAAACTGCAAATACCATTTTTCATCGATTATTATTATAGTGCTTCTCTATTAAATTGATGATAATGGTTGTTTGCAATCAAGCAGGATGTCTTTCAATCACTGACGGCGCTATTCACACCAGCTTCCTTATCGAAATGTATCAAAATTACGGCTTTCAACGAATATTTGATGGATTTAGTTTATGTCCATAAATTGTTAACCTTATTTACACTTAACGATCTGTGCTTTACACCACATCGACCGCAGTAACAGGTCACAAGGTTTGTTCTATCAGAGTAACATGTAGCACAAGATTAAGGGAGATGGAGTCTACCAGTCGTATATAAGGAAAAGGAGATAGAGCAACACAAGAGAGACGCAGCGAATGAGGCGCCAGGGTATGCAGGGTGAAGAGGGGGGAGTTCAGCGTTGCGACGGTGGTCGTACTCCCGTAACTTTTCGGGGTAGTTCCTTCGGGAGCCCCTTGATGGTGTAATGCCTGTAATAATTATGATATTCCGCCACGGGGTGGCTTTCACCCATCCTCTCTCCTTCACCTCTACACCAACGGCCTCGCCGGCCCCCGGGGGGTTGGGGCGCGGCCGTGTTTGCTCTATCGACCGCCGAGAATCCACGAGGCATGCCGAACTCGGCCGACGCGGAAAGCTCGCGAGAGTTGGACAGAGCGAAAAGCTTCAGCAGCAGCAGCAGCAGCAGCCACCAGCGCGTTGAGAAGGGACGGGGTGAGGGGGGAAGGGGAGCCGCGAGAAGTGAGCTACCACATGGCGTATCTCCATTGGCTATGCTGTTTCACAACATGTACAGTGGTTGGCCGTCTAACGACCTATCGGATGACCAGTCGTTGGCACATTTTCTTTTCTCTGCGTAAAAAATTGTGCTTTTTGGATGATTCGGGTGAAAGTGGTAACGTCCTTTTGCATACCGGCAAATCGTGCCTCGTCTGGAAATTTCTGTGTTACTACTATTAATTACTGGTGCTCATGATTTTTTTAAAAGAGAATTCATTTATTTATTCTAATGTTATGTTTATTGTTTTGATACAGTGGATAGGAGTTCATTTCGGCAGTATGAGTATAAGATAAATGGAAAACTTAAAAACCAAAGAGAAGATAAAAAAATGTAACTAAAAAGAAAGTTGAAATCCAAGTTATGGAATAGGTATGCAAATTTATTCAATTCGAAATGGCCACGATTCTGCTCTAGACATATGGTCGACCATTTTCAGGGTTGACTTTCTTGATTAATGAATCTCGGGTATGTTTTTTTACTTGGATATTTCGTATTGAAATTCTTATATAGCAAAAATCTTAATACGCCATCCTAACGCCCCATCCTAAAATCATAAAATAAATCCACCATTCAACGAACCCAAATATTTACAGAAGCTCCAACTTGGTATAGATAAGCTGGAACGGAAAATCGAAATACAAGGCTACATCGGAACCGCTGGGTTTCGAAATCGCAATTGTGGTTGTCGAGAAGAAGAGGAGGATGCAGCTGCGGTATTCTGTCTCTAGTGTCCCGCTCGTTGTATACGGGGATTCAATCTCAGACATTGCGAAACTGAACCACTGAATGCATCACTGGAAAACCGTTGGAAACCCGAAGAAGAGAAGACTGAGAATATCGGCTGCGACGGAAGAAAACAGCCAAGTGAGAGGTAGAGACGGCGAAGTTCTCTTGCGCGCTTAAGCCTTGTACTGCGTTTTGTTACGTAACTGAAGCACACGCGGGCGGTGACAAAATGCGAGACTCGGGGAGAGTGGAGGAGGAACCGAGCAAGACATGAACAGGAGAAATCTCCGTTGCTCGGAACGCTCGTAAGAGCTTCACTCTCGAGCTCGATGTTTAACCACGTAATTGGGTTGTTTGTAGAGTCGCGCCGTAGACGACATCGGGTCGTGGAGTAATACGCAGTAATTATTCAAAGACGTCATTACGGTACCGACTGAAAAGTGATGCTGAGACTTCGAAGAGGATGAATAGCCGCAAAATCCATTGTCAGTTTTCCGGAAACCCATTGCAGCAGCTTAGGGGATGCTTGTACCAATTCGTGATAGTAGTCATCAATTTTTTTTTCCTAATGAAGAAAGATTTGTTACAGATACTAAAAACTCGAGATTTTCATGCTGGAAGAAAAAAATGTTTTAAGACGCCGAAAAAAGTGACACCCTATCGTCAATTTTTGTGAGAAATATTGCGGAAGCTTCAATGATAGATGGCAGTTCGCGACCGTTTTTGGCTCTTCTAACTTTCGTCTACAAAAAACTATAATACATCAAAAAAATTTTAGGATTTTCATGCGAGGACACTCGAAATACTCAATAACGTCAGGAAAAGAGTCTTTAAATAATGTGGCTTCTTTAAACTGAGGTAATTCCCTTTTCCCGAGAACTACACACCCAATACTTTTCAGTCTTCTTGTATAAAAAAAAATTAATTCAAAACCCATCGAAGATCCCCAGTGCACAGAGCTGTATCTGCTTACAAAGTGTGTGCGTAGCGGCAAGTGGTGGGGAGTCGCTCTCCGGGGAAAGTCCAGCGAATCTAAGCGTAAAATCTTCCGGGCCAGAAGCGAGGGCAGGTTTCAATCTTTTCGCTTTGTTCTGAGTGAGAAAAAAAGACGTTATCCATGCCAAGTAGTAGTAGAGAGGGATAACCCCGCAGGAATATTCAGTCGAGACAAGGCAGACGGGGTCGGGGTCGAACGACAGGCCCTTGTGAGCTGTTTCGTACCTTCCATTACCACTAGGGTGAAATTGACCAATTTACTACAGGAACTACCCTGAGAACGGTGAAAGAATTTATAGCGAGGAGGTCAGTTTCAAGATGAGGCCTCGGCGGTACATACAAGATGGGATAGCCGTGAGTACTCTCCGATTGCGACCCTCCGAGGGACGGTTCTAACCTGCACGTGTCTAAGCACGCGGGCGGGTCTCCTTCCGATCCCTTTCAATTTTTATCCTCTCTTCGTGGCTCACGACTTGGGTCGTAGTTTTAGGAAATTCTCGTCGTCGGTATATAGAGACGATAGACGCGCAGTCGCGACCTGGTATGTAAGTGTATAGCGTGAAGCTGCTCACGCCTTGAGGAATACCCAATGTGCCAGCACCGATGTGCTGTTACGGGTGACTGTGGTCACTGACAGCTTCTCAGTGAACTGTTCCCCGTTGTCTCGTATGGCTCTGCAATGTGCCGGCTGAGAACTTGTCTCGTTCTTCTTATCCTTCGTGCACTCTTTCGTTTTATTGTACTGATCCCGTGACTCTCAGGGGATGTCATATCTGTCGTTGTACTTTTATTTGCGAGGGTTAATCAATTAATCGCGGGCGCCACTAAATGGTAAATGAAACCAAATGAAGAAAATAAAGTTGTAACGATCAACCCTCAGTCCCTGAATTTTCTAAGTCACCCTATGAGACTCTTCTACGAAACCTTATTTATCTAAGACGTCCGAGAATGTCTACCGGACCCTGATTCTTCTGAGGCCCCTTAGAAGATCCCTTCCCAAAATCTACATTTTCCAAGTGTCATAGGAGATCTGAGGTTCCATAAAAAGTGGATTAAGCCTCGCAAAGGAACGTTTGGGTGACGATGGATAATTCTGGGTTGGAGAAAGAGCATTCAGACGTCCGGGGACATTGTCCGTTGGTCATCCCGAGTTTTCTTTCGTTAGTGTTTAGCTCCGAAATAATAAAAAAGCTTTCGTCACTATGTCTTCCTTAAACTCTTCAAGAAGCTGTAAGGTTTCATCTTATCAGTCATGGAAACCTCTCCTTTTTAAGGATATTTATCACCGCGCGGGACGTCAACGAAAATTAATTTCAAATGTCTTGAAACCTTGAAGCAACAAAACCGACGAACCAAAGGGAATCAACGATTAAGAGTCCAAGTTTTCTATCACGAATAGCAAAATCCAAATAATTAAACGTGGTGAATTCATGGTTGTATGTCACTGGGGAATGCTGAATTTGACGCTTAACAAAGAGCATTCATCGAGGCGTCAGAGGGAATTTTCCGTGTGCCATTCCACGCTGAGTTTCGTTGGTGCTTCGCTTCGTAAAAGTCCGAGAAAATTTCGTCGCCGCGTTTCGACGCGGGCTCTCGAAGAAGAAGCAGCAGCGAGGTTCCATCTCATCAGCCATTAAACAAAGCAGCAACGGGCACAAAGGAGCCTCCGCATTGTCGGGAGATGCTGCTGGCTCACGCTCAAGAGAAGTAAGAGCACCAACACCACTAAACTCCACGTGCTAGCTTCCCCAGAGTCTCCGTTGCACCCTACTAGCAAGCGTCGAGAGGTGTTTCTGATTAATCTCCATGGACCAAGCACCTCACCGTCCTTCTCTGGCTTTCCCTCTTCACGCCTTCTACCTCTTCGTTTCAACGCCAATGTACTGCTGCTTTTCAGCTATAACTTGAAAAATGCACACGCTGCAACCTGGGAACGACGATGGAGAAACGGGCCCAAACGCCTGTAGCCTCGTCATCGTCATTCATCCGTTTTTTTTTTTGTGATTCCATCGTTACTAAAGTTGACTGCACGGCCAAGTCCAGCCTAGGATTTTACTAGCGTTCTTCACCACGTACAAGCAAAAGCCCCTCAGCTAGAAGATATATCAGGGTGCTCGATAGTCTCGTTCAAAAGAAGAGAACAAGTCCGACCTTACTATAGGGTTAGAATGAGGCTAAACCTACTCAGTCGGTAACGAGAACTTTAAACAATAGTATGAAGAAACCATAAATATTTTGGGAAAAATAAATAACCAGAAACGGAATTTGATTATTTATGCGGTGACATATTCCGTTTTTCCAGAATGACAATAGCCTTTGAATGGTGGTGTCTAAAAAATTGTAGCTATCTCTCTCAGACTCATATGTCACGTGGTACATGTTTCACCGCCCCTTAAAAGAGAAACCGGTGCGATTGATATCTCACCGTTGTCTATCGGTGTCATTGAGACAGATATAAGAGGGCCTCAAGTGCGTGACCCTCCGATGGAAAGAAGCTGATCCTATCCATGTCTCTCAGTCTGGCTACGTCAAGTCGATCACTTCAATCACCCGGAATGGATAAAATTTTGTTCAGGATTTCATTGCATGATATTTTTGAAACATAATTATCTTACCAGAAGCTTTTCTGTGGGAATTTATTACGGTGCTTTTTTTCAAACGGACGTATTGTTCCTGGTGCTTTCTAATAAGAAACTGAAGCGGGATATTTATTTCATAAGAATATATAATTCAATAGAATACAGAGAAATGTTCAGTGAATTGCAGATCGAGTAAAGTAAACAGAAACGAGAGCTCATTAGACGTGTCCGAAGCATGCATAAATAAATGCTTGCCAGTCTCGTTCAAACGTAGAGAACTAGATCCACTCTAGTATAGGGTTAAAGGAGAAACAAGCGCGATTGATATCTCTTCGTTGTCTATCGTTGTCGTTGAGACGGATACAAGGGGAATCAAGTGGCTGACCCTCCGGTAGAAAGAAGTTGATCCTATTCACTCATATGGCCCTCCATCTAGCTACATCAAGTCGGATGGTTGCATGGTATTTTTGAAACGGTCATTTCTTATCAGAATTTTTGTGGAAATCTACTTCAGTGCTTTTTTCCGAATGACGTATTTTTCCTAGAAATCTTTCACCGATCGACTGGAGAATAATCTTTATGTGATAAAAAGAAAATGATATAACGAAATGTAGAGAAATATCCGGAGAATTAGAGATTGGGTAAAGCGAACAGAAACTGGGGTTCGCTAGTGGTGTTCCAAGCGCGCACAAATAAATGAACGTTTATTCGGCTTCCGGAAAGGGCTGGTGCTGGCCACGCGGTGGTCAGCTGCGTCCAAATCTCCCGGGCAAACCAGACGGGCCGCTATACTGTGTCGTCCTGTTATTAATCCGCACGACCAAGCCATGTCTCATTGTTGCTACCATCTCTGGCCTTCTATTTTCCTCTTTCTAGCTCGCTTCTGCTTACTCTAATTCGTGCTCTCTTCCATTTCTCCATGTACCAGCAGGAACAGATATTGCGTTTTCAGGTTGCCACGAAATACCTTTTGGACTGATGGAAATTCTGCAAAATTTGGTGAACGATTGGCCCACAAACTAAGTTTGTATTTCATTAACTCTCTACATACTTATCCTTTAATTTAAAAAATTAACGATTAGACTGCTTAACGAAAAAAGTTTTTATTTTATTTTTTCACTTGCCACACCAAAAACATGTACCCTAAGATTAAACCTCGGGAAAGAAAAGCTTCATACGATCTTTCTAGAGGCGGCGCAAGAGCTGTTTCTATTTTTTCGATTGATTAACACGTAGGAAATCGAGACTTTTGTTTGGACCGATATTATTATTTTTGTACACGATGGACCGTGCTATGTATCAGGGACGGGCAATATTCAAATAAAATTGTATTCAAAATATATTTCGGTCTGAACAACTAGGAGTAATTGTAGGGACATTGGATAAATAATTTTTTTTCCCTCAAATAACCTTAAGTACATTGGATTAATTGACGTTTAAAAATCGTATCATTGGTCCTAGTTACGAATTATTGACAGTTATCCAAAACCAAAAGTATTTAGAATACATTTTTATTCGAATATTGCCCATCCCTGCTATATATAGTGTAATTTGTATATCTCGATCGATTAAATTCAATATCGTATATTGTGAAATATTTTAGACCGCATCATTCCCGAGATATTGAATTATGCGTAAACAGATGTTGTGTACTTTTTCACAAAACAGTTATCTGAGGCAAACTATCATCTTTCTTGATCCTAATACGGTGAAAATATGTATAACATTTGTCGAGGACGCGTGAAAACTTCTCTTCATATAATTTAGCTTGATTTTTTGATAATCTTTCTATGATCATTATTATTTGACAATAAAATGACTTAATAAAATGTATAATAATTTTATTTTCCTATTATACAAAATTGAAAATCCCCAAAATTGATCATGCCGTAATATCAAGCTTCGTGAAAAGACATGAACGTTTGAATTTTTCTGAAAGGTAACGTAAAGAATTGATACGCCCATCTGATTAACAACAAATTATTCCAGATAGTTAATATAAAAATTATTCTAACCATCTCTTACAAAAATCCACATGGCGTTTTCCTGTTACAAGACTCAATGATATAGTATAAACCGGGATTCCCGGACGTATATATAGTAGAAAAAATATGTATACAAATAAGGCTAAACTGTATAAAGAATATTTTTCCATGTCCTTGGGAAATTTAATACCAATGATTACAGCAGTCCTAACAAAAAAGATGGCAGTTTGATTCAGGAAACTATTTATTTAAGAAGAAAAAAAAAATGTTTGCCCACAATTAACTATTCCGGGAGCTCTGCGATCGAAAATGTTCTGCTATGCACAGAATTGGCGATATTCGTTCGAACTATTAAATGCTGCCATATATAGCATCATCTGTCGTGTATAAAAATAATGATATCAGTCCAAAAAAAAGACTTGATTCTTTGCGTGGTAATTAAATGGGAAATACAAAAACCAGTTATATCACCTCTAAAAATAAATAGTACGAATTCTTTCTTTTACAAGGTTCAATATTAGAGTAGAGACTATATGTTTTTGGTATGGCAGATAAGAAAAAAATAAGTATGTTTTATGCGGTCTATTCATTATGGTAGGTAGACAAAAAAATAATAAAAACTCTGTGAGCTTAACATTTTTTACAGTTTGTTCAAGTTGACCCAGCGGAAATTTTAAATTTTTGCGAGCACTGGAAGAGTGTTATTTTTTTATATGTATTGCGTTTTCAATATCAATTATTGGAACTTTCGTGATTATTCGTGACCAGCGGATAATCCCGAAGATTGCAGCCACGAAGAAAATGGAAACAAGGATGTAAAGTAAAACCATCCACATTGATTTTCCATCATTGACATTATTTTTAGAAAGCTTCCTCTTTCAGCCAGGAAAAAAATGTCCATGCGCAACAAACCACTGATATTAATTCTGACATAATATTCTTACTGTGAACTTGTCTTCGTCATAGTCGTAAATAATAACTACAATAGCCAACATCTCAAATTGCTATAGCTGTTTGAGTGATAAATATTCATTCACATGTTAACGAATTATAATAATAGCCATTAAAATAGCGCGACACACTGAACTCTGTGGATGTGGTTCGAATCACGGTGATGAGGTTGTCAACTAACCAGTAGGAGACCCTTCATGCGGTCGTCAAGGTTTTTACGACAATTACTGTCGTAACGAATATGACAGATAAAGCAACAAGTTCGATTATTCTTTTGATGTCGGCAATTGTTGCGCATATGACCTTTTAGCTGGGGTAATCCGTCGCTAATTGGTAAAAAAAAAATTCGTTTATCACATCTCATTGTGTGTGCATAACACCGTCTCGATAAAAATGCAACCTGAATTTTACTAGCCTCGAACAACTGTACCTTTCTCCAAGAAATAAAGCCAATTTTTACGGTATATCGTAAAATGTCTCCAAGTCATCCATAAGACGAAATAGTGCCACGAGTTTTACGAGCCACCGCTGCCACGCTACAAATCAGCTATCCGCTTTACTTACTATCACCGACCGTTTCAATTTTCCTTGTCGTATGCTCTTCTAGTAGTACAGAATTTATGTATTTGAGTCTGTGTGCTTGTAAGAAGATCTGAATCAGTTTTACCGAGTGGAGTGTGACCAACTGAGTCACTATACCTGGGTATACTCGTGCCCACTCCGAAAAATCGCTGTAAGAAATTGTATGGAATCACAATTAAATTTGATCTAAATTAGATTAGATTTTTTAAATTTGATTCAATATATATATATATATATATATATATATATATATATATATATATAACTATATACTTTTTCAACTCGATTTGATATTAATTTTATAGTATTGAATATTCTTTTAGGGTTTAATAACTTGAAGCTTATGAAGCCTTCGAATGTTCACATTAGAGCAAGTCTGACTAAGCGCCGACCTTGACTACTGCACTCATAGGAGTGTCTGAAAACCTAAAGAACCTGGACAACTTATCGAGCCTGGTAGGACTTTATGACATGGAATGCCCGACATATTCTACACAGTGGCGACGGCGAGTTATTTTTATAATATAGAGGTATATAAAATGTACTGCGAATCGCGAGAATTGTTCAACACAGCAGGTTTGTTCGTTTGAGTTGTCATGAATGCAAGTGGCAAAGGGCTGGAAGACAGAAAAGCCTTCGCTAGTATGCCGCTAGTAGAAAGGGCAGAATGGAATGCATCTCTGATGAAAGCGAGAAAGCGCAAGAGCAAAGGAAAGAAACGAGTGGAGCGTCTTTGCGATTCAAGGAAAATCTGATATTCATGATTATGAGAAGTAAAGGGTGTAATGCGTTTCATTTTTTTTTTCGACACTAAAAGATCGAAGAGGGTTGCTTAGGATATCGTTTTAACGTTCGACACCAAAGGCAAGATTTCATTGATTCACGGCAATCTTAATACTGGTGTTCCAGTACTTAATTTTTTTTAATGAACATAAGCTCAATAAAAATTGCGACATTGAATAAAAAGAATTGTCTCCATTCTTTTAATTAATTTTACTAAAGAAACAGTGTCACTTCCCCCACCACAGCTAAGAACTTTGAGACCTATTTTTCTTAAACTACTCGGCATATAAAGCTCAAATTTGGAGAGAACATGCTTCAGTACGACAGAAATGGGCTAAAGTACTTGAAACTCGAAGCCGTTCGTTCGGGAGAACCGGAAAACAGAAAAGTGAGGTTATTACCCAACTTTTCCTGCCGACAAATATATCATTTCAATGAATCACGGAAACTGTTTTTATAAATCAATGAAAACTGTTCGTTAAGTTAATGAAACTGTTATTCCATTATACGCCCACTACGTAAATGCTCCTTCGCACGCAATGAAAGGTTCTCTTTGAAATTTGCGTGAAAAATTTAACTGAAATCAAAGAAATATTTCGTTGAAATTAATAACATCAAAAATAACCCACCCATCGCTTTGGCTTCAATGAAATCTTTTCTCTCGGTATAACGAAAGCATTTACTTACAAATTTTTTCCTTATAGACGCAGCATTCAGATTGAAAATAGAGAATGAAAATAATTTGGCTTTCGGATCTACTACTTAGACTTAAATCTTGAGATTTGCGTTATGGCTATTCTTAACACAACTCCAGACCAAAGCCTACTTTTCTCATGCGTATTTCAACGAGACAACCACAAAAGGGACATGGGGCCGTAAAATGCATTGCCGTCAGAAAGCTAGGGTATTCCACCATTGAGCAGTCAGTAGCTACAACACAGAACGAACTGAAACCAGCAAGAAGTTGCAAGAGCTAGCGGTATACGGAGTAATGCATGGTGTCAGTGGTTCGCCGAGGATAGAAAGGGTCGGTGGTGTAGTAAAGGGTATAAGTGTCACAGATATATATGGGACATTCAAGCTCTAATCCACAGGGTCATTGGATTTTTTATTATTTTTTTCCTTTTAGCTCGTTATAGGACCTTATAAATAAAAAAATACCACAAGCTATAAAAATATTTATTATTGAAAATAAACGTACGATGCCGTAGCTTTCTTACAGTAAATAATATTTTTTATTCTTATGAAAAACCTCTTTTTCTTCTCAAATCTGAAAACTGATGTGAAGTTGGATGTTTTAGATCTTGCGATTGATAACAATCCGAGGTTCATGACCCCGTCGATTTGGTATGGAATGTCCCATATTACACATCTATCTATGTACAAGACCACTGTACATTTTGCTACACGCGCTTCCACCGGTGAAATATTGGGCTCAGACGCTCCTTCTCTGACTATGTCGTGGTACTACTATTCTGGTGCTACGGTGAACCATGGCGCGACGAAAGACCAGCAGACCGAACGGGGATAACGCCCGTGTGACCTTTGCTGTCTGGACCCTCTAGTCCCGATATCCTTCTCCACGTCACTACGAGAAAGGGACGAAAAAAAAACTTCTTAACCTTTTTCAGCTACAAATCTATGTCCATATAGTATTATGTATACATTGACCCTAGTAGCAAACATATGTGACAATTATTGATAAATTTATCACCTACATATTTTTATACTAAAAAAATCATTTAGTCGTCGTAGCTATTTATTATTCACGGATATTTTCCTTGGAGCGACAAAGGTTTCAATTTTCTAACAACTGATACTATTAAATATCTGACTGGGGAATGCACCAAACTTCTTACGAAGGGCAAATTAGAGGCTTTTTCATCACAATCCTTGAGAGACTACAGATTGTTCTTAGTATAAACATACAGAAAATACATTCCTGTAGTAATAAGATTCCTCTAAATTGAGGCCCTTATTGGAAGCATAAGATTTTACAAAAATTATTTTAAAAATAGCACCGATTAGCATGAAATCTTCCAAGATTTTAAAAACGCTAAAAACAAGTAATTTATTTCCTGCCTTAGTAGTAAGTTGAACTTTTCCTTCATTAAGACTCGACATCAACTTCTCTAGCTGATGGGAAAGGGTAGTGTGTTAACGGGGTGAAAAATTTTATGTTTCAGGGGCCCTTTAGTTACGGAACGCTTACGCTGTTTAAAAAGTAAATTCTTGCACTTTCCCGTGAGACCCAAGTGCATTCTGTCCGTTTCCTCAGAATAAGGGACCATACTTAATGCATCAGATTTTCCAAAAAATGATTTGAAAAGTAGCACCGATCAGCATAAAACGTTTTAGACTCCTTAAGAACCTAAAAACGAATAATTTAACACTTGCCTTAAGAGTAAGTTAAGCTTTGTCCTTCATTAAAACTCTACGGCGCCTTTCGTGTCTGAAGGGAAAGGGTAGATTGTTCATATGGTGAAAAATTCAATGTCTCGGGGGACTATGGTTACGAAACGTTTACGACATTCAAAAAAACCTCCCCTTGCACTTGCCTATAAGACTCAAGTGCATTCTGCTCGAGGGGATGTTAGCTGCGACATTGCTAAGGGTTTTGTGGAGGGTGCCAGTCGAGCGCAAGCACTCGAGGGGTTGTCTGGCTCCGATGAAGTCCGGTATTGTGTATGGGAGTTCTTATGGGCTACTCGTATTCGTATGAGGCACTTTACACTTTGCGATATGGGATCCACATGCCAATAAGACTCGTTGCTTGCTGCAGCTCCGCTCACGTATGCACATGAGGATACAATATCAAGTGGAGAGATAGAGGGGGAGGGGACATATATAGTATAATATGTGTATACGGCTGCCCTGCGAGTTTTTAAAAAAGCTGATGCCTCTGGGCTATCCTCCTTTTAGCCTTTACTATCTCGCTTCTCAGCTGCGACATCCGCTGTCTTTTCTTCCCTCTCTTCTTTCTTTCCTCCCTTCGCTTGATTCACGGCTCTTTGTTCGCAAAAGATCTAGAGATTTTTCTTAATGGCGCATGAAACATTTTCCGACCTCTTGAAAAATAAACTTGTGAAAAGCTGCAACGATATTTATATTTTAGTCGTCGTCCACCAAGTGCTTTAATGCCTCATCTACATTTATGGAGTTTCTGAAAAATCTGTTGGAAAGTAAAGTCCATGCAACTGTAAAATACTGGTGTTGTAAGGATCCTACTACTTTCGAGCTTATGTTGTATTTTTGTTCGTCAATGATTTTCGTAGGTGGAATATGAATACATATCAATTTATCAAAAAATTACTGTCGAAGACATTTGATACATTTTGACAATCCCAAGAAAAAGGCACTAATGCATACATTATCCTGTGTTAAAATGTTGGTGGCCCAAGATATCTCAAAAATCTTGCAGTCACTGTCATCGGCTGATTCGTGCTGTGATGAGCTGGCGGCCATGCATTGAAATTTTTTGTTTATATGAAATTTCAAAACTGGCATTGAGGCACAAAGTTCACGGTCGCCACAGCCTAACCCTAGTGGAATAAAATGTCTGTCTGCATGAAAATAATATAGCTTGGTAATCTTGGACTAGCAGAATAAGCCTTGAGGGTGCGATGATTATGCGTAGGCACTTCCGACCGAGGGTCCGGAGGGTGAGGAAGTAAGCTGGGATCGTGTTGTCTCGACCAAACTCTTCGCCAATGTGTGAGCGTTAACAATAACGTCGTTAACCGCTACTTGGCATATAATAATGAGGTCATTAAATTAATTACAGTGGCTGGCACACGTTCGGTACGATACACAGAGTATATCTTGTCCCTCGTCTGCCACAACACGATGACGCAGTATAGAAGAGGGTGTAAAATGGGCGTGGGAGAAGAGAAAGGAGGACCAAGACTTTTATGAGTATTGACAACACTGTCGAGAAAATCGAGACAGCGTGAAGTGCACAATACGTATACTATAACTACTACGTGTAATTACGTATATCGCTACTGCAAATGACCGAGAATACATGTCGATAAAACTGACTATCACATTTGACATTAAAGATAAGATTCACATTAAGCTTCTCCGGATCAAGCCCATTTCTTTCATAACATGGTATCATTAATGAAGATAAAAAAATTATCGTGTGAAACTTTCTATATTGAAAAGTGTTAAGATTGCAACAAGTTCTGGGTTATCATAACCAGTTTGAAATGATTAAAACCAGTTCCAAATAGCTAAAGATAGTTCAACATTGTTGAAATCTGCTCTAAGTTATACAAAACGGTTATGGAACGTACATTCGTAACATAGCAAGATGCGGATTGATCTATAACGCGCGCTGATAATCATTAACTCATTATGATAGGTGTTCAGGATGATGAAGTTACTGAAAATGTCTTCACTTGATGAATGCCACTATTATTCCACAATGGAAACTCCACAATAGTAGGACCAGTTCAAAGCGATCAGAACTGGTTGAAGAAGGACTTCTCTGGCATAACTCTACAGACCTATGTTCTTCCAAGCATTTCCAACAAATTTCCAAGTAGATTAATAAAAGACCCCTCTAACTGGAAATGGTACGGAAATTACGAGAGAACGAAACACCCAGCATACACTGAACGAACCAGCGAGCTTACAGCGACTGAACATGGCCCTTTCCAGAGTTTTGGAAGCTCGAGACCAACCCTCCTCTACTGAGATGTACCAGGGTGCGCAGAGTCGGGTTAGTTGTGAATAACGATGCCCGAGGGGAGGCCAACCCCTTGTGTGTAGCTCTCCATCGAGCGGAGCAGACCAACCCTACAGACCGAGTCTCGCCAGTGGTCAGATGTTACATTTGACCATCCCTACGTCTCCGCCAAAATGAAAGACACAAAATGAACTTGCAGCTTTGAAAATAACATAGAGTACTGAATACAAGTCTCACCGCATCATGTTCCCCGCATTACATGATTGAAGCGAAAATCCCCTCCGAAAAAGGACCCTTAAATCGAAATTCCAAATATCTAGCATAGCCTTCCCAAGTCTAAATTATCCTGACTGAATTATTTACCCCCGAGACTCATTCCTCGTCATTACACCATTGCGTTATTTGATTTCCAGTATGAATCTATTATTTTCACAAAGCTTACAGAGAGTTGTATGGAACATATGTGCATTTCCTATACTTATGGAAATGACAAAACTCATGTCAGATATTTTTTATTCATTTTTTAATCGAAAAGTGAATTGTTATATGAAATTTCGTTCTAAATATATCTCGATAACTTTTCCTGTAGGTATGATACGTGTATCACTGTACAAATACTTACATTTCACATTAGTCAAGTGTCTCATCGTACAAGTGTTGGTAGTATTGAATGTTAATGAAATAAACATTTGTATATGCGCTTGAGTGCATTGATTAATGAAACATTACGTGACGTTTCTAGTAATACTGTATGTGGCCAAAATAGATAACCAGCGGAATAATAATGAGACCCTCGAGAGTTTGCATAGGATAATGAGAAAGAATTTGAAATCTTTCGCAGTAGCAAATTCGTAGCCCCGGCCAGCTCACCCAACATCGACCATCCAAACCCCAACTCGTAACGACGATAAATTAGCATTATCGTCGATACATTAATGCTCGGTAATTTATACGCGGGGGTTTAGTAGAGCTCGTAACCGTAACTGTTGCGCACGTAAACGCGTGTCCAGCGAATTCTGCACGTCCCTACCACCACACCCGCTGGTGACCATAATAATCGTGGTGGTATGGTGGGAGCCACTACCATATTCATCGGGTAATAAGTGAACAAGCTAATACGGTGCATAAAAATCCACGCCGACACACGATGACAAAATATTATTGGGGATGGTGATTGGTACAGTGTGCTATGATAATCCAATGCCATTCGAGATTAACTTTAATCTCTATATACATGCGTATATAGATATAGCGAAGAGCATCATCGATACACCATAAAATCATCAGTCAATGACCGGCCAGGCTGCTCATTTACATTCATAGTAGTTTTTTCTGATCATCACGTGCATCAGACGCATTGCGTTTTTAGTGATCGCTTATTACGATAATTGGCTCAAAATTGGGAAATCTGAAATTGCGGGGTGAAATATAACGCGTCACGCGATTTTAATGGAAATATTTGATAATTGGGATTTGAGTTATGTGTTACGAATCTAAACTCAACATTCAAATCCAACGAACGTTAAGTGCTTACAGATCAGCTACTGTTCCACGATCAATGTCAGGTCATGTATCAATAACTCTGAAACAACGAGTTTTGCAGAAGGAAAAATTTATAAAACAAAAAAATTATCAGTTCTATATTTGTCTTGAACTCGACCTCTACAAAACTGAGCAGGCCACAAATGGCTTCAACTAAAAGAATGGAACCAGTTCACCTAACTATAAAAATAGTCCTATGAACTGCCGATCAATAGCACCGATCTACACGTTTGCCAGGTCAACTACACTTTAATTTTATAAGCGGAAAGATTGGGAAAAACTTGATAAACGTCTTGTATTTGTGAATCTGTAGGCTGCATTATTCACCATCATAAAACTCTCTTGGAAAAGCTAGACAGCTGTTTATCACAGAATGCAAATAGGTATAACAAAAGTAGGCATTGAAGTCGTAATTTGCAATTGTAATTTGTAAAATGTAGTCTGCAATGACGTAAAATATGAAGTATGAGAGACAGGGACGGTTTATATTTCAGGCATTTGCATTCTCTAGTTTCTACTGGTGTCTCCCGCATGTTTGCCATCCTTTAACATCTCTCGTGTTCCGGAATTCCGAAAATCTTGGTAACAATACTAGACGCCAGGGCTGAAGGGCCGAGAAGGGACGACGCAGAAGTAGTAGTAACCAGTAGGAGCATAAAGCGAGAGACAAACATACCGGACTCCTGTTAGCCCGGCTGTCCGGCAAGGGAGAAGGGTGGCTGAAGGGTGTTAAGGTAGGTGCGAGCGGGAGACCACGAGAAAAGGGTTGATGGTATGGAGACAGCAGACCGAATGGAATAAACCAGCAGAACAGGAGTCAGCGTCGAGTTGCCTGACACTACATATTTGACCGGGAAAGACAAACACAAAAGGGAGGAGGTTGGATTGTTACGGGAAAGACAGCGGCGAAGGGAGCGGAAGGAAAAAAAAAGAAACAAGTGATGGACAGAAAAGGGTAAATGTGTATATTGAAGTGCGTCAGCAAGAGGATAAGGAAACGGGATGAGGGAAAGGGGTAAAAAAGGGCGCGAGGAAAAGGGGTTGAAAAATTTAACAATGCCCAGAGGCTGCAGCTTGAGAGGGAAGAGGGAAAGGGACAAAGAGATGGTGAAATGGAGGAGGCAAACGAGGGAGGAGGGGAGAGGAAGGAATGGGATGAGGGGAAGGATGAAAGATAGAACGCTCCTAAAAGTGTCATCCTTCATCTCTGATGCTGTTTAACAGAGAAAGTATATCTATATGCCAAGCGAATATGTATATATATATATATATATATATATATATATAGGTAGCAGATATGTATGTGTAGTGCACAGTAAATGGGCACGGATGCTGGGCAGGGTTTTACCGAGCTGCCGTGGAGGTCCGGTATCATTTTCGTCCCGTTAAAAAGACCGACTGGCCATTTTCTTCGGCGACACCTACGCGCTCAACCCGGGCATTCGGCCAACGTGCTATTTCTCTTTTCTCACTCGCGGAAACTTCGAAGCCTCCAATTCAACCCCCCCAACTACTCTACCACGAGAACGAGAACCAAGGAAAAATTATCGTTCCCTCTCACCTCGTCTCTTTTTCTTTTCCCCGCTCATTTCGTCGTCTTTTCAACCGATAACACCGACACTCTGTATTTAGCTTTCGTCGAAAGCTATAATTGAAGAAGGTAGCCAACGTAAGAGCACGATTTCTTTCTATTACACCGATCGGAAATGAAAAAGGATAAGTATTTGTAGTTCAGAAAAAGCCATATAAACGACTCCCAATAAATAAATAAAGTAGCAAAAAATGTATAAAAGCAGAGAATGTATTCATAAAGATTGTTCGTAAAGATTCAAATTTTTCATTACTCTCGAGTTCTAAATTTTTGTTTTCTTTGCAGCGTGAAAAAATTTTCATAACTTTTTTTTTCCTATTTCTCGTGTCCGGTCTATATTTCCACACAAAGTTTGTGCTTGCGTCTGAAAAAAATGTTGCCGCGTACTACTGCCGGTTTTTTCACCGACAAATTTCGCGAGACGGGAAAACATTAGCTCTCTAATTTCACGTCTGGTTTACGCAGCAATGCGGAAAAAAGGAAAGTGTACAAAAGTTTCCGCGTTCACAGACGAGATGCTCAAGCCTTGACTATACGCATTTCTCACACGAACGAAAAAACTCCGACGTAGTGAGAGCGACTGAACACGGGACACGGCAAGTTTAGTCGTTCTCCAATTTTCTGATGCACCATATATTCGCCGTCATGCGCATTGGTCCTTTGTCGCTCTCTTTTCTCTAACATTTTCACGTGTCAACTTTTTTTTAATTTCGCTCTGTCTGCCTCGCGTTCAGCAAAGCCTTCTAGATATTTTTTATCGCGAAAATGTGTTTAAAATTAGCTTCATAATTTTGGGAAGATCAGGAATAATTCCGAACTTTTTCACTTTATTTGCAAAACTTGTGAAAATACATTCAATTTTAAAAAAATGAATCGTCTTTTTTGTCGAAGTGATCCGAACCAGTTCAAAGTGATCAGAATCGGTAGAAATGCATGTAAAAAAGTTTAAAGCCTTCAGAACCGGATACGGATTACTATTTTGATGTAGTGAAAGAAATATATACATTGAGTTGTTCAAAATGTGTATACTGTGTTCGAGGAAAAACTTGTTAGCAGAAAACTTTGTAACTTTTGTTAGTAGGAAGGCGAACGATAACGAAGAGCACAGGAGTAACGAATAAGGATAGCGTATAGAAGAAAGAGGGAGACCACCAATTCGTTCATCCGAGCGGAAAGATGAGGGCGCTGATGAAGGAGGGCCACCTAGGAGGTAAGGTATACGAGAGCTCAGCCAAGCCAAGGGATAATTCGATAAAAGAAAGAGAGAGAGAGACTCATCTTGAAGTAGTTTCCGTAGGGACGCTCCGGCACTCGGTCGGGCGCAATGTGGCTTCCGAGAATCGCGAACGCGTACTACGCTCTCTCCAATCGTTTTAATATCTGATTAAAATCGAGTTTAGTGCAACGAGAGTTCGCGAAATGGAAATGGATAGAAAGAGTACAAGCAAGTTCAAACGGTTTCGAGTGATAAAGAGTATAGGTATTGCTCCAAGTTTCCTGGGATTATGAATAAAAGTTATTAGCTGCAAGAAAACGGGCTCGGAAGCCATAATTTCCAGAACACTCTTAGGAATTAAATTCACTTGAGTAAAGTATTGAAGAACGATGCGCATCACAGAGAGTATTGTTTCGATAGAACAATAATCATTTTAGTAAACGTTAAGACTTTTTTCCCTTAATTGAAAAATTCAAAGTAAAATTTTCGATTGATAGTATTGAGATATCTACATATAAGCTTCTATCAAATTCAATTCATTCATATTTTTACCGATTATAAACTTCATTAGAAAAAAAAACTGTTGAGTGTCTGAATTTTTTTTTTTTTCTATGATATTTCAGTATTCGTAAACAAAATCTCCAGCTGCATCACTTAATTCCAACAATTTATAAAACAGTGGAGTACACGTTTATTCGACCAAAATAATGGTGGAATATACGATGTAAGTTGAAGCTAAAATACCTCATAAGCCGAAGTGTTCACGTTCATGTCATCATACATGATACACGAGTGAACAAAATTAGGTGAGCGTAATGCCAGGCAGATCGCCACAAAATTTCGTAGTTAATGGTCGTACAGAGGGGGATGATGTCGAAAGGTTATAAGCGTGAAACTTGTGGTGGCTTGGGGTGCAGTACGTCTCTGGTTACGCACAGGGAATGGCCGAAAGGGAGACAGGGAGGAACGAGAAAATTAGAGGGAGGAAATGTCCCCGACGTCCACACGTACTTGCTGATCTACGTGTACCATGGTTAACAGTACATATATATATATATATATATATAACCACAACGGGCGCACTGCATTATACATAAACACTGCATATTGCATAGAGCACGAGATGACTGCTAGTGGTCTGCACGTTCGTAGTCAGGTACAGGTACCTACTAGCCCTTTGGCGAAATCATCTATATCTATATAACACCCTGTTCTGTTCCTACACAACAATCCCTTAGCCACTCATTCTCTTCCTGTGCCCGATTATTTCCACGATGCGTCATATTGCTCACACAAATGAGCATGCACCCCGTACGAATGTTCATGTTCAGCCGGTTCTCCTCTATGCCCATGACACACCTCTATCTGCTCTACGTTTCAAACAATACCATACTGTAAATTCTAGATGTATTAATATTGTCCGGTTCTCCGACCTCAGGAAAGAGTAAAACGATCACGGCGAGGGCTAGGCCAATCATAAAGGGACTTAGAACATCCATGGCGACGGAGGACGCATTCATAGAGGGAGTTAGAATAATCACGGCCTGGGGTAGTTTTTCATGGGCGAATTCGGAATAATCATGTTCAGGGAGAGCATTCATGAGGTATTTAGGATAACTTAAGCGCCCGAGTCTCTTTACATCAGTTTTGACATCTGACATAAACAAATAAATTCAATGCATGAACTTGGTCCTGATCTCAGTGTGTCTGACGACACCACCGACGAATCAGAGTATGTTTTAACCACTAACAATGAATTTCGCATTTATCATCCATGAACTTTTTAATATAGGATCACGGCCTGGAAGCGGGGCGTTCATAGGGCGACTTAGAATGATCGCAGCTAGAAGGAGCTTTCACGTGGGCTTAGAATAACCACGGCAGCCGAGGGAGGCATTCACAGGGTGAGTTGGAATAATTACGACCAAGAAAGAGTGGCATTCATAAGGGAAGTTTAAATTACCAAGGCCTAGAGTAGTCTTTAATAAACACAGAAGAGGAATAGTTGGGTCAACCAGCAATCCAGAGGTCACCGGCTGTCAAATAAACATTTCGTTACAGCAACGAAATGTTTTGGTTCTTCAACAGTTTCTCGGTTCAGCAGACCAACAGATGTTTAAGCTGAGATACATTTTCGTTGATAATTGATAACTAAACAATATTTGACAGCCGACGACGCACTGATTTATTGAACCAACAAATCTGTTTTATCAGTGTCGAGGAATAGAAGTATTACGGCAGGGCGGGGGAAGGAGAAGGGGTGTTCAATCAAATTCATATCAGTGAAAAAAAGTGGATGTCTTTAGTATACGGGCTCCACTCCTCCTCGCCACAGCAAAAATTAAAAATAATTCATTCAGGATTAATCCAAAGGGTTTTTCTGTACTCGACCAACCGGTCGGGTTAATTGGTTGCATCGAAGATTCATGTTTTGCACTCAGCGCATGATCCAGAAAACACTGCTCAAAAGATTGGTCTTCGTTAGGTCGGACTCTTTTCGAAGTTACTCTGCGCAGGCGGTTATCGGTACCTTATCGATGATAGTGTGCGTTTCACTTCACTTACTTGAACTTCACAGCTGCTACAAGATGCCGTACCGATTAATGAGAGGGAAGCAATCCTCAACATCAGAGTTGGAATACTTTTAATAGTAAAAATCCGAATAGCGCATGCCATATGCAAGGTTAAAAAGCTTACATGCCAGACTTTCGAAACATTCACGGGACTTAATCTGATCTGGTGCTGATTTGGACCAACCTGTTCGATCAGCGTTACTCCAGAACGACTGTAAAACTAGGAGGTCACAAAACGCCATACAATTTGCCGCTGAATGACCATAAAGCAACCGATATAAATGGTAGAATCGCGGTTGCTGGCCAGATGTTTTTAAAGCGTTTTCCGACCACTTTGTTTTACAGTTGTTCTGAGGTAGCGCTGACCCGATAGGGTAATTGCAGCGCCATTGATATGACGACAATGAGCCAATTCGCACTTGGATAAAATCTAACAACAAATTCTCTAAAGAAAACTAGAGAGATGGATGACTCAAACGTATACGCTGCATTGTACATACACACTCCATATTGCATGGGCGTCGAGAGAAATGCCAGTGGATTGCGCTTTCGTCGTCAGGTACAGGTACCTACTAGACCTTCGGCAGAATTACCTACAGCTATATACACAACACACTGTTCTGTTTCTCTACAACAATCCCTTAACCACTCACCCACCTCCTGTGCCCGATTATTTCCACGATGCGTCATATCGCTCGCACGTTGGTTAACGAGCATGCAGCTCGTGCGAATGTTCATGTTCAACCGGTTCTCCACTCTGCTCATACCACACCTCATCTGCCCTACCGTTCGAACCATACCACGCTGTAGATTACGGGTATATTAATATTCTCCGGTTCTCTGACCTCGTATCTTCGACAATTAGCTACACGGTTTAAGGCATTATTCTCTCCTCCACCACCGCCAATACAACGCGTTCAATTATCAACGTGCTAGGTTGTAACGACCCATTACTTTAGCATTCACTTAATAACTTTATCTGTTGAACGGATAAGTTGAATGCTCCTTCAAAAGTGAAAAATTACTTTAAACAAAATTATTAGTATGATGTAAACTGGAATAAAAGTCCGTAGGAAAGGACTAATGTGACTCCCGGAAATGCTGCGAATAGGAGACATGATTCTCCCCAATCCCGAGTCCGAACGAACCCCTCGTCTCGTCGTTGGAAGGACAAAATCACGCGCGCGTGAAACGGTCAATGTAGGATAAAACGAGGCCCTCGGGTCTGTGGCCGAAAAAAGCAAAGATATAATAGGGAGAACGGTGAGAGAGGAAAACGAAAACTAGAGGAGTAGGAGTGGTCTATTTTTCATTATGGGACACAGAAGTAGACAAATGCAGATAAACGATAAACCGTATAGAACCCAAAATAATGCGTATTCAGAAAATAGAGGTAAAATAGACTAGGAGTGGCGTAAGAAGTAGGGACGTGCGAATGTCCGAAAACATCGAATAATTCGATTCGAAGTTCGAATCGAATATTCGATGACGATGAATATTTGAACTTGAAATCGAATATTCGATGACGATGAATATTCGAACTCAAAATCGAATATACGATAAATTCGACTATTGAAATCCGAATATAGCTCGAAATTGGATAATTAATAAGGATAAACAAATAAAATTGAAATTTCCAGAAGTATTATGGAATCCTCCAACTTCGATTTAATTGACTTGAGTCAGGTTTTTGTACAGAAAAATTGATCAAGTACTCGACGTTTTCGGAAAACAATCTCGTACGTGCATCAGTCACAATATCGCCGGCAAAATAAAACAATCTTTCGTTCTCAACCAAAGTTGCTCGTATAGGCAAATATCGTTTTCCATTGACGCTAGATTGCGGAATCTCGCATTCGCCACTTTCCACCATGAAATTTTGTCGAATGTTCCAAAATTCCAAAAACTCGATTCGAATATCGAGTCGAATAGTACTATTCGATTCGAATATCGAGTCGAATAGTACTATTCGCACACCCTTAGTAAGAAGGTAGTGACGGCTAAATTCAAGTTTAATTGTGCGCCTTAACAAAAATCGTAGTCAGCCTCAAAACTATCGGTCATGCATGACCCTTCCTACATTTTCCATTACATTCACTTTTGTTAATTAGAAAATAGTGATGATAACCACGGATTGCCATAAGAATCGTAACTTGGGAATTGATTTGAGATTTTTATTACTAATAGATTTCAAGTAAGATCTATTGTTGTAGCTCCATCGACTAATTTAAAGTTAAAACATCACTGAAAGTACCGTAAAACTAAAATGCAAATAAGAAAGATAATTAATGGGTCAAACATGTAAAGTCCTGTTGAGATGTATACAAATTTTTCCACTACAAGGTATTTTTAAATATACAAAAGCCACTGTGATACAGGATGCTAATTGTAGCACGGATTTTATGCAGTTGTAGAGGTAGTTATCAGGGGATCAACTTTTATGAAAGGACATTCAAATATGAACTTATCCCATACAAAGCGACTTACTAGTGAACGCAATTCTGACCAGCCGAGGACAAAACTTCCCCACGTTTTTCACTGCCCGATACAGTCAGAAGAGAAGCAAATAAAACGAGAAACAGATGAACGAAAAATTTGCTAAAGCTATATTTCCCAAGTCATCCTGGCTTGCTGCGATATATTAGCACACCTCGAGAAAGGCAGAAAAAAGTAGAACGGCTTGAAAACTGCTCGTGGAGGTTGCGACCATTTCTTGTCAAGAGAATAGGTCCTCGAACGTCGAAATAGGTTAGCAGCAGTGCTACAGAGCTACTGCAGAGCGAAATAAAGAAATGAAAGTTGGTTATGAACACGTAGAATTTCGGAGTGTTGGACAAAAGGACTGAACAAGGAATAAAAGAGGAATAAAACAAAGATGCAAAGTAGGACCTTGTATATTGCTTTCCTATTATTTTTTCGCTTTTGACAGGCTGCCGGCTCACGTGTGTGCCAAATTCGAGCTCAATCGGTTGAACACGGTGCTTGCGTTTTCGGTGATTGAAACTTCACAGCCCTGCAAACACAGATACGTACCGACATTTTTTAAACTTCTCTTCTCGATGTTTTGGACCATTCTGAACCGGGAGAAAAGATTTCATTGACTTCAATAGGTGGATTGTTTTTTTATTTTATTTTTTCATTTATTACAACGAAAAATTTATTCGTATTTAATGAAATGTTGAATTTGAATTTCAGAGAAAACACTTCTTTGCCTTTAATGAACGTACTCAATGAGCATATGACGATTGAATAGTTTTCTTGACTAAAAAAAAACGGTCATTAATGGAAATATCGATAAAAATGAATAGTCCGGTGACTATGTCTGTTTAAATAAGTAATGTAAAATGATTCCTATAACGTTCCAATATATTTTTACACCGTCATAGAATAACGCATTTTGCCCATAACTTCTACCGTACCGTATTCCTTTAGCGACAAGATATTTTATAACTTATGTTTTGCGTCAGTGTCTGACGATTTCTCTAAGATAAATTAAAAACGGTTCTATGCTGTCAAGGAACGTTCCTTTGATTCACTGTAGCTACGTTTCATTGGGCTTGAAATCCTTTAAAGATAGTATTGAAACTTAAGTATTTCATTTCATGGCCGAAGATTTGCGTGATTCAACGAATCTTTTTCTATCAAAATCAAACTTTTGCACTTGAAAACGTTTAAAACATTCTTTACAAAGTTTGGTAACAATGCTAACCGAGCTGATGTAGAGCGAAAGAAAACAATAACAGCTGATAGCGAACAAGTATGATTTCAGGGTGTTGTAATATGTGACAAAAGATCTGTACAGAAAACGGATGAAGAATTAAAAAAGCATTACGATTCGCAATGTAAAAAACGTTTTAAATATGGTGCAAAAATGACTGGGGGCCTTTGGTGGCTTTCTTGGAAGCGATTCCCAACGAGTATCGGAGATTGCAAGGAGGATGAGGCATGAATAGAGGTCTCATCGAGTAGGAACGAGAGATACGGAAAACTGGTAGGGAAAGGAAAAAGAAATGCAACGGCAGTGGGACGTTTTCGCTTGTCGACTTATTCAAATGAGCCGATAGATTGAGCCACGAAAGAGTCATTTGTTTCTCTCCCGGAGCTTTTTTCCCCCTCGTGGTCTTCCAATTCTCCTTTCTCTACACAATTCCTTGCCTTTTCTTTGGCTCTCACTTATTCCTCAGCTGAGCCTCGCTTACCGAACCCACGTATTCGTTTTCTTACCATTTCTTTCTTTGTTTTTCTATCCCAATATTTCTGCGCCGGGACCCACCGTTTTTTTTTCTTTTCGTTTCTACCACCGCTGCTCTCATCGTCCTTTCTCACTCGCCGTCTCCATAAAGTCCTGCCTTGAAACGAAAATAATATCGTGGAGAACACGAAGTGCTGTAGCCTGGAGATTCTTGAAAGAAAAGAGAAACCCAATACATCGGCATGAGATAGACGAAAATTGTAATCATTGAAGAAATCGAGTACGAACGCAGATGGAAAGACGAAAAGAGGATATTTAAGACAGAGATAAGGCCTAACAGGGTAAACTTCACTAAAAACGTTATACCGTCCATTTTCTCTCACCGAACTGACACTATACTCTTTACATAATTACATAACTATGTAAGACTTATCCTCTTTGGTTCACCGATAACTTTCAAACTAAAAAAAAAAGAAAATTGAATCGACCCAAAGAAAAGGACTCGCCAGTTGAAAAATCGGGCTGTTGATGACCAACTTTTCAGGAGAACCGAAGTCAGAATAAAAAATACATTAAAGAAACCTATCTAATCAGAAATTTATTTCGCTTATTACGAATATTGAAAATCTGTTATAAAAATGTCAATAAACCATAGTGGAAATACTAGAAAATCGAGAAGTTAATTTTCCTTTTGCTCAGACAAGCCACTAAATCATGAAGTTTAACTCCATGCCCACAGTTGAAGTACGACGTCTTCGATATTTCCGTCATCCGGAGGTATCTTATCAGATCGAGGAAGCGGTTCATGCCCCTATCGCTGTCCGGAGTTGATTGAGCGTCGCTGAAGTGTAGAGTGACTCTGGGTGAACTTTCGGGTTTTTTCTTTCAGTTGTCTATCCTTTGTCGCTCATGGGAAATGAAATCGCACGCTACGAAGTCACAGAGCAGACCGCAAAGCAGACGTCGACCTCGTGCTACTGATACCGGAAGTGGCCTCTGTGGCCAACAAAATTGCGTTGACGAAGAAGACTCAAATAAGCGAGAGATAGAAGTAGACAGAAGATAGACGTATCAAAACCGCACAGTGTGAAGCTAACTGGTTTACTACAGTTCTTTTTCCGCAGGCTCGCAAACAGACGTTCGTGGCAGGATCATCGCATTCACTATGCCGCTGGATATGCACACGTGCATTCTCGCTGCGTGGTCACGTTGAGCAGTGGTTGAGGTAACCTAATTCCGGATAACGAGGTAACAAAAAACCGCAACACGCACAGCAAAAAAAAAAGCATGTCCTCCTCTAAGAGTACAAGAGCCAAATAATGAATGTGGCTGCTACTTTACAACTTTTATGGTGAGAAAAATGAGGTAACTCTTTATTAACCTGAGCCTAAGTTGAATTTCACGTATCAAACTATTTTCATTCCTCTTAAAAGATGCTTTGAGTGACACTTTTGTTGGAAAAATTTTCTTCACTCTTCGTTATAGTTAATGACATCAATTATATAGAAAAATAATACTTTCTTGATGTTTCTATTAGAATTATATATTTTTCAATGAAATAAATAGCATGTTAACTTTCAGCGGGGTGAAATACGTCATAAGGTATAAAGAATTCAAGAAAGTCTAAAGAATAATAACAAAATAATGTTCAATGCCTTTGCGCAGCAGTGGGTTTTTTGTTTGCATTGTAAATTTTTGTTTTGCGATGTAAATTGTATTTAAAAGTAGCTGAATAATCACTTTTCACGAAATAAACACTTGTAAGATCAACGTTCTCAGTTAAAGAAAAATCTTCCAAAGCTCGCTATGTTTTATGTTGGGTATACAGTGAATAGCGCTTTTCACGTGCATCAGCCTCTGGTAATGCACAGTTCCATGAAAAACAGTGAGTCTCGCCGTCAAACCACTGCATATGCTGGTGACTTTACACTCTATATGAAGGCCTGATGCCAGTGGCAATCCTTGCAATGTACGATCCAAAGTATAAGGCATTCAAGGTGTGTATGCCTCGCACCACATTTACAGCACAGTGCGATGTATAGGCAACAAAAATAAAAGGCAACGAGTTGGTTGATGTGTGAGCTGCATACAGAGGCGATATATATATACACCACTCGCACTTGAGCCCTTAAAAGTGAATACATAAAATGTCGGGAATAGAGGTGAAGTGAGCGAATATATAAAATAGATAAAATGAAACTAAGGTAAAGAGAAGTGAGGGAATATATGTATGGCTCACGCAGTGCACCACTGTTCAACTTTTACTATTTTTTTTATTCTATTTTTTGTAAACTGAAAGCTCAAATACATTCGCAGTTTACTTATGTACGTATTTTCGGGATATTTATATATGTAGACATATTTTGATGCTTCTCATGGTCGTATCACTCGGCACATCACGCACATATGCACATAAACATAATATTCTTCGAATGTATAGGCAAATATATGGATCACTATATATTCATATTGGTGATGCCAACATACAGGGCGCATAGATGCGTACGGTATATATGCCTACGTGGATTTCTCATGCGTGTTCGTCTGCCATACGCACGTCTGCTCTCCTGGATGGTTATATTCGTGGACTGTACGTATATATATATGTATATAGATATATTGGAGCACATGATCCCACAACCCTCTCATCCTCCATGCTCTCCTCTATAGCCGCACGTGTCGGAATTGAATGCATTGAATTTCGCACTTAGGACTCACACCTCGACACATTGTACAATACGTAGAGCCAAGATAGACGTTATAGACAAGCTAGGATTATAGGGGCTGATGGAAGACAATACCTCATAGGTGGCAAAGTTTCTGATGTGTTTGTATGACAATAAAGTGATCTGACTCAGGCACTCAGAAAAATTATGATAATATTTGAAACTTAACTGCAAATTTGAGAAAATATTGAAGGCAACAATAATTTATATAAACGTATAAATTGCCCTAAATCGTTCGAAATACTCACGTAAAAATCCATAACCTTCCTAAATACACAAAGTCAATCGGATTGGAAATTCCCTAGTAATTTGCGAAACTATTAAACATTCTGTTGATAACTCAAATTCTCTATAGTAAAAATGCGAAAAACCTGAAAAAGTGGATATTATGTGGTAAAAAAACCATTACCAGATTTGTTTCTTTGCCTAGCCGTAATAATCATAAAAATGTGGGCACATTTGATACACACATGAAAATAGTGGCCCGTGTTACCATGATGAGTTCATTTAACAGGTGACAAATGTAAGACAGCCTGGTTCAGTTTGACCATCTTTGGTATCGAATTTTCTAAGTTCATCAGGAATGTTCTTCTGCGTAAATACATCTTGATATTATGGAGTCTGCTCGCATTTTAGAAATAGTGCTTTCACATCTACGTCAAATAACGTCGGCACTTTACGTTTGGTCCTATTGAATCATAGTGTCTCACAATACATGCATACGTTATACGAAGATGCGACCTTTGACACACGACAGGACACAAAGTCTTCGCCGTGCATCTTGCTGAAATGCTCCGAGGTACCATGTAAAGATTTTTATCTCGCCCACGAGAACGTCACTCAGGTTATTGGATAGTCGTCGCTATAGAAAGCAGTTGTGCATCTTGCTATTTCCTCTGGCATAACTCGCAGACGTCCATTCTTATACAACGACCTGCCACGCAGTTACCGTGACCTGGAAAGTGCGTTGCCTCGCTTATGGCACTATCAAAAGGAATTGAAAACGTCGATATGTCCGGAAAAATCTATGTCGACGATAGCTTGGGTATCGAACGCTTCTGCCTTGAGCGTCCCTTTCGCAGTTCTCTTGGTATCAATGATAAATCTGAAAATCAACTTTGTTATATTTCGAATTTTGATCGTATACCATTCCGTTGACACTGATAATACCATATTCCAGGTACAGACAAGTTTATTGTAGTTTTTGGTTATTCACAAAAGCAGGTCTTCTCGTCAGAACGTCGTGTTCAAATAGGCTTTAGTCATTCCCATGGCTAGTTATTAACTAGGCTAATCAACTTATGGATAACAACGACCAGTTCCTGATTGTGTAACGAAATCCAGGTCTTAATTGTATTAAGACAGCCAGGTCTTGTTTGGGTCAACGGATAACTTCGTTGGTTTGCTCACTCAAACTTGATGACATATACAACTAAGACTACATCAATGGAGGAATCGACGACATTCAATTTTCAAAATTGTACTCCCGGCCAAAATCCGATGATTGAAGAATTGCCTTTTTAGCTACATCCAACTTTTCAGAATTCATTGGACTTCCCTGCCGCTGAAACTTTATTTTACAGTGAACGTACAATATAGTTGAAGCGAATAGGTTGAAAGCGACGATGAAACGTATATATATAAAGTATATAAAGACCAGATGAAGGTCAGCTTGCGGATCCACTTGGATGTTGGAGAGCTGGAACGATCAGGGGAAAGGAAGAGCTTCTAGAGGGTACCGTACCATAGAGTCTCGGTTCTTGCACAACGACCTGCCACGCTGTTACCGTGACCTGGAAAGTGCGTTGTCTCGCTTATGGTACCATAAAAGGGAATTGAAAATGTCGATATGTCCGGAAAAATCTATGTCCACGATAACTTGGATACCGAACAAGGAACGATGCTTCATTGAACGCTGATCCCGCAATTCGCTTGGTATGAATGATAATTCTAAAAATCAAATCTGTTATATTTCGAATTTCAGTCGTATACCACTTCGCAGGCGCTGATAATACCATTTTCCAAGTGCAGACAAATTGATTCTAATTGCTTATAATTTATCAAAGCAGATTTTTCCACTACAACATCCTGGTTAAATATACGTCAGTCAATACACTGGCTAGACTGTCCAAGTTATACACTTAGACCACTAAGCCCATTGATTACAACACCCAGTTCTTGATTGTCTTACGAAATCCAGGTCTTAATTGTATTATGACATCCAGATCTTGTTTGTGTTAACCAATAACTTGGTTGGTTCACCCACTCGAACTTCATAATATCTGCAACTCAGACTACAGCAATGCTGGAACCACCGACATTTGATATCGAAGATTCTACGCCCAGTTCAAATTCCAATGAAATCAATGATTACGTTTTTAGCCAGATTCAACTCCTTAGAATCCATCAGACTGCCCTGCTGCCGAAATATTATCTTAACGCTAAGGTGAAAAATAGTTGGACCGAAAAGGTTGGAAGCAACGATGAAACGTATATGAAGGCTACATCAGCTGAAGATCGGCTTGCGGATGCACTTGGATGTTGGAGAGCTGGAACGATCAGGGGAAAGGAAGAGCTTGCAGAGGGTATCGTACCATAGAGTCTCGGTGCACTTAGCACTGAAAGTGCCTCCAGCGCTCGCAGAAATGCAATATGTGCATCCAAGAGGCGTGTCGGGCATACACCAGCGTTCATATATCCATCCGGCACCATATCCACCCACCCTCGTGATGACGTCGAGTCCACCACCACCCGAAGCAGCGGCAACAACACATAGAACCCTTTCTCTATACTCTTCTCTTCATGGCCTGCTATCGCTCCTTCCTAGTGCTCAGCCACCGGTGCGTGTACATTTTTTATACCCGACCCCGCAGCTACAACGCTATTATTAGCAACAAGGACAACGACGACGACGACGACGATGGTGATGCTGACGATCGACACGAAACCTCGAGTCGACAGCACCAAGTGGTCCCGTTTACGATACCACTATGAATCCTTGTCGATATCAACCTTGTTGAAGATGACAGACATGGTAGCAGGATATGTCGAGTGGGAAACAAGAGGAAAAAAGTGATGTGAAGTCGCGAATAGCTGACGCACGTGCCCCTGATGCTTTCCAGTGATACCGACACAACTTCTGTTTCTGCTTGGCAAGCTGTTCGGTGAGTTGGTGATATCGATTTGATCGGACCTCCAGTTCTGCTTTTCGGTTAAATGGCACTCTGATTCATTGATGGCACTTTAAGAAATAGCCAAACTATTTTGCCATTCGGGCACTATGTTCTTGTTATTTTTCGAAGGTTTTGTTAACAATGATTCATCAGAATGGTATTGTTAATCATAACGTTCGTATGACTTGATTATAATTTTAGAAGATAAAATACCCTGCAGGCACGACAGCTACTTATTCTTATGGAAAGTCAGGAGCAGACATTTTTTAATGCGGTCTGATTTTTCTTGAATTTCGAAAAATTCTAATCATTATTCGCAGAATTATATTAAAAAGAATATGATACGTTATACGTTGAATTGAATGAACTGTTAAATGCACAAGATACGATACACCAAAAACGTAGTTGATTATCGTTGATTCAGCGAGCTTCAATGAACAGCTTATTCGACTATGAGAGATATAAACTTAATAATAAAACATCTTTGTCCGATTTGCAATAAAACGGACAATGGAAGGGAAATACACATACACTACACAATTGTTCATGATCCGGAAAATAAATGGTGGACAAAAGCACGTTGTTAAATTATGAGAATTCGATCACAAAAACAGAAATATTCAAACGTAGTAGGTTTTAATTTTCTTGTAGTCCGCCAAATAGAATTTAAAATCGATTATTTGTTTAACTTCAGCCGCCATCTGAGCAAGAATATTCTGAGGCTCCCCATGATCGCCAAAGTCTCATAGCGGGGCCTAGGAAAGTCGAAGCTTAAGGCAGAGTCTGCCACAAAGACTCCGTTATTTCGGCGCCTGGAAAAAGATTCCGATAGAGGGAATTACGGAAATCAGAGCATGGTGGAAAGTCTTATAAGATACCTTATAGGTATCTGGAAAAAAACTGGGTATAGAAAGGACACCATACAAAGACGTTACAAAAAACAGGGTCCAGAGAACATTTCAAGAAAACTTCGAAAATCAGATTGTGGAAACAGGTCGAATAAGAAAAATCATCTCCTTCCTAGCCTCTCAGGACCAAATCATTCTAATTGCCCCGACGAGCCCTGCAGCTTGGATTATTCAAAATTCCCTTAAACCGTCCACATGTCATGTATGTTCATTCTATAATTTCCTAAAAGATACATATAATAAAAGAACGTTGATCAATTTTGGCTTCCTCATAGAGGAAGCTTTGTAAAAAGCAAAAAATTATGAGGAATCATATTGAAAGGTTCTACTTTGCAGGCTTGTCTATGCTCAGAAGACATTTTTACATAAATTCAAAAGGACATAAAATTTTTACCATTCGATCGATTGGCGTTAAATTTCGACTGAAACGTCGTTTTATGATAGCCCATATGTAGACAAAATTTCAGCTCGGTATGTCGTAATTTAAACAAGAGAGCGCGACAACGATATTTTGCAAAAAATTCAAAATGCCATAAAACTTAAACCACTCGACCAATTGCTATCAAATTTGTACAAAATATCTTTTTAAATGGTCGTCTAAGTGTGAAAAAAGTTGAAGATAAATGTGTAAAAAATGTCGGAGAAATTTTTTTTTTCGTACAAGTTTTTTTTTGTGCACCAAAATCGAAATTTTCTGCCATGTCAACAGTTAATTGGACTAAAATTTTAATTGGAAATCAATAATCGTGAAATCGTATCGGTGATTGCAGCCGGATATCTCAGGATTTGCATGATTATAGTTTTTGCAGACAATTAAAAAAAAATTAAAATTCTGACAAAATCAGAACGAATCAACAGATTCTCGCAAAATTTGGTACACATAATTTTTCTCGGGTAGCTTATTTATGTACAAAGTTTCAGCTGGGTGCCTTCTTAATTGCGAAAGTTATAGCGTAAAAACGATTTTGTCAAAATTTTTACAATTCTGTGAAATCTAAATTTTCGAACCGATTCGCGTCAACTACAATCCCAAACGGTATTCTATGACAGCCCACTTGTATACGAAATTTGAAGAGCATTAATCGAAAATTGCGACAAAAAAGTGCGACAGACAGTAAACAAAGAAATGTGCACATGCTCACACACATACACACCCACACACACACACATACACATACAGACATTTTGCACAAACCATTATCCTCGAGGTTTTGGACCATTCTGAGTGTACTGACATGAAAATCTCGAGAAAAATGTTTTTCACGAAAACAAAGCTTCCTCTATGAGAAAGCAAAAAAAACAATAAAATCATGTAAGTAACCATCCGAAATCGAATATAATAGGTGCATATGAAGTGTGCATCAACTTGTAATCATTTATACGATTTTATTTGGCGTTATGTATTATCAACAATAAAAATATCGATAGAGTATTGTACAAAAAAAATACGGGTGTATTCTTGTGTAAGAAACGCTGCTCTCCACATGTCCCCTCTTTTTCTATATCATCGAGCGCACATCCCGTGTGCTGTGCGAGAGGATAAGGAAGGGGCTGTATTTTTATGAAACGGCAATGTCCTTGCGCCTCTATACCAGAGGGAAAATACGAGGAGGATATCCTCCGGCGGGGCGGACGAGTTTGCGAACCGGCTTCCTCGTCGCCTCGTTGCGGTCGATCGATGGCTCTATTGCGCGCACCCGGCTCTAACAATACGCCACGACTTTAATATATCGGCGATATTACCGAACGACAAGGACACCCAATGCTCGGAAACTCATGAGGGGGATAAAGAAAACGAGATTATATTTCCTTCTCTGTCTCCAGAGAGACGAATCCGACAAGAGCAGTGAGCACACCACAAGCATTGTGTAGTGACACAAACAGCAGTAAAGTAAGAAAGAGGAAAGTGAGGGAAAAGAAAAAAGAGAAAACATTTATAGAAGGGGAACTCAAAGAGTAAAGGTTACGAAACGATAAGAAAAAAGGAAAACGTTAAAAAAGAAGTAGCAAAGGAAACCATGAAAAGTCGAATCAAATTGATAACGACCTCGAAAGCCAACTGAACCGTTCCTGTATTTTTTCTTTGACTCACCCATCCTTTCCGAATAATTGTCGATGAAATCAATAAAAAATAACAGCGGACTTTTTTTTTCGAGCTAAGCCTCCTGAAAATTCTCTCGCCGATCTCGTGGATTTTTTTTATCGGCTTGATTTTCAGGCACTTTAAGCGGGGCAGGAAAATGATGCAAAGATGTCAATTTTTTTTCTATCAATAAAGTGCCGAACCTTTCGGAAGATTATGTTATGTAGGTTGCAAGGTTATTTTGTTCAGACCATTACTTCCTCATACTGGTGACTTATTTCGCTATGAAGTCTGCATATTTGAAGTAGCTACGATTTAAAATTGTTCTTCGTTAATGTTCATTTTTACTTCCAACTGCCCGCTGGGCAAAAGACGAGAGTTATGTGTTTACCGGCAATGAGCTGATTGATGCCATTTTCGATGTTACGAATACATTCGAAAACGAGATAGAATTACTTATTTAATTACGACACAACGATTTTATGATCGACGGTCTATAATCTTTCCGAAAAATAATTAGAATCGAGTATATTTTCGTTACGATAAAAACATCTTACGAAGGCTTGCTTTGAATATATCGAAGTAGGCAGCCGTTCTGTTCCGCACATTTATTTTCACCACAGCGCAGATTCACTACATGAGTTTCTTCACAATGCCGATACTACGCGCCAGTATTCGTTGAGATTTCTAATCTTCACGCGCTTTTTCTCCACATGTCGTTCCTGCGCATTTAAATCCAACACATTCTTTACTACACAATCCGATACCCTACAGGGACATTACAACACGTTTCAGTCCCACACAATCGATCCAACACAAATTTATCCAACACATCTCGTTCCTACCCATTATCTCTGTCGATATCAATCGAGGAGAATATTGCGTGTCGGTAACGTAGAACCACTGCCTGCTCGGAGTTTCGCGAAAATATAAAGATTTAAAATGTTTATAATTTTCCGTATAGGAAAATCGATAACAACGATAACGGAATCTTCGGCATCAGTTGAGGCAGACCCCGAATTACGATTTGCCGAGCCTCCATCCATAAATATAACAGGCTGCGATTGTCGAAGCTTATTAACAATCGAGAATAATTATTCAGGCAAGGTTCAATAAAAAATAATTTGTGATTTTTGTACTTTTACAATACGATATAATTCCCTGCCCAAAACTATGTTATTAATTACAGAACTGAAGTTGTATGTTGAATCTGCCAAAAAAGGAATAACTTTTTTTGCTGATAGAGGAAGCTTTATTTTCATTAAATTTTTTGTTGTTGAGATTTCCATGTCAGAACACTGGAAATGCTCCAAAACACCGAAAAAAGTGGTTTAGAAAAAATGTCCGCATGCGTGCGTGTGCGTGTTGAAATTTTTTTCCAAAATGTATGCAGAAATTTTCGTTGTATCGCTATTTGAAATTGTGCGAAAAAGGTCGTGCGTACCTTTCGTTATATCAAAGATATAGCTGAAAATAATTCTTTATAAGTACAGATACTCTTAATATTATTTAGTGATGAATTAGACTCTTTGATCGGAAAAGTGGTTCGGATTTAATAGAGTTTTGAAATTTTCGAAAATTCACGGTTTTGCCCTAACTTTGGCAAAACATTAGACAACGAACTCGAATTTCATACATGAAATCGGTATTATCTATCGATAATTGGAACATAGTTTCGTCATAATATGCAATATGGTTCAAATTTGTTAGAATTTTAAGTTTTAGAAAGATGACTGCATTAACCTTAACAAAACATTCGATAGCAAAGTCAAATGTTGGACATGAAAGCAGTATTAAAAAATTGCTTCCTTATTCTTCTTAGCTTTTCACGCTTCTTTTATAAGGAACATCGTTTAACAGAATTTCTCATAGAGGTAGCTTAGTGAAAAAAAACCAAAAGTAATGAGAAAGCAATTTGCAAAGTTCAACTTTGCGGATTTTTTTATTTTGTGAACTGAAAGGAAATATCAAATGGATTCGGAAGTTCTATGATAAGATCTTACCAGCGAACACGAGATATCCTAAAAATGTATGAAGAGAAGGTTTTAGTTAGGTGCAGCGCAGATAAGCCGGGCAGTAATTAAAAAGGGCCGAGGATGCATTGAAGAACCGGTTGCAGGCTGGTAATAGGCGCAGGTATGCGCCTCTTGCCCTTCTCTAAGCTTCGGGTATTAGACGGTTAGAGCCGATTCTTGTATGAAGGACTCCGAGACCATTAGTCCCATCGAGCCCATAGGCGTTTCCTTGCGCCTCTTCCGCAAAACCCAAATCTTTTTCCTAATTTTCTCGGCCGCTGCACGGAAAATGTACCGAGGTCCATTTCGAATGTCCAACACCCACGTGAGGACCGCAGAGCCTTTTCCAAATGCCTACAAAATATCTCGTAAAATTACAAAATGGAGATGAAATGACAAAGCCGAATTGGTGAAAAATTGTTAATAATTTGTAAAAAAAATTATTACAGCAAGGACGCCGAATAATATCAGAAATTATTATAAACAATGGAAAATGACAAAGAGCAATTTGTAGAAAGATAGTGTGAATATTAGATTCCAAAGAAACAAAGTGAAAAAATGATGAAATTTAATTTGTAGAAGAATCATTTAGATATGTGATTGCACAAAAAATTGTAATATCTTCAAAGCTCAAATATTTTTTATAGAAACTAGAAATAAATAGATAGGGTTTTTCAAGGATGTTGATTTAACGAAAATACCGAGAAAGATATACAATCAGGTTTTTCTTAAATCAAAAAGAGCATATTTCTTCATTTCGGTTATTTGAAGGCAATACGATGATGAAGAGCCGAAGCCAAATTAATTATTATTATTTTGTTATGAAGGCATTTATATATGTATATGAAAAATACATCCCATTTGGAAGTTTTGAGGCGACATAAAAAAAATGAAATGAAATATTTTACATGGAATGAAATTTCGTGTAAAATAAGATACAATAAGCTATGACATAGAACGTCAATTGACTAGTTGCTCAGGTTGTACCAGGCCCTGAATGCTTGAGATAAAAAATCATTCACATATAATTATTGTGCTTTCAATTAACACTTATTATTAACATTTTCGATGAAAAAGTCGGCATAATGTCGCAAGATGCAAGTAGAGTTTCTAAATAGTTTTTTTCCGGATTTGTGGAATCACGGTTGAGACTTGGTAACACCAAACGGCTAATACTCCGAAATAGCACTACTATCAGAATGACGACTATATGATACTAGCAACTCGTTTCTTTTCATTTCTCCTTTTATGGCTAAGCATGAAATGTGCATGCTTATACAATTCGTCATTTTACGTGACTCTCTTTCTGCTCCAGTGTTTCTATATAATCGACTTTCATTGTGACATATCTTTTTTTGCAAAGAAAACTGGAAAAACGAACAGAAAATCAATTTTCGGAAGGTAAATGTATTCTATTTCACGACTGCAAAAAAAACAGCAATTGAAAAAGCGCGTCACGCGTGATCCTACAGCAATTACAACAGTTTGGAGTTCGTTTTATACACCCAGAAAATAGATTGAGTAATATTAACTAAAATTGTCTATTCAATATTTGTTCATTTCAATCAACGAAAATTTGCTTTCCCTGGAACAAATATGTATTTCATTCAATTTTGCAGTTCTTTTATTTCGAACATATTTATTTATTTGAAGCAGTTTTTACTGTGCAGTGGACACTAAATAGATATCATATTCGTTCGTACTAAATACTTCCTTCATCCGAAAATAATATCTAGTTAAAACGACTGGATACATGTATTCGATATTTTTTATTCAAAATCAATTAGAACTTTCTTTTAATCCAATACGTCATTATTTTCTTGAATCATTAGAAATTACTTCTCTGTAATTAATTTAGTTATTTAAATCAACTTTTCGTTAATGATCTAGTAATGAAACACCAAACTTAACTCTAATACGTATTTGTGTTCGTCCACTATTACGTATGTATGTTCGTCCACAGACAACATTCGGTTCAATCGACTTGTCATATATTCATATAAAAAATATATATTGTTAAATTCAACTTTTATGTAAGTGTCGAATTTTCATAATGTAAGACTATATAATGTGGAAGATTCTCGAAATACGCATTCCCGTTTTCTGTTCGTCAGTAACGGATTCATGATCAGTTTTATTTTTTATTTTTGAAAAAATTCCACTTAATCGATATTGACCTTAGATAAAATAGATTTTTTTAAATACATACAACGTATTGGAAGCACATTAACAAACGTAACAACAAGCACAAACAAACATTGAAAGAAACGAATGTACTCGATCCATTTGGAATGAATTTACAAATTTATGTATTTTGTGAACAGAAAAAATAAATTATTCGACGTAAATACATTTTCTTCGACACGAAGAAATGTATATTTCATTAAAACACATTTTTTCTACGAAGTAATAAAGATATATTGCAATCAAATACATATTTCTTAGGTTTGAATATATTTATTAGACACCAGATGTATAACTTACAAAAAAAAATTATTCGAGTTGAATACAAGTCTATTAGGTTGACATTCAAATAAAAAAAATTATTTCCGATGCGTAGGTTCTAGTCCAGTTAACTAGATATTTTTTCTGGGTGTGTGTCAAAGCCGTCGATGACCAATCAGAATGCTAGAAAGTGGGATTCAGTTATGATAGAAAATGAATCGTGCTAATCCAAATGATTTCTTATTAAAAATTATTTCACTCTTTTTAAATTTATTTTTAGAATAATATATGAATGAACCGATATAACAGAAAAAAGTTCCTTGCATGCAAAATGACGTATAAGGAAATTAGTTGTGAACAATTGCGGTCAATATGTAGAACATATTGACCACAATAAAATTGGCCAATGATTTTCCGATAATAGACTCGCATTCAATAAAAAATTGCGCTTTGATGACCTATGAATATTTTACCTCGATTCCGCAGACGTTGCGCTTTTCGCGAGAAAATTGAATCGAAAAGCTCTGTTCTCTGTATACGGTCTCTTTTTTCGAACGTTTCGTCTGTGGTATTCTGAACGGGAAACACGCAAACCTACCGGTGAAAAGAGATTACAAATTTTACCAGGTAGGCGAGCACAGCCTGGATTCCGAACGACCGATCTATCTGGCTGGCCACGTCAATTAAAAGTACACCTTCAATCGCACGCTAGCTGGAGCGAGTGGATCAAACGCAAAAAAAATTGAGTGGCGGGAAATTGGGACCTGCAGCTACTGCCTGAAAAACAAGAATCTCACCGTGAAAATACCAAAATTCATAGCAACGACCCTTGCAAAACCAGCTTTTATCTAACTGGGACAGAATTGCAAAAACAAAAACGGTTCAAAGAACATATACTATGTAGAGTCTGTACAAAAAACCACTCGTCACTACCCGATATTGTTAAAAAAAAATATATGTGCTGGATATCATACAAAAAAAGTAAAATCCTACTTTCAAATATTTGTAAAAAAAGTATATAACAATGAAAATAGTCCCATTAACGATCATTTATAGTTACCGCGGTGACGTGTGAATTATTTATTGCTCAGATTCAATAAGAAGTTTACAAGAATAAACGATGTTTTATAAATTGCCGACCACCAAAATTATTATATTTTTAACAAACACTATTTTTAACCTACCATTATTAATATGAACTATGAAGTATTTGGAAAAAATGTATTACAAAAATATGATCGTATGAACTGGAATCAATAGTTGCCACTTGAAAGTTATCATAACTATAATGATTTTTCTGAGTCTAGCAGCGAAAAAATTCTTATCCACTATACAGTTCTAGTAGCAGATACAGAAAATGGGTAGCCTTAAACCATGCCATGCAACATTAGTGCATACTCAGGGCCAGCCTAATTCACTCTGCTTATTTTCATAAAGCGAATTGCTCCAGTGTACTGTACGTTCCCTACCCTCTTTCGCAGGTATACATGCCTCGACACATCTACTCAGACGTAAAGAACTCGCTGGCAATACAAGCTTGGTTTCAATTACGCGAACGCCCACTGCCGTGCAAAGCCACGAGCAACAGTCGTACCAACGTTCCTGGAGTGAAAACCCTTGGCGTGTTCCACCCCATCGCTCCCCTTCCTGCTCCTAAACGCCTTACTACTGCAGTCAAGCTGCAATGGTGCACTGATGACGTTTGCATTCAACGTGCGAAGATAGTGCCGACCCTCGAGCCTTGATATATATATAAACATACATATACTTCGGTAGTGAAGCAGACCAACTTGGCACAGGTATAAATGAACAAAAGTCACCAGATCGAAATTATCACTGGGACAGTCAGCAATACATGACGTCGAGAGTCCGGATAATATCCTCAAGTCTTTTTTTTAACCCATACCCAATAAGTACCCGTTTTTCTAACTCTGGAGCGTGTCGAAAATAGCGCATTCTCGTACGAAATTAAGAAATTTTCTGCGCATGAGCAATTAGCCGCATTATTGTTTTTCTACAGCATATTTCTTTTTCTACACGCTTCTGTTGACATTTCTTAACTGTCAGATACTGTTCCTATCGCCGCGCCGTCTGGTGTGAAAAAGTTGAATCGAAGTTGAGTTGAGTGGGAAGTTTTAACGTTGGCCAGCCTGCGTGAAAGACAGAGATAGGCAAAGATTGCTGAGAAGATTCCGGTCAAGCAATTATCTATCGTGTGTGACCGCGAAAAAAGAAATAATAAACGAAATGGATTCGACACCGATTGAAGTACGTGACGCGGCGAGGCTTGTCACGGAAAACTAACTACTCGATAAATCTCGAGAAAAATACGAGCAGTGCTACAAAGATTTCATCGAGTGGCAACAACAACAAAAAACGACATCGTTCCTTAAATAAATGCATATATGAGATTTACTAAAACTTTTAAAAAATTATGTTTTTCGTAAGAATACTAGGGTTAGGCCGATACGGGCGCTGCACCGACATTTGTCTCTTTTTGTGAGTTTTGACATTTGACATAATCGAAAACTGTCAATGCATCGCCGCCAGCCAATCACACGGCGAATAAGACGATAATAATGACACCTACATTTGCGGAGAAGATTATGGAAAATACATTTTTTATTAAAATTTGTGAGACTTCAATTCACTTGTTGACATTTTGACCGTAAATACAAGTACTTAACTTATAAAAAATATAACTATAAAAAATACTAGAATAAGTTTTTTTTTTAAATACAATATTATTTCTTTCTGGTATTATGATTCATGAAAATTTTAATAAAAATCCAAATTTGTAATCACCAGGAAATTTTAGATAAGTTAAAACTTGATGAGAATAATTTTTTTCACGATGAAAGTGGAAAGAAATAGTTAAACTCGGACTAGCAAGTTGTAGTAAATAATAATTTGATAGTAATCTTTCTGGTATTTTTTGTTTGGAAAATCCTGTTGACAATAAAATTTGAGGACATTTTATTTATCTCTAACCTATTTACTATGTTTGAATATTGCGTGATTTGATTGCATTATCGATTTTTAAATATTTCAAAATCTATAACCGTTAACTATATATTTAAATTTAAACAACCCACAAGTGCACGTTGCACTTTATCAAGCTCATAAGTATCGTAACTGGTAAGTACGTATTAAAGTAAACGTAAAATAAACTCCAAGAATAATTACAATTCTGGATGAAAGATTAATATCAAAATCACACGTAACCGGCAATGATTTGTATATGGATTCGCGGGGTTAATCAAACGCGAAATATTTCTCCAATGTAAATGAAATTCCATGTTTTTAATTGAATTAATTTCTAGCGGACCGTCGAAAAATACAAATTCGTGCGTATTGCACGAGTTGCAGGCTTCAGCAAAAGCGGGGAATAAGCTGATTTATCGGCAGTTATAAATAAAGCTTGGAACAATAACGATATAATATTTTTAATGGATACCAGGTCACGGCAAAGGGGGAAAGAGGGTGACCAGAAATTCTGTATCCGCCGTATAGTCAAATAATAACACCGGCGGTGCAATGTGTTCGCGTTTGATTGCGATATGCAATTAGTTTACCTCGAGCACGAGAAATAAAGCGGCTATTATTTCGAATAAAATTGTGTAGGACAGTGCATGTAAAAAAAAAAAGAAAAAAATAGGAAGCCAAAAAAACACAGTTCGGAACCAAATGCGATTGGATTTTAATCGAAAAATTGTTAGCGCTCTCTGAATCGATTTTTATGGGAGTAGAAATGTCCTTCCCAGTTTATCACATGTTCTTTTTTGTATTGGTGAAAAAAATGTAGAGCTTTATACGATGTATTTTCAAAAATTGTTATTTTTGGCTAAAGCTAATTTCCAGTGAGCCAAAATATTTTTTTGCTTTTTTTTCGTTGGTATGCTTTTCGTTGGTTCAATTTCAGAAATTTTCAGTGCCTGAGCCGATTTTTGAACAAGCAGAAATATATTCTTTTCCATTTATAACGTATTTGCTCTTTTATACATTGGTTAAAAAAACGGACGCAATTTGATCGGGTTGTATTTGAAGAAAATTGTTATTGTTGGCTTAACTAACTTTCATGAAAGTGAAAATATTTTTCTTATTTTCTTTGCGTTGGTATGCTGGCTCGCACGAAACCGTGCGTTAATTACCGGTAATTTCGGCGTTTCGTCGCTATTTAAGCGCCGCCTCGAGACTTAAAGTGGCTTCGGTGAGTTGGGCTGCTCGTTTCTTGCAGCCGTTTACAATTTATAATCCTATTACAGGGCCGAGTGAACTCACCGTTTTGCTGCCACGCCGTCACCGGACTGCCGCGCGCCAAGACGTCAGTAAGCCCTTCCCTCAGTGCTGTGGAAAGTCTCTCTCCTCTCTCTGCCCCGGCTGTTCTCTGGAAATTAAATTTAAACGAAAAATAAGTTTTATGTTGACTTTCTGTTATATCTGTATATAAACAATACAATAATAGCTAGAAATACGAGAGGATTATAAAAATTCTTCAGGATCTCGAGTTTCGTTTTCTCCAAAACTATCAACACCTATAGTAACAAGAGCGATGAATATAATTGGAGTTCAAAACTGAATGCCATATTATACTAAGTAAATTTAACTTTAAAATGATTTTAGTGTCACTGATGGAGAAATTCGGAAATCCTGACGTTTATTCCCTGTGATAAAGAAGAAAAAAAACATATCCATCTCTGAGGGAATATTTTTTCGGAATCTCTTTACCCATAAATAAACAATTGAAAAAATCATAATGAAAGATGTCGTGCAAGAAAATCTATACAAATGTTTTTTATAACAGAAAATTGCTTGAAGAAATACAATAAATTCAACTTTATGAGTTTTCCCTTATTGAATTATTGAATAAAGTGGTGCTGACTGCAATATATTTCTCATCAGAGAAAATGCTGAAAATATTGAATATGAAATAAAATTCGCACTAGACAACAAACTGAACCTGAATAATCATACTAAGAACATCAAAACAACCGCAACCTCGCGTGGAACACACTTCCGGAAAAGAACATACCGAAATAAACAAAGCACAATTGAACGGTCAACGAAAATATACAAAAGCATCTGTCGCTCACGGCTGGAATATGGACACACTTTTTTTTCTCAACTGTAATAACCCAGCAAAAAAAAACATTGCAACCGCCGAAACAATAGCTCTGAGGAAACTCACGAAGATACGACACCCGAACAACCCTCTACACAATCCTCCAAATCCCCTTCTATACGAATGCTCTAGGATAACACCAATACAAAAGCGCAACAAATACCTTAGCACAAAATTTGCACACTCTCACCTTGATTTTATCTCAACACTATACAATAACCGACTCTCGATGATACCGACACCGACCTCTCAATGCAAGACCCAGACACAAGTAGTGTTCAACACACACAATCATAGAAATTCTGACGGCGCTTCATAACACATAGCCAACTGTATGATTTATATGTATTTATTTATTTATTTATTATGACTTATGTCAACACTATTAAATTTCCCCTTAAACTAATGTTAAGCAGGTACATAATCGCTAGGATATTGTAGATATATATATATTAGGATGGTCGTTAATTTCGATATTGATCGATTTTGTTCGAGACGCCCCTTTATTTTGATCGAAATGAATTCGAAAAAATCTAGTTGATATTTGAGAACTCTATCTCAACGGGAAAACATGCCTGTAAGCACAAACATTTTCCCGTTTGAATAACATGGGAGTTTTGGCACAATTACTTTGAATTTTTTTTCCGAGCCTCACAGAAGCGGGAAAAATCCAAATACTGCATGAATTGTACGTCAAGTAGTTATACTTTCAACACAAATTTAAATGATCATCTCATCATTATATTCAACACGCTGAAGCCACTAAAGTTACTAAAACCGGCAAGAGCCTTTTTTACAAGTGATTTCGAGCCCTTTTCATTCGGTTAATTGATGTGCAAAATAATTCGAAACAGTTTAACATTGTGTCTTAAGGGTTGCTCTTTTTGATAGTATCATTAAGAAATTTCGGAAAAAATTTTTTGATCACAAAAAAATGGTTTTTTTGAAAAGTAATATGATTTCTTAAACATTTTTTTTGTACCTTAAGTAACTTTCCAGGACCTTTTAGCTTTGCTAGAGAAGTTAAAACCATTTGGATCGTGTTCTTAATGTCTGAACTTGAAAAATAGACTGAAGAACATTTTTTTGTCTTTGCGTATAATTCAAGATGGCGCCTAAACTAAAAATTACGTTTAGGAATGTGAGCTCGAAATCACTTGTAAAAAAAGGCTCTTGCCGGCTTTAATGACTCTGGTGGCTTAAGTGTGTTGAATATAATGATGAGGTGGTCATTAAAATTTGTATACGAAGTAAAACTACTTGACGTACAATTTGTGCAGTATTTGGATTTTTTCCGCTTTTGTGAGGCTCGGAAAAGAATTCAAAGTAATTGTGCCAAATCATCAAATCCACCTATACAGCGGACTCACCGGCAATCGAAAATGTGACCTCAAATGTACTGGACTCTCCGGTCTTACAGTAATTAGAAATAACAAAACATAATGACGTAAACATCAATATTAACAAATAACAAAGCACAATAATTACAGGTATTTATTCACAACAACTTAACAAATTAAAGAAAACACATAAAACAGTAATTACACACATAAATACACATTATTACACAGACCTAACCTACAAAACCGGAGAGCCCAGTCATCAACTCCAAATGACTTTTATTTAAAAGACAACAATTTGCCTACCAACAAATTTGAAACATAAATGAGGTCACAAACTCAACACCGGTAAGTCCTCAACATTCACATATAAGATAAAATTAAGTCTTCAATATTGGTGTAGCGAGCAGACCTAAATTAACATTATATAGACGAAACAAATACAACAAATATTATTTTATATTTTTATACACAATACTATTTATATTTTTTATATATTTTTTTATTTTTATTTTGTACTAGAGAAATAAAAATTTTCTGAAGAGGCCCTGATCAGGGCGAAACGTAAAATACACAAATCATCCAGAAGCCGTCATTCGCCGAAGCACTTCCCAATATTCATCCCATAAACGGCTAATTACAACTCCAAACTAATTGTGCCAAAACTCCCGTGTTATCTAAATGGGAAAACGTTTGTGCTTACAGGCACGTTTTCCTGTTGAGATAGAGTTCTCAAAATTAAACCAGATTTTTCAAAATTTATTTCGAACACAATGAAGGGGCGTCTCGGGCGAAATCACTCAACATCGAAATTAACGACCACCCTAACATATATATCCGTTTATTATTATTTTTTTCTCTTCACACTAGAAGAAAGGAAATAGGCTAAAACCGCGCAAAACACGGGCTAAAGGACTCCGGTCGATGGCCTATTGGTTGAAAGTATATTTTCAAAATTAATTAATTAAGGATTGTTAACTGTAACCCTGCTCACATGTATATATTTCAACCAATAAATTTCTTGTACTACTACTATCACTGAAATAAAATTAATTCATTTCCCGACAAGTTCAATTGCAACGACTTCCAGTATGACATTTTAAGAGCCTTCACCAGCTTTTGATATTTTCCTGCAGATCTTATTTGCATATTGTTCTTTTTATTATAATATATGTATATGACCCTGAATGAATATTAGTTTTCCGGAGAAGCTAGGTAGTGCTTCTGCTGGTCATGCTGTTCTTTCATTCCCCCTATTTTCATTACATTACGAGGAACGTGGCTTGAAAACGCAATATAATTGCGAAGTACTCCTTTCAAACCCGAGCTTCTCGCAATCGAGTCCTGCGGACCACTCAAACTTTCACCTTTTTTTTTGTAATCTTTAATCCCACCGTTCTTTGTACCCTTTTCCTCTCATCCCATCTCCTCCGTCTCTCGGAATGCTCACCCTTTCAGTGGGACCGACCAAACTTATTTTTACCCTGAGGGACAAACTCACTGCTTTCCTTCCTTTTACTTTTCGCAAAATTTAAACCCGTAATCCAAATTAAAAGTAGCTGGGGTTTAAATAAAAATGTAAATACAATAATTTATCATCATTATTATTATTCGTATTCTAATTTTTATTACGTTTTTTAATATAAGAGTTAAAAGGAAGAGTGTCTGATATAAGAATGTCACTTTCATATTACAGATCAACAGAAGCAAAGATTTGGGGGAGGGCGGACCGCTTCACACTAGTCAAATCAGTGCTAAACTTTTGAAAACGTTTTATTGAGTATTTGTGATTTCATGAAATATTCCAAGATGTTGATTCCCAATATACAAATACATTCACCGCTGCAATATGGACAGTGATCGAGTGATATCTGCAAATGTCCAATGTCATGTATTTTCATCCAGTTTACAAAAAATGCATGCCTCAATATATTGAGGTTCTCTATCGATTGGTTGTCTAGATTTTTGATAGTGTCAGTCGTCTAATAAATGTCTGATTGCTTGATTATCCTATCCTAACCGAACATCAGGTGTACAAATCGTTGTAACTTTTTAACAACTGCCTAAAACATTTTATGTACATTTTAAAAAACTGCCATTGTGTTTTTTTTCTATAGAAAAGCATTTAACGTTTTGTTTCGTAACAAGTTATAATCTATCAAAAAAATTCTTTGATACAGTTTTATTATTTTTATGTCCTAACAATTTTCAATATTTCTTCGAGATTTAAATTCTATTTAAAAATTATAGCCTTAATTATGTATTCATTATTCAATAGAATGATTATTAACATGTATATATATTGGTTTTTCAAAGCGCTACAGTTTGATATAACAGGGATATTTCGTTAATTGCATGAAAATTATGGTACGATTTTTATTACTTATCCGTGAACGAAAATTCAGTATAATACAATAAACCACTTTAAAATACGCGGTGGGAAATGTTTGCGAAATCAATTCTGATTATATGGTTCAATCAGAGGCATTGTTCGACGTACAAGCTCGCCGAATAATTAAACGGTATTGAAAGTTCGAGCGAATTAATAACAGAAGAAAAATAATACAACGTGCAATTCAACTCAGAGGGGAGGGAGATTACGAGTAAAACGAGATTTACCGGAGACCGGAAATTCGGTCTCCCGTAAAATATCAATTTCCGGTTAAGTTGGAACTCCCGGGACTGTGAGATATAACCCGCGGATAATTTTCCGCGACGTTGGAATATTTAGTGAAAGCTCGAATCGAGCGACTTGATGAAGATGGAAAAGCCAAGAGAAATTACCGAAAATGGAAGTCAATGCTTCACTTAGTTCAACCCTGTACATCATTCGATCAGTCCCTATGTATAATAGTGGTAAATGCCAATACATACCCATCAATAATTTTTTATTATGGACAATTCTTTATATTTATGTAAAATATAATTTTTAGTACTCTACAAATTGGTGTATTTTTGTTATCCTTTTAAATATATACCGGAATCGCTATAGGAGATCCAGAACTTTTTAATTATCGCAAATCCATTTAGGAACTAATGTACTATTATTTACAATTTATTTTTTATTTCATTTTATCGTGAACTGTCATGTAGCATCATTTTTTCCTCTTTTTACCAAATGTTTAGAAGTTCTTCACCAAATGTTTAGAAGTTAAAGTTAAAAGTTTTCAATGTTTTCTATGAATATTTTTTTTAAGAATTCGCACACCCAGTCACAAATAGGGTTTAATAAATAATAATGTTTATCTTGCAACACTGTGGGAAATGAATTTTGAAAGTTTGGTTGGTTTCTATGGTGATTTTCGGGCAGTGTTTCATGAAAATTATCACACTTTGTAAATAAAGAAAAATAATCGGTTTTCAATCGCTCATCCCTAAAAATCCTCAGAAAGAATTGGCAGCACGAATTGCATGATCCAACGATCAATCATCTAATCTGTTCCCAATTAATTCGAAAAAATAGTTAAACAATAGACTAAGAGCGATCGAAGCGTTTAAACGAAACCCGATATTTTGATTGACGCAAATTACGTAAATGATATAATTGAAGGATTTGATCGTTGGGAATGTTGGTATTATATAGTGATATGCATAATAGGACTGGGTTCGTCAACCGGCACGGCATCGTGTTCATGTACTGTGACGTTCGCACACTCCGGAGGATATCCCACGGCTGTGAGAACAGGTCTGAGGAAGAGAAGGATAGGGAGCAGGTAGAGTGATGTTAAGAGGCTTGAGTGGGATCGAAGGACAACGACGTCGACAGGGAATGAATAAGGGCTGTATATCAGGATAGCTATCCCCTGACCATCGTATTTAAAACACTCTGTTTTAAATCTCCAGTTTCGCAGCTTGGGTTCGATTAGAAAAATTATCACTTCATGAAATGTAATATCGTCACTTAACTTTTGATTATGATTAATATTATCGCGATATTATTTTTACTTGACTTAAATAATGGAAATCAAGTAATATAAATAATACATTGTTGTTCTCCTCCAACTAGTTATCCCCTGACAATTGTCCTTAGAAGACTGCACTGAGAGAAAAATACATGATTGAAGGAACAATACTACACTTTTACCATACAATATAATTCCCAGGAGGACCGATGATATTTTATAATTACAACACTAGCAAAAAATAATAGCAGCAAACATAATTATGACTCACTAATACAATACATAGTATCCAGTGACAATCGATATGATCATTTCTCCTGCTAATTACATCAGGATAATTGGACCGATAATACTACTAAATTTTTTTCTCAGTGTGCATTCAACCGTCACTTGCGTAGTTGTGTTTAATTAGACAAAATTATCACTTCATAATAGTATATTTTGCAACAAGTGCATCAAATACGATTTTACATACAATTGTTATTCGATCGTTACGTGTCTATAAAACATACGCACGTGTTGCATACATTTTTTTTGTGTAGTGTCCCTAAAATTCGTACACTCAAAGAAAACCTACTACAAAAAAGTAATGTATGTGATGTAGACATGTGATGGAAGTAGTTGGGTGAACGGACCAGGTCCACGGGTGCAGGTCTTGGTGGGAGTCCAGGGGACAAAGCCCCCGGTGAGGGGTTGCAGTAAGGGCCGGAGGGGGGGGGGGGGGGGGCAGATATTTTGATTTATACGATCCGTACGACCTATATTCATGAAAATACTTTTATAGACTAAGAGAAAATAATAATTATTCAAAGTATCAATGGTACATACAATTTCATAGAATTGTGTAAAAAAAATACAACAATAATAGATATATAGTATAAATCGAAATATGAATCGAGATCGAAAATCATGTATTAAGTAAAAAGAATATGGTGCTCCTGACAATGCATTATAGAGATCACGATACACATATGTAAGAATATATATCATAGAAACATATTTCTCCGTCACAAATTACAATTTTGAACATTTTTTTAATTTTACGTATACTGCACGTGAAAATCTGTTTTCCGGACCGAAAACCGAATTTTAAATGCGTAAAATCGAATTTTATGCTTACTACATCAAAATAGTATACGTATTGTGTATCTAGTGCGTAAGGAAAGTTATTTTCGCACAAGCCGCGAGAGCGATCACACGAGTCGAAAATATTCTTACGCACGTGATACTCATATTATTTTTTGTAATGCCAGCGAGAAAATCCAGTTTTTTTTTCGAATGAGTTTTGTATGACTAAGGTGTGAGGTTTCTGATCAGCCGTGCGTAAAGAAATTCACTTTACGCACCTTTACTTGACGCAGGGCGTTCGGAAACCGAGCACTTTGGCCCCGCACAAACACCCCGAAAAAGCTCACTTTTCGAGCAGCTATTACAGAAATTTTTTTTAAATCGTTATTCAAGTTTTAATTATAATTCATATTATCACAATTTCATTTATACTTCATTTGACTACTGGAAAAAAACAATAATACAAATCATTCTTATAGTTGTTTTAGTTATTACATTTTCTTAATAATTTGAAGAAAATTATATTCCTATCAATATAAATACAGTCAATTCAGAGAAAAGCCAAAATAAGTCATAGGGAGGAGAATCAGAATCATTTCTCATCGTATTTGATTCAATGAGGAATCATTTTTCATTGCAATTTTTATTTATAAAGTAGTTTTTCCATTATTTGAATTGAATTCAAAAGATATGGTACCGGTGTTATATTATGAGGCCATAATCGCAGCATCTTTACACTAACGATTGAAGTATAATGCTGCTTGTGCCGGTGCTGCTCACTCACTTTCACATTGTCGTCTGCCCGGAAAGCTGGTCAGACGAGGCAGTCACGCCGCCAGCCGGTTACACGTAACCCGCCCGCCACACCGTTCTCCGCCAACCTGACTACTCAGCTACCCACTTCGCCGTGAACTTGAAACAGTTTCAATGCTCATACGCAGGCTCCTCGCCTTCTAGCATAACCCTTATGCAATCCTTGCCGGTAACTCTCTCGATATCACAATATTATCTGACTCTACCGATGTAAAAATAATAAAAATGTGATCACCAATTGACATATCTCAGAATGTGCAATTCTTAAGACGTGTCAAGGCGAAAAATCTGCAAAAATTTCAAAGTGATTTTGGGCTTGACCTGATAGTAAGTTTTCGGACTAATTCGGCGCAATTTGTGACTCAGTCTTAGGAACTTTTAATACTACACATCTCAAGCTGCGCTCAAATTAGTCAGATAGTAAGATTTTTGATCCACCATAAAATCGTCTTCAGAGGTTCCTAGAATCAGGACACAAATCACACTTAATAGTCAGTAAACGTGCTATCAAATCGACCTTGAAATCTCTTTGAAGTTTTCGAATTTTTCGTCTAAACGCATCTCAAGAATGGCTCTTCTTGACATATGTTGATTACTGATCTCAATTTGCTATAATTATTATTAGGCGGGTACTGTCGCCAATACAAACTACTAGCAATAATTTTGTATTGAAAATAAATGAATATTGTCCTCCGATTTTGGCAAGAGAATCAGGGTTTCCAAACCATGCTATATCTTTACAAAATAGGAATTTCATAACCAATGTAACGAGTTAGGTTTCGTGGAATGAGATTTTATCCAGATTTCAAAACCGGAAGCAGCATAAATGTAAATTTCAGTCTTTCTTTCTCATCGCGATTATCTTCGAACATGTTGCACAGTGACCTTACGTGGCTAAGAATAATTGTTGTTAGTGAAGCTATGGCCGTAGATTAACCACTAACTAACCACTAAATCACAAAAATAATTGTATCTTTATTATATGGGCGTTGTAATATATTAGCTAACTCCTTTAAAAAAAAAGTTCATATCGGTCAGACGAAAAAAATTTATGTCCAGAAAAGTTTCCAAATTTCAATCGACATAATTTTTTTTTTAATTTCCCGCTGGATATGCTAATATTTCAGTTGAACTGCTAATATTTCAGTCGATAATTCGAATATTTCGAATCAAGCACCCGAAAAACCGTTAATTTTTCTATTGTTTCTGCACACAGTTTATTATAGATTTTTTACATCTCATTACTATAAAACAGCAACCACTTTTCAGAGTGTGTGAAAAGTGACTGCAATGTAATGAATAAGATAAAACGGAACTTTTCAAGTTTTCCTTATCAAACACGAATCAGAAATTTTCATGGTTTTTTTTAAATTCCGACTTTTGTGTGAGAATTAACGAGTGAGAAATAATTATTTAAGCAGTTTGGAGATAAAAAAATAATGAAATGCGGAGAAGGTTGTTGTACTCATGTTAATAGTCGACTACCGACGCATTCTCGACGCGGTATAAGTATATTACGTTCTACGTACATGCTGCGCTTTTGTTGTACGCGTACATAGCCCCAGATCCGCGGAGTCGAGCCATCTACATAATTATACAGGTAAAGGTGCGGCGGTGCGATAATTATGAGAGCGGCGGGGTGAATGGTCAAGGGGTGAATCTAGAGACAGGGCCAGGCGTTCAGTTCTAAATAAAGAAACAAGGCGGAAAAAAACCAAAGAATTAAACAGAGATAAAAACTGCGGAACAACGCAGGATCATTTGCAGAATCGCGTGTGGACTGCGTAAAGAATTATCACCCCTATATTTCCCACGCGATACATTCAATTTTACATAATTTTACATAAGATACGAAAGAAAAAAATTAATAAATAAATACTGCAACTATTTATAAAAAAAAGTTCAACAGATGGATAACCTTTCTAGATTAAAAGTAAAAGATAAATGAATGAAAAAAATCGGCAGTTGGCGAAATTAAAATCTTCAAATGATCAAACTACTCTATGCATTTGATAATTAATGATTAAGTACAATCAATAAAATGAATCAAACAATATATGTTGAGCTTATTATTACGCACACTGTAAAAAAAATCTACTTGAAAATTAAAGTACCGGTACCGGAAGTTTTTATTCGCAAACCGTCTCTTAAATTTCAAGCACTAATGTGTCGAAAATTCTAATGTAGGACACATGAAAATAATTTGAATTTTATTGAAATAGCAGTGACTTTGTATTTGAAATTTAATGTACCGCGTCAAATATTTCTGATTATGGTACATAAAATTAATGTACGTCATAGATCTTTTATTGCAAAACGGTACCTTAAAATTCAATCACATATATGTTGGATATTTTAAATGGGTTTAAAAACAAAAGAAAATAGAACTATTACTCAGGCATTATTTTTTCAGACATCTTACATCATGAGAAATTATCGGGTATCGGTTATTGCTAAAGAAATTTTTCGTCTACCCTGGGGTTTGAACCTACGACCTACCTATCTAAGTACTTAACTACGCACGCACGCTACCAACTACGCTATCAACGACTTGGTAGTTTCGCATATCAAAATGGCATAAGAGTTATACATATATTATTCTCTTAACCGTACTTATCATTGACATATTCATTTTTTACTGTTACCGACATTTCTAACAGCGTATTATCAACTTTTTTTACAGTAGCAGAACACGAATACAAAACATTGTATACGTGTTTAAAGATTTGTAAATTCACAATAAATATTGCTTAAATTTACAGTTAGGTACATTAATTTCGGAAACGAAATGGAAATTTACAGCACTCAGTACTTGAATCACAGTTTCAAGTACAAAGTATTTAAATTTCATAAGCATAAGTACATTAAATTTCAAGTCTTTTTTTACAGTGTGGGTGTTTGAAATCTAAGTTACAAGATATTCGTAAAGTTAGGTGATTTTTCTACCAAAATCGACTGCAGTGCAGGGATTTTCAAAAACTTGTCATATAATTATACAGTTACTGATCAAGTTTTGTATATTTACAATGAATTTCTCTCAAATTCCAATGCAGGTACATTAATTTCACGATAGATTTGTAAATTTACAGCACTCGGTACATGAATCACAGTTTCATGCACAAAATTTGTAAATTTCATATACATAAGTACATTAAATTTACAATCTTTTTTTACAGTGCACACTAATCGCTCAAATAATTATTGTTATAACGAATGTTGTCTTTAACTGCATATTAAAGATATATTTTTCCAAGTATCATATAACATTTTTAGGCTACTCTTAATTTCTTTCGAGAAAAGAAAATCACACAAATATTTTTTTGAGTCCTTTTCTCAATTTACTCATGAGATCTCTTATCACAGATCCCATTATTATTTTCTAAAACGTGGGAATGCTCGTTAAATTTGTTTGCGTTTTGCAACGAAGTGTAAAATTGCACGAAAAAAATAATGGAGGCGCACATTACAAAGTATAATTGGGGTCGGGCTAGTCGGTTGTCAAGTCGACAATTATCTATGTGACTGGGTGTCCTGATGTCTAGCCGAAGCAGCGGCGAAGCAGTAAAGTCGAGGCAGCGCAAAATTCGTCCAGAATTCTTGCCACGTCGTGCACCTAGTCCAGAGATAATCTCGTCGATAACGGGGCAAGCGCGAAGAAAAGAGACTGAGGTCGAGAGACCGGAGAGTCAAGAGAGAGAGAGAGAGAGAGAGAGAGATAGGCGAGAGAGCAGCACGTGTCCGCGCACGTATGGCCAATGGCGAGCCTCTATGGTCACCATCTATGGGTGCCATCGGCATCAGCAACGGTAGAAGGGAATCCACGTCGTACACTTTCCGGGTCATATCGCGAGTTTACGGCCTACCCTTAAACCCTACCTCTACTCTAACATCCGTGCACCGCACTACCGACCGTAATTTTGCCATTTGTATGTAGAGCAGGGTACGAGCGAAGCACCTCTCTAGACGCTCCACACTTGTGCTTGCAACGGAAAAAGAGAGAGGAGAGACCCAAAGAGACGAAGACAGAGCTGCAGAATATGCAGCTGCAGAATCGATTTCGGTAGTTACGACATTGGTACGGTGACTCGATAAACTAGACTTGTCACATATAAAGTAAATTTCTAATTTAATATAATACTTGATTTTATCAAAAAATCTTTTATAGAAACAAAACTGTACTTGAAATGTACAAGTAACTACTCGAATTTTTTGACGGTGATTTTCTCTAGACATTCTTCATGAAAATTCTTATGTCGGGATATTTGCAATCGTAAGAAAAGTGTAATAAAGAATGATTGCTGTATTTTCCATAATATAGATTCTAGTGCAATGGTGTGAATGGGGCACAACGTTCCGATTCGACCTGAGACTGACCCTCCACGCCCCCGATTTATCTCGTAATTTATTGTGGGATTGTTAAGAGCCTTAAAGACCGCAAATTTGTATTTTTGATTTTTTCTTTGCAAATAAAAAAAATGTTTGAAGGTGATCGAGTGCCATAATTTTTTTATTTGGAAAAATCTTGAAGAATACTTTGGTGAATATCAAAATTGTCTAACTTATAGCCACAGTGAACTAGATCTTGCTTCTTATAGTTTTTAAGATTTTTGAATGAAAAAATTATTAGGAGAGAGAGAAAAAAAAATGAATGCACTACATGCGATTGGTCAAAAGTTTATTAATGTGAAACCGGATCTGTTGAAATTTTTCAGATTTTTTTGGCCTAAAACTTTATTCGAACACCAAACAAGCCACATTCTAGCATCCAATGTTTGACAAATCGTCCATAGTGGATTGATTTTTTTTAAAATCATTTCTGTTATCTAAGAAGCTTACAAACTATATGAAGATAAATCATACTCAATTTGGCTATAAGCTACAAAATTTTGATATTCCACAAAGTATTTTTCAGAATTTATTCTCATTTTTTATTTATAGTATTCGATATGTCACTTTAAATAATATTAAAAGCAATATTTGCATTAACAAAAATGAATAAATAAGAACTGGTGCATTTCAGAGTTGAGCAATCCTACAAAAAATCACAAGTCAAATTAGAGAGGTCGAGGGACAGACCCGAATCGAATCGGGAGAGAATGCCCTAACTATATTAATAAGTCTAAAATTCGATATGCTAAGGAAAAATTCGTTTTAATTCAACCTCTAATCTGTGTATTATATATTTAGAAAGAAACAGAAAACACTTATTTAATAAATCAGTTTTCGTATGAAACAAAGATGCAAAGTAGAAATGTGCGCACATTGCTTTCTTCATATTGTTTACTTTTTATAAAGCTACTTCTATGGGAAACTGCATTGATCGTTTTTGGCGTTCTTATAAAGGAAGCCGTGTAAAAAGTGGGAAGGAATGAAGAAGCAAAGTGCAGCGTTCTACTTTACGTTCTTGTTCAAAGAAACAAAAAAAAATTGTATGTGACGACAATTTGTTACACAAATTTTGCTAGTTGAGAAGAGTTGGTAATTACCAATGGTAATGTCACATACAAAAATAAAATAAGAACCATTAGTTACGGCTACGAAATACCGTTATAAATGCTGATGCATCACAATGTATTATGTACGAAGTTTTGTTTGACTTGCGTAAGGGGACCAATGTATTTAAAAAATATTAAAAAATAATTTTTAATATTTTTTTTATTTGGATCCTATATTATGTGGACTACATACTCACCAACTTTTAGACCGAAATTCCAAAAAATACTAAAATTGCAAGCATTTGAATAACTTTGTAAATGTTACATAGCGTGTTCTTGCGATATTTCACGTTTATAAAATTAAAATGTGTGAGGTCGATTATTACCGACCGAACACAAATCGATACACTTCTGATTTTGGCCTCTGGGGCGTGCATCAAAATTATCGTGTGTATGACGGAGACGCAGCGGTGTTTATTTTATGTTGCAAATACTACTAAGTGTTACAAAATATTTTGCAAATTTTCGTGTACATAATGCATTACAAGTATGACATCGCATGTGAACAATGACCTTTTACCAAGGCCAATTTAACTTTTTTTATACACTTTTTTGCTTATAGTACGGAAAAAGGTCTTGGACATGAAATAAAGTGGAGAAATGACCGGTTATGATTGACCTCTTAGCGAAACGTCAGAAGAACTTTCAGGTATATTCCGTCAAAGTGGGAATTTATTCATTTTTCTTTAACTAAGATATTAATTAACTATAATCCAAGTTGCATATATTGGGGAAAAATGCATATGTATGAAAAAATAGAAAATAGTTGAAATAACTTTTTTTTATAGACTTTTAAAGTACGAAAAAATGTTAGAACAGATTTGGCATGGAAGATATGTCAATAAGAAATGTTATTCTGTAGCAATCACTGAAGTCCATACCCGACACCTACATTTCTCTTTGGTTGTCCTAAACTTCAGATCAAACTGAATGGCAGAAAATGGGTTTTAATGGATCATTTTGTTCCTAAGAGAAGGCATTCCAGATTGAATATAGGATTTTGGGCGGCAGTGAAAATTGAATAAATCACAGGTCAATATGTAATAAGTTTTTGAAAGATGAAAATGTTCCTACATATTAGAATTGATAACTTTATTTTACAGCATCCGAAAAAAAATCCTATATTTAATCCGGAATTCGTCCTCTTAGCAACAAAATGATTTATCAAAACTGATTTTCTGCCATTCGGCTTGATCTGAAGTTTATGACGAATGAAAAAAATTACACTTTTCCCCATAATCTTATGGTGCACCATATCACTGCACAAAATTGCACAATTCTCGTGCTTGAGATATACTGTATGTCGTTGAGATTAGTTTTGTTTGTGAACAGTATGGGTATTTTTAAGTTAATGTTTTATATTGACATTTTTTAGCTGACTTGGTCCCCTTAAGCTTTTAGGAAACCAGAAAGAAAAATTTAATTTAAAAAAAAATTGAAATCAGATAAATTACGTACTGAATTGCCGATTATCACCAAGTTTGGTACGTAATAACACTGCAAGCTATTTTTTTTTCTTGTTTGCAGAAAAATTCCACGGACTTATTAATATTTGCCGTGAGTTAGACGAAAACGTAAATTAATCGAAAAATTCACAGTATCATGAAAGCCGAATGCATCGACCAATTTTTCTAAAATGAATACTCAGTGAGGAACCAGAACTCTACGTGTCATTAACACGTGAGCTGATTCAGTTCAGTAGTTCACACATATATGAGGCATTCCATACTGATTCGACCTGGGTCGGACCCACATCCTCCCGTATTTGGTCGAAATTTTTTTATATGATTGGACCAATTCCAAAAAGTACTGGAACATTTTTTCAGATTTTTTTTATTTCATTATTTTTGCGATTTTTCAAACCTTACATATCGTTAGCCCAAATTTGAAAATCTGAAAAAATTCTCAAAAATTCTACATGAAATAAAAAATATTTTTAGCCTGAAACCAGAGTAGGCCGGATTTCCCTTCTATTTTTTTCTATAAAAAACTATTAAAAAATTAAGAAACAAAAACGAAAAAGGAGCGTCGAATAATCGCAAAAAAAAACATTAGAATAAAAAAAATCTGGAAAAAATTTCCAATACTTTTTGGAGTTGATCCAATCATATAAAAAAATTGCGACGAAATCCGAGAGCGAGGGTCCGACCCAGGTCGAATCGGTATGGAATGCCCCATATACATCCTGATAACTTTTCTGAGTCATTTTTCTCGACGTTTTAAATTATCTTAAGTGGACCAAAATGAAAATCTCGAGAAAAAACTTGTCACGAAAACAAAACAAAAAATTTAACATTGCAGAAGTTAATTACAATGTCCTGTCCTAAATCATTAATAACTCTTTGAATTCATTATAGTCTAAGATTGTTCTTTGCTACCCCCGAATACAGGAAAATCACTAGTACCAAAAATTAATCATCGTCACCTGATAGTTGACAATAAATTTTGCTAGAAAAATGGCAAACAAGATTCAAACGAAAATGACGATCCAAACGTATTTTCAATGGATGAAGTTACGCTTCGAATAAGTTCTTTATTGAATTCAGAATCGAACCGTGAATCCGTGAAATAATATGTTTTGCAGCAGGAAGCTATCAATTGGCGGTAGAACATCAGTAAACTGCGAGGTCACGAGAATAGTTGACTAAGCCGTAAACTGAAGACTTAAGTGTTCCCCGTGTATCGAAACTATAACTCGAATGGTTGCGGTGTACATCGCCACGGGAGACGATCACGTTCGATTCTCGATACGTATACTACGTGCGGCTGGCCAGCGAACTGAATGTTCGGAGGTTGGCTCGCTGCGCTCTACCTAGCGGGCATGCCATGTCGCTCGATGCATTAACTGCAGCTGTCGCTACGTGCCTGCACGGGACGTACGTACGTGTATATGTGTGGACCATGCGACCCATTACATTATGCACATGTGCGTCGCATAAATACGTCGATGCTCGGCCTCCTCTCGGCAATTCGTGAAAATGATCGAGCGGAAGCTACGAGAGTAGAGTGCTATGATAAAGGCGAGAGGTCACATTGTCACTTATGGACATAGCTAAGCACGGCAAAAGAAATAACGGCAATTATGGCTGATAATTTAATTTTGAGTCAATATTGTTTCGTTAGTGAAATATTTGTTTTCGTAAAGTGAGCAATTGTAAATGTTTGTATTAGAATATTTTTAATTATTTAAACAGTTATATTCAGGTGAATTTTTTATTTTTTTGAAATAAAAAATTCACATGACGTTTCTACACATTCTAAAATTCAGATTTTAGGATGTGTAGAAACTCATCGACTATTTCTCGTTAATTATGAAACTGATGAACTTTCTCTCAATAATTGATAAATTTCGTAGGCAAAACTTAAAAAAACTGCAGAATTTTGTTTTCAAAAAAAGTCCAGAATGTATAATCATTTTGAACGCAAAAAATCTCGTCCCGAGACTCGTGGAGTCCTTTAAAAAAATGGCCACAGAAAAGGAGTAAGGATATATGAAATTTTTTTGAAATTTTCGCTGGTGAAACTTTAAGCATCCGTCAAAAATTGGAAACCCGATCAAATCTCGATAACCATATTTTGTTACACAACCATACAAATTACGAAGACAACAAGCACATGCACAAGCGCAAGCAGCTATACAACTTATTTTGAAAGTAATAAGCCTTTTTACGAAAACCGTGTATTTCTTGCCAACGTAAATAAAATGTGGCATCGCTAATTTTATTCGTTATGTAGATGTTCTCCAATCAAAATCCGTCAAGTTTTAGCCATTTTGCCCCCATGGGGAGTTGAAAATGCGCATATCATAACTTTCCTTCATTTCAAATGTGCGCTCTGTGTCGTGTACAGTCGGTAAGAGCTTCCGAATGAACCTTGGCATCCTTTGCCGCACTTCCAGCATGAAATGTTTCGACTCACGTAAACAGGTACTTTGGTTACTCGGGCGTGCTAGGAATAACGATACTTGGATGTTTCCACGTCGAATATCGAACGGGTTGAGAGGGAAGAAGCGTCGTAAAGTTTTCCGACGACGTTAGAAACACCACTTTCCACCCCTTGCCACTTTTGACGCAGAATTTTCAGGTTATGACTCGTAGTCTACTATATATCGTTGTGCCATTCATCCTGCATTGTACTTTAGTCTGGCAGCAACGCCTGAGAGTTTTCAGAGTAAGCAACTCCTTCACTCGATAAACTTTGTTATGCATTTTGAGACATTAGCCATTTTGTTTTTAATTAAATTCACATCCACAACCAGACCAGATATATACACTCAAAGAAATTGTAAGTGTAGGGGCCCTTTTACGGAACAACTAATTGGTAGACTGAGCGACAATTTCTATAGTCATCATTGAGTTAATTAAATTCACATCCACAACTAGACCAGATCTATACACTCAATGAAATTGTAAGTGTAGGGGCTCTTTTACGGAACAACTAATTGGTAGACTGAACGACAATTTCCATAGTCATCATTGAGTTAACTTTTCAAAAACAACTTCAATCAGTTGTAACTATGATCTAGTCTATAAGAAAATTGAAAAAGGACAAAAGATTGATAATTATTAATGACTGAGAGTACCAAAAAGATAATCATGCACCTGCAAGAAGAAGTGTAAATTAAAGCTTTCGCTAATAGAACTTTTAAAACATAAAACATAAAACATTCTAAAAAAATGTAAAACAAAATCATATTCAAGAGCTATCAAAATCAAACACAGAAATGGAAACGGACGCAGCCGACATTCGGAATTAAGCGTGTAGGAACGTAGGTGGACCATCCGGAGAGTTTAAATCATAGGACGACAATGTCGAATGAATGATAGGAGTGAGAGAATGTAAATTGCCACGCACAATAGCGCTTACATGAGCCACGTACCGGAACTTTATTGGCCGATACTTGTCATCGATTCTTTCACGCCTACATCGTTAAACTTGTAACTACATAGAGTAATACGTGCAACGGAAGGTAAAGCGACGGTAACCGCGTTGATGCTATCTACCGATGGGTTCATTCGTGCCTGGACGACCATTCCGGCACTTCTATCGAGGGTTGCTGCGAGCTTTCACGATGAGAAGTTATTAACCGAACGAGTTTTCCTCTAACAATGCTATAGCTGCTTGGGAAACGACGTTGCCGTACATCGGGCGAGTAACGACGACAGAATCCGAGCCGAGACTGAGTAAAAGTGAGACACAAGACACTCGCGATATCATGGGCGACGAAATGCAAGAGGAGGAAGGACGCGCGCGCGTTAATATTGTCGTAAACTTGGTCTTGCACGAGATGCATAGTCACGAGACGCAAACCCATTCGACCGAGGACGATGCTGCTTCGCCAAATTCGATGGAATATCGAAATTCCATCGAGTAACTTCGAAACCAAGCCTCTGAACGCACACCACACGTACATACCTTCCTTCCCAATACACCACGACAACCACATCATGCCTGTATCATCTAACAGATAAGTATTCACATCACACGTGTTTCTATGCTCCATTTTAATTCAACCATGGTTTGTCTATGTGCGAGGTAACACTAATTGTGCTCTGTTATTTCACTTTAGGAGAATGGGATTGGATCGAATCCTAGAGACGGTCCTGGGCTAGAGTCTGGGCAATCCAGGATGGAGCTTACCCGAGTAGAAATTTAAACCCTCTTCAACGCCCAAATGAGATAATCCTGCGAGCTAAACGAACGTTTCTCCACCCCTCTGACACTCCTGAAAACTCGCGATAATAGCATATATTGGCTAACTGGAGTGAATAGAGGCTACTGTTCTTTTGTTTGGACCTCCAATTAGGTTTTACAGTATGACATGAGGTTCTTAGAAGCTTGTAAAATCCTTTAAAAGTGGTATATTGTACCCATTTGGATCGAACGAAGGGTTTTCAGAGTGTTTAAATTTCAACTCGAGCAGGATAGAGAAATGACTTTGGCATATAGAAACCTCTCTCGGAGCCCTAGTTTAAAATACCTCCCTGGTCGGGACGGGCTGGAAGCTTCTAAATGGGTCAGTGAATATATTCTCGGATTAGGTCCAGAATATATCGCTGGTTTCGCACTAGATGACAGTTTATCATCGAATTTGCTAGGGTTACTCGAAATCGGACGCCTTATTCGGAATTAGTACAATTGCCGGATCGGGGCCGAATACTGAACGGTGATCAGTATTATTGTCTATCGGTTCTTTCCGTCGCTGACCGATTTGCGCAGAACCAATTTTATTCTGACAAATTAGCCTCGATCAACGACTACGTTTTACGGTGTAATGGAAATGCGGTCTTCCACACCAAAGACTAGAATGGACGTCGTTCAACACAGAAACGGTGCAGGGGTTTTTCCGCCACTGTAGTTTTTATTGCAGATCTCATTACGATTTTCATTATTATTTGAATTTAGAATAAAGTTTCACATCGTTAAGTAATTCATCCACGCATTTATTTAAAACGTTTCTAGCCAGTTCCATGCATAAATTTCGACATGAGTTCGGATAAATCTAGCCTGGTACTCCCTCAGGGTCAGGATTCCGTCAGCCATTGGGTCGAATCCCTCTTAGAGATTCCAATCAGATATCAGTTTCCCCGCGTTACATCTCATGCCGGGAATCCGATCTGATAACCCAACTGGGTACCAACCATAAGATGGGAATACTAAACAGGATCCAGCTGGATCTCCGTCGAAATTTCTGCAAGGGTTGGATCTAATCCCTGAGTCAATTCTGAACTGTCCAGACTCAACCTAGGCTTGACCAACTTCGTTGGAGAATCATCTCCTCCATACTAAATAGTTAAGGCAAACAAAAGTTTTTAAATAAATCCGTCGGATCAACAGCAGTAATATCTAACACAAACTTTATTGTCATCCGAATGCGTTTCGACCTTCATTAAAAGAACACACACCAGCATTCCGGCTCTCCCCCCTCAAAGTCGTGTACAAGCTTCAGTCATAACCTCCAGCACGTGGAACTCCTCGATAATGCAAAGTGCAAGTGGGGGTTGTGTCGACTTTGAAGGGGCCGAAGTGGGCAGAGAGGATACAACATCCTATCTCCATAAGTACGGCAAAGGTATATATTGGCCCAGGAACCATCACGGAAACAAGGCTCGCTGTCGTAGTTCCCGATGGACAAACACCCTATTTCCAGAAGCAAAGTGAAGGCGCATGGCTGGATGGTAATTCGCGCCAAGATTTCGCGGAGGGAGTTTCCTTCCATCCATGAAGGAGAGGAGGGAAGACGCTGGAATCCTTTTTTCACCACCGCTATCTCCCTCCAACTTCACTTCCGCGCTTCTTCCCTCCTTCTCCCAATCTCTTCCCGCTTGAGTTCAACATAGAAACAGTTGCCTGTTTCTTCGTTTCTCATACTTGCTGCCCGTGGGTAGAAGCTAAAGCCGCCGCACGTTGCGCCCGCTAAGAGGGAGCCGGTTAAAGGGGAGGTCGGGTAATATGATTATTCTGCTCTACCGGATGGCCCGGCTCCTGCCGACGGCGTCGCGCGCCCTCCGGTAAACTTTAGAAGTTGCATGCCTCTCCTCCTCTTTCTCCTTTCACCTTCTCCTTTTCCTATCGCTTCCCCCTTCTTCTCTATCGCCCGAGCGACAGAGCGCGTACCACTCCAAGATAATGAAACGATCCACAAGTTGTCGAGTACTGCCGTCATCCGACTCCCTTTCCCTCCACCTTAATCCTGTGTAGGATTTCGTGTGACGTTTCAGCGCCAACAGGGGCAGAATGAAAGGTGGGTAAGTGCCGCGGTAAGAAATGGCAGAGGCATCGGAAGCTCAAGCGAATGCCTGAGACCGACGTCGTGGATCTCCCGTGATTTGGAGGCAACGACTTGCCAGTATTCTCCACATTCAGTCGTCCAGACTTATAATCAAGCGCTCCTATCACGCTTCCCACTTGCTACAGCCTTTATTTTCTCCTGTTTTGGCTGCCGCGTTCCTCGCCCACGCTATATACTTGTTACCCAACTTCTTCTTCGCTGGAAACCGAAGGAAGAGCCCCTTCCACCACTTCCTCTTCTTCATTCGTACTCTCGAACTCGCGTCCTTCCAGCGACAAGCGCGGTATGCGAATTCCAATCCCTCACCCTTCAAACTTTGATGCACAATGTGACTCTCCACTTCACTCTATTATACTCTTCATCCTGTACGTCTACAAGCTCGGGTTTCTAAAGTTACGATTGCGGCGAGGCTCTTCTCGTCTGAGCCTCACCATCATTCCATCCCAGTTCAGCTCCGCTATTCTCTTCTTTGGGATGAGAATCATACATATGCGAATAGCTACTGGGATATAATAGGCTTTTGGCTAATAGTCGCTGGAAGATTTGAGTTAGTTTGATTAGCAGTGGGAGATTTGTTGACTTTAAAGTATTCACTTGAAAAATACGGCTATTTGCCTTGACATCATGAATGAGCGTTGGGATGGATATGTCATAAAGCATAATCTGGACGCCTGTATGAATTTCGGAGTTTTGATCTAAAAGATTGCTTTAATAAACTGTAATGTATAGGATTGCATTATCAATTTAGTGGCGTAAAACCGATACTACCAAACTTGTAGTACACAGGATGCTCGATCGCCGGTTCAACGATGCGGTTAGTAACCGCAACACGATTAGAGCTATCGAATAGCTGGAATTGATCGAGCGAAGCAATGAAACCCGTGCGTAGGTGTTCGCTTTCAAGTGATACAATCTACATTAGCTCTAATTTAATCGTAGTTGAAATAACATGAATAATGACATCACTGGTTGAAATAACGCGAATGATGCCCTAAAGTTGAGAGGGCACGAAAGCCGCCCTCTCAAACCCTGCGGGTAATATTTTTAGTGAAGTTCGTAATGAATCGGTCCCTGTATCTTCAAGCTCGGGCTTTAAATTCATATAAGTTTCAAAGCACTGCGGTAATATAGTATTGTAGAAGAGCGTTGTAAATCAGATTTGCAAATTAACAACTGTGATTGACAAATAAACGACTACGGAAGGAAGAAAAATAATCAGACGTAAAGCTTATACAGAATGGAGGATGATGAAAACGAGATAGTAGATAAAGGTGTTCGGAGTAGACATCGTAAGAATGAAGTCGTGAATATTTTAAGCTCGCCTGATTGCTGAGTAGGATAAAGTTAATTAGGAAAATAGTTAAGGAAAATGTGAGAAAGAAGTACAAGTGGGAAGAAAAATGTGTGAAATCTACTTTATTTTATTAAAGTGGGAGATGTGGACTTTTTAGGCCAATTAGCCTAAGACAATTGCCCTCTTAAAGCCGGTGGGTAATATTTTTAGAGAAGTTCGTAATAAATCGATCTTTGCATCTTCAAGCTTCTGCCTTTATTTGTATAAACTTTCAAGCCCTCCGATATTATGGAATTGCTAAATAAAGTTGCAAATGGGAAGGTAACAACGCTGATTAAAAAAATAACGATTACGAAAGGAAAAAACATCAGACGTGAAAGGAATACAGAAATGGAGAATGATGGAAACGAGATAGCGGATGAACGAGTTTCGAGTAGACACCACAAGAAGACAGTGGTGAATATTTTTAAGTTCCGCGATTGCCGAGAAGAATTAAGCTATGAAAGAAAATGTGAAGAGGAGGTACAAGTGGAAAGGAGTAAGTACGACTAGTGAAGGAAGGACGCAATGGGGAGCCGGTAATTAAATTTGCAACTGTTAATCAAGCTCAAGCGGATCGATGCGGACCGAGACTACAGGCCACAAGGGATGCTGTAGGCGAGTGTGCTGAGCTGCTGAGAGTGAAAAGGAGAATGAGGCGGTGAACGGTTCCCTGGACGAGGAACAAGCGCAGGAGTGAAACGGCGGAGGAGGAAGAAGAGTGTGGCGTGGAATAAAGCAGAAGAGCGAGACCGGAAATTCAAGAGAGGCCGTCGGCTAATTCGGGCAAACAGAGGAAAGGCACCCGCGGTGCACGGAAAAAAGTGACACGTCCATAAAAAATTGGATTGTTTGATGAGCCAAGGGATAAACGAATATTTTTTCCATATTATTTAAATTCCCATTTCCTAATGACAATTTGCAGAATTAAGTTGGAACTGGAATTCATTTCATTTATTTTGCGCCCAGAATTATAAACTGTCGTTACATGAACTTTGATAGCAGGAAATATCACTTCGGAGGATTAAATAAATGTCCGCTAAGTTTTAGTAAATTTGCCAATGAAAATGATGCTGATGGAATGTCAGATCTGATGTATTTAAGCAATTTATCGTCTTGTACTCCATAATCTAAATCACTGTAAGCATTGTTCGTGTCGGAAATAACACTATAGTGTGTGTCGATACATCAAAGCAATTATAGCAGTGAGATCGGTCCTTTGACCGTTCAACCGACGCCAATCTTACTCTCCCTCATCCTCCCACTCGAACTCGAACTCGGGTTCCTCGAGAATTCTCCGCAGGATGTGAGGAATGTCCGGATGTTCGAATTGACGCAACAATGCCACGAGCGCCAAAGAGAGAGAGTTCAAGTTTCGTACTCAAAGCCGCCGCAATGCTACTGCCGACGGACCACACTTTGACAAGACTGAAAGCGACAAGTGTCGTAGCCGTTGGCTGATCCGGTTCGCTTCCTGTCGCCACACTCAATGCCCCAAATTATTTCATTTGTAACTTCCAACAGACAACTATCTTCATGCCCGACATTGAATGTATGTTATCTTGCATTTAAAAAAACATCAGACATAGACATGAAACCAAAACCTTTATTTGATTAGACTTTGAGTACTTGGCGACAATTTCTTGATTTTAATCGCGACGAAATTTATATCATTCAAAGATTCAAAAAAATTAGGTTTTTGAAGATTCTCATCGAATTTTTGAGTAATCAGCGGGAAACTTGGCAGGTTCATAATCAGCGGGCCCGACCCGATCGGATTTTAAAGACATAGTAAAAGTCGATTTTTTATAATTTGAATCCCCCAAAAATCACATTTGCCGAAGGGTTAATCACTAAGTAAGCTTTTAACGTCATTTTGAATTGACCGATGGAAAATAAATACATTTTTTTGTGTGACAACACTTGCCAAAATGAAAGATCATAAACATACATCTAGATGCCTTTTTTCACTCTCTATAACATAATTTGGACCTGATTGATAACATCGGTTTTTGAGCACAGTCGATTTATTAGAATATCCAAATAAATTATATAAAAAATTTGCCACGTTTGATTGTTGAAAATAGTATACAAAGCACGAAACAAAATTGCCAGTTTAGAATATCGAAAATTGTAGGAGGAGATTATACATTTTCTCGAATCGAGGACGGTACTTTTTTTATTATTTTTAAGTGCCAATCTTTTTTCCGTGAAGTGCAGGTCAATTGATACCAATTAGGTCCTATTATATTAATAGTTTCAAATGATATTCCTAGATATATTATTCCTTAAAAATTTATTACAATGACCTAGGTTTAGTTAGAAAGCCTATGGACGAACAATAGGAATGAAACTTCAAAAATAATCAGAATTCACTCGCTCCGTATGACCCCTCTTTTCATTGCCAATCGTGTGCCTCATTGTCGCCAATTTCATTGGACACCGCACACGTTGAAATTTCTGAATAATGGTGAATAAATATTTGAAAATCATATCTCTGGTCATATCAATAATAACTGTTGATATCACAGGTTCTGATTTGTATCAATTTAACTGCACATTGCGAAAAAGAATAGTGGCACTTGAAAATAATAAAAATGTATCGCCCTTGATTCGAAAAAAATGCATCTCCTCCTACAATTTTTAATATTCTGATCTGCCAATTTTTTTCGCGCTTTTTATACTATTCTCAACACTCAAGCGTGGCAGATTTTTTTATATAATTTTTAATGCTATTCCGAGCAATCGACAGTGTTCAAATTGATCTTTTTTTTTGGGTTTAAAACATGTGGTAAGGAGTGAGAAAAAGGCATCTAGATGAATTGTTTTAGATTTTTCTTTTTTTATTATTTCCAATAGCTAACTTTCGACGCCCTTCCCCCCTTCCCCCCTCCTCCAGGAGACCCGTTTGTTTATTTGTACGTCTGTCAGATCCCTTTGTATAATGACTAAAAAAAAGGGAACTCGACAGATTCTAATTTGCGACTCAGCATTTCATAGCTTTATTAATTACGTAGAAATAAAGCACTAGGTGGAACTGGTATGCCATTATTTTTTTAAGTTATAGCCATTTGAGTAAAGCGTTTACCTTTGCCAAAAGTTTCGGATTATTTTTACACCCTACTTTAATGTATCTTGACCCGCTAAACATGAAGAATTTCCTGAAATATAAATCTCCAATAAAAAGACTTTAAAATACTTTTGATTTCTGATTTCTTAACATTCTTGACATAATAAAGAAGCAAACGGTGCATGGAGAAAAAGGTGTAGTGGTAGGAACCGCGGAATTGATACGTAGTAAGTTATTGTGTCTCAGAACCAACCGATTAGTAACGCTAAACAACTGATTGGTGACCGTCCGCCTAATTAGTAACGCCAACTAACTAACTGGTAATGTCAACCCGTCGATTGCTACTGCAAACCGACCGATTAGTAATGTGAACCGAAGTACGTCCAACGCTCCAAGCATTTAAAGATCGGTTTTCTCAACTAGCCTGTTTTCTCCGAGTAACTTAGATTATTTCGATATTTGCTAAATACCAACCCACTAACTTTATGTTTATGTGATTGTGTTATGTCTACTAGATAGATATAATTTATTGCTCACATAGAGTACATCGAGGTCTCTCATAGCAAGTGAGGGGCGCAGTGTTTACAGTAAATATATACATTAAAATTTGGTTACCGCTCATTCGTTCAGGATGAAAGCTCTCAGCATGAGGCTTTTCCCCGCGCAGAAATAAATGTTTTTTAGGGCTCTAACGTTTTCGCAGGCCAATAGGGCTGCCAGCTTCTCTCTGCCATTTTCGACATTAATTAATTGAGAGCAATAAAACTCCCTATATAACGTGATTCTGCAACTGCATTGGTTTGCCAACCTCAGTTGGGCAACTACTCTTTTCATGTCTCATGTGTAGAGGAATCCTGAGGGTTAACTACCTCGCGAGTAAACCCACATTCCCCATCGCCACAGTAAGCTGACAAGCTGTCGATTGACTGCTCCTTTCCAGGTCACCGTTTCTTAACGCCAGTTCATATTCTCTGAATACTTCCTCACTTCCGCTAGACCATGCCTGGGGGTCGAGTGTCCCCCACAAATCTAGGCAGTTCTATCTAGTAGACAAAAAAAATGTCTACTAGATAACACTATACGGATTATAATTCAGCACTAACCAATTAGAAATTTCATTTATTACGAACAAATAAAGCACAAGCGGGATCCACCGAACTATTTTCATCGAAAATTATATCTATAGGATATAAATATTAGTAAAATTTGCATCTTGGCCCAAAACGTTAAAATTTTTTTCAGACTTCATCATGATTTATCTCAACCGACTTAACATAAATTTTCTCGAATAATTAAAATGCTCAGTAAAAAAATTCATAAGTTCACATTTTTCGAATTTCTTACTTCATAACCATTTACGAAAGAAGAGACGACACAGATTATTTCAAAATTTGCAACATACCAACCTAATGAAGAAATGTATACGTGTTTGGATTGACTTTATCCTTGTATCGTGCCTAAAAGATAACATAGTACTAGATGTACATACGAATTCGTAAAGCTGGGACTCTGGCTTGCTATCTGTTCGTCTATACCGTCGATCTATCGTTCTATTCCTGGGCATATATATATATATAAATGTATATATGTACAGTCTATGGTATACATTGCTTCCGCGTTAGTTCCCCCGTACCTTTGCCGAGAGATGTGTGACGTCCGACGAGATTCGCATTTTCAACGGTGCACAGCGAGAGAGATTCGACGCTTCGTGGCCTCTCACACTCGCTGAGCGATCTCGCGTGATTTGAGTATGTGCGAGCTCACGCTATTCGACATGTGTGCAACTATGTCCAATCTGCACGTGAGGCGTTAGCACACACACCAACAAAAAATATCTCCGCTCGTCAATCACGGTTCACAGAATTTTATACACGTCTGTACGTATAGGACATTCCAATCCAAATTTATAGGTCTTTGATCCCTGGCGTTCATTCCAGAATTTTTCATGCATTCATCAAATTTTAAAAAACATCGAAAAAAAATCTGATCAACCAAAAGGGAGGAGCCAATTTAATTCTCAAAAAGTGCTTGTAGGACATAACATTTTTCAAATTCCATTCGAAAGGTGGAAATGCTTTTTTTTCGATTCATAAAAAATTGGAAGTATTTTAAAAAGCTCAAGATCCGCAAGACCTGAGATATTTTTTTCAAAACGTTGACTTCTGTCACTGCGTATTTTAAATTTCGATTAAATTTTTTTATCGTACATAAATAAATATATTTTTTCAACGCCGTAATTTCATTACAATATTTTTTATTCGAAAGAAAAAATTGTAAACGAATATGCGTAGGCGCCTAAAACTCTGGAAATAAAATGGGTAACTTTCAAGTTTCTAATAGTAATATTTAAAAAAATTTGTGAACCACTTTCTTGAGGGTGAATATTGCGGCCCTATTTATTTGACACGGAATTACCCATATGTTTGTGTACCTATATATTCACGTGTGTGTGGAAGAAGATTTATGTATGCTGGTATACTACGTTTATGTATGGTGGTATACTAGGCGCTCTTGCACGAGGCCAAACAACTTTATATTGGGGCATAGATCTATCTAATGTTCGACACTCGTCCGAATGAACGCACACGCTGTAAAGCTAGACTATTCATCACGGTTCACGCAAGAGTTAGGATGGACGAAAATACTACTGGACTGCTACGCTAAAAGGAATCGTAGCAGTCCCGATGACGATTACGTGATAACTATTATTTGTAGTCTACAAATGGACTTTATGTTAACAGTCAGCCATCCTCATTTTCGCTCTTGATTTTATGTAATTCGCAGAAATATGTACCAAATCTACAGAAAAATCCGTCGAATTGTCATCAAATATTTGAATCATCGGAAAGAGTTATTTATCACAATAATTAAATTGATTTTCTTATTTTCCAGAGTCTTCCAGTGCACTCCCAATTTTAAATAATACACGAATATATGTGTTGAATAATTAAAACAAAATTCATAGTGTGGAAAGTGAATAGTTGAGGTATAAATTATTTCGTCCTAATGTATTCGTGAAAGTTCTAAAGATAATTAATAGAAAAAGCACCTAATCGTTTTTCTATCGGCTAAAAAATTCAATTTCTCCTCAAAAATTTGCAAGATAGACTTTAATAAATATTATCCCAGTAAACCGAAAAATCGGTTCCGTTGCTGCTCTATTACAATTTCCCACTCAGCAATGTAAGTGTTACATAACACTGTTGTTACATAACAGTTACATTGCTGAGTGGGAAATTTTAATAGAGCAGCAACGAAACTGATTTCTTGGTTTACTGGGATTCTGTCAAAAAATAATAATAATTTTGATCCAAGAAGACTTAGGGTCATATAGCCATACTCAGTTTTGTAGAATAATGAAACACAAAAATGAATTGAATCTTGAAATAATTTTCATCATATTTTAAAGACAAATTGATATTTATTCATGACATGATATAGTCAATGGCTTTATGGAGAGCACATATGGATATAACAGTTCGCTATCAGTGTCAAAGATAAATACTGGATGACCATATCAGCCCTTCTCGTGTCCTCATCACGAAAATGGTATATAGCGTGTATATGCTCGTAGTAACCAACCGGCTATCAGGGTAATCCGTACGGTTACCCTTGCGAGACTAAGCGAAGGTGGAGGATGAGGATGACGACGAGAAGGACGATCGTATTTCTTCGGTTTAACGACGACTCGACCGGTCGTTAAAAGAGCGTTAAGGTAGAGGAAGTCGAGAGAAGTGCAAGTTGGGAACTGCTATGTGCCCGAATAGATTGGTACGGACCGACAGCCACGAAATCGTTGGCCTTCTATCGATTTCCCTTAACTCCACTGTCGATCTTGCTGATAGCTCGAGAAACGCATTTGTCACTTTACCTGATTCAACGACGATCGTTTTTGAGATTTTATTGAACAACTTGAAGAGAAAGTGCAAGCCATACCGAGTCGTAACATTTTGACGATATAATAAAGAGACATTTTCAACCAATATTATTATTGATTATCGAATTACCAACTTTCATGGCGTAAAAAATGAACGAGATACTTAGTCAACTACCTTAGTTTTTTTTTTACCGCAAAACATTATTGATAGATTTCTGGATGTAAAAAAAATATTACTCGAGATTGAAGTTAACTTTTTATATCGAATGAAATTACCGATTTTTTCGGAAACATATGATTTTTTAAAAATATGAGTACAATATATTAACATATTTCTTTATTAACGTACTTTGTAATTAAAATTTGTACAATATATACACATATTTCTTAACAATGTCTTTAACATCCACATGATTCTAATAAAAAAATGTTAAACCTTGATGGTTTCTTGAACAGATTGATAAATTAATTATTTCGATCGTTATTATCTTCACTGTGCGTATATAGCATAATAATTAACAACGTATTCTCATAGTCATATTCAGATTCCATTTTTTTTTTTGAAATCTATTTTGAAAAAAATAGACTGTAAATTTCCAATTCAAAACGTAACTGTTACAATCGGAATGCAAATACTAAATAACATAAAGGTACTTCTAGTACGGTTCCGGTAAACAGAATCTCTAACCTCCGGGTTACAACAGTCTAATTTTTGAACCTATTTCGTTGATGGAAAAACATGTGTGCGTGATGAAAGCAAAGAGTAGACTAGAAAAAAAAGAACATAAATGTGTATTTATGAGGGTGTCCCAAGAAAATATATTTTTTTTTAATCTCTCGTCTGTTGAATGACAAGTTGACATGCATGCAGAAATACATTTCTCTGAAAGGGAGGCTCTGTAGCTAATTTTTTATATAGTAATCATTTTTGAAAAATTTATTTAATAAATATGATTTCGCCATTTCAAGATACGACATTATTATTTTGTAATGTAATACCTTAATTCAGTAATATCTTTTTCGCTTTAAGTGCTTTTTAGTAGTAAGAAAGTTTTATAATCTGTTCGATTATAAGAAAGATCAGAGAGATTCAGATAAAAAGTGACTGTACTGGCAGAGTTACTGGTGAGATACCTCACATGCATTTGGAATGAAACATAAAACGTATAATCATAAAGTCTATCGGATGTCTTATTCAAATAAGACCGTCAGAAGGTTATTAGGATGAATATTGTGGCCACACTAAAAAGGTGGGTTCATAGGAACTTAGGAAGACCGAGTTTGTCTAAGTGGACAACGGTAAAGTTTGTCCCAAGATCCTTAACCAAATTATATGCCCCAAGAGGTGAGATTCTTATTCCACGAGCATTGCATCGTTGCAATAAAAAAGAGAAAATTAGGTAGAAGATCCATCCAATACCGCTCGTATAATTCCATAAAAACTTCTCAGCGTCCTTGAGCGTTTCTCATAGTCCAATCCTCATTCACCTTGTGTACAATCCTCAACTCGACGCCGAAATGAAGGAAGGAACCGGCAAATCCATTTGGAAACTTTGTAGCCCGTCGAACCCGAAAACGGGGAAACCAGTATTACATGACTTGCATTCAGATTTTTAAATTATTTTTAACATTTCAATAATTGTTTGAACTCTGTTCAACTGTCAACATAGTGCAACAAAACATTGCACCCACCCGTGAAGAAAATTATTAGGGATGCCCTAAGATAAACCAGGGCCCGTTCAGGCTTTAATGTAGACACCCTAAAAGGGTTTTCCATATCACTCCCAAGTAAGGCCCTGATAAGGTATTTCTAGGTTTCCATGGCAAAGGATTTGGTAGAGTCATCACTTAAGGGCCCAGTCAAGCTTTAACATTTCGCCAAGTAAACAAATCAACAATAGTTTTGCCAGATAAGGTTCTCATAACGCAATTCTAGGTTTCCATAGCGAAGTTTAATAAGGGCTAAGGAAGTTTACCCTAACCACTTAAGGGCCCGGTCAGACTTAAACATGGCACCAAGTAAACAAATCAATAATAATTTTGCCAGATAAGGTTCTCATAAGGCAATTCTAGGTTTCCATGGCCAAGTTAAATAAGGGCTCGATGGGGTAATCACTTAAGGGCCCAATCGGGCTTCATCATGATACCACGTAAACTAATTAATCATAATTTTGCCAAATAAGGATCTCATAAGGTCATGGTGAAGCTTAGTAAGGCCTTGATAAGTTTATTAATTAGAGGCCCAGTCAGACTTAACCATGGCATAAAGTAAACAAATCAATAATAAATTTGCCAGATAAGGGTCTTATATGGCAATCCGAGATTTCCATGGCAAAATCGGTGGTCACCTATCCAACGAATGACTGTACTCGATATAACCAATTTTTGTAAAAAAAATTACTGAATGTGCCAATATTTTTACACATCAGACGCAGTCATATAAATCTATCAACTTTTGACCATATTACATTAATTTTATTTCATATTTCATATTACACCCATTCAAATAGACAAAAAAATTGCGTATTCATATGATTTGAATGGCCGAGAGAGCTAAAGCGCTGCGCAACTAAACCATTCGGAGGGTTCCAGGTTCCATTCTCGTCAATGTAGAAAAAAAAAAAATTAATATGTTTTTTCAGCGATTAATATGTAGCATCGTGTAGAGAAAAACGATATATCTCATTAAAAGTGCAACATCACTTCGATAAATAATAAAAAATATATATTTTTTAATTAAATTTGTTTATTATTTTGGTAAGGACTTGATAGGGCAGCCATTAAAGGCCCCTAATATTAAGCCTTTAAAGGCCCCGGAAAAAAAGCGTGACCGTCCTTTAGGTAACCCTATAAGGCTTCCACATAAGGCCCCTAATATAATTAGGGAAAATTAATCAGGGCCTTGGCAATACCCTGATAAGATTTCTTCCCGGGCAAGCCTTGAACTTCCATATAAAGAAAAACACTATTTAGCCATAGGCATTCGATACCCAATCCTTTATTGAATAGAATTGAATTATTCAGGTTTCAGTAATTGTTTTGGCTCCGTTCAACTACCAACATAGCGCATCCGTACATTGCAGGAAAACCCTCCATGTAATAAAAGAGGCCCGATTTAGTCACAGGCATTCGATTTTGCGGACCTTTATCAAATGGCGAGAAGGTATATCCTTCCATCCTGTGCTGTTTTTGTTACTGATGAGGTCACGTGGAGTTTCACGCTTTGAGGGCCCACAGAAAATCGCATTGATCATTATAGAATGGAAACCTAGTGAATTCTCCTATAGAGGAGCCATTCAAGGAGTTCTAAATTTTTGTTCTACACCGAATAGAATATCCTTCGAACCAGCCAAGCGTGCGCTTACGGGCGGTGAAAAGAAAGTTTTGAGTATTGGACAAATATTTGGCGATGGTAATGAAACAAATTTTGATTCATTCCCGGTTGCTTCGACCGATCAAATATCTCATTAGATACGAGCGCACGCTTTATTGGGACAAACGATTTTTTCATTTTCACTGTGGATATGCGTTTGGTAGTTAATTTTAGAATAGTTCAAAGACAAACTTTGAGGACAGTCTTCGAGGGAAATTTCTAAGTACACTTTAAGGGCAGGTTCGGGAACCTATAAAAGGTTCCGGTTTCAAAAAAAAACTTATGAGAAAAAAAAACTGAAAAAATACGAAACAGAAAAGTCATAAGAAACAGCCTGATTAAATACATGCTAAGCATTATAGTTTTGTAGTTTTGTAAAGACATATAGTGCATCCAAATGATCTCAGATGAAAAGTAAAGATTTTCACTTGTAACTTTCAAATGAAACGGGTTAACAAATCTTTGTGTTTAATGTCTTATTTGACATATCGAAGAGTGCGTTCTAGATATATAAATTTTTATTTCAAGCCAATATAATAACGCAATGATTTTAAATGTGTTAATAAATCTTTCTCTATTTGAAAATCACTAAATAATTGGTTACATTAATTCTAATTTTCCCTGTATCCAGAAACGCGGTCTTTAATCCAGAATGCACTTTTCGACAGATAAAATAAAGCATCGAAGATAAAAATTGGTTCACTAATTTGTTCTGAAAGCTACAACGAGTAAAAAATGTTACTTTCGACTTCACATCTTTCTTGTGCATTGTACATCTTTACAAAATTGCAAAATTATCATGTTCGTTATGTAATTAATGAGGTATAAGTGAATCATTTGAAAAAAAAAAAGGATATCATTAAGAAACGAAATGTCATATGCTTTTCTTATGTTATTTGGTTTCCTTAGGGACAGTTTGAGATCATTTTAAAGACAGTTTCTGAGGTCACATTAAGGACCGTTGTTGAGGGGGGATATTTTGCGATTCTTTTAAGAGTATTTTGTGAACTCTTTCTAACTCTCCACAATTTTTTTTCTTACATTTGGTTTTGTCCTTTGCAGGCACACAGAGCCATGCACTGAAGATCGAAATCCGTTTTTATCGAGCAGAGACGAGTCAAAGGGGTAAAGCGAGCGTGAAGGGATGAGACGGGAAGAGCAATCGCTTGAATACACCTCGAGAACCCTGCATTGGCAGTGCAGTTCATGTTCAGGGCGGCAGCCAGTCAGGCTGGAGTTCCGCGGTTCCATCGACTGGATGGTAGTATAGCGGGAGCTGCAGTGCTGGTTCGTTCGATGACAATGGGTCTTTATACGCCGTTGAAGCTCAAGCCAAACTGCTCGATCGTCCGTACGACCATTACTTAGGCTTCAATTTATCGTCGGCGTGCTCCTTCTTCCTCTACTACTGATGGCACTACGATGGAACCTTCACACAGCTTCACCGACCACCAATGTACGCTCCTTTGCTACCACAGATGCCCCAGCACCGATGGAACAAGTGGCTTAGCTCGGTCTCCAGCGTCCAGTAGTCCTCACTGGAGTCCGGCTTTCGCTCTATCTTTCTTACTGCTTCGCCATTTTTGAGGCTTCTTCGTTGCCGATGCTTCGGCCCCTTGCAGACGAGCTCACACGATAACCTCGCCAAGAACAAGACTGTAATGTGCAGGTGCTGAGAGTCCCAGTGAGACGTTATGTCTTGCAGCACGTGTGACTCGTGTCCACTTTTCAATTTACGAGCGTATTGACACTAGAACAAGCGCTGCGAACATGGTTCGCTACGAGGTGATGAGAATACAAAGTCGATTTGCTATTAGGGTTTTAATAATGCGGTCTTGTGACTTTTTCATTTCGAATTTTTGCTAGGCCTTATCGAGAACTCTTGACTTTTGACGGTTCTAAAGATGAAATGAATGATTCTCCACTTTCGTTATGGAGATGTAATATAAGATCTTTTCTGTGAAAAATGTTTGCTTGGTAGCAGACATGGTAGAAATTTTATGAAAGGAATCGTGATCAAAAAATTTCCAAAAGTTGGTACAAAATATTTTTTGTATCTCGTGCATAAAAAGTGGCACTTTTTGTGCCGGTCCGGAATGACAAAAAATTGCGCTTTTCGAGAAGGCGTATCGAAAATACAGGAAAGCGTGTCGAAAATACGCGAAGCATCTCGGAAATACCCGAATCGTCCCAAAAATACTGTGCGCGCATGCGCACATCCATCGCGGTCGCGTCGCCTCGATCGCGCTCGCATCACCTCGATCGCCTTCGTGAGTTTCCGTGCCGACTTTCGAGGATCGTTACGAAGTGTTTTGTTACGACTAAGTTTGTTCGATTCATTTAAAAACGATTTTGTCTGCAGTAGGTCCTCCAACCCCCACCTCGCCAACTCACACTCGTGCTCCAGTGATACTCGTGGGACTCGTGTGACTCACTTCACGGCCTTCCAGAATATTCACTTTCACGCACTCGTATCGCAAAATACTATTTTTATTTTTACAAAAAATGTTCAATTTCCTGGTAAAAAAAATAGTAAATTTGTGTCTAGCAGCGCAAAATATATCAGTGTAGTGATTAAAGAACATATATACAAAATAGAAGCGAAGCATAGTTGCAACTGGCGTATTCGCACCAGGTCAATTTTCCATGACGTTTGTTACAGGTGTGGAGTTTTTATTGTGAATTTACTAGAGCATGATGATGAACTACACGAATGTAATTCTGAGAATTTCGTTAATTGTATGTTATTGACAAATGTAATTTCTTAAGATCTTGTTCTCCAATTCAAATTCGAGCTACAAGCTGCGCTCGCGAGGAAGTGCGCGCAATGGTTTGGTTTTGGTGATATTTTTTTCGGCACTTGAATAGGTTGACAAGTTGGATTATAATTTCAGTTATTCATAAAACAAATGTTTCGAATATTATGATGCATACGAGGCGTCTGCAAGGTTTGGAATTCATATAAGTTGCTATGCGAGTGATAACGACTACGTTAGTAGCACCTTCTCTCCACGTCTGTTTTTCGTATTATCGGCGACACTCTGATAGTTCGAAAAGTCGAACTAACATTTCAGTTAGCTCAAAGATTATCGTTTATATAAGGCCGCTGAAGGCTTTGGAACTCATCTGTAATACTCTGAAAGTGATGAAAAGTGATACAATACGATGCGCGTATGAGTTTTGCTTGTAAAATTTTCAAATTTCATATTTGGTGTGAATGTTCATAGTTCTTGTTGAAAATTGCACAAGAAGGCACATGAAATTTATGAATTCATAAATTGTTGAAAATAATGTCTATCAAGGGCGTTGTGCTGTCTGTGGGCTTGAAGCGGGATGACGAGGAGGCACCCTGTGTGCGATGCGGTTACTGTTTCGAGCGGGACAGCTGCGTATTCAGTCTCCAAGCAAAGATAACCAAGAGGTTTCGTAAATCAATAATTAAATAATGATTATCTCTTAAGCTACAAGTATTTCATTCATGTATTCATTCATGCGGTATCATTTTCTTAGCCGTTATAACGTAAATATACGGCGGAATTGTTAGAATTTCCTATAACATGTGACATTATTCTCTTGAAAATGACGTCACAAGATTTTATGTTACCGTAAATTGAGTTTTGCAACGATTCCGAATACCTTTCCTCGAATTTACTTACGCGCTTGATTTAGAGATTTGTCATTTTACGTTTTAGTGATGTGCTGTGGAGTTATGGGAACATCGGTGCACTCGAATCCGTCGCTAGGAAGAGAGCTCAAAGAAACGAGCAGCCCGACGGATAAGATTTACCGATGCGATTTCTAGCAATTAGTTATAGACCGGTGAAAATCCGGCGCCCTATGGTGATAGTGTATCACGCTGGAGAGCGAGTGGAGTTTTGTTAGTTTTTGCAGAGAATAGAGCATTCTGGTGCAATATGATTATGTTTAGTGGTTCTGTTTTCGCGGAAAGCACTGAGGGAGGCGATTGTACAGATTTCGAAGATGATACCGGCATGATTTGCGTTCCCGATATAGTTACGAGGTAATTTGGGGGAGAGGGCAATAGCTCTCGAAGAAGGGATTTTGGAGAGATCTGAATATTATTGATGAGTTGTTCTCGATTATTGCTAGAAGTAATCAGTCTCGCTCGGAACACCGCCGAGGTGCCTCGAGTTGTAAGTGCGCTACCGTATTGACGGTTTTTCTACCGATCACGCTCGCGTCTATTGTTCGGCACTCGCCCTCGGCGTATGTAGTGTAATACGTACGCTACAAGTTCTCGATCGCTGTGGATTTTATTCTCAAAATAAAATCAGAGTTCTCGTGATTTCGTGAGTTTTATTTCATTGAAATGGAATGACAGTTTTCGTCCTCCATGTGGTGCGGTTAGTGCACTTCCAGTTCTCGTAAGTTCTTCGGATTATTGTTCTCGCTCCTCGATTTATCAGGACAAATTCTGGCGAGTCGTTTTCGTTCAATAAATTATTTAATCGAATGCACCGATCGCTTTGATCAACGATCTCGTGCTGCTGAATATTAGTGCAGTTAACGAATCCGATGCGTTACGCTGGCTCTCGCACCTTCATTCAATCATATTAGCATTTATTGTATTTGCTCTAGATATTTTTAGAGGATATCGAAGTACTTCTCGTTGTTTAAGCTCTCGTTAAATTAAACTATATACTGGGCCATACCTCGACCCTCTCTACCAAAACCTAGCAGTTCCCTATCTACCAAAACCGTATGATATTGTTCCCGATCGTTACCTTTTGCTCCAGGCTTCCGATTTTGTTTAGTTTATTGGAATCGAGCCTGCCCATCTCGATTCCTCGGACATACTGGTTCGTTAATACCGGTGAAACAAAAATTAACTGGCGCCCACCGGGTATGCGGATGCGCGAACGAGGGTGGACGGCCGAAGGTGACAGATCTCGATTTGTGTTCTCGATTAGTTTTCGTCATTCAAGCTCGCTCACGTAAAATACGTCACAAACAGTAGTGTAATATGGTGCGAAGTTTGCGATTTTTTTTCTCCTCAACGGTGCTATTGAACGTTCTAAAATTTCACCAGACTATTTGTAAAGGGATGTACATTCGCCAAAATTTTCGTGACAGTAGTAGCATTTTGACTTAACCGCACAACAACCTTAAAGATGTATGATACGTACAGTCCCGCCAAAAGTGAGTTTCAGAGACAATTTTGTTCACTTTCCGATGGGATAAAAACCGGTAAAAAATTATGCTTTCAAAACGTGCTGAAAAGATTGATTGCGCATAATAATAATCCCGAAATGTTAATAACAAATTGGTGAAAAAAACGATTGTTCAACAAACAATCAGTCAACCTAACTTTGTTTTTCTAATGATATGATATGATATGAGATATGATTGTAATTGAGCAAAGATGGGAAGCTGGATGGTTTTATTTCCGGTGTTAAACGGTCATGTTTGAAGAGAACATATTCTATATTATTTAATAAAAAAACTTGTCCACACGAAATAAATCGAGGTTTGCTGTACTGGGTGTAATTTGTTTAAACCGTGTTCGTTTTACTGAGTAACTGGACCACCCCTACACTCCAACTACCCGATGCATGTTTGTGATGTAAATGAATGAATATGGTGACGGAAGAGGGAGGGGGTGACCCCCATCTACCACACTAAATTTTTTATTGTTAAAAAAATATTAATGTACGGACGACTAATGTATGAGGTATTCCATCCCTTTTCGAACGAATTTGCCCTTTTCAAAAAAATTGTCAATTTACCAGAATTGATGATTATTTACAAGGGATTTTTCCAATTTTTTAAAAGAATTTTGGGATGCTGTTTTTTTTTAATTTAGAAAAATTTATATATTTTTTTCAAAACCCCTGTATCTTAAAAGCTATTTGTCGTACAAAAAAATGTATGAGACATAAAAGTAGGGGATTCGAATAAACTTTGTAAAACAAATATTTATAGACTTTTCATAATGTAATAAAGATCTATTTATATCACAATTACACTAAAATTTTTGTCTTAAGTCAATATGTCTTTTTTATTTTATTTTTTTTAATTCCAGAATATACTCTCAAGTTTGTAGAGTGAACTTATACTTTTTTTGAGATGGGCGAAACCCCTGTTCAATAACTATGCTTCATTTAATTCCAATTTCTTCTTTCAAAAACTCGATATTAATTACATGGTTATACTGCTGTTTTTAAACAATGAAAATATTTTTCTTGTGAGATAATCGTCCAAAGGTAATTTTTTCCGCGTATTTCAATATGCATCTTTTTATCCAAGAATATTTTTTCCATGATTGTTTTTCCAAGGATTTTACATCCTTCGGATATTTTGTCCACCGGGTCATTGTTCTGCGGATATTTTTACTGCGGATATTTTTTCTGTCCTTTTTTTCTGTGGGTTTTTTTTTCACGGATATTATTACCTAGATTCGCCTGTAGTTCTACCGATGCACGAATCTTGAACTTTCTGCATCGAAATTGATGCCGAAAGGACGTACTTTCGACCGAGGTAGAAAGAAAAATAATTTTTATGATTTTCACTTTTCCGGGTCCAAAGACAAAAAAAAATATACCTTTTACGAAATTTGAAAACCGTATCTGACGTTTGAAAAATGTGATGTTTGATAATTCCGAAGTGTAAAAATTTATCGGTAATTTGCAATGATTCGTCTCTCTCAGTGCTAGTTGATTTTGAGGAATGATTGTATTTGAGTGAACAGCGTAATTTTTTTAGTGAGGCCCGCATCGGTTTCTGTTCAATCCTCTTCTTGTTATCCCTTTGGCTTTTGTTTCCTATATATGTAGTGTGGCTTACACGGTCGATAAAATAAATGAACGTTAATTAGATAACGCGGGCGCAAGTAACGATGAGCCCTGTCAATCGGAATTCGATGGTGTGTGCATACGGAGAACCGCGTCCGCGCCGATTGAGGGTAGTATATATGTGTGTATGTATATATATACATATATAGGTACTAAAGAACTGCGTGCGGTATTGTAACGCTTCATTTAGCGAAAATATTTTACCATACAGTTTATTATCGGCTATTTTGCTCAAATTTTCAGGAACATTAGCTATGTTCTCATTTTTAAATAACTAATCAATTTTTCCATTATTTGGAAATAAACAAAATAACATAATTATCATACGAAATCGATATTTTTTTTTTGTTTGTTAAACACAATAAAATAAATATCATATATATATATATATTTTGTAATTTAAAGAAAAATGTCATATGAATTTGCAAATAGCATATAACCTGCCAAATAAACAAAAGTTCCTCTCTGTTAAAGGGACCTAGCGACGTAAGAACCATCATAAGAAAAAAATTCTATAAATGATACCCTTCTTTAAAAAAATGTAACAATTGAATATCATTGAGTACACAACAAGTATTATAATTCTGCAATTTTGTAAAGACATAGAGACCACGCACAGAAACGATGTTAGGTCAAAAGTGAAAATTTTCGCTAGACGTAGCTTTCAGACCAAGCCAGTGGAGGAATATTATTGTTTAATGTCTTATTGTATCTGTCAAAGACCGCATTCTGAATTAAATATAGCGATGATAGACGCAATAAAAATAAGATTCACTGTAACCAATTGCGTAGTGATTTTTCAATAGAGAAAGAATTATTGACATATTTAAAATCACACCTCTGTCATAAAGATCTAAAATAATCATACCTATATTGAATGCAGAATGCAGTCTTCAACAGATAAACTGCACAAAATTGCAGAATTATGATACTCTTTATATATTTAATGAAGTTTTAATATAAGATTTTTGAAAACAATTGTATCATTTACGGAACTTTTGTTGTTTTCGCTTTTTGAGATGACTGGGTCCCTTTTATATGCTGTAAGTATAAATGTGAGAAAATCCATTTATTTTGAGATTGTTTTGAATAACTAGTCTATTTAGATCCGCTGAAAAAATCGTCGCATATGTAGATGAGAGTAAACTCATGGCCCAAAAATCGTGGCTAATATTCATCGCTGAGGTCGACTGTAATCGAATGCTGTACCTATACCTGTATTTATTCGCCGATCAGATCGGTTTGCAATTTGCAGTCACGTACACGAAAATATGTACTGGCGTACAATGAGCTTTTCGACCTTAATTGAATACGCACTTTCCATATTTTCAATATTATTGAATAAAGTGATTCACAATACTTTGCTCGTGTGTTTATTTATTTTCCGGTGCTTATTTCACTTGCTTCTGAATAAGTTGATTCTCTTACTGAAAAAATTTGGAATTTTATAATACCCACTTCGTAAAATAGTATTTAAAAAATCGGCCGTTTTGTCTCTACAAGAAAAAATTAAACTTTCAATCAGTTTTGTAGTTAAAGCAATAAAACAACTCAATTGATGTTGTTCCAGAGAATTAAGAGTTGCGTGAAGCAAAAGTCGTGCGGATCACTCGCACCATGAGCGCCGCAATACAAAGAGTACGGTAGGTATTCCCTAGACTCGTGCTCAACAACACAACACCATCGGCACCGGCATCACGCTCGATTCCCCTCCTCTCGACACCGGTTCACCTTGGGCGTCGTCTTTTTGGTCGGTTTAGTGAGCACGCTAGACTGACCCGCAATGCCCGCACAAACATAGCTAAAGCAACATCTGTTATAATATGGCTTTTAAGAAAATTGCCAAATTAATTGATAGCAATTTTCCTTCCTCGTCACAAAACAAATGGTTTTAAAGCACATAAAGTATCGAACATTTTTTTTAACGTAACAACCCAATTAGACATTGCCCGTGAAGAAAAATATTAGGGTTGCCCTAAGATAAATTGGGGCCTTATCAGGCTTTAATATGGACACCATAAACGGGATTTCCATATCACTTCCAATTAGGATCCTACTAAGGAAACTGTAGGGTTTCATGCCAATATTTGATGGGGCTATTTGGGCAATGAATTAAGGGCCCGACCAGGCTTTATCATAGGACCAATAAATAAATCAATAATAATTTCGCCACGTAAGGGCCTCATAAGGCAATTCTAGGTTTCCATGGCGAAGTTCAATAAGAGCTTGATTAAGGTAATTACATAAGGGCCCAGACAGGCTTCATCCTGATAACAAGTAAGGTAATTAATCATAATTTTTCCAAATAAGGATCTCATGAAGCCATGGTTTAATAAGGCCTTGATAAGTTAATTAATTAAAAGCCCAGTCAGACTTAACCATTGCATAAAGTAAACAAATCAATAATAAATTTGCCAGAGAAGGGTCTTATATGACAATCCGAGGTTTCCGTGGCCAATTTGGTGGTCACCTATGTTAATACGTTTTTTCAGCGATCAATATGCACCATCGTGTAGAGAAAGTTGAAATATCTCATTAAAAGTGCGGCATTACTCAACTGAATAATAACAACTATATATTTTTTAATTAAATTCCTTTATTATTTTAGTAAGGACTTAATAGGGCCGCCTTTAAAGGCCTCCAATATTTAGCCTTTGAAGACTCCGAAAAAAAAGGTGACCGTCCTTTCGGAAACCCTATAAGGCTTCCACATAAGATCCCTACTCTAATTAAGGAAAATTAATCAGGGCCTTGGCAAAACCCTGATAAGATTTCTTCACGGGTGCTGTTATTTAAAAAAGAAAAAAAAATAATGGGTAAATATTCACAGTATTTTGAAATTGTATATTACGCCACTAGGTAGCGAAAGTAGACTATGTCCAACCTCGTGTAAGATTACGACCCGAGCCGAAGGCGAGGGTGGTAAACACGCGGATGTTTTAGGTTATAAGTTACACTCATTATATCTTATTTCGATGGGTTTTTCCGTATGTGCAATAGTGACCAATAAATAATATTATGTAAAGAATTTATTTTTCTAAATCACAATGCTATATAACTGATATATTTATTTACCGAAAATAAAAAAAAAAAAGGTTGACCGGGAAAATTTTATAAAGAATTAAACAAGCAATGGAGTTATAAAATTTTGTGTCTACTACCAATTTTTTATCGGATATACGTAAAACGATTACGATTGTGATTTTGACCCTTCTTAAGTAAAACATGAATTATATCATAGGTCTGATAAATTAGTACACACTGCATACTTCACAAAATAAACATTTTCCATGATAATTTTGTATATCTATAACACGAAACAAATTCTAGTGAATAGGAATGCTTGATTATTTATGATTTTTTAAATAACATGTAAATGATTATATAGTAACAAACTGTTCGCTGCACAGAATCACATATTTTTATTCATTGCTCATTTGTTAATCTCTTACATTGTATATATCAGACCAAAGCATAAATTTCAGCTTGTGGTCTGAAGAAGAATTTTTGAAAGATATATATATTTTCACATTCAACGTAAAGTATCAGAAAGAGTAGAGATTTTGAATTGGATTTTAATACCAATACTGCGATTTCAATGTCGAATATACCAGATTTGTTTACCGCCCATACATTTTTTCAAAAGTTATTGTGTTTCCGAACGACTCAGACAGACAGAAAAAATGAGTGAATGTGTTTTCTAGAATCTGGGACATTCAAAACATGTATTTCCACGAAAATCCAAGAATCATTTTTTTTAAATTCCAATACTTTCTCTGTTACATACATACAGAGTATGTGATGAAAAAGTAAAAACACATATGCCTTTGTCATCGCTGCCAGACTAATAAGCCAGCGCTTCTAGCAACAATTTTTTGAATAATTTATGATAACTTTCATTTTTTTTTCAGTACTCAACAATAACGCAAGAATGAAGGCAAATGATCTTATTTTTTATTAATTTGATAATTATTGGTAATACCTATGTCTGAAATTCGTCAAGGTAATCGACTTTTATTATTTGTTATTACCATTAATACAAAATGTGTTATTGATATTTGAGTGATTTAATTATAAGGTTTGACAAAAAAACTGTTGTGGTTTTTGAATATGAAATATTATTTTTAGTAGGTACAAATTATGTGAATATGCATTACGTAAAAAATAAATAAATAAATTGAGCTTAAAAGTCAATAAGTGAGTTTTATATTTTTCTACTATGACTTGCCGTTCTTGAAAATTTGAAAAACTCATGATATTACAGGAAAATATAAACGGTTGAAATAGTATATTACGATACGAGTGCGATGAAACTTTTTCTGACGAGGGTGAGTTTCGCTCGCCTTCGGCTGTTGCTGCAATCCAACGAGTTGCGTAAAAGTTTTTCGAACGACTTTAGTATACAATTTTATTTCCCTAGTGCGAGAAGTGCGATTTCTCGCACGCGGAGCAAAGCGGAGCGTGTTTAGAGGATGAAATTGGATACACAATTTGAAGTATCGATTCCGTAAGTTTAGTAAGTGGCATTTTTTTATATTTTCTTAGCCGAAACATTTATTTGACAGACATGAGACATGTAGCGCGGTATTTGTCTTCTCAAATGTTTATTTTGTAATTTAATATGTTATTTTTTGGAATTAATTCTGCGAAAAGTATCCAACCTACAGTGCCAGGCTTTTTACGCATAATATAACATTATTCAATCAACCACACAAATTTGTATGAAAATCTTTCTTGAAATTTATACAAGTTATGCGCTGTTATGCAGGTCGTGGTGTGAGAAGCTCGTCCAATACCGCGCAAATGTTGTGGCGGTTCTAGTCGTCTGAAACAAAAGAATTTTTTTTTTAAAATCTACATGAATGTAGTTGTCATCTGAACTATTACTAATTCAGTACCAACCTTTTTCTCGGAATCACAGCAGTTTAAAAGTTAACGTTTGATTTATCGGATAATTGTCACCCAAAACATGAGAGCAGGGCTAAAAAATTTAAGCTACCAATATCATTCTAGGTTAGACTTATAGGTAAAGTTTCCCTCGAAATGTGAGCAAAACCAGAAGTCGATCGGTCCAATAATTGTTTTTAAAAACGTGCGCCTGACTTGTGAGAAGAAAAAGATGTTGTGAGAAAAAGGCGTTTAAAGTTTGCCACACATTTAGCACTAATACGGCTGAACATACGGTGGATAATAACTGATCTTAGTAACTTACCCTGAATCAGCTATACCAGGACCATATGGACCACCTTCCTCAGCTTCGAAAAATGCACATTGAGCCGCAGTCACTTTTTATTTGGCAGTCCGCGCCTCTTTAGATGCGCTAGACGTCCGTCTGTTGGATCGTTGTATACACTCTGCGTATTGTTTAGCGTTAGGGCCGATTTTCATTCCCAATACATCTATCGCTTTAGGATTTGCTTGAATCCTGCATTAAAAATGACGGCAGGGAAATTCTCCAAGCAGGTATACAATAGCCACAACGGTCGAGGTACTACGGTCGAAGGGATGACTACCCGCCTGCGCCTCAACGCACCGCAGCCTTTAAACCTCTATAACTATGGGAGTTCTACGAATTTCAGCTCAACATTTAGGGTCACAAATTTTCTTTATGTAAGCCAATCTTGCATGCGCTCAGATCAAGCATATTATTCAGGCGGTCTGAAGCTTTCTCTTTGAAAAAGCGATAATAAATCAACATTTTCTTTTCCAAAGGTAGGTTTGCTAAATAATACGCAAACGATCGGCACTAAAACAAATTTAAAGTTCAGTAATGGAGTTTGAACGTAAGCTGATAGAACTAGGTGGCGTACAGGGCTGCGCGCGCACCACCTGTCCGACCTCCGAGCCAATCCGGTTGCACGTAGTGGTAGGGGGACGCCGACGTTCCAATCTGTTTTGGTTTTCGCCACCATTCGGAGCCGTAACACCAACTGAAGACTTTGCGTACGTAGTGCGATATTTTATAGAAGTTTTCTGGACGCCATTGCCATAGGGATTCAGATATAAATAGTTCGAGTTCGTGTAATTGTGACGATAACAAAGTTCTGTGTTGTGGCTAATGCTCCAAAGCATTTGAGTGTTCACCTCAATTGTGAAAGTGACATCTATTGGATTCCTTGATTACGTGGAAATTCTGTGCGAGTTTTCCGAAGCATTCTGGAGAGTCAGAATTTCTGAGAGTCAAAATTTTGGATTTGTAATCGATCAGAACACAAATCATTGAACATCCAAAGATGGAGCCATCGAAAAACAAGAAATTCCCACTTTTGGAGGCGGTGACCATCGACGGACAAGATAATTCCGAAAATAAAGTATCTTTGTCGAAACTCGAGCAAATCTTGGATCACAAAAAAACTCAAACACTCTATACACGGTAAAATTACTACACACTGCAGAAAGCTTTTTCAATGAAACGGGTATAAAAAATTACTACTCGAGTATAACGTAGTTATGTTCAATTCTGCTAAATTCGGTACGAAAGGCGAATCAAAAGACGCGGTAGCGTTTCGAGGCAAATACATTTACGCCGAATCGAGACGCGACAATACTCTAATACTTAAACCAACTTCGTTTCGTCACTTTCAAAAACTTTTCAACTATTCTTTAAATATATCGTGAATAAATGTGTTTTTTAGATATATCGTTTCTTTTTTTCCGTGATGTCAAATGAGCAATTCAGTGGTCGTCGTCGTCGCATACAACATGGCCGCGTCCACTAGAGGACGCCGCCATGTTGCAAAAAGCCGAGTTCAGAGCGTCTAGGTTTACGGCTAGAGATGTGCAGTGACGGACAGAACCGGTCAATCGACGATTACAGCCCCCGAAACAGCTTGTTTTCGGTCACTTTCATCAACTATTATTGCAGTCTTTCAATATGCAGAAACCATACATGTGTTTTATGGCCAAGTAAATTATTATTTTTTTTTGTTCTGTCGATTGCGATCAAAATGAAGTTAATTAGAAGTTGCGGAAGCAAGATATCCTTGTCTCTTTTCCTCGACCAAGGTAGAACCGATTGTTCAGTGGTAGTCGTCACCGCACGGTGACGATAAAATGATTTGTAAAGTCACTATTATTATATTAATAATCGAGTTTAGTTGAAAAACTGCATGCACTTGATGATAAGTAGGAGAGGCATTTTATTATTTGTTGACTTTGCAAAGTTGGGAAACTTATTACTTTTCTAATTCATTGCTTTACAACTTTTTTATTTACATAGATAGGACTGCTGATGTAAATGTACTTATCTCTGATTTTTATACACCGAGGGTGGTTCTTGGAGGAATTATTGATGTACCGTCTGCTTAATTCATTACAGAAGGCGTATCAATTAATGTACCGTATACTGAATACGCCATACGTGTCGTGTTTTTTATACGAGTTTACTTCAATTTTGAAACGCGCTCGTCAAGCGTTGAAAATATTCAAGATAAAATTACTACACTCGTGCAGAAAGCTTTTTTACAGAAACGGGTATAGAAATTTCACTACACGTGTATAATGTAAAATTTATGTACTATCCTTGTAAATTCGTTACACAAGTCGTATTAGTTGGTGCACAGTATATTAAAATTGATATACAGTCTCCTAGGATCATTAATAAAACCGTGCGTTCAAAATAAATTAACTTCAATATTACCAGACGGACATTGAATTTTCATTTTTTTCGTATATCTAAGTGAACTTACTACAGCGGTATAGTAATAATACAATACATTGAATTACTGTATAGTTTATGAATTTTTCGAATATGTTTTACAGTGTAGAGGACGATGACACCGAAGTAGTTGTCATCATTCACCAACCTTCGCCAAAATCGTCAATCGCCATCGGAACGCGTAGCAAATTAATGCGGAGTCTCGCCCAGTATACGTATCTTGTGTATCTTACTTACATTGTATTTCTGCTTGCCATTCTCACAATTTATGCATTGTACAATTGATATGTCTGATAATAGACTTATGGTAACGATGTGAATGTAGAGCAATGATGATGATCCGCAAGAGTCAAGCCTTCCTTTTCGACTTTATTCCCAGCAAATTTTATTTCTCGTCACTTCACTCTTTACAAATTTCATTGATTGAATTTATTGCGATTATAAGTAATGCTATGTAAGTTTTTTTGCATATGTATTTTTTAAGTACAATTTTGCATAAGTACTTTCATCCATTTATCTCTGGTTTGCCATTTATTGTATTTTGAGTGTAAAATTCAATCTCAGTTATTTACCGACAAGAAAATCAGCGACACCAGCGAAGACACTAAGAACATTGATTTCGAATAATAATGTAAAAGACTATTCTCCGTTCCACTGGTACGAACACGTAATTCAGTTTTCGTGATTAGGTGGCTTAATTTTATTCTATCATTTTATATTGCGTGCTGCTCTTACGTGAAGCTCTTACGTTACAAAAGTCCTGTCAAATTTATTATCAACATTGATTTTGAATAAATTTTGTAATCAGACATGATGAAAATTTAACAAATGGTTGTTCACAAAACATTTCATTTTTTCCCCAACCTTTAGTTCTCGAAATTTACATGTGCGATAGAATGTACCGAATCTTCTACTTTGGTTCTCTTCATCACTCGTGCCACTCGTATATAACATACTTCAGGAAATTACCGGGGCCTGACAAGTTCGTGAACTGAAGCGGCAGGCCAGACCCTTTGACGTAGCGCCTGGACCTTCGGGGAAGCACAGTTTGATGCGCAGAGGAAGTTTTCAGTACCTGTATGTGTATTACTATTCCTCCTGCCCGATCGTACTTCGGTGAGCCTTGCTACTCGTTCGGGAGTTGGAGAGTATATCGCCTCCTCTTTTCCAAACTTCGCATCCAATAAAATTTCAACCTGAGAAACTTTCTGAAGGGCTTTTGCCATCAAATGTGAACAATTATGCTTAAAAAGGTGGCCCTTCTCCGAATTTTTAGTGCAACATTTACTGGTCAATTGACTTAAAAAGTTTTCATTTGATACTAATTCAAAGTCAGCTTCAGGTTTTAATAGCCGGATAAGACTTAAATTTATTCAGAGTCAATACATAAATCGAGAACGTTCTAAGAGAATGAGGGGAGATGGGAGATAGGTAAGTGAAATTCTTGGAAAATGGATGCTTCTTCTTTTATTATATTATAGGTTGTACTTTCAAAAATATGTTGTGTACAATATTTTTGGCCAAATATTTGGAAATTTTAGGACTTTTCTCATTTTCTATACCCAGAATTTAGAGTATTTTGATGAGCAAATACAAAAATTATTTATAGAGTATATAAAATATGTATAGTTTCCAGTATAGAATTGAGCCTATACAGACTGTATACACTCTATGATTGATCAGAACTAGACCTGCCAATTTCTTTACAATTATATTCTAAGATTTTCTTGATTTGTTCAATGAATGCAAAAAATGGGATAAAATGTAATGTCAGATGGAAAATGATATTTATAAAAATAGCCGGGGCAATATTTCGTGATTTGACACAGTTGTTGATAGAATATGTCATTTAACAACCAAGCGAAACATTTTTTTTTTCGCCGTAAACCTCAAAAATCGATTTTTTTCCAACTATCGACCCCTTCGATTCAGTTACAAAACATCTCGAGAATACTACCTTGAGTACCCAACATTTTGATCGTCAGCTCATAATGGAGAAATTATGTTTTTTTTTTCGAAGTTGACATTTTATCGATATTGTATTTTACTTGCTATTTATATAATTCCTTCAGCCATCCGGTATTTCACGCTAGCTCACCCGGTACAGTATATTTTGTCGGTGTATGACAAAATATGATATCAACAAAAACAACAGAGCCTCAGAGTCCTCACAATATTTTAATGTCTATATTTGATTTTAATGAAATTGACCCACATAGAAAATACGTACATTCATAAGATATATTCGTATTCATAACATATTGCTGTTTATGTACTCGAAGCAGCTCCTACCGAGAAATGTGAAATCTAAATCGATAGCGAGGGATATCACAGGAAACAAATATTTTAATTCTTTCTTTTTTCTAAATATCCTCCGCGGTCGATTTAGATTTCAGTTGTCTTTGGGAAGTTTCGGGTACAATAACATAATTTTCTATGCAGGTTAATTTCATAGTAATCGAATTTGGACATTAAAAAATTGGGAGGATTTAGGCTCTTTTTTGTTTTCGACGTCGGATTTCGTCTTACACCGTAAAAAAATAATATTAACCAGGCGAACTGGAGTAAAGTACCGAAAAGCCAAAGGAATTATATAAATAATTTTTTTCTTTCTAAATATCGATAAAATGGAAAAGTAAAAGTATAATTTTTCCATTGTGGGCTTAGGATTAAAATGTTGGGTTCAATGTAGTATTTTCGACATGTTTTGGATCAGGATCGTGGGGCTCGAAATTTGGAGAAAAAAGATTTTTTAGATTAAAGGTGTAAAAAAATATACACATTTTCAAAAATATGGTATTTTTTTTATCCCAAGCTGTGTTGAGTCACGAACATATTGCGATCGTTATTTTTATCAATATAACTTTTCCACTTGCCGTTAGTTTTTTTTTAATCGGACAAATCTTAAACCAAAATTTAAAAAAGGTTTTTTCCCAATTTTTTTTCCAAATCCGGTTGATCAGGTTTTTGGCTGTGTGAAATATCGTGGAATGCCTCATATAGATTGTTGGTAGAATCTATGCACACCTGCACTATATTTGCCCAATTACAAATGTCAGACTAGATATAATTCTTTTACAATTTGCAAAAAAAATTTGGTTCGTGCGGAGTAATTTGGAAAAAAAAAGGAAAAATCAATAAAAAATTATCCGCTAACATCATGTACGTTTATAAAAACAAACAGAAAAACATGTGTTTTAGTTGTGAAATGATAAATTTTCTTTTGTAACTTGTATGATATTTATTTTTGCGTCGAAGCCAAGCTATCTCTGTAAACGAGGTGTATTTGAAAGCGATAACTTGCCAGACTAGTCTACATTGTTTTTTTTCGTAGCTTCCATAGATGCACTAGGAGGCGAATCGAGAATGTATTTTCACGGGGAACATGTAACAGATGGTGGAAATCCAATGTGGAAATAGCGAACGATAACCCCACGCGTGACTCAAGGCGGCTCGGAACTTAGTGCACTATAGACATAGCTTTTCTGTGCCAATGGTAGGACGAGCCACAGCTCTGGAAATGCTTTCTGCTTTAGCTTTCCGAGCCAAAGGGAAAAGAGGCCACAGCAGCAGCAATGCCAGCATAGAACACGAGACCACCCGTCGTGTGCGATTGGAAATGGAAACAATGGGATCATTCCTCCTAAAGGGCGGTGAACACGTGAGCACGATAAAACTGTTCGTTGGGCGACAGCGCCGATTCGTTGTAGAGTCGATTTCGCTCTCGGCCCGCCATATCCCATACTCTCGTACACATATTTACTTTCTATGTACCTGCAATCCTACGATATGTCAATGCTGTTACGTAGCTATTATTGTTATTATTATTATTAATAATATGTAAGTAAACAAAACCCACGGAAATGCAATTTTCCTCTTGACAAGTGTATTGTATTAAATTTTTGTTTGCTCATAAAGGACATGTGAATGTTTTTTTGGAAAGAAATGACATATTAAAAAATATTCCATAGACTTAGATTTTATGACGTTTTTAATATTTCACAAAACCAAAACAATAGAAAAAAATTACTGAAATTTTCTCGAATTCCGAGATAGATGTGTAAATTGTTGTTCAAAGATTAACGAAAAATCAAGAAAAATTAGTACTAAATCCGAGCCAAATTCAAAGAGGATTTTGATTTTTGTGGAAATTAAATTTTTTCGTTTCAATTCACATTACTTTGTTTGACCGGTTGAACTCAAATTGTCTACAGAAAGAAACTGTTGTTTGGTAGTTAATTACATATAAAATCTTGTAAACATCTGTAGAGATATTCAAATTTTATATGACCCTGATTGTTTTAGTTAACTTGTTTTAACTTCCCAGATATTTAACAAAATGCGGTTAAATTCCAAAGATCCGTGTAGTAGTAGTAGTAGTATCTATTTTGCAAATTACTATGTCAGTGCAAAAAGAGTTTGCATCTTTGGCACAGGTTGGTTGGCTGTTACATGTCATGAAGAAGTTCGTTAGACCGGTGTAAAAATATTCCGAGATATTTAGTATCACATCCGGTGAAAACTGTCAAGAATTTATATCAACCATTAAGAACATTAATCTTCAATGTCAATACAAATGAAGTAGTAAAATTCTGTCAATTAGTAATCGAGTGATGGGAGTATTTTTGTTTGTCATTGGAAAACCGTTTTCTTCCCATTTACGTATATTCGGAATTTTTTTTTTTTTTTTCAACATACCAACGATGCTAGCCAATTTGCTGCTGAAACCTTAAGTGAACCTGAACATTTGCACGTATTTCTGGCGGACTCGAGAAGTCGTGACATGGTCCGAACTACCAAGGCTACAATTGATCGTGCTCGCGTTGCACAACTCTACTAGCATAACCCCAACTTTGCGGCTTTTGTTTGATTATCGCATAGCTGCGACCGTACGAGAGTACCTCTGTACCTTAGACTATAACTTTGTACCTTCACAGCTCGCGTACGCTCCTCGCGGAGGTACGGTTCGAGCAAAGAATTTGCGGCTCGCGTGACTACCACGGAGTTCAAGGTTATCCTCCAAAAAAACAGAAGATGTAAATTACTCGAGACAAGTACATTTACGTGAGTGGGATCCGATATGACTCCAAGAGAATAATTTTAGTAACTTGAACAGTCAGCTGTGCATAGGTACAAAAAGTTATGGAATAAACAGATAGTATCTGCAGCATATAAGTACATACTGCGTCAGCCAATGGACTGGTGATCAATAAAATACATAGAATAGTAATCCGCGATTGACGCAAATGACGCAAATCTTAGTTGATCACTGAATAACCGGTGATTTTATTCAATTTATTCATGAATGAAATACATGTGCATTGAAGAACACACGATTATTATTTCTGTAATAGTCCTCATCAGTCGATTTCATCAAGAGTTACAGTATTTCACTGAAACCCTTACAAAAAAAAACTATTACAGTCGCCAATATACTACTCGAACCAAATAATACTGTTTGTCTTTGATAGTTCTCACTGTTGAATATAGACAGGAGCTATTCAGTCGCAATAACATCTTATCATAAAAAAAAGCAAATAAAAAACTGAACCTTGTTACACTATTAAAATGAGTACCCATAGAAATACCAAACGGACTGATGACTAATGGCTATTCATGAACGTACAAATGAAATCGAATGACTGAATTTATTGAAACATCAAAATCATTACATAATACAATTAATTTTTCAATTACTTTTTACAGTAAAAAATATCAAAAATACATTCTTCTATCACTTTTTACTTCATAAATAAAAAAATTCACCGAGGCGCGAAAAAAAGGCAAGACTGCGGAAGTCTTATGTAACCTCTGAATCCGAGTGAATATAACCACTGAATTGAAAAATATATATATTAAGCATATTATTTTAATAAAAAATAATATGCTCATATCTGACGTTAAACTATATCTATCGTGAAACAATGTCGCCAGAGCCACGGTGACATAATCGGTAACGCACTAGGCTGGATACCTAGAGTTCCCGGTTCGATCCCGGGCTGTAGCGATATTTTTTCCCAATTAGAATTAATTGTTTAAATATCGTCCGTTCAGATTGATTCACCAAATTATGAATTGATAAAGCAATCTGAACGGACAAAAATACAAAGATTTCAAATGTTTGATTCTCCCGTATAGGAAAATCGATAACAACGGAATCTTCAGCATCGATCGACTTAGACCTCGAATTACGATTTGCCACAAACTTCCATCTGAGAAATGAAAAATATTACAGGCTGTCACGTCTAAGCATTATAACATCAATATTTAAGCAATTTACTCCGATTCCAATGAAATGTTTTGAATACTCGTCAAATAAAAAGTATCTCTCTATGATGTAAAAAGATCTCGCCGCCGTGTAGGGTATATAGGGCATTCCATGTCAAACGGGCCTAAGTCCATCATCGGCCCCCTGACCCGGAATATTCGAAATCCCTCATTGCCCTCTGATCCAGATTATTCAAAGTCCCCTATGGCCTCTTGACCCGGATTAATTCAACCCTCTCCCTCTGTTCTATAACGAGATCTGGCCGACGACGACGTATCAAGAGTCGAGGGACTCAAACAAATTCAGGGGTATCCGTCATATGCAAGAAAAGGGAGGATGAGGGAAGTCTATGAGATCTTAAATCCAGCATATCATAAGACCCTCAATAGACCACCTAGCCCGGATTATTCTAATCCTCCCTCCTCCTGTTTTTATAGAAAGATCCGGCCTCGCAAGGCGGGTTAAAAATCGAGAGACTCAAAAAATTCAGGCAGATCCGTCACACCCCAAAGGACGACAGGGGAGGGAAGTCTATGAGACCCGAAGTACAAAATATTCTGAGCCCCTCAATAGGCCCCTAGGCCCGAATTATTCCGAATCTCTCAATTCACTCTAAAGTCCGAAAACTCCGGGGGGTCTATGGTGTGGACTTTTCCTCGGTGTTACCCATTATACAGTTAATAGTAACACTTTTTACGGTGTGAAATTAACAATATCGGTTTCGTTAAATTTATTTCCGTGTTAAATTGCATTTTTAACACCAATTTGTCACTTTTACACCGTGGGCGGTGTCAGTTTAACACTCGCTATACTGACGAATCGGCAATAATCGGTGTGACTGACGCGTGCGTAGTGAGTAGCCGATACAAAGAATATCGCGCGCGTCATCATATTTTAACACCATTTGTTTCACACCGCTCATTATCACCGCGATTAGTGTGGCCTATATAGACAGCGATTTGGTGTTGTTTTTAACACTGGGTTTTCAACAGATTATCGAGGGAAAGTACAGATGTCATTGTAGTCTCAAACAAAATATTTTTTGCTGCCGTATCCGATTATACCCCAAAAAGGTTTAAAACGCTATCATTTATATAATATAACATATCGTCCTCGAAAAAAAAGCGGCTGAAATGAGATTCTCCTACAAGAGGTACTGCGGCAGCGTCTTGTTCGATCGGTAAAAGAGTGGGGTAAATGCACTTGTCTCAAGACGCTGCCGCGTCTCTTGATTACATTTCTGAGATACCAACGTTAGTGGCTCCGACGAAAAGCAAGTGTGTAAATACATATATACGTACGGTTATATGTATGTGTATACAACGTATCAGCAGCTGCCCAGCCTTCCTGTCTTTTTTGTCTGGCGTTGGATTAGAAATTCTGCAAAACAGTAAAAAAAAAATATTGTTATATCGAAGAGGAAAATTTCGTAAATAATATAATTCGGAAAGAAAAAGTCCATTTGCAAAACAATCATAAGATCCAAAAAACAAAATATCACTCTTTATTGAGAATTAATATTTTGAGATTCAACTTAAATACATTTTTTAACATAAGCTAATGGATTCCGGTCAATGGCTCTTGGGCAATAAACATTATATTTAACTAGGCTAATCACAAACGCTGGCGCACGAGCCAGACATTTTTTTGCGCCGCTGCGCTTGTATAACCCTTTGAAAAGACACGGGCGCTATAACGCCCGTCCTCTTATTATATCACATTTGACACCAAACTGAAATTGTTTATCGCGGATTTTTCTAGCAATCAATCACAGCACGAATAAATTGATAATAAGGCTTTCCGTTACTCATAAACTTTTTAAAGGAAGATCAAGAACCTCGTAAAATACTTGTCATGTCACTAATTGTCGAAGGGTCTATAAACGTACTGTCGATAAATATCTTTGTGTTATGACTACTAAGAATAATTTATTTAGTTGAAGTTAGTAACAATTGTTATACCATGTGTAATACAATTCACAATCGTTTCGTCATTTACTAAAATACTGTCAATGTCCCGATGAGGTGGGAGTAATTTTGCAAAAATTAAGGGATCTTACACCTAGTACGGTAGAACATGGGACACACATGGGACAGAATATCATATTCGTGGCGAGGAAAAGCGAGAAGGGCAAAGGGATTCTGAATGATACCCCAGGACCAGATGCTCTCCTTTGTGTCCATTCTGCGCTTGAAAAACGCTCGACGAATTTAGCTCTTTTATGGCCACGGTTGTAAATTTTTGTATAAATAATATATAAAATTAATATATAGTGGAAAATATGAAATATCTAAATAGGTGTGAAATCAAGGATTTGACATAGAATACCCCATATATATCTAGCATCTTCTCAGTCAGAGTTTACCAGGCTTTTCATTTGAGCTGAAAAGTATGTTAATCAACTTTTCGCCTCTTGACTCATTATTTCACCATATCTTTTTATTCCCTATAGGCTTAAGACTCTGGATTCCAACAGTGCGATGCTAAATTCTCTAATAACCTTGTGGCAAGTCGCAGAGTGTTCCGGTCAAGGAGTCGGGTGGTAACTATAACCAACCCCCTGAAATCGAGAGGCCGAACACCATATAAATATATATATATATATATATATATATATATATATATATTTTGGGGTCCATCATTGCGTTTCAAGTTTTCGTATTTCAATAACACAGCAAAGTGATTTTTTTCCATTCTTTCTCCCTGAAACCTAAGAAGAGTTTTTTTTTCATAGAATCAATTACTACACATTATGAATCATTAAATTTCGAACAAAAAACTTGTTGAGTCGAATTTCTATCATCAATATTTAAATAAGATTCAATGAGTCTGTAACTTAAAACCGTTAGCAATACATAAAACTTCACCCGCATTTTTCAAGAAAATTCAATGTTCTAATAAATAGAAATTTACTATTGACTTACTCGTACAAACATCAGTAGTTCACTTAATGACAGTTGAAAATACAAAAACCATAACTTTTTTGGTCTGTAACTTTGTAAATATCAACGATACGAAAAACGCGCCGAAGACTTTTTTGCGGTGCGTCAGATGGACGACAAAATTTCACTTTAACTTTTTATCCTAACTTCAATAGTTTAGATAAAAAATGTATTAATTTTTTTTTTTTTAAACGGAAAATTTACATCATTAAAAATATTGGGCTAAGTGGCTGCTCGGCGACGAGCAAGTTAAAGGGTCTTGGTACAGTCTCAGCAATGCAAGGCCGGTTACGCGTCAAATGAACAAATATGGCAGTAAGTTGAAAAAATTAATTGACAGGAAATACCCCATATATGTCCATCACAAGGACTTCGTCGCAACCAGAGAATCATTTGGGCCTCAAAATTATGTTAATCCATCCGTTGCTTCTCGCCGTATAATTTTACAATCCATTTTTGTTTCCTGTAGGCTTAAGACTCTGAATGTGACTATAGCGAAAGTAAAACATCCTTAAGATAGTTCTGTCGCTTGATGTTCACTTCGCATAAGTCCGACAAAAATAAGGGAAAATTGCAAATACTTCTCGATGGTATGATAGTATATTACGATACGAGTGCGATGAAACTTTTTCTGACGAGCTTAAGTTGCAATAAATGATATACGAGTGCAATGAAACGAGTTGAGAAAAAGTTTCTCGCACGAGTTTCGTATACAATTTTATTTCACGAATGCGAGAAACGTGAATTTGTTTTTTCATTACGGAAATGATACGTTTATTTTTCTGATTACTTATGAATTTTTACATGTATTCTCTATTATTTTATAAAGTATAAATAATAAAATATAAATTCAAGGCAAATTGAAAAATCTGAAAGGTCATCCGTCTTCAGAAAAATTTGTAAATTATTTTCATAAAAAAGAAAAGTTGGGCTTCCGGGGAATCTGTTGATTAATCGATTCTTCATTGATTTGTCAATAACATTTTGGATCTATTATTATGCAAAATTATTGTTTCCAGGACTAGACAACAGTTTTTATTTAGATGTTGTACATCATCGAGAACTATTCGCAATTTTCTCTCATTTTTCTCGAACTTGTACTAAATAAACACCGAGCGATAACTGCCTTGATAACCTTGAGGAGTGTAGCAGAGACCCCGTTCGAAGAGTCAGGTGATATCTATAACAAACCACCTAAAGTAGCGATATTCAGATATATGTATATATATAGATACGAATATATACATATATACTGAGCTAAGTCACTGCGCAGTGAAGAGCGAGTTAAAGGGTCTTGGTACAGTCTGAGCGATGCAAGGCCAGTCGAGTGTCCGCGTCCATCGCTCTCAACGCTCCTTTCCTCGTTCAGGCGAGGGCCCATTACGATGAGGCCGCTACACAACAAGCCGTCCGAGACTCGGAGGCGCTCGAGACCCCGATATTCAGCTGGCTTCCCCTTCGCAACCTGTCCCGACCAGGCGTGAATGAAAACAAACTGAATACCATGCTATAATGTACAACAAAGCCCGTAGACACTCGTTGAAGGCTTGTCCAGTTTTGACAATTTTCATTTCAAAGGACATAACCAAATAGATATCTCTGATCTATACATAATCAATAGAAACCGGTTTATGATATAATCGCGATGGTCTTGATTAAGGTTATCGATTGAAAATGCTGGTTATGTATTCGATTCAATCTGCTGGAGTTTAAGGCTGATGATGTAAGTAAGTAAAAATAAAGTGTTAGTAACCGTGAATAGAAGAAAAAATCTGTATTGTCTAGTAAGCGTCGATTTGTTGTACAATCGGTTTCATTCTCACTTCCCATATACATACTTTCGTATTCATATTTACTCTCTATGAAGTTGCAATGATACCCTACGTCACTGCTGTTACGTAGGACTCATTGTTATTCTTTGAGGTAATAAAAGGCCACAACCATACCGTTTTCGCTTGACAAACGTATTACGTTTACCTTTCGCTTCTTTATGAATGAAGATTTATAGCCGTTACATTTTCTTCGTTGTTCCAAATATTTAAAATCGTCAAATCTGTTTTATAAAAGTGTATTCTTTAAAATTAAAACGTTTATATTTCGTGAACAACTTTAGCTGAAGCGCTCAAACTTTGCAGTCATGGAAATCTGGCTTCTTTTCCCAAGTAATTTCGATCAGCCGTGAATAAAAACAAACAGAACGACCAACGGAAAAATGTTAACGGGGTCAGTCAAACATCATTTTTGACTCTGAACAAACATCAACCCTGAACAATTATATCCTTCAACGCAGAATACAAAAAACTGAATTTTGGGTAATTCGTTTTTGACCCACAATTGTAAGTGACATCAGTTTCAGTCGATTGTCAGTCGTGAGGCCCTGTACTCCATGATGTGGGTTAGTCCGTGGCGTAAGATGTGTGTGTGTGTGTGTGTGTGTGTGTGTGTGTGTGTGTGTGTGTGTGTGTGTGTGTGTGTGTGTGTGTGTGTGTGTGTGTGTGTGTGTGGGTGTGCGTGCGTGTGTGTGTGTGATTTTGTATATTTTTTATGTTACTGTAAATATAAAAGTTGTAAAGAGATGTCGACCACCAATTACGAACCCTACAATGATATACAGTACTTTCAGACCCTTGCAGGGTGCCTATTTGATCTTATTGTTAGAAGATGTCACTTAATAGGGTAAGCAGACAACAAAACTCAGTGAATTTACGTTTGTTTATGCACTTGCTCTTATAGAAAGCATTCATTTATTGGTCGGTTGGGCCTAATCATTTGGACTAGTGGAACTTCTCCGAATGTAGAAAACCTCTTTGATCCTAATAATAGAATATGCAATCGATTGAACAATATTGTAAGTTCCCATAATCTCATAGCCCATAATCTCGGGCCGACAGTCCATAAGTAGTATATATATATATATATTTAAAGTTACTGTAAATATGAAAGTCGCACAGACTCAAACATATCAGTCACCAATGGAGCACCGCAGAATGATGTATCCAGGCCCTTTCAAGATTCCTCATTTGATCTTATTGTCAGAAGTTTGCCACTTAATAATCGTTAGGATTAGCAGAATATCTCCGAATATAGGAATCTTCACATCAGAAATCCAATCGATTGACCATCGCAGTAAGGTCCTATAATCTTGGGCAGTCAGGCGGCAAGTACTATCCCGGATGACCGAGGTCTCGACCGCGCCCTGAGAAGCCACGCTGTGAGCGTTCGGGAAAGTGAACTAACCACGTTCCATCCCCTCTACGTCCCGGAACCGCGCGCTTCACTCCTGTTGGCCGTAGCAAGCGGCGCTGCTGCTGCTGCTGTTGCTGCTGCCGCTGCCGCCGCCACTGCCGTTGTCGCTTCCCTCGTCGTGCGGCTTCGAAGATAGTAGGCTGTTCTCCACCGCCTTACCAACGTCAAGAGGCCGAGAAACCAAGAAAGAGGAAGGAGACAAAGAAGGGACACGAAGGATCAGCTGAAAGAGGATAACGTTCATCTCCTCGTCGTCCACAACATCACACACCGAGTCTCCTCTCCACGCGTCACGATTCTTGCCGGCTCGTCGTCGTTCTCCCGCCAACCCGGATCACCATCAGCTCACGGTCCACCGACCGATCCCGGCAGGCTCTTTTCTCCACACCTAACATCGATCTTACATTGTACTCGAAGAGCTCAGCCGAGTAACGCGCCACTCTCGTCTCTGTTACTCTATCTCGTCCACTGAGAAAAAAAGCGTGTGAATGAACTAAATTGGCGTATATCCCCGTTGAAACGAATTTTTTGCTAGTATACCGAATATTTCAGCTACAGCAAAAATTTTTCAGACAACTGAAACTAATAATTATTGAAGTAACTAAACTTTCTGTAGTCCTAACGAATAATTTGTTTTAACCAAGGTGTACGTCGATTCAGTTAATTCTAAGATTTTTTTCTTTGTGGTTCTTTCCTTTCACAATATAGTCTCCCTCTGCGTTTTCTCTAGGTCTATGGATCAAAGCGGCTCAGATTTCATAGGATTATTGATTTCTGAATAATTTTCGTTGTCTTCGTAACTCAAGTCACATTCGACCAATTCAGCTCGAATCGTCCAGAAGGACGAATATATATGACGCTGTGGCAGCAAGTTGCTGTATATCTTGTATCTGCACGTATTAGGAATTATTTAGCAAAAAAATCGCTATTTTTACGGAAGCCAGAGCGCGCACGTCCCTTTTTGAAAAAATTCAATAAGCTATAAAATAAAAATGTCTGCATACATTTCGAAAAAAATTGCATCAGTCAAGGATGGACTGCTGCTTCACTTGTGTAACAAATTTTACCTCAATCGGTCCTCTTGTTAGAAGTGATTGAAATTTTGAAGCTCTTCACGCACACACACCCGCACACATACGTCCAATTTTTCTAAACCACTTTCCTCGATGTTTTGAAGCATTCTGAGCGTCCTGACATAAAAATCTCGAAATAAAATTTTTTCATGAAAACGAAGCTTCTTGTATGAGAATTTTATATTGTTATTCAACGCAATGTTTTCTGCAATTTCACCACTGAGGATAATTAATTAGTTTTTTGGTCCAATTGTTTATACCAATTTCCTGACTCCATTGGCGTTAAAAATTACTGCACTTCATCGGTTTGGGTCTACGAAGTTTTTTCTACAATTCTTTTCTGGTATTATTATGCAAAAAATTAATTAATCTTTACTTTATTACGTACTGGTATGTTAGTATAGAAAAAAAAGATTTCTACAAATTAACCTTGTCGTCGCTCTTTCTTTCACACCTCGCGTCGATGTTGCCTTATCCTCGAAGAGCTCACCCGAGTAACGCGCCACTCACGTGTCTGTTACTTCCATCTCGTTTCTTTTGCCTCCCAGCAAAGTCTCTCTTACTCAACGTCTTTCACGCGCCGTAAATCCTGCGTCGTCTTATACGACGGAACCTCCGTCGTCTATAGGTCGCCAAGCCCTGCGTCCAATCCCCACCATAAAACTGCGCGGCGCCTCGGAACCAAGTCAGAAATGAAGGAAAAAGAAGGTAGGCAAGAGGTAAAAAGCGAGAAGTAAGAATGGAGGAAGTTGCGAGCGGCAAGAGGATGGAACGAGCGGAACTCAACAAGCCAGACCGGTATCGCGTGTAAATAGAAATGGACCGAAGGCTTCCTCTGGGGTGAAGGCAGCGGCTGGAGAACTCGCCACAAGCAACTCCTTGCTACGGGTCTATGGAATGTTTATCAACACGACACGGGAGGGAAAGAAAAGGAAACAGAAGAAGCACAAGATTTTGAATGAAGACACCACTTATTCTCGGATTTTTTCAAATTGATTCGAATAATCTTTAAACTCTTTCAGTCGATGAACAATATTTTTCTCAAATGTTTGACATTTTTATCAATAAAAATTGTAAAATTATAATAGCTTGTGAAAATAAATTTTCCAAATATTATATTAATTTGCGATTAGTTTATTTTCGGATTGAGCGGTGTTCAACTTCCTTTTGAAAGAGCTCGTCAGAACGAAGAGACTGTTTCAGATAGTGGTATGAAACTCGAATATTTATGTAGTTGAGATTGCCTTGGAAAATGATCTGAAAAATGTAAAGGGTATGCAAGTATCGTTAATTTGGTGGGCTACATCTTAAGAAATCTGTAAAAAAATGTAAAAATTAACGCCTTTTGATGGACTACAGTGTTTTTATGTTGGAACCTTTACGGCAAAACAAGTGCACGGCGCAATAGTACTTATAATCATGGTTACATTCTAGTGAAACCCTGAATGTTTTTTAAAAATATATTACAGTAACGTTCTGACACTGTACTGATTCAATTGGCCCCGCTAACTGTGACCCATTATTCTCTCGAGAAATCATTATTTTTCATGAAAGATCCCAAAAAAGTATCTGGTGAATTATTGAATATCAAAATATTGGGATGGATTAATGTCGTCCAAAGTAGAAATTTCTCATCGAAGCCGAAAAATATTGTACACAAAGAAAAAGTATAAAGATTAAGTGAGCAAACTTAAAGAAACGAAGGAATGAAATAAAAAAATCCGAAGAAGACGAAAACTGAAAGTCGGTCGCAGAGTTTTCGCAGGCGTAACACGCCGAACTGAAGTTGAAGTAATCGTCGTGGGAAAAGAAACGAGAATGCCGGCTGGAAATGAGATTTTTCACGAGCGGGATCTTCTTCAGCCCTGGAAGAAAATAGAAAAGCCCGAGAGGTGGAAGAAAAGTCGATGCCAAGCCGTAGGCGTGTGGAAAAGGTGAAAAGCGGCGCCAACGAATATTCGGTAATGACTTGTTTCCTGGTCATTATTCGCGTGGGGAAAAGCTTCCCAGGCCAAGGAGCCGAACTCAACCAGCGTCTAAAGCCCTCGCGTGCCTCACAAGGTGCTATATTCCTTTTTTCCCTTGTGTCCCAGGTCAACCCCTATGACCCAGCGCCGCCCCCTTGAACAAACGGCCTAGATTTCTCGTTTATAGGAGTCTCAATAAACGAGCATCTACGCTTACACAGTGGAGGCTAAAAAAAATTCCATTTACGTTTTTTAAACCTTTATTTTTTTGATAATTTGACCAAAAAAAAAGTACAAAAATGTTTCAAGATTTTGTATCATTACTTTACAAATTATTTTACGTAAAAAGATGTGGAGATTTCGTATTTTTTTGTCTATAACACTTTCAGTCATATTAATACAAATGCATTATTATTGTGTTTTGGAACTATAGTGTATGTGATCACAATAACAAAAAACTCTGTACTTCGATTTGCACACACAAAAATGGATAGATTCTAGTTTTATTTCTGTACTTTCCTATAAAACAAAGTATAGAACTTTGCAATTTGCTTCCTCATTATTTCTTCCTTTTTGCAAAGCTACGTCTATGAGCAAGTATGGTGATTGATTTTGGCTTCCTCATTCTGTGAAGTGAAAAAATACACTGTAAAAAATCTACTTAAAGTTTAGTGTACTTTTACTGGAAGTTCTTATTCATAAACTCGTAAATGAAATTTATTATACTTTTATTTTACAGTAAAAGTACTTGAATTTCAATCATTTGCCTTAATTTTACTACAAAAGTACATGAATTCTATACCACAATTGTTTATTAAATTTCGATGATGAGTTTATGAATAAAAACTTCTAATCTTTTCTAACAGTGTAATGAGAATGCACTTTGCAGGCTTGTTTTGACCCGAGAGACATTGTTCCAGAAATTCAGTGTCGTAAGATTTGAACCACTCGACGGATTTGTGTCAATTTCTACCTGAACTTTGATCTGTGTTAATGCGTATGTGAACCAAATGTGAATTCTGTATTTCGTAGAAAAATTGGTGAATTAGTTCAAGTTGACTCAAGTTGTAACGAGAACGTAAATTTTCTACCAGTCAAAATCCCAACCTCTACCAATTCTTATCAAATTCAATATCTACTACAACTCGATGTTAATTCGACCTTGTCAAAGGTTTGTGCACGGTTAGTCGAAATTAACTTGAATAAAAACGAAAAAATGAACTGTTCGAAAATTCAGAATTCTAAAAAATGTACACGCTTTATGGATTTTGCTCAAATTTAATACCGACCGTCATTCTTCATTGTTTTATTTGTCAAGAACTATTTAGCTCATAAGCTAAAAATTGCGTCAGTTAGCGAACATAAGACATTTTTAGGAAAATTCAAAGTTTTATAAAATCTGAAAAATTTTCAAATAAAATCATAACAATCATACAAGTATCTGTTAATTGAATCGAACAAACGCCTACTTATGGAAACTTTCACATAACAAATCATTTACTGTTCAGGCTGTGAAAATTTGAGATGCGAATTTTCGTTGTATTTAGATCCTTGAGATTCCAGAATGTGGATCCAACGGCATCTTAAATGGTATTCGAACTACTGAAAATAGTATTTCTTAATTCTAAAATGGACGGTGACCTGACCGGACGATTAAAGATTCAGTGCAAGGCAAAACTATTTTTACTTCCTATTAAATATTTCTGAGCTGAACGGTAATTTGGCAATTATTAAAAGGATGTTTCCTGATGTTAGTACTTTATTCCAAATACTATTCGAAAATGTAAAATGATTTCAAGTTGCTCTAATGTAAGATATATTTGATATCGAAAATTAGTTAATCACAAATTTGCTATTAAAAGCTGCCAATTGAAATAGAGTTTTGCAAGTTTCGATGAGCTTTCTCATAGCTGATGAATTCATAGTCTTTCTTCGGTTTCCCTCCTTGTTGTCAAGCCTCACGAATTGAGTTACTGAAATAAGCAGTCTCAAAATCAGGAAAACTTCAAAGCTTCAGAAAATAGAAAATGTTTGAAAAGAACAAAAGCCGAAAGTCGGTCGCACGAGTAACTACAAAATAATTAAACGTGGCTAATAATAGCGAAAAGGATCATTGAATGAAAGGAACGTTTGTCAGTCTTCCATTGCTCTGCTCAGCAGGACTTAAAAGTGATTTTTTGAGGAAACGATTCAGGTAAACCCCCCCCCCCCCCCCCATCCAACCCTCTCACGCGCACTAAAGCCGCAAAGGGCAATGTCTTTAGTACAACGAAGGAAGTTATTCTGGCATCACGATGAATGAAACGAGTCCAAAGCTGCCTCATGGCCATGTAATTCTTCCCCTTAAACTTTAAAGAAAACCTTGCACATTCTGTCCTCATTATTTTTCGATTTTTACAAAGTTACCTCTATGAGGAAGTATGTTAATTGATTTTGGCTTCCTCATAGAAAAAGCCTTGTAAGAATCTTTATTTCAATTTTATTCTTGATCTCTTATGCCTTGTAAGAATCTTTATTTCAATTTTATTCTTAATCTCTTATGATTTACGACTTCGACTTTACTAATCGTCACCAAATTTCGTACGTAGCAGGGCTATATGGTATTTTTCGACTGTAGAGAATTTCGGTTCATTTGTTGGGATTCGACGTGGCTTGGAAAAAGATATTATTTTTTTGAAAAATTCAATATTCTATCAAATCGAAACCGCTTTACCGATTTCGCTGAAATTCAATAGGAAACTTCATTTAACGTGTGTTCATTAATAAAGCATTATTTAGCTAAATTGGCGAACTTTTACGAACGTTAGAGCGATCACATTTTTTTTTAATTAAAAAATTTCACAAAATCTGTGTACATTGATACATTCAATTAGTCACGTCAATTACAGAGGATTCAATACTCTAGTTGCATGTCAAATTTTGGCTCGATCCAAAATTTGGGCCGTTCGTGAGTTATGGACAATTTTCACGCACACATTTTCTAGACCACTTTTCTCGACGTTTTAGGTGATTCCGAGTATGTTAACATGAAAATCTCGAAAAAAAATATTTTCCGAAAACAAAGCTTCCTCTATGAAAAAGCAAAAATGAACGAAAAAACCACCAACATGATGCACCTATTCACTGAAGGAAAAATCTAATTGAATTTGTTGTTAATATGCTGATTGATCCGATAAAATCATTGCGTTGCTAACATTCCGGAGGATATGCATTTGAAACACTGATATTAATTTGGCTTAGTAACATGAATCATATTGTATAGTATTTTCAATGAAATATTTTTACTTTTAACTAAATCAGTTTTAACAAACCTAAAGACCCGGAGAATCGAAGAACCATTTAAATTAGCTTTAAATACGCTGAATGTACTCAGTACATTGGCAAAAACGTCCTTATGCTTCCACCCTATCAGAATCAGTCAGTAACGGCAACAAATTTATATCTAACGAATAGTTACTTGTCGCTGAACCAATTGGACCTTCAGATGTGAGCGAATAAAAAATTCTTTACGGAGATTCTACCGGATTCCAGCGAAAAGACGTATGTGTGCAGTGTGAAGAGGGCGCCAAGTGTATGTGTACGATCAACGTAAAGTATGGCGTTGGCCAGCAACATGCAAGCATGATGAATGGATGGATAGATGGATGGGACTGTCCAGACGAAGTCCGCGAATGCAGTGCATCCACAAATAGTACGTCCACAGCTCTGGATTTCTATTCAGGGTGGCGAAAGCGCAATAAAAATGAAACGAAAGATATCGTTGCGCTTGCTCGTCTCTGTCGACGTTGGTATGTTTGGATTGACGACTACGAGTATACGAAAAGGGCTAGTGCTGATGCTGGTCGCTCGACCGATGCGGGTGAAACGTTTCGTCGCGCAATGTCACTACCATAGTATACAGTGTGGGAACGATTATGTCACCTCGTACACTGCGTGAGTATGGTATGAATGAGCACGACGAGAACCGACCGAGGTGTAATTTATGATCCTAGGCGATAAGCACGAAGAAATGTGCCCGTTCTCGGTCACTAATGGCTCGCAGGTAGCTCCTTTTTCTCTTCTTCCTCTTCTCAGTCTCATTTAGCCACTTGCTCTCCCTCTCTCTCTTTTTCTCTCTCTCTCACGCTGACTCGGTCGCACTCCCAAACATATCGTAAGTGTGCACTGAGCAGGGTTTTGTATTATACACTGTAAAAGGTGTGGTGTTGCGGATTTTCATCACTGTTGGCGGATGTATTCAAAATACGTGGGAAAATGTGTTGGGATAAGTCCTTCTCAACATGTTCGGCATTGTGTCAAGTTTGACAGAAGCTGCGAATAATTCACGAAAAAAATGAGAAACCTGAAGAAATAAGTTGTTTGTGTTTTTCACTGGAAGTTTTTGAGATGTAGGGAGATATATTGCAGTTTCGTAAAGGACAGGAAATTTCTGTCTTCTGATCACATAGAATTTTTAGTTTTGTGAAAAACAAGATTTTGGTCTTCGACATTGCAAAGGACAGATTACAAAATGACGTTAAATTCAAATTTGCTATTCGGTCCACGGATAAATCGCAATTTTTTATGGAATAACTAAAAATGTGTTGGTTCTCCAATTGTTTGTATTCTCGTTATGACTCATTAAAAGTTTCATGAAAATTCTTTCGTATTTGTAATCATTAAAATATCTTCGGTAGTTAGAAAGTTAAGGTTTGAAAAAGCATTAATTGAATATATTTATCTCCAGAACGGCTAAAAAGATCTTTGGATTTTCGTTGAATTTCAAAACATTTTTATCCGACTATTGCCCACCACTGCCGTGCAGTAGCCGAGGAGCAGTAATACGCCATCTTCGCACGTAGATTGTGTGCACTTGGCTGCATTGGCTATCTGGGAAGGGTCTTTTAGCGCTACTCAAGTGGCGCTTAACGGCTTTTTTGTTTGGCGTTAACGTCGCTTTTTTAAACGAGAAAACCACGAAGCTCACTCCCTTCTCGACTTAAACGACGTTAGCGAAACTTTTGGCCGCCCAACAATGCACGTGTTCCGGTATTACAAGAGAGGATCCACAACCAGTAAAATCCCGTAACCCAACCAACGATCTCCGCACTATCTTCCACGCTTCGTTGTCTAATATCCAGATACCACCTTTCCTAGATGCATTTCTATGCATCGTAACCTTCAATGTATATGTGTATAGTATGTATTCACCGCACTATTCAAGCGCATCGAAACGCCCGACCTTCTTAGAAGCACAAGCACTTCAGCAGTTAAACTTTAATGCTTGTTTTTTAAAAATCAAACTTTCCCACCCAGAGTCAAATTGTTCGTCGACACGATCAAAATCGTATTTACTGAATTTTCACAATTTTATTGAATATTTTTTTAGTGCTTTCTGAGCTACCTTTTCTCCACTAATGAAAAGAATGTTAATTTGAATAGTCTTTCATTATTGTTATTGTTGTTATTATTATTTTTAACATTCCTAAGAGCCTCTCCGAAAAAAAAAATTCGAAAGGTAAAACGTTGTACAAAAATTGCACTGTTTATAACTTTAATTACATTTTTCACTCATTCTCTCATTTCAAGTTTGTATTTTCCGTACAGTTTTAGATAAATTTTAGTCGTATGTACATGGCTTACAAAAAATGTATCACTGTGCGGAAAATATTGAGAGTGAGAAAAAATGTTAAATGATTATAGTGGTTGCGATTGCATACTTACATATTATACAATATAGTGGTGCATTTCTTTCCAGTAGAGCAGATTCTTCGAAACTTTATAACCACTGCAGCATGCAAAGCTGCTCTGACACTCTCCACATGTTTGCGACTAGACTCCTTTTTTTCTGGTCAAAAGTTTCATCGCAATGCTAGGGCTACTGCAGGCTCTTGCGCCTCGCTATGTTTGATTTAGTCGCCCGCCAAAGCGTCCGCACGAGCGAGAAAAAAAATAACGATCGCTTTTTTTCGGTTTTTTCAATTACTCAAGACCTATCTGCAGTATACCCTGGGGCCTAGAATACGAGAGCGTTAGCAAAAGATGAGGGGGCTTGCGGTACCAGAGCCCCTACCTCCTTTCCCCTTTGCCTGCCTTGATACTTCGGCAATCCAGTGCAAAATACGTAGGTATTGTGTACTACTACGTACTCCATGTGCTATGTATTCGGATACTGGGGAACGAGCTGCCACTTTTAGTACTCGAAACTGGAATTGGATGGTACAGGGTCGCCTCGACTCCGCATTGTAGTCCATAAAACCCCTGCTCCTCGTATAGCAGTGGCGCACTGGCCTCTGGCTACCACTACATATACTCTATAACTCTGTATATATACATATACATATGTATAGATGTCTCGGTACTGTATATATATATCCACTGTTGCATATATATATATATATATATCGTGTAGTAGATTAAAAGCGACGACGATATACAACATGCTCCCTGACCAGCAAGAGTTCGAGAGTGGCCCAGCAGATTCACCTGAATCCCGAAGAACAAAGCATCGTTAATCGATCGAAATAGTCACTTGACCGAGAACAAGCAAATAGAATTACTTCGTCGTATAACTATAGCATCGGCTTTCCTGAATTGACATTTTAACACACTCGTGAAAATACGCACGGCGAAAAATATTAAATATTGAAATCGATGTATGAGAGGTTGGAAAAAAAACTAAATGAGATACACTCCAACGTCGAAAATTCTCCTACGCAGTCCTATCTCTGGTGTTATTTCCTCCCACCACTCTCACCAGGCATATATGTACCTTGCCGTCTGACAGAAAAATATCCGAAAGCACAGAGGTGGGGAGTGGCTGTGCCACGATTGGCTCCTCCGGCAGAGCCACCGTGAACCCGAAAACTGCAACTTCGGTCTCGAACGGTTGCAGTTTACTGGGTCGGAGTGTAGTCGGAGATTAGAACTTTTGGTAATTTCACTGTTACATTCTTACACGCAAGTGCGATTTTATGTCGAGGGATAAATTTTGGCATGCATCCCAAAAGTAATTTTGCTGTTTGTTGAATTTTTTACAAAATTTTTAGCAGAAAACAGTTAATATCTCATTGCAGGAAAATATACTACATTGAATCCACATCTAGAAAAGCTGGCCTTAGAATACCTTGTGGGGTAGCTTTCAAAATCGAAAACTTCCAGTTACTGTACCAACAAAAATTAGGATCGAATAAGACTTGAGACCAGTCTATTTATTATATTTTGTAACACGTTCATCGAATGTGGCGACTTTCGTAATAGTTTTGCGGGACAAAGTGGCTCATACAGTATCGATATCGGAAAGACAGATTCGCGCGCGCATGCTCCTCCGTCATTTTATTCACTTTCCTCCCTAGAGTGAAATTTTATTCACTTTCGTCCCTCTCTGGCGGGACGAATGCGATCATACCGGCGCGGTAAACAGTTCTCGTAGTGAGCCAATGTTCAGAGTAGTTCTCAGCAGAAGTCTGCAATGCGTGTTTCTCATCGTGCGTCACAGTCGATCGTAGTCAACATTAAAAAAAAATTTTAATGAGCTCTATCAGAATTACCGTTTCTATCGAAAAGTCGAATGCACAACCGGAGATAGAAGAAATCGCGAAGAACGTAATCAACGGATTGCCACCAGAAAAATCAAGAGATCGGTATACCCTCACTTACACTGAGAGAAAAGCATATCGTCAATTTAACGATTTCACATGATAAAGATAATATAGTAAGGCTTGCAATATTTTATGGTTCAATAAGCGATGATAATATGGTTCAATAAACGATAATTGTAAGGTTATTGGAAACAAACGTTGACATCGTATATGCAACAAAACGGCATATTTGAAACTATTAGAATATTTTTTAAAACTATTAGAATATTTTTTGAAACTATAATTATATTTGCTATAACCATAAAATATAGACGTTCCTCCTGGGAATTATAGTTTGTAGTTAGATTATCGTCAGTCCAACTATATTATTTTCAAAATTACCATATTTTTCGCTCAGTGTACGCGAAATTCCTGAAATGAAAGAAGACTCAAGCCATCAACAACGTATCAGAGCATGCGATGTTAGCTTATTTTCAAGAGCTTGCTCAAAATATGCGGGCTTCTACGCTATGGTCCATTTTCTCGATGCTGAAAAGCACGTTAAGCTTGAAGCGTAACATCGATATCGGCAAGTTGATCTTTGTTATATATTATGTTAACAATGTTTTTAAACGGTGAAAAATCAGATTTTTGTCATCAACCCCTCACGGAGGCTTTGCCTTTATTGGGCAGTACCTTCGCTCCTGCGTGTGCGATATTTTTGTTGGCGGCCCTCAAGTTGGTGATTCCGAATCGTGTGATTGCAGCCTCCGCTTCGTCCGGGCAGCAAATTCCTTACTCATCGTTACCGATTACCAACTTTTGAACCTTGTCGCACAATACTATGCCCTCCAAGAGATAATCAATAAAATGCCATTCATTATTTAAACTTGAAACGAAATTATAAATAGCAAAAAAATCATTATTTGAAGTCAAAATAATGCTGAGTAGAAAACCACTCACAACCGAAAAGATATTGATTGATAAATCACTCATGATTGAAACTGGACGAGAATAATGAGTGGAAAATCACTCATTTCTGTAAGCGAAAATAAATAATTAGTTAAGAATTACTTGGTATTTAAATAGTGAATATAAATACTTTTTTATTTGAATGTACCGCTATCTGGTCGGCAGTGAGAAAAAGTGTTTGGTCCGCATAGTCTCGTGCACAAATGGATATTTACCTTTAGCTTTCCTGAATAGACATTGTTTTTTTCGAGGAAAACTCGTTTTATTTTCTTCCCTGTATTTCGGAGATTATGCAGAGTGTCGATGCAGCGTCGGTCCGGGTATTTTCGTTGTTATTAGTACGGGAGACTCGTGCCTAAAGTGGTTGAACTCGTGTGATTATCGAAAAGGCATATTCTACAACATTCAACATGTACCACATATGTATACATATACGGACGTATATAAAAGTGTTAGTAGACAGACAGCACCATCAGCACGGTGACGGCACGACGAGCTGTCCAAACTATATGAACCTCCAGTGCTCCCGTACGATTCAAACAAAACGAGTAATTTCCAAAAAGCTGTTTGACGAGCACTCGGTGTCTGGTTTAGCTTTTTCAACTGCCTTCTCTCCACACTCTCGCCCTCTGGTGCCAAACAGTTTCTGGCGGTGGTTCGGCTCGGCAGAAACGAACGCAATTTACCACCGGACACAAAGCTACTTGATACTACCAAGCAGCGATTTTGTTGCCCTCCCCCCACTTGGCTTCTCCCGATTATCCTGAATGTTTCGGGCTACTAACACTCATAGTCATTATGGTACCGCCATCCTTCAGCATAGTACATCCCTGGTGGATTTCGTGATTCGAACTTAGAAAAAGTAGATGAAAGGGAAATTATTAAATTTTTCTCATATTTCAGATAAAGTATTAGAAGGATTCGAGATTTTAGATTGGACTCCAATACCGAAACTACGTGTTGTATGTGGAGGAGACAGACCAAATTTCATTGCGGCCCACAGATTCGTTCAAAAGTTATTGTGTATTTCGGATGGCATAGACAGACATCCAGACAGATAAATGAGGGGGTCTATTTTGGAACCTAGGACACTTAAAAAATGTACTTGTTTTGAAATCCGCGAGGTGATTTTTTGCAGTTGCAATACCTTTTTTCTTTACATACGTTGCATATGATGGAAAGTAAAAATTGCAAAGTAGCATCGAGTGGGGTACAATGAGATGAGGGGCACAAGTGACCAATCGTGATATCACCAAAGTTTGTCATGGGCAAATTGTTAATTTTTTAATGCTAGACAATAACTTAAATTGTAATTCGTGCGCGCAAAAAATGCGATTACAGATAGCGCAAAAAACATGGAAAATAATAATAGATTCGAAAACCTCTGAAAAAAAATTTCGCCCACCAGGAAAATTTAATATCTTATCTCACATACGTTTATAGCCCAGGTATTAATTGTTAGCGTAACTATTCATGCTTTACTCGATGCTTATATTCGTGTTATTTCGACTCGAAAAAAAAGTATTGATAATTACGATAAACAAGATTTTTCTTAACGTGGCGTACAATGTGACATTGACTTGTGTGTCTCAATGTTACATCTCTTGGAGTTGTTTTTGTTAGAACAACTATATCAGAAGGCGAAACTGGTCCGAAAAAGAAGTAGAACAACTTGGAAAGGCACTGTTTGAGGAGAGAAATATGGAGGAGGTGGTTCTTCGAATGGACAACGAAGACTAGGTTAGGTATAGCATAACAAACACTGCTGGAGACATATATATCGATCAGATGACTCTGTATCATGTACCATAAAAAAAGTGTTGTAAGACCTATTGAATAAAATTAAAGTTTACGTTTTGGTACTTAGTGGATTATGTTTTACATCGGTTGTATCATCGTGCCCCCTTATCTGTTACACTCTATCCCACTAGCAGTGTATAATGCATACATCATGCGAATTAATCTTTATCGCATTCTTTTGATTTTATCAGCCCTTATTCACTATTCTTTACAGCTTACTTGTATATCCAAAGCTTCAGGGAAACCAATTATGATTGGAATTCATTTGTAACACTAAATAGTATCAGACTGTACCTCACTTTCCCCTAAATGAAAAAAGTGAGAGATAAATCTAAAAACTAACTTACTTTCCAGCGCTCCAGATACAATTTTAAAATGGCTCTGTAAACGTTGACATAAAAATAATTTTTCATAAATGTCAAAGATCCTGACTGAAAAATGGGGTATAGTGAATAATCAAATTTAGTCAACGAAAAATTATGCAATAGCAATTATTACCATACTATCGTCGAGAGATTAATTTATCAAAGGTGCATTAATCGCTGGACTATAATATTAACCGACCCAATTTTGTTCATTTCCAAAAATTTCTATTACAAGTTTTCTTGTAATTGAATTGAAGCTAAAGGAAATATGATTTTCTAATACTAAGAAAAGATTTTGATAAATTACATATAAGAGATCATTGGATGTAGAACTAATTATACATCTATAAAGATTGTACAGTAAAAGACGAGTCGACGTTGGTAGATATTACACGAAGGAGATAGACCTTATCCTTTCTTGGCTCTCGTAAAAGCTGACTCAGCTTCAACCAGTATACAACTCAGTGCGTCGCTCTTACGGACTCGTGTTTTAGTAACATCGTATTCGTTTCAAAGATAAAATGGTACTGCTGGACCGACTGGATGGTCGTCGCGTGGACGTTTATCTCTGAGTTTTAGTAGTCCCATTAATTACGAGATCGGCTCTCGAATCCATTACCCGTTGCACTTGTTCCGGAGCTCACTCTCTCCAGTCCACTCTGTCGCTCTGAGTGGTTTTATTAATTGGTGCACCGCCATTCTCCACAGAAATATAACCCATTCACAAAGCGATATATAAAGTCACATATTATATGGCACAATGGACCCAAAGATGGACTCCATCATTGTGACACTGTTAATCGAATATTTCTCATTGTTAACGGAGATCCTCTTCGCGTTATTATAAATCAATTTTGTTGAATTTACCTTCATAGTTGTTATAAAATAATTGAAGTCTGTTGGTAATCGCAAAAGCTGCTATTTCCTCAGGTGATAATAAAATAATTTTATTAAAATTACAGTAAAATCACTTTAAGGTGGTTCTAGCGGTAACAAGTAGTCAAACGTAAGATTCAAAAAGAATTTTCGAACTTTTCTCGATGGTATTTTTTTTTCAATCAAGCACGTTGACAGTGAAAAGATTAATTTTGCATATTGATAATTGCGGCATTGTATTAGAAAATTGATTTAAAAAATAGTTTGACAATTCAGCTGTAAGTGCTACTTTTTCAAATGAAAATAATCCGTTAACTTTTCTAAATACGCATGAATATCTATCTAACTTCATCTAATTTTTGAATACTATGATTCTGAAATTTTCTTTATGTTTTGAAAGTCACAAATTTCGAATATGAGTGTGTCCTAAACCTATAACACCTACGAAGTTTCCGGACGATTGATAAAATTTAATCGCAAATTCAGCTCAAAATTTCGAAAAAAAAAAACACTTTTTGTTTTAAATGGATAAAATTTTGAAAAAATTGATACATATTCAGATGAAAATGAACAAATAATATTCTCCTGAAAAATAAATAAGGTTAAAGAGTGGTTTGTAGAACAATTTTTTTTTTAACCATCGGTTAATATCATTTTGGAATCATTATTATGCAAAATCAGTCTTTTCAACACTTTCAATACTTCATTTCTTTTCAGGTTTTTATCCTTTGCAGAAGTATTCGAAATTCCCTCTGAATTTCACGTTGGACCCGAGTGTACCACTAGAGCTACTTTAAAAACTACCGAAGAAATGAAAAAAAAAATTTCTCGCAGCTGTAATTCATAAGTCTGTAGATAATTATAAATTGAATAAATCCAGAGTTAGCATATGCATTTTAAGCTTCCGTTCGATAGAAAGAAAAAACAGTGGAAGTCGAAGTAGGTAGACATATTCTGTTGTATTTTTAAAAATTTCTCTCCGTATGCCTTCTTCAGGCTTTTACGTTTTTTGCCCCTCACCCCTTGTTCCCCATCATTTCATAGATTCCCCCGTTTCCTAGTTCCTTCATTGAGACCCCCCTAGAGTGTTGTCCGCAGCCACTCATCCTATTGTATTACTGTATCGCATTTGCACGAGGGCACAGGGAAACTGCGGAAAACCTGGCCGATACAGACGGCTTCATTTTTACTGAGTTTTTACTGTGTGAGGGATACATCAGAAACTCAGAAAAACCTGCTTCCCGCTCAGCAGTTGGCGCGCAAACCAGTGCCCAGCGAAGCGGTCACCCATCCAAGTTATGGCGGCAAATAATGCTGCTTAACTCTGGGGACCGCCGAAGCCACACACCAACCGCGCGTCCACTGCTGATGCCAGTCCATATTCTGTTGTAGTTATAATCATTTTAGTAAGACCCCGAAATTTTTTGCAAAACCTTTTTTGTTACATTTATGTACTTAAAAACCATAAGGTCTACAAAAATTCCATAATATGAAGTTCAGGAAAAATTAAAAATATTGTTAAAAAGATTTGACGATCACGAAAATGTTAACATTTGATTGCCATTGCATAACTTCGATTCAATGCTTACGTCACGTCGTCTTTCAATCGCCAAGAGATGGAAAGTCAAAGGAGGCGTTGCAATAAGTTATCCATAGTGCGAAGAGTAACAGCATTTACGATCACGTCAAGCATTTCACTTGTTCGTGCTCGGTTCTAAGCGAGAAAGCTCAGGGCGTGTCTCGCTCATCTCCATACCTGATGGTACGTCAACACCGCTGGGGGTTAAGGGAGGAGAGGCAGAGGTAGAGGTGCTAGGCTCCTGATGGTAATAGAACCCGGGAAGAACCGATGGAGTTTGTACACTGCATCCCTCCTACGTCTGATATTATACTCATCGTTCTCGATCTCGTCCTTTCATCCCTTACACGGATCCCGTCCGTGCCCTCGACTTCTTCTCTTCGTCAACCTGATGGATGACGTGCGAAGCAAAGGGACACCCCGCGAACGCCATGAACGAACCTAATACGAGCTACATCGCCTTCGGCTTGAATTTCCATTCTCCTTACCTCATTTCTCTTGGGTGAAACTCGCATCCTTATCCACCTACTTTTCCACATTTTTAGCACAAGCCGTATATATTTTATGCTTCCCTGCATTCCGCATTTTCGTCTACTTGTGCTGTGTAGTTCCGCTTTCTTATATAAGACATTCTATTTACATAAACTTTTTGAAAAATATTTCTATCTCTGACGTATTCTTAATATCAATGAATTACAATAGGAAAGGTGAAACTGTTAAAATATCTGCTTGAAAATTAAGTTACAGGTAACGGAAATTCTTATGCGATTACCGTGTTTTCAATTTCAAGCATAAATGTATTGAAAATTCTTAAGCACCACACATGAAATTAATTTCAATTTTATGGGAATATCAGTAACTTTATACACGTACTTTTTAATGTACATACACCGAACATTTCGAAATACTGTTAATAAAATTGATGTGCGCTATTTAATCTATACTGCATAAACCGTATCTTAAAATCAAAATATATATGTTTTGAAACAAGAAACAATTAATAAAAAATAGAATTATTGCTCGGGCATTATTTTTCGGATATATTATGTCATTAGAAATCGTTGATTATTGGTTTCCGCCAAACAAATATTTTTGCCGACATCCGTGTTTAAACCGTCGACCTACCGATCTAGTACCTAACAACACACGCATGCTACCGACTACGCTATCAACGACATTTTGTTGTGGGCCATAAAAAACGCACATTTTCGTTTTTTGAGATGTCGACACGATTAATCGTTTCCGAGATATCATAGAATAAATGAAAAATGAAAAATATGGCATTTTTCGCCAGAAAAAATTTCAAAAAAATTAAAATTTGGTGTATCTATTAAAACCACTGAACCTGATTTTTGGCCATTTTTTCAAATTTTTTTTTCTTTCGTGGCTGAAATCATGTGGAATGCCTCATATATGGCGCAACTTTTTTTGAAGTAGCAGAATACGAATACGAAAATTTTTCTTCATATTTTTCACTAACAGCATAAAAATGTTTAAACACTTTTTTTATGTGCGTCGAATTTCAAACAAAATTCAATGCACATCTCGAAGTTGTAACTTAAATTGACGTTGACATATCTTTCACAAAATAGAACTCGTATCCTTATTCACCTAATTTTCGGCATTTAATAGTTTGGTAATTTCTGATGATATCTTGTAAATAATATTTAACTCAAATCTCGAATTTGTGGCCTAACTTGAAGCTAACATCTCTCATGAAATTTAGTTTAAGTTACATTTTTATAAACTCTAGAAATATTGTCGGAAAATACTGATACAACTTAAATTTTGTCAACAATTCAATTTGTTACACAAAAAAAAACTTGAATAAATATACGCTAGCCGATTAATTGGTTAACCAATCAAATTATAGGTTAAGCGAGTCAAGTTATTGGTCGTATTGGAATGGGCTCGGTTGTGCGAACTAATAACTTGATTGTTCTACTCAATTAATCGGCTGGCGCATACGTAACCAAGCGTTATTTTCCATGTGCACACAAAATGGAAATTCAATTTTTTATGTCTGACAAATAATTTTAGTCAAATGAAAAACTTAATGCTGTCTGGAAACGAGATAAAATCATTGTAGCTACAATAAATTTTACGCCTCAATTAATCACTTATTTACATAAAAACTTTCTGGTATCCCCTCTGCAATTTCCAATTAAGCCAAACGAGGTTGAGAAAAAAAAATTTTTTGTGTATCGAAGAAAGAACGGTTTTCTTGGAATTTTTATAAAGCGTTTCTGATGCGTTTTCATCCGCTACATAAGCTCCGCTGTATCCACCTCTACAGATATGCATTCGCTATTCTTGAGAGTAAGTTTGGAGCGAAGCAAGCAGCATCAGGTTTAGGAGGTCGTCACTCGGCTGTAAAGTGACGGGAGCCACTCATTGCGATTTGCATACCAATGGTAAATGTTTATTGATGGGCTATCTGCATGGACGCCCCGCGATGGCCAAGTGGGGGAGAGGGAGGTAAGGAGCTGTGTTCTGCTACGGGTGAGCGCTCAACCTACGAGCGCCATCAACGAGGAGTCAGGGAATTGGAAAGGGGCGAGCTGCTTGACGGATACTCGAGGGATGCTATGAGATGCTCTGTAGGTAAGGTACATTTTCCGCCCTATATACACGCAAATACCTGCTTCCTTGTATCCAACTTTCGTCTGCATCAGACCGTCATCGGATTTTTTCTGCACTTCCACATAACTAAAATATCTCATTAAGGCAGGCGACATAAATATACGGTCGAAAATGTATAAAAATAGAAGAATTACACGAATAAAATTCGAGATTGCATTTTATGAATTCTTATCTCATTGTTGCAGACTCCCATCATGATAAAAAATACCACGATAGGAGACGAAAAATTCTATAAAAATTGTAGGTAAGTTTAATAATAATGAACTAGTTATATTTTTATATATCTATAGATTGTAAAAAAAATTATTGTTACTTGTAGCGGAATAAATGGAAAAACTACGCTTTACTTTTGATGGCAGCTTAAATTAAATTCCCAAATTGATAATTGAGTAAGAGAGAAAATTCTGTACGTGCAGTAAGGGATAAAAATAATGATCGTCTCGTTGAGTGATAAGAAAATTGTTAATACCTTAAGCGCCTAGGAACCTCGCAAGTCCCAGAGCGCTTTATGTACTGCAATATATAATAAAGAGGATTGTAGTATGTAATAGCAAGGTTAGTTCACAAAGGGTAATCGCCTTTGCCGCGAGAAAGCAGACAGATTGGAGTCCGCGACTATACAGTTTTCTACTTTTCTTCCCGGTAGCATCACTAGCTTCCAGAATCTTGGTGCCGCTAACATCCGTACAGCATTGATACTCCGCTGACTTCTCTATTTCTTTTTTTCTTATCGAACTATCCTTTTGAGGCAATGACCACCGAGAGAAAAGTGAGGCGATCTACTTCTCTCCGATTCTTCCCGACCTGTTGTCATCGCTCTCTAAACTTTGTTTGTCTTTTTTTATGCTGATTCTCCTTTGCTAGGTTTCTACTAACGTAGTAAAAAATGAGAATATAGTTGCATTGAAAAGAAAATGTCGTCACCTGCCAATAACTATAAAAATACTTGCATCGAACAGTTGGTTTAAGGTGAGGAATCACAAAAAAAATATCTTGCAAGTGCTTGATATTTTTCGGTTTCATACCTAAGATCAAATTCATAGATCCAAGTTTGAACTTAATTTTCGTCTTAACTCGAAACGCTTTGTTTGGCTTAATTTGTCTTGACATTGAACTTATTTTATTGATCAAATCCGAACTCAAGCCGAACGCGTGCAAAACATTCTTAATTTATCTTTTATTCGAATAACTTGAATCTTCGATTCAAAGTACGATTTAAAATGATAAAGATGCCCGAACGGATTTGCTCTGTCGGAAATAATTTCACTTGGTATTCGTACATCGAATGGAAAAGGCAAATAATGCATGTGTTGATAGCACGTAGTACGAAACTATTATTTACCCTTCGACAACCTTTTACTGTGTGCACGTGCTCGGGGCCGGTTTTATACGAGACAGAAAAGGAGCTTTACGTGTTTTTGTTTACCTAAACATCGACGATTGCCGTGCGGAAACCCCTTTTCTGCATGCACCTTTCTCTGTGTAGTCTGTAGCGCCACTAGCCACGTTTTGACCGCGAACGTAGGCAGAAGCAGCACCAGCAGCAGGTACCGAGATAGGAATCCGAAATCAGTATAGAGTGCGACGAGCTGACGGGGTGGACTGAGCGTATACGTATGTATGTACGGTTGGGCGCGAGCGAAAGGTACGTGACGACAATGTGCAATGCTAGCACAAGCCACGATAGTCGGGAGAGTCTCTCTCTTCGTGCGGGTGGCCTGTATGTCTATGTAGTGAGCCGCAATTCTGACGCGATGCCACTGCTGCCGCTTCTGCTGCTGCTGCTGCACCGACAAACGTATATGCAAAGTGCAGTCAGCCTGCTCTCTTGCTCGAATAGCTAGCGAGCAAAGGAGAAGACAGTGGCTGCGGAGGGCGTTTGCACTACAGTGAGGCAAGTCAGTGGCTGGAAACTTGTGCAGTTGATTCAAATTCTAACTTCATGATGCACTGACGAAAATGGAACTTGAAAATTTATTCGTTCACTTAACGTGAAACTTTATTTTGTGGTTTAACTTGGAATTTTTTTAAAAAGTTCAACTTAAAACTTAATTTTTTGCTCCACTTGAAACTTATTTTGAGGTTTAGTTTAGAAGTTTATTTTTATACTTGACTTGCGACTTAATTTTACGATTTAACTTGGAACTTTATTTTATTAGCTTAATTTAGAACGTTTTTTTTTTCTTTTTTTTTAGTTCTCAACTCAATTTTGTGACTTTACTTGGAATTAAATTTTTTGGCTCAACTCTGAACTTAATTTTGGGGTCTTACTTGAATCTTAGTTTTATTAACTTGAATATCATTTTTTACTTTATTTAACCTGTTACTTAATTTAGTGGCTTGAGTTGGACTTATATTTTTCAACTTGGATCTCAAGTTGTTTTTATTAACTTCGTAATTTATTTTTTGGTTCAATTCGTAACATCATGTTTTAGTTTACTGAAATCTTTATTTTGAGGCTTTATTTGAAACTCAGCTTTTCGTCACGACGTGAATCATAATTTGATACAAAGTTATAGAAATATTTTTTTTGTCGGTGGATCTAATGCGGCCATAAAAAAGGAAATTTTCAGAAAGGCGCATTTCTAAAAAACATTCGGATTTCATCACAAGGAGCAACAATAAAATGAACAATGATCGATCATCAATCGATGACTATTTGACACTACTACGTGTTGTAGAGTCCTATAGCTCCATCATCAATTTCGGTGACGCAAAACCTGTGACGTTATAATGATTTTTTCATTCGACGAGCGTTGTTTAACGGTGCCAAACGAGCTGTGTTCGAACACCGCCGCTTCCATTACCCGTTACATAACAACACCAATGGCAATCCCAGGGGATGATGAAGTTTTCATTTGACGCTGCGTTTTTCATCTTGAATGCTTATCCATATAGCTGTCACAATATTCCGAGGGAAAATAGCGGATGAAATGATTCGCCGCTCGCTCGTTGGCCGAATTTCCGCTATTTGGATACATATGTACCATATATCCATATACATGCGAAGCGCACGTGTTTCTACGTATACGTGATGTCTGGTGGTTCGAATTCTTTTTGCCCACATCCTTTACCATATATATATGTATATATCGGGTATTCTGCGTCAATTAAACCACTATATTATTCGAAAATCTCTTTTATACCTTTTGATATTTTTTGCCCATTTTGATAATCGGACTCTGTAAATATCTCTTAGGATTCTATAAAATTCAAAGAAAAATAATTACTCCCCGAAAGAGTTGTAAACAATTGTTTAAAAGATTCCCAAAAAATCCGCCCATGACAGTATTCGAAAAAAAATGTACTCCCTTAAATATTTTTCACCCAATTTGCCAATGTCTGTATATACCTTGTATTTTTATGATGACATAAAATCAAGAGAAAGATATAAAACCCTCAAATGCTGGAAAAATGTATCTCCATATTACAAAAACATCTTGCCATCGCCTATATGTCAATGCCTAAAATAGTTAACACTAACCAGAATAGTCGGACATTTCATGTTAAGTCGACCCCCCAGATTCGATAAATTTTTGAAATTTCGAAAAATCGCACATGTGGCCCGCAAACATAGATGTCGTTAAGAAAATATTTAATAATTATTGAAATAAAATATATATCATGAAAAATCACTTAGCTGAGGTAGAAAGGCTCATATCTGTATATAGCTGAACATACGCGCGAACAGAGCACACTCTTCGTTTGTATTCTGCTCTCATGTTCCTTGTACAGTCGCTCACGACAAATAGCTCCTGCTTATGCTCGCCCAAAGACGCGCGGGAGCACTCTGCATGATTGAGAGGGATTTCCGTGACGTTAAGGATCTCCCTTGCTCTTTTTCCCTTTTCTACCTCTTTGCTTCACTCATCCACACTTTTTCTTTTCCTTTCTATACGCCCCTCGCTTTCTATATCTCCATTCTCATCCACGTTGAGCTGTGTTCGAACATCGATTCTCTACGCACTTTCATTGGGAAGACTTTCTCAAGGTATGTATATGCTCCGTCGATTTTTATATTGTCATGCTGCAAGCATTGTGGCTATTGTGTCTTCTCAACTTCTTGTACCTCTGGCACTGATGTTACACAATAGTTTGAGGCCGATTTAAAGACGAATGTCCATCAGGAATCAAAAGTTTGACTCATTAAAATTTTAGTGAACAGTGAAAAGTATCTCCGATCTCCAACAATAGTTGCTAACCCAATGTAATTAAAGTTACTGGTTAATCTCTCGCAACTTACTAAATAAAATTTACAGCTAGTTGTATATATATTTTTTTGTACTTTGCAACTATAATGGACAGATATTTAAAAAGAACCGTACTGGAGACACTAAGATATTGACCTTGAAAAATAAATTGTTTCAAATACATTTATATATATTACATTATATTACATTATTGTATACATAATACTTTTACAAGACTTGTTTTCTATAAATGTACTGATTTTTTTGAGCTCGTATGATCATTAAAATATATTTTGTACGTGACGTTTGAAATTGGCTCAGAGGTTATCTTTAAGATAACCATTGTCATGTTCTTCGTCCGTTTCGATTCGCTCTTTTTTTCATCAATTTTTCCACAGTAAATTGTATGTGTCGTCTATTTCCCGTTGTTACCAGGAAGCAATAAGTGGCCAAGCACGCACTAGTGCGTGACCACAAGCTACAGGAGCTTTTAAGCGCCCTCGAACCCATTCCGTATTTTTTTTTTCGTGTTTCTCATATAAACGAAAACTTGATTTATCGTAAACACCCACAATAAATAACGAATTATTTTTGTTAGACCAAAGAAATTTCTCATAAATTCGCACATCTTAGATAAACGATACAATGCCTAAAAAGGCCTTTCGACCATCAAGTAATAAATATTAAATTTTAATCCATGAAACTACAAAGTAATATTTCGTATTCATGCAAGGCAATCACAGTCAGTTTATTTATTAAGTAAGGATTAAGGCGCTCTGCGAATTGTTCCAGTTGTTGAATTTCAAAGTTTCGGAAAAACCGATATTTCTCTAAGTGCAACGTTGACCAAAATATCCCTGGCTACAAGTTGTAATTAATCATAATCTTTTCCACTTTTTTCTCAAAATAAAGTGTAATCTTTAGAACAATTGAATACAATTGCTTATTGTATTGCAAATTTTTAAAATACTTGAATTTTTAGGAGCCACAAGCCCTCGAACATTGTGCTGATTAGATGATCTTTTATTTCACTCCCTCGTTTGGTTAGCAGGAAAAAAATCGTGCCCAACGATTTTCCATTTATCGGCTCGAACTATCGTGTGAGTGTAGGTATGAAAAAAGAGAGCAAGTGGTTTTTCGTAATTCTGTCTCGGTTCTGGTTATTTTACATTCCAACGAAACCTCACCATCGGTGCACACGAGCCGTGGGCCACTTTTCGCGATTGAGAAGAATCCGAGAAGCCCCGCTTTCCCCCCTCGCCCCCTTCGCCGTCGAAAAGCTTCTCGTGTTCCTGTAGGGTTTGAACCCGTGGATTTTGCAGTCAGGCTCGCACCGCTGCATCCAAGATTCTCGACGTTTATCGGAAAATGGAGATCGCCCGGTGCGGCGCTCGGTCGAGCTATCGAGGACCGGCGGAACGGGCGGAAAAGGACGGAGGACGGGCGCTGGGTAATTTGGTTACGTCGGTTATTTTTATCGGGCTTGCAACAGCAGCGTCAGTGGTAGCGAATCGTGGCAGGAAGAGAGCAAGCTACTGTGTGTCACATGTTCACTAGCTTAGTCGGAATGTCGCGCGTATTCACTCGCTCACTTACTCTTGTATATACATGTACCCAGAAGCCTTTTACCTCTCGATTTACTGAAGCGAACGTGCACTCGCGTTCGGCAGTGGCACTTGCCTAGATTGAGAAATTTCTGGGTGGCATGCGCTTTGAATATACACGTAGGGAAAAAACTGGCAATGATACACAAAAATCTTAGGGAATTATCCACAGCCAGTTTAGTTAATGAAAGACAAGTCGGGGTTGTGTCCAATGCCGTTGATGGAAACGAAATAATTAGCCAATCTATATAGACGTGAGTTGTCGGGATAGTGTCTGATGGGGCTCAGCCACACCCGTTAAGAAAATTGTTAGGGATGCCCTGAGATAAACTAGGGCCCTTTCGGGTTTTAATGTGTACATATATATTGAATAGATGTTATGATGCTTCGACGATGACCGCCTTTAATGTTTTGATGGAAGTTTGGCAAATCGTAACTCGGGTCTGAGTCGCACGATGCCGGAGATTCCGTTGTTATCGATCTTCCTGTATAGGAAAATCAAACATTTGGAATCTATTTATTTTTGCCCTTCAAATTGCTTTATCAATTCTCTCTTTATCAATTTCACGATTAAAAATTAATTGTTAAAATATCGTCCGTTCAGTTTGCTTCATCGATTTACGAATTGATAAAGCAATTTGAAGGGACAAAAATAAATAGATTCCAAATGTTTGATTTTCCTATACAGGAAGATCGATAACAACGGAATCTCCGGCATCGTGCGACTCAGACCCGAGTTACGATTTGCCAAACTTCCATCAAAACATTAAAGGCGGTCATCGTCGAAGCATCATAACATCTATTCAATATATATATACATACTCCGCCAAAAGCCAAATAAGAATAAAGCTTACATCTGACGTTTAATGTGTACACCCTAAAAGGGTTTTCCACATCACTCCCGATTGGGGTCCTGATAGGGTATTTCTAGGTTTCCATCGCGAAGGATTTGATAGGGCCCAGTCGGGCTTAAACATGGCACCAAGTAAACGAATTAATAATAATTTTGCCAAATATGGATCTCATAAGGCCATGGTGAAGCTTAATAAGGCCTTGAGGAGTTGATTAATTAAAGGCCCCGTCAGACTTAACGATGGCATAAATCAATAATAAATAATAATAAATTTGCGAGATAAGGGTCTTATATGGCAATCCGAGGATTCCATGGCAAAATTTGTGGTCACCTATTCAACTGATGACCGCCAAAGTCAACCAGGTGATCACCCATTCTAATACTGGCCCTCAGGTCAGTCAGACAGTCACGCACCTAGATACAAACGAACTAATTCGCGCAAACAATAAAACAACTCTATTCGATATAGTGTATAAATTACTGAATGTGCTTTTATTTTTACACAGCAGACGCAGTCATGTAAATCTATGAAGTTCTGACTATATTACATTAATTTTATCTCACATTTCATATTACAGTAATTTAAATAGACAACAGAATTGCATATTCATATGATTTGAATGGCCAAGAGAGCTAAGGCGCGTTGCAACTAAACCATCCGGAGGGTTCTAGATTCGATTCCCGCCAACGAAACAAGAAAAAATTAATATGTACCATCGTGTAGAGAAAGACGAAATATATTAAAAATGCAGCATTACTCAACTAAATAATAACAAATATATACTTTTTAATTAAATTTCTTTATTATTTTGGTAAGGACTTAATAGGGCAGTCTTTAAAGGGCCCTAATATTCAGCCTTTAAAGGCTGCGTACACTGAGAAAAATGAGTAGTTGTGATTACCAATAATTTCTTAAAGCAACCATAGTATTGGTAACGCTTACGAACATATTGGTAGCTTCAACCAATTATTGGTAATCACAACTACTCATTTTTCTCAGTGTAAAAAAAGCGTGACCGACCTTTAGGGAACCCTATAAGGCTTCCACATAAGGCTCCTAATATAATTAGGGAAAATTAATCAGGGCCTATGCGAAACCCTGATATAATTTCTTCACGAGCAGTGCACAGGTTTCCGACCATTCGTTAGCGAATAGCAAATAAATAGCGAAAATCGAAGAATACACAGATAAATCGTATAGTTATGCGACATAAAAGTGTAGAATTGCAAACTGAACAATATAGAGAATCTCAGACTCTTATGTAAGATTTTGAGACGGCCTGGGAATCATTCCTTGACTGTCGTGTGCTACGCTGCACACCATGTAGCCATGTACTATGACCGTATAGTTTTCGCAATTAGAATATATTGGACTAGGAATAACAATAAATATAACTATTATTAGTTTTTGAGAGCATATACAATTTATTTCCGTATTATATTCAATTTTTATTCATATAATGAAAACCATTATTTCATTTATTCAAGTAAGTGATTGTTGCGGAAGCCAAGTCATCACGAAATAATAATTTCGTTTCGAAACTTGTGATATCCCAGACTTTTAATGCTTGGGCGTGCGCGTCAAAACAACATTCGCTTATCTGTTTAGTTAATACTACGAATGCACTTACATCGCCGGCTATCTCACAACTTACATGAAATGGGCCTTCTTGGCTCGGTATACATAGAACGTCGTTTCTAATCATTTAATGTGCTAAATACTTGATCAATTTCACAGCATCATGATTGTCTCCCAACCCCCTCCCGAACTTCAAGGGCTCTTGGGGAACCTGGAAAAATCAGGTTTTAGGGGACCCACAAGGAGAAAAATAATTGGTTGCCCTAACTAACTGGCGCGGCTAAATACGCTTCAAGCCACTGGGTTAGCAAGATTAAGCAAATTCTTAGCTCAGCTGTCAAACGAGTTGGTTCTATCGCCCAATTTGTTGTTTGTCGGCTAATTGATCTATTGAGCTCAGTAATTGATTTATTGCTTCGGCCAACTATGTTGTTGTCCTAATCAACTTGTTTATTGGCTCAACGAACCGAGCGAACGTGCGCTCCCTCGGTCGTGGCATTTGCCTAGATTGAGAAATTTTAGGCCAGCATGCGCTTTAAATATATGTATTCTAGGGTTAAGGATGGTTCGGGCTCTTACACATCAGTAATCCTGACCAATAAGACACCGCACCTGTCGCCCCCGGTGAACTTCAGGACCTCTTGAGGAATTTGGAAAATCAGGGCTCAGGTAGCCATCATCGAGAAAAATAATAGGTTGCCCTAACTAACTAGCGTGGCTTCATACGCTCCGTGCCACTGTTGGCAAGATTAACTAATTCTTTATTTCGGCTGATAAACTATAGTTAGCTCAGTTGACCAATACGTTGCTTACCAACTCATTGTTCTGTTGGCCTTCCTAATCGACTTAACGCTTAGGCCAACTAATTTTTTAACCTAACCAATAATACGTTAACCAGTACTTGACTGCTAGCACTGGTTAAAAATAAAATAGTACATTGTGTGACAAGTGCGCGAGGTACACGTAGGTAATTCACGACGAGTCGTGATTCACCAACGCGAACGCGTCCCACATACTATTTTTAATATATGAGCGTGCGAAGTTCGATCTCATAGTAAGGGGAGAAGCGTCTACTTGGAATAGAGGCACCGGGGGGAGGGGCATAGTCCCGCCGGGGGGTTCGGGGACGGAGTCTGTCTGTCCGCTGTCAACCAAAAAATCCCAGCGATTTTTTGGTTGGCAGCGATGAATCTCGTTAAACAAGTGACTGCACAAGCTGAATGAATGCGTCGTTCAGCCGTTTGCGAAATTTGGCTTGAAGTTATTCGCACACAGCTAAATTTTATTCGCGCACGGTTCGAAGTGTGCGAATAAAATCTCCCATAACATGCGAAAATCGACTATTTCGCACACGTTACGCAGGCACGAGAAGACGAACTTCGCACGCCCATATTTTTAAAAAACATATTTTGTTTTACTAAAAAAGTATAGATTATTCCTGCATGATTGTTGATTGTCGATATCGCGAAAAGAAACATCAGAGTACCACAGTTCGAGGTTTCAGCATTAAAATAAAAAATTCGTGTAGAAGTTTCGAAAAACTGGGGCCTTTTTTAAAATTCAAAAGCGGCTCTCTGTGACTGAAAAAATCGCAGAGCAGTCCTGCTCCACTGTCGATATACCAAATAAAAATTACTAGAGTGGCACGAATCTAAGTTCGATTTAAAACAAAAAGGTCTAGAGTTATTTCGTTTTTTATACCCTATAGCTCTGTTGTCAGTTGAAATAAGAATCGGAATTTTTTGAAACATTGATTTAAGAAATCTGAAAAAACTTGCATGGTGTCTTTCAATGGTACTTCAGTATAACCAATTATCGACAGAGAATGCTTCATATTCGAAAATACGTATTTATCCTCACAGTGATCACTTGAATCCAGCTTGTCGTTTTAAGCTCACAATTTTTTTCAAACAAACATTTTTAGCCGTGTAAAGATTTCCAGCTTTGGCTGAATAATGGCTGCAAACCATGAAATAGGCCGACCATGAAATAAATTATTTATTTATTTAATGGTCGGTCTAATATGATTTTATTCAATCAAAATAGACTCTATTTGTTGTTCTAGATGAAATTTTATTGATTCGCAATACACTCCATAATTGATTCAGAAAAAATCTTTAGACCGATTTCTCTGGGTGCAACACCTCAACCGCAAACATCAATGTTTCACTCATACTACATACCAACGCCCGGATATGCATTATGCATGATTAACAACGAAGAAAACGTGTAAAAATCGAGTCCGTACACAAAATTTTATAATAACTGTATTATATTATTGTTAAAATAAAACCCAACCCAATATCGAAAAAGCTGGGCTGAAGGACTTTTTTCGATGGCGAGTTGATAGTACCATTGAAAATAATAGATAAAAAATAAATGTATATCAATGTATGCCTCCTTATATTGTCAATAAATATTCATTTACTACTACTACTTACTTATTAATGGAAGTCGGCTTTTGGTGCCTCACATTTTCATTTCGTTTACGTTTGATCGTTTATAATTTACACACATAATAACATAACATAACGTCAAATAAAATAATAAGTAAATAGTAGTGTGTCTTCTTCATTAATTGAACAGTAGTATCTAATGGTTTTTGCTCATCCTTTTAAATGTTCTTATCTGTGTAGGAGATGATGTCCATGACTAACCTAATATCGCACGACGTCGGCATGTCACCGACGGCCAGTATAAAAACATAATTCGTCATCTACGATTTAATGGAAATTCGGCATTTGGGAATTTGCGGCCACTTTTTTCTATGTAGTTGAGATTCGTAAAGTAATGCAGAAGAATGATACAAAATCGAACAATCTGTATCGCTGTTAAGATTCGAGATAATTTAATGAACAGGATTCTGTATGAAATACTGGTAATGCGGTTTTTCTTTCTTTTCCACTTGAAAATCGTGAACTGCGGATTCGTTCAATAATACGATAATTAAACACATGGTCCACATAATTCTGAGTATTCCATGAAAATCTCGAGAAAAGAATGTATTTCACAAACCAATGTTTCCTCTATGCGGGAGAAAAAGTGAAATAGAAAAAATGTATTAGGAAAGAACGCTTAATATTTTGTTTGGCTTTTGTTCTTTCTTTCTTCAGTAATGAAAATAAATGGAAAGGGTTAGTGTTTTCCTCCATGCTTTCTCGGCGAGGATTATTTTCTTGCTCTTTCGCTTTCTTTCGAGCATACACGTACCATCTCTCCGAAAGTAGTGGTATAAGAAGCCCTCGGCAGCAGGTAAAACCTTCGCAAGAAGGTATTCGCGCAGTTGAGGCGCCCTCCCCTCTTCCCTCACATTCCAAAGGGATCATTACGTCAAATAACATAGATCTTGCTCTTCTCGTATTCCCCTCACTTCTCTTTTCCCGCCTCCCGTTGCTCTCGTCTCTTCCGCCACTCGCCGCACGACGTGCACTGCTTATCCCGATTCCGCCGTCATGTATACATATATAGCTATATATTTTCTTCATGGATTTGCAGTTCCTGTGCATCGACCAACTCCAAAGATGGCCCAACTTCTTTTCCCTCATTCCACCCGTTTTCATGCACTGCATACGTATACACACGCCGCACTACGTACTCTGTACTGCTGACTCCTGGTGGACTTGGCTATCACTGCAATTCCTCGAACATTCTGCTAGAGCGACGCTGAATTCTCCGGTTTTACAAGAATATCTATGTACGGGATATTTGATGTCAATTCCACCAAATCATCATTTAAGATCCGTTATTTGAGACGTTTCTAACCAGATTTTCAATGGGATTCACTTTTTTCACATTTTTCCGCGGGCTAAGAATTTAAGTTTTGTTGAAATGTGACTGATATTTTGATAAATCTTTAATATTAAGGTGAAATAAATGCTTAGTTACTTAGTCACTTTATGTTATTATTTAGTTATGTGAGAAAAGGGTTTATTCCGTGGACAATTTTGTGCAGATCTCTTATGAAAATTGTAATGAATCCTAATGGAAATATAAACGAATTGAAAAAAAATATTGCATTCTTGGAGCTGTTAATGGAATTTCTTCATCAAAATTTACTTCCCGGCGTATTTTCATACAAATTCAACTTTTTGAAGTGTCCTCGGCGAAAATGGAGTTCATTATTAATGAACTAGTGACTCTGAATTGAACTTGCTTGTCATGTAATTAATCACGCTTGAAAACGCCACATCGGAAATGACAATGATTAACGCATTGAAACTTTGCATTTTTTCTCATGAAACTCTTAAGTTATTCCACGGAAAATGGTATATACACTATATTTTTCTATCATTTGATAAACTTAAAAAGTGACATTTTTCGAAATATTCTCGTGTAATGGAAATCGAATATGCGGGACGAATTGATTCAACACTGGAATTATCAGTTTCCCCATGGAAAAAAAAGTATGCCAACAAAGTATATTTTTTGTCATATCGAAAAATATATAAATAATTTACGTGGTATTTTTCTTATATACTTTTTATATACTTGGCAATATCCAATATTTCGTCCAAACGTATATTTGGCGAATATACGTAAAGTACATTTTTTATACAAACATTAGTACATCTGGCGAATATACGTAAACTATATTTTCTTGTATATTAGTAGTATATAAATGCATCAACTCGTAAAATATAAAAACACGAAATCTCGACCACCTAAATTTCTTATATCAACAAAGAATCTAAACAATTTGGCCAAATGTTTTTCTGACTGATTCAAGTGTTAAACATCTTCTTACATGAACATATATACATAAGTTCTATAGAAAAAATATACATTCACATATATTTACGAATACATACAATATGGATTGAGAATTATATGACGAATATAAAAACGATACATTTTATTTCCCAAAAATATACTTTGTAAGTATACTAAAAGTTATATCCGATATATCAAATTTTTTGTCCAAAGTATAGTTGGTATATAAAATATATACTTTTCGATATTTTTTCGAGTCTGCTTTTTTTCATGGGATTTTTTTCTGTACTTTTGTAAAAAATGATCTTGTTCTTGTATTGTATTGCGATACATTACAGAAACGTACAAAATTACATTGCAATAGTTACCGTCTAATTCAATCAATGGTTCACCAATGAATCCTCTTGGTTTCCTCGAACCAACTGGGAACCCGAAGAGCTTGCGAAAGAAAACAACCACGTCGAAAGAAGAACCTCCCACCCGCAAAGACGGCCATCGGATTTCCTACCATATAAGGGTGAATGTAAGTGTGTATGTATGTGTGAACGAAGACGGGTCCCAGGACGCCGCCTCAATTACGGCTTGCGCCCCCTAGACTTATTAGATTAGACAGGTGGCCGGGCTGATGGCTACAGTAGTTGAGGAATCAGGAAGGAGAATGAGAATAAAATGAAAGAAAAAAAAAAAAAAACTTAGCAAATTCCTTCATTATTATTTTACACTGCTTACAAACGGCACTGAGAAAAAAATTCAACAACAAGTATAATATGACGTAAAATTTTCTGCTGACAAATAAAATTCCATGTACAAGCGGGAAAAACATGAAAAAAATTTCCAGCGATTCGGAAAATGTAGAACTTAATAAGGCAGACAAAAACGAAAAAAAGTCGAAGTCGCATATTGCATCTCATTGTGTTCCGCTTTTTACAATGCTACCTCTGTGAGAAAGAATGTTAATCGATGCGGCTTCCTTATAGAAGAAGCTTTGTAGGAAGCGAGAAAAATGAGAAAGCAATAAATGAGGTTCTACTTCGCGGCCTTGTTTCAAGTAACGGAATTTTAACGCTATTATATTCGTCATGGAATAACAAATAAAAAATGTATGTAACATCGGAACCCTCTTACCGATCTTCACTACATGAGACATGTAATATCACTGAGCATTATTTTGCTTACATGGAAATTTTATGCTCGCTCGATTGAATTTTGCAAAAATTTATGCAATAACGTCAATTTTTTTATAGTTGAAAAACTCCACAAAAGCAAGACCTCTTTGCGGGTTTCATTGAAATTTGATACGGTATAGGCCGTATTGCTTGGTTCAATGTTCATACACCGAAAAAAAATTTGGTAACATTGGAAAATTTGGTTCGACTCGACCCAACCCAAATTGAACCCAACCTGGCGGTTGTGGGTGGCGAAAGAGATATTTAGTTAAGTTGACTAAAAATTGCCATTGATTTTAAAGACTGGATTTCATTATTACGACTCAATACATCTTTGACTCAATCGATTGGATAAAGCTATCGACAAAATATTTATTCTTTCGATCGTGTGTTTGGTTGAGTGTACCCAACATGGGTTTCATAAGCATATTCTCCGGTTGAACTGACCATACGTAAGCTTGAAAAGACTTCTTTATAGTTTATCGGAAGAAACAATGAATTTAATATGAAACAATGAAAGGTTCGTTTAATTAACAAGAATATTGTTAGGACTTAAAAAAAAATTAAACAAGATAAATCTATTTCTCGAACTTATGATATGCTTTCGAACCTTAGAAAAACTGCCTCCTTGTCGACGGCTAAGCAGTCACCCAGTGGGGCCCACACGAATAAAAAAGACTTCGTTACGGTAACAAAAAAAATAGTTGGACCCAACCAAGTGACTTAGTGCTCTGAGAGACAGACGATTACTTGGTTAGATCAATCATTTTCAGGTGGTTGGCTCTAATCGTTGCTCGAACTAAATAATTAGTTGGGCTAACTACTATTTCGGCCTCTACTATCATACTTAGTTGGATCACGAATAAAATTTGTCGTGTGACCTATTTAGGTCAACCAAGTCGGAATGGGAAATGTAACTACTACCAGGTCGTCACACCGACCAGCTGGATGATTGTGGCAACAAATTTTTACTCAACTAATGAATAGTTAGTTGGCCCAACAAAGCCGTTTTTTCCGTGCACCAGGAAGGTAGACACCAGGACCGGACGGTTCATTTTCAAACATCAACGGAGGAGTAGACTTCTCAGCTATAGTCGAACTCACGGCTGCTTTCCAGTCTTATATACGGTAAGACTTCAAGTCACTCGAGAGAATCGCTTCGGCCGCTCGCCATATAGCGAAGCATGGTAATAGATAGGGAATGAACGGAGCGTTTCGCGCAAGTGTTTTAAGGATGTATGATAGGTACAGTCCCGCCAATCGTGAGTTCCAGAGAAAATTTCGATTACTTCTCGATGGGATAACTATCGGAAAAAAATAATCGATTTTAAACGTGCTGACAAGATGAATTCTGCATCGTAATAATTCCAAAATGTTATTAACAAATTTCTGAAAAAAATAAACAATTGTTCAACAAGAATTTTTTCAGATTTTTTTCTTCATTCTATTTTTGATTTTTCTTATTTTCAAAAATGTGCGCGAAATAACGAATTTTGAATATGTGTTCGGCATAAAGCCATTTACTACACCCAAGATTTTTTTGCAAAACGCATATCCAAAATTTGTTATTTTCTGCGCATTTAAAAAAAAATCAAAATCAAAATCAAAATAAAGAAAAAAATCTGAATAAATTCATACGCATTCAAAAAAATTAACATATCATTTTCATAGAAAAACAGTTAGGTTAACTGTTTATTTCTTGAACAATTGTTTTTTCACCAATTTGTTAATAACATTTTGGGATTACTATTAGGCGATATCAATCTTTTCATCACGGTTTATATGCATAATTTTTTTCCGATTTTTATCCCATCGGGAAACGATCGGAATTATTTCTGAAACTCACTTTTGGCGGGACTGTATCTATCGTACATCCTCAAAGCCTTAACGTAAATAACACTGGTAAGTTGTTATGAGTTCGACTACACACAAAGGGTGTTCCAGAAATTTTTTACAGTATTGAATTTACGATAAAAACTTTACGCCAAGAATAAATGTAATGAAAAAATCGTATTTAGCATTTGTATTCAAGCCTTTAGCAACTTTTTGTAGTTATGGAATAAAAGTATTCAGTCACATGCATTTTATATAGGATCATTTCGAATTTATTCGATATTCTGTTTGGCTCTATCGATTGATTGACCCAGCGATTCTTTTAAAATGAAACGAAATGTGCGGTTAAATCAACCTTGTTGTCTTCTTGACCCTGACAGTGCATACGATTAAGTCGAAGAAAAATGTTTTTGAATCAATTCAGTTGTAGGTTATATCAAAGCAATATTGTGCTGGTAGTGATTGCTATATACTGTAGACTCAAACATACCGGTTTTATTAAGACAGCGTCAGTATAGTTTATTCAAACATCCCTAGTTTGATTCGAACAAATTTCATTCGACCGTAGCGACGAGGTTAGTGTTACTAAACCTTTTTTTCGAGTTAGACCGTTGACGGACATTTTCCAAAATCTCATAAAAATTGAGTATATCGAGCAATTTCATCAAATTAATACTAACTAAATATCAATTGGTACTCTATATCGCATTAAAATATGTTCTTATTACACGATCAGTCCACGAGTTATGTTAATATGAATTTTAAGCCCTTCAAATACGCACATACGTCCGGTCAATTTTTTCTAAACCACTTTCCCCGGAGTTCCGGATCATTTTGCGTATTCCGAAATATAATAATCCAGACATGTTTTGTTTTTCCTTCACGAAACAAAGCATTCTTTATAAGGAAGCAAAATCATTTCGAACAAAAACTGAAGGACTAATTACAGTATCCCTGCTTTCTGAGCAGCAGTAATATCGGGATTTCCAATCTCCCCACCAGGAAGCAATTTGCACCCGTCCATCGATATTCCGAGTATGGTGACAAGTCAAGATTATGGATACACTTGGTCGAGGCTAAAATGTGGAAGCTACGGGTCGACCCAGAGATATGGACGTAGCCGAAGGGGTGTGACGAGTATATATACGGGCGGTGTCGGGAGCAGCAATTTTCTCGACGCTTGGCCATCGGACTCGAGTACAATGAGTAACCACCGGAGCCACAAATACGCTGAATATGCATGAGCCTGTAGAGGTACGTACTCGAATTAGGTTTCCACGGTTTCCTCGAGTCCTGCTTCCACCTCGTCTACAAGCTCTGCCGCTGCCAGCTCGTTGCACGTACTCAATGCACCTCTATACTACCTCGAACTCTATCTCTATCTACGAACGCCACTTGGAGATGCACTTGTGCTGGCGGCACTCGCTCGGATCTCTAAGCACAGAGATGCTTTCTCCGTTGCTTTTGGTCTCGAGTGTACACCACGTTGGGACCACGACTCCTGAAACCTCACGAGCTATCAGAAGCCTGTGCCGTCCCTTCTGCACTGTTGCACGTGCTTGGAAATTTCACCAAAATCCGTACGATGTTTACATGAGTTTCAACGCAAGTACCAAAATAAACTTGAATGGAAAGGGACAACGAAGTCGAACTTTTTTTTGATTTGGACTAGAAGTTTGCTTACCAAAAATTACGAAATCTGTATATTGAAATGCTATCGATGGGACTAATCAATCGATACAAGTTACAACCCTGAAGAGGGACTTAACCTCGTAATATCTAGTCTGAAACGGAAAGTAAATGGTATGTCCATATAAATTTTGCGAAGGTTCCAACGATTTGAAAAATGAAACCGACATCTACCTACGAATCGGAGAGACGTGGGATGAGAAATGTCATCAAACAGGAAATTCTACAAATGATAACGTGAAAACAGACTTAAAGGGGTAATAACCAGTCCACATCAGATAAAGAACTTGTGCGTCTATATAGATGTTGCAAAGATTTCAAGTTTTGCATACATAAATACAACATATACACCGAAGAATCAGAAAGGTATAGAATAGGATCTCTGATGAAGTGACAAATTGCGCCCGCGACAAAACTCAAAACCAAGGCGACCTGGTAATATCCGGTACAGAACAAAAAGTTAACACGTATATCCACATCAATCTTGCAGAGGTTTCCATTTATGTTTCATAAATGGAAATAAACATCTATGTAAAGGAATCATAAAGTCCTGGTATGAAAAACTATACATCAATTAAGAAATTGTGCAAACGAAGACACTGGAAACGGACTCGAACGCGTAATAACCAGTCCATATGGACCTTGCAAAAGTTCCAGACTTGCCGTAAATAAAAATAACGTTTATACCCAAGAATCAAAAAGGCGTAGGATAATAAAATTTAATCAATTGGAAAATTGCACAAGTGACAGCGATGAGCACAGGAGCGAGATGGTTTTTACCTACTGGTTGCACACTATCGCGAACGGTAATGACAAAAACGAACATACGAAGGTAGGGGGAAGAGAAAAAGGAATATAAAAAAAGGGTCACGTATGAGAGCGTCGTCGCGGGGATTGCCGGTAGTATTATATGCTGTATACTGAGCCGCGATGTGTGCTACATTATTACAGCATAGCAGTGAGTCGACGAGTACTACGGAGTTGAGAAGTACAGACAAAACTCAGTCGGCGCCCCCGGGCGTACGAAACGGGCTGCGAAAGAAGAAACGAAAATTGTGTGCTAGTAAAGTGAGATAAAGAAGAAACGTGGGCCCTTCCTCTTTCCCCCTCCCCCTGCCCACCCTGGAAAAGATATATTGGAGGGGACAGGGAAGGGATACGATCCGAGGGCAGAGGAAAGGAGAGGAGGGCAAATAGTAGGAAGGGTGAAGGAAAAAGAAGCGGAACCAGCGTGTGCTCTTGCTTTTGCGATTCTGCCGCCAGTGTATCGCTCACATCGACTACCAACCGAGGATATAAATAGCGGCAAAAAACGCACCGTCGCCATTTATTTCTTCTCAGTTTCTCTCTCGTTCCCTCCATGGCTCGTCCAACCTTCGTCCTTATTCGATTTCCTATATTTTTCGGTACTTCTTATCCCAATTCGTCACGGTCTTAACTTTTTTTGTTCGAACCTCCTCCCGATTTCTCGTCGACGGATCATCGGGAATTCCTCAGACAGCTGATCCTCTCTGGCTTAGTTGTGTCAAGCCTGGAAATACATTTTGTAAAGGCGGATCTCCCTTCTTTGATATTGCAGGTTGGCCATTTTCTGGAAATTATTAACCTACGGAAAATGGAAATTGTTATAGAAATTGCTGCTATGAAGTTTTAATTAGTAATTGTTTGTCCAAGAGAACATCCTCAAACATCTTGTTTTTTTTTTAACTTTCAAGTTTTTCGAGCAAAGAAAAAGAGTAATTTCTTCGTGTCTCAACATTTTGGGATTCATCTTTCGTTACTAGTACCAAAAGAGGGGACATGACCGATTTTTTAATTTACGTTCGTCGAATTTACAATTACTTTTTGACACTTTTTAATGATACAAAAATTACCGGAAAAGTAAATTGTTAATTTGCAAAACGATTTGTAATCTTGAAAAATCTGGTACTCCGATATCACAAAATTATTCCGTACCCTATATTTATGTTTACACATTTGCGGAGGGTTTAGTTGACGAAGGAAAGGGTCCGGTTTTATGCAAGAGAAGATCTCACCCTTAACGTCGAGAATCGTATCTGTTTGTTTGTCTATGAGAAGATTTTCGCACTTTCTATTTTTACAAATAAAGAACAGAGGCAATTTTTAAGAATTTTTGTATACCCATTTTTTTATTCATTATACGTCATTAGTACCGAAAAAGAGAGCATAACGAATTTTTTCATTTAAATTCTTCAGACTTTTTATTTTATTTTCACTCCAAATTTTTCGAAAAATCATAAAATAGAAGAAAATGTATGGAATTGGCAAAACTATTTTGCATCTGCGAAATTTGGTAGGCCGATATTACAAAATTATTCGATACCATATATTCATGTTCATACACATTCGCCGGAGGGTTTAGTTGACGCAGGAGGTCGTTTGCATTTATGCGAGAAAAAATCTTACCATAATCGTCAACAAACCATTTTCGTTGGCGCCTATTTGTTATTTCATGGAAAGATCTTTGCATCTTCTAGTTTTACAAATAAAGAACAATTTTTATATGCACATTTTTGAATTCATTTCGCGTCATAAGTGGCAAAAAGAGAACATAACGAATTCATTTAATTTAAATTTGTGAAATCTTTAATTTTTTTTTTTTTGAATTCCACAAAAATAATAAAATTAAAAAAAAGGTCATGTTTGCAAAACTTTTCATCATCTTGAGAATCTCTTTGAGGTACTCTGATATGAAAAATTATTCAATACCGTATATCTATGTTCATATGCATTAGCCGAGGGTTGACGCAGGAAGGTCTTCGCATTTATGGGAGAAAAGATCTCACCCTAAACATCAAGAATCGTTTTTTCCTTGGCGCCTATAGCGAGCACCACACCGCGAATTCCATTCGCTCAGGGTTGCGCACTCACGGTCTTTGCGAGTTTTGCTGTGGATGTGGCGTGAGAGTTTCTCCTTTCGGGCGCTTTGCTATCATCTCTCGCTCGGGGTATAAATATTTACGCGAGAACGCGCTCGGGCGTGCATCGCGCGCGACGCGAGAAGGAATCTCAAAAGATGACGGAAAATACGTGAGAACGACAAGGACGAAGAGGAGTGAAGAGATGAAGAAGAGATGTAGTCGGTGTATGTTACCTTCTTTCGACCTCTTTGCGTCCCCTCATTCACTCACTCCCATTTCGCTTCCGTCTCTGCTTCTTTTTCTATCAAAGCGCAGTATACGCTCGACTTGGAAGAGGAAGGCAAGGAAACTCGCTTAGAGCGAAAACTCCGGAAAAATGTGGTAAAAGTGGCTCGAACGGAGAGGAAAATGAGCACGATAGCAACATACATGAGCAGTTTGCGTTACGTACACTGGCAATATACGTGAAGTACATAAAACGTCACCAGTGCGTTAAAAGTATAAGTGATCCTTCGCACTTTTCAGCGCCAAATGTGCGTTAACACTGGTCACATATTTAGAGTGATTTTAAGATACTATCGACAAATTTCCTTCACAAAACCCTTTACTTCGAGAACTTTTTTACGTACTTCCATATTCGGTACACTCGGAAATATGTGAAGCTCAACGTGAAAGTAATGAAAAATTTCCATTCTCTTTTGCATTTATTCCACTGTATGGAAAATTATATGTAATCAGTTTACTTTAATTTCTTTAAATTGCCGATTGTGTATTTTCTCACATATATATATATATAGATATTTTTAATAAATAATAATCCATATATTTTAATTTATCATGATAAAATTATGTAAAAAATATAAAAAACGATCGTATTCGAGGTTAATTCAAGATGCATTATATTTAAGTGTGAGTAGATTTTCGTATTTTTATATTTTCAATTTGGAAAAACGTTGACATGCACCATTGCATAATAGATTTTTATAAAATATTTTTCTTCTTCAGTAATGTAATCGTTTTCAAAACAGATTTTGAAAAAACCGTCGTATAAAAAAACATTCTATGTGCATTAAAAAAAAAGAGTTGAAAAGAAAACGCGCATAAAGGAGGCGTTGGACCTAAAGGGTTGATTTGAGCCAGAACTACTACAATGTCTGAGATTGAATTTTGTTGATTTTATCTGTTTAGTTTTCCGATTCGATTTACTCTTATGGACAAGATTATTGATCTGAGGTTCCATTATCTAATCGACCGTGCGCCAAAACAGGCGTAATGGGTCGCCGCGATAGCAAGTATTGGCTCCAGCCTGAGGGGTTATCGGACTTCATGCGAATTCCGATAGTTTGTGCTAGACGATATAACTTTGTGATTTTATACGTCAGGGACGACCTTGCTTTCCGTGATGTAACTAAGATTTCGAATTAGCAAAACCTGCATTTCGAATATCATTATCAAACACCAATCGTTTGGAGATTTTTTTCTATTTAACCTAAAAGCTTTAAAGTGAAAACGTTAAACCACGGGACAAAATGCCACGGCCACATTATAAAAATGTCAACAAATGTATTTGCAGTAAAATCTCAAGTTCTCATGACCTCAGAGATAAAATACGAAACCATATAAGCCTCATGATAATTAATTAGTTTGCAGCGCTTTTAGGAAAATATTCCAACGTTTAAACGATGACCAAAAGAGACGTTTTTAAAATTTTTACACGTTGACAAATTTGTGATCTTTTTTTCATTTAAATTATTTAAAAAATAAAAAGTTGCAGATAGTTGTTAAAAAAAATACTCTACTCAATGATACGATGAATGTTAACAAAATTCAATAATGAAGGTTGATAAGCGTTATTTGTCGATATTTGTTTTTCGCAGCGTGATGACGAGATCGAGCCGCCACACCGAGTTCAAAACTGCTGACACATAGGTATAAGGTGCTTCCATAAAAGAGAGTTAAATTCGGAGGAAAATATCGAAGGGTGAAAGTTTTTTCGGTTGCTCAGGGCAACCCAAATCTGTCTGCGTTGATCGCGAGCGCCACTTGATGGGAAGGGATTACGAGGACGCGAACTGCTACCTAAAATCCAAGTTCACTCATTCCTTATTCTTTCGAGAGTCGTATATACGGTATTCTCTGTCAAATCAGCAACTTTTTTTCTGATCCGTCTTGAAAATTTCTTATAAATAACCAGATTTTATTATGTCTCAAATATAATTTCTGTGCATTGTTCCAATTTTTTTTTGCACAACTGTATGAATTGCACTTTTTTCAATCATGTTTACCTTTGAAGTGGAAAAATCATAAAGTTTTGTATATTGTTGGTATTTACTTTAACTCTTTTTTAAAACTATACAAAGTTTGTTTTTTAAGAAAATCACAATAATAATTAAGCGTCCCGATATATTTTATAACAAATAGAGGCTAATAGAAGATGTCCTAAAGTCGCTGTCACATTCAACAACTGTCAACAATAATAACGAGAGTAAAAAAAGTGGTTATCTTGACAGCATAGTCCTAATACAGTTATATAGCTGAAAATAAATAGGATGAGCGCCACGACTATTACAGAAAAACGCAAAATACCGGCGCGCCACCGGTCTGGGAAGCAAAGAAACTTCCGGCGGAAACTAGATTGAGCGACCCATTGCTGCATCACCTCTATCATTATGCAAACGAGACTAACAGTAAATCTCAACTTGCGCGATTCGTTACTGTGCACTTTGGTGCATGGGAATCTATGGTTTTACAGAAACGCTTTTCTCGTCTGGCAGAACTCATTGAATTGGTAAAATATGCGCATCAAAATATATTCCTGTCAATAAATAAAAGTAGTTTAACTTTCCCTCCATTTGGTATATGTTTTTTTTGTTCTTATAAGTAAATATCAAAAACGTATCTAACCTTGAAATCTCAATTTTTTTGACGTTTTTCCCTAATGTATTTATGCAAAACCTAAGAAACCGGTCTCAAATTTTCATAATCGTATTTCGATGTAAAGAAAAAAGTTGGTTCTACAAAAATATTTGAATTTTATTTAATTGCCTGACGAATCAAGCAATACAGTTTATTTTAAAACAATTTATATTGATTATCCGATATTAATTACACAAAATATTCTGAAAATGTACAAGGGGTGATACAACTGCGGTAAAAAAATGCATATTAATTTTTCCGATGATTTTCTGTTACGATGTCATGAAAAACTAAAAGCTGGTCGCAGTAATGACACTTCTCATGTCCAGGACGAAGACCGAAGAGGGCTTCAGAACATTATAATATAGATCTGAGGAAAATAAATATTTTGGAAAATTAAAAATACATTTGTTAAAATTTTTGAGAAACATACTTTCTCGAATAGTTACTTTCTTGTAATATTCAGTTTTGTTTGTAAACCCGGCGTTCCCAGGAAATAAAAACGTGTTCATATGCTTCAATCTGCAAACAATTGGTGCAACAACACCAATAATAATAACTTCAAAATTACCAAGAGATAAAATTGTGTACGAAGAAAACAGGAATTGCTTTTTCTGTATATTTCTCTATGATGACACCATGAAAAGTTTAATCGTATTGACGCAAATAAAGTTTGGTATTTTTAAAGCCCAAGTCGAAGACCAGCAGTGACGATTTAACAATTCCGGAGTATATTTAGTGATAAATGTATGAAAAAGTCCCTACTATTTATTTTCGAATACTGAAAGAGAAACAAGTTTTTTTAATGGTACTCACCGGCAAGCGTTGCTGTGAGAACGAGTTTACCCTGGGTTGGATGCTGAGCCACGGGGACCACACGTTCGGCTTCTCAAAAATCCTCAAAATAACAAAATGGCACATGTAAACGTTTTCCAAACAAAACGTTTCACGGAACACAAAAAATAACGTCACAAAAAACGTCGCACTGAGAATAATCCGATGGTAATTGAACCGCAACACGCGGCGTCGTAAATAAAACCGTCGATGGTCGTTTTAACAGCAATTTCCACAATTGCCAATTTGAGGTACAATTCTTTAAAAATAAATAAAAAATTAAAATCAACACGAATTCGTTTCTTTTTTTTTTTACTCAAAATATTTCGGCTTTTAAATTGAATTACGGATCAGAGGAAGGCATTCAATGATGCCGCGAGGCCATTCGCATTAATGATTATTCGAATGATAACGATGAGAAAGGGAGCGAGAGAACGAGAGAAAGAGAGAGACAGAGCGATGAGAATTTCGAAAAATGACACGGAACAGAGCAGTCTCCCGCTCGAGGCCCTGCCGGGTACTGGAGCTTCGTGCCGGGCTATCGAACGTACCTCCCCGTGCCGGCCAATCAGCGAGATACCGCGTTGGAGGCGGCCAATCCCCCGCCAACATGAATCCATTGGCGTAGCTAGCGGGGAGCACATAGAGGCGTTAAAAAAGGCGCTGCATAGTGGAATTCTGCAGCGCTTTCTTCCTTTGCTTCCTTACTATTATTCAAATGTCATAACGCTATGACAATTTATCAAAGTTTTTTTTTTATTATTTATTATAGGGAATTTTTATTACATAGAGGGAAATTCGTAGAATCTGAAAAATAATTCGATTGTTTTTTACCCCCATCGTCAGTCCTGGACTAAATTAACAACTGCAATTATGTATCTATTTATCAGTTGGCACGCTTACGTCGTTTTGTATTTGAAAAAATCTGCAACTAAACTTTGCAAATTGCTTACTTATTATTTTTCAAATTTGACGAAGCCATTTTTATGAAGAAGTATACTTATCAGTTTTTACCTTTTTTGTAGTGAAACGTACGTCTGTCGATTCTCGCTTTCTCATTGAGGAAATATGCTTATAACTCATTCTGAATCGACGTTAATAATCGCGGCCAGGATCCTTCGAATTCACACGAGGTGGAATGTTTGGTAACGTTTAAAACCCGGGTGAAAATTGGTTCCGGTCGCCTGACGTAATTTCAGGGCCGGTTTAGGTAACAATGCGGCATGTCTGATCAGAGCAACCGGATCAGGTCTGTATCCGTGCCGGGTCATATGTCGATACGACATCGTCAATTGATTCAACCTGAATCCATTAACATGGGAGTCAGATCAGGTAATTGTATGCATATCAATCAATATTATCATCGGCATATATATTTGATTCAATTGTCATAAAATAATCGTTGTTCCATTGTATGTTGTTGTTATACTTATTGGAATAAATTAATGAAGCAGCATATATTTTTAGAGATCCATCGGCACATTGATCTAAAATCATAATTTTTCGGTCAATCGATTTCATAGTACATATTCTAAGCACATGTGTTCTTTCCATTTACCGCATTTGTAATGTTAATAAATGACTCAAATATATATACATACATATCCTGATTCTTAGGACGTTTCCTTTCATTTTAATCGTGTCCGATTAATAAAATAGTATTAGTCGGTTCGCTCTTTAAGGTCACGTGACCTTCGCATCTCACAAGTGTGTGAGCACTCACAAGTGTGTGAGAGAGCAATCCATAGATGGGATTATCAGGGTCATATAATGGTCAAAATCTCCGGCCCATATCAATCGCCGGATCACGAGCTGATTCGAAATGCCGTTACAGACCTGATCACAGCCTTCCATAGTGGCCTCGTCAGGACCGTATTATACAGAAAGGGACGTCTGATATAGTCCAGATGCCAGCCGGAAGAAAATTTTACTAGGGGAAACAATTATAAATAAAATTAAAACGACTTTGTCGATTCTCGCCGAATTTGGTACAGATCATGGTTTAATGTTATTCTATTTGTGTATTGAATTTCAGACTGACAACTCGTAATTACCAAAGATCTAATGTAAAATAACTTTTTTAAAGAAATTGCAAAGCTATAAGATCTGCATTCATACATACATTATGTAAAAAATTGCAAGAATTAGAGACGGGGTACTGCTACACTCCAGTGATAAATTTCAGCTCACTGGGTTTAGCGATTCTTGAGATACAGGTGACACACACACACACACACACACACACACACACACACACACACACACACACACACACACACACACACACACACACACACACACACACACACACACACACACACGCGCGCGCGCATACATACGGGTATTGTATTGAAATCAGTTTTCCCGATGTTTTCGACCATTCTTAGTATCCTCATGTCAAAATGTCGAAAAAAACCTTTCCATAAAAACCAACCTGCTTCGATGAGAAGGCAAAAGAGCTCTAAAAGCGGATAAAATATGAAAATCATACCGAATGTCATGCAGATTTACTCCGACCAATGTGTACAGATTACTTTACTTGCGCGTCATGTATTAACACGATAGCTGCACCCGTCGTAGTTACAATAGTCTTTTTTAGCCATGTCGGACATGCAAACAAAATAAAAATAATTTCATGTGTTCTGTTAGTTAAAACAAGTGTGAGTAGGGATTAATAGGAGAAAAGGAGGAAAGGGCAAAAACATAAAAACCCAGCAAGGTATATGATGGAACACCAACAATTAATTAAAATTACTAATTTCATGAATGCCAATTTCCTCTATGAGTAAACAAAAATAAAAACTTTATCATGTTTGGTGAGTGAAATTGAAGAAGTGACAACATTTTTGATAAAGTCATAACCTAATCTACGGATTGTCGACTCAGGTCGGGCTTCGTCTCTCGATCGTATTAATACGTCTAATTTATGCACAAGTTCATCGCGCCCCCCTCGAAACCAGATAGACCAGTGAAACCTCATCGAGCTGCAATGGCCACTCCGCCCAATGACCATAAGCGTACGATGTCCTCGTAATCCACTGATCAAGGACCAACACAAAGGGACGCACATACTCCATGGAACCGATTAATCAAAGGCGACGCCGACATTACACACCTACCCGCTGCTCCCACTTATTATACAATCAGACGGAATTTTACACCATACCCACAGTGTATTTATATTAACAGATTCAACAATTTCACGTTAAGGAGGTCCTGTCGAATAGTGTCGAGTTCGCATAAGTTTTCGAAAAATGACAAGAAATTGCGAACACTTCTCGATGATACAAAAATCTGAAAAAAATCATGCATATTAAAGGTGTGGAGAAGATTAATTTTGTATAATAATAATTCTAAAATGTTATAAGCAAATTGATGAAGAATAAAATTGTTCATCAAATCTTTCGTCAACCTAATTTTTTTTTCGGTATAAATGATTCCTGTATTTTTTTGAATATGCATGAATTTTTTCAAATTTTTCAATTCACTTCGAAATTCGTGATTTTCTTCATGTAAAAAAACGAAAAATTCAAAATGAATTGAAAAATTTAAAAAAATTCATGCATATTCAGAAAAATAAAGGAATTATTTATACCGAAAAAAAAATTTGGTTGACAAAAGATTTGATAAACAATTTTATTCTTCATCAATTTGTTTATAACATTTTGGAATTATTTTTATGTTTTTTTATGCAAAAAAACAATGAAAACACGCTAACTTCTGCAAATTTCAACTTATCAACTTTGAAAATCCTTCGTACTTCCAGCAAGTTTGAATCGACAAAGTAGTTTAAAAGTTACGATTTTATTTTCCAAGATTAGCTCTCTTTGGGTTAACCTTTATAACACAAGAAATGTTTGAAGTATTGAACTGGAACTCAGCACAAAAGTTAAACAGATATAACCCGACTACTGTGGTCAATTTTCTAAAACTCTACTGACCCACTTAAGTTTCGTGAGATTACACTTGTTTCCAAAAATGGACTACGATATAAACACCCTTTATCCTGTAAATCACAAGATTCCAATACAAATCTGTAAACAGAGTTGAGGTTAAAAGTACATTTGGTGGATGTTATTGTAGGATTGAACAAGGGTGTCAAAAGGCTAACGATTACTTTCCAAATTTCACAAAGTTCCTTCACGAAAAAGGCAAAGTTGTTCAACATAGTTTATATACAATAACAATAAGACAATAAAGAGGAGGCAATGTGCGAGGATCAACTTCTTTTGAAGCACCAATAAATATATACGAAAACATTATGCGATTGCTTTATTTATTATCTGCATTACCGTCGAATCTTTGCTTCATAGACATACCTTGAGGTCGCCTTAGCAAAATTCGATATCTTCGTTCTATTTTTTCCAGAATTTTCGGGATTATCTAGATATGTTTTGCTATGTGGTGAATGCGTAAACCTACGGTTCTATAGTGAAGCTCCTGGTAAGAAGAAGGGGGTGAAGGTAAAAAAGGTGATCCCAAGCTAAGGCAATTAATGAACGGGTCAGTTACTTCACTCTCGTTCGTTCCACCCACATCTCGGAAGAACGTCGAGGATACGTTTTTTTCTTTTCTTTTTCTCGCTTTTTACCTCCTCCTCCATCCCCTGCACCCTTAACCGCCCCGCGCCACCTTTTACTCTGGCCAAGAGCCCTCGCTAACTCACTCCTGCTTTGAAAGAGATCCATTTCAATTATACCGCCACTGTGCTGCGATGGATAATCAACGTAACGGAGGCAGAAGAGTCTAAGAATTGCACCCGAGCTTCAGGATTATAAGTGAACGACCAACTCAATTAACGAGCATCACTATAGATAAATCGGCTCTCATATATTCGCATAAGTTATTCAAGGGGGGCTGTCCGGACTAAACGGACGAAAAAGTGATATTAAAAAAGAATTATGTGCCACCATTACTGTAGTTTATTTGAGGTACTAAGCCCTGGGGTGGGATCCCGATGCTATGTTATGCTATGCTATGCTATTCTATTCTCTTCTCTTCTCTTCTCTTCTTTTCTCTTCTATTCTATTCTATTCTATTCCATTCCATTCCATTCCATTCCATTCCATTCCATTCCATTCCATTCCATTCCATTCCATTCCATTCCATTCCATTCCATTCCATTCCATTCCATTCCATTCTATTCTATTCTATTCTATTATATTCTATGCTATGCTATGCTATGCTATGCTATGACTGTATTTTAGTGTTACATAGCAATACATTAATTTAAATTGCATGGCATGGCATGGCATGGCATGGCATGGCATAGCATAGCATAGCATAGCATCGGGATCCCACCCCTGACTTTTCCACTACAGGCAACTGAATTTCTTTCCATTCGTTGCGATTCTAATAACTTAATTATGACTTGTGATAACTTGTATCAATATTTTTCACATATTTTTTCCTTGCGCTTATAAAATCGTTGTAATGTTGAGCTACTGTGCTGTCTTAAATCTATTCATTGAGTGAGGAATCATATGAAATTGGGTGATGAAGGTAATTATCTTAGGGCTTTTTTTCGAAAACGGAAATATTGAGTTATTTTTTAGATTCGAAAGGAAAAACAGTTTAGGGGAAAATCAGGCTTTAGGATTATGAGTAAATAGTTAATTCAATTAACGAACTGTAATATTATTCTATTTTTGTTATTATTTATTTGTTTGTAATATTGTCTTTTGTTGTTGTTGTTGTTGAAATTTAGGGGACTAGACCCGAAGAGCATTAATCACAATTTTAGTATTTATAAGTTTGTTTAATTATCGATCATTTCATTAACAAGTCATTATTATTTCATTAACAAATCATTATCATTTCATGAACAATTCAATATCATTTCATTAACAATTCAATATCATTTCATTAACAATTCAATATCATTTCATTAACAATTCAATATCATTTCATTAACAATTCAATATCATTTCATTAACAATTCATTCTCATTTCAGTAACAACCCATTATTATTTCATTAACAATTCATTATCATTTTAGTAACAATTCAATATCATTTCATTAACAATTCATTCTCAGTTTAGGAACAATTCATTATCATTTCATTAACAATTCATTATCATTTCATTAACAATTCATTCTCATTTCAGTAACAATTCATTCTCATTTCAGTAACAATCCATTATTATTTCAGGCTCTACATTTCTAGTAAAGTATGTCTACTATTGCAATAATTTATATTCGTCTATTTTCAGGTATACAATATATAAAGCTTTTATTTCTTTTGTTCTTCCTCCAATATAAGAAACAAATGAATCACCATATACGCAAATTATCTCGTGACAGATTCTAGTAGCCTGAATATGGACTACTCGTAAATACTATGACCGAACGACATAAGCGTTACATCACACACAATATAAGAATATCTATAATATATATATATATATATATATATATATATATATATATATGCGTAGCGTATATTTTGGGGACAATTTGGTATGTGCAACGTCGACTTTGAAGACATCTGGCTGTTTTGAGGACTGTCCCCATAATTCTATCGGCACAAAGTATGTTTTGAGGACTGACCTCAAAAAAACATGCGTCAATGATATGGATACTTCGAGGACGCAGAAAAAATCGTTACTTTGAGGACTGTCCTCAAAAAAACACCAGTCAGTGATATGGATAGTTCGAGGACCAAGGAAAAGTCATGTTACTTTGAGGACAGTCCTCAAAGTACCAAATATACTATTTGTATCCTTTGAGTACTTTCAAAGTAAAAAATGAAAACACATGGTTCTGTTGATTTCAGGCCATTATTTGGTGACCAGTTTTAATAAAGTCAACACAAATACTTTTATTATCCATGAAAAATACAAAACTTCAAAAAAACTTAAAACTCTTATAAACCAAAACTTTCGAAATATTCTTAATGTCGCTTTATACAGCCTTCCTGCGATAAAATACATAAAACTAAAAAACTTTTTTGTTAATACGAAAGTAACAAATGAAATTATATCGTTCGGCTGATTTCAAGATAATGTTCGTTACGCAATATGAACGAAGTTCTGTCAACAGAAATACTCTGAGTATCTTTGAAAGATACATGATATCGAAATAAACTTAATATATCTTTGAAAATTATCACAATAAATGAAACAAAAACTTTTGAAACATCTCTATATCAAACGCTCGTCGGGTCGTTCTCGCCATTGTATGAATAAATAAATCAAATTGAAAAACTTTTTGGTTAATCATAAAAAAATAAATAATGAAAAACGATTACAGGCGGCGTAGAAGGTCGCATTTACAGGCCTTTTTTTTGTGTGAATGAAGCCACGATCTAAGTTGAGCGACTTCGCGACCTCTCAGGCAATCGTTCCCGTCAATGAGTTTTTGCATTTCTTCCCCAGTTGGCATTTTTCCTTGTAGAACAGATCTTCTGAACGCTCCGAGAACTATATCACGCTCGTTATCTGTCCAACGTCGGTGGCTGCATAGTCGTCGCGAACCGGATAAGGAAGTTGAACGGCTTTTGTTTAGGCCGCCCGATTTTCTGCTTGCAGTCGAACAATTTCCTCCCTTCTCCGTGACTGAAAAATCGTAATTGTACCGTTGTTATTAATTCTCTTATATATATTGTTGTTAAATATGCTTACCTTCAATTCCTCTGGAATCATCTTCTGCTTCGTCTGCCGATCTCGCGTTATCGTCCTCCTCTTCACTACTGCTTTCGTCATCATTCGCAGTCGAGTCCTGCGTTCCTTGCGCGATTTCCAGTAGTTGCGATATCTTAACAATATCATTCTGCATGACTGGTTGGCGATATATGTCCTTATGTATTTTATCCGCATGACCCATAAAATTCGCTAAATCAGAAACTTGATTCTCGGACAAGTTCAACGAAATGCATTTCGTCGCAACATGTTTTCTTAGTTGAGTGCCTCGAAGCGTACTTGGCACTTCAGCGCCGCACTGCTCTGCAAACTGCCTTAGCAAATCGCATGCTCGCAAATATTTAAAGCGATCTTTATCTCGTGAGGGTATACCAAAAATATACGGATTCTGTTCCGGTACTCCAGCATCATCACGAAACTTCTGAATTAAAAGCAGAGAATCTAGGAGCTTGGAATGAACGAGAACGGGTACTCCTCTGCCGCGTTTTCCTCGGATCATAAAGCGAACGTACTTTCTCGCTAGCGCTTGTCCTTCTTTTGATAAAGCTGCATACATATCTTTATCGGTTGTTTGGTCTATACCTTGATACGCATTGAAATCTTCAATATAAATACGCTCGATTTCGCCAGCTCGACGGCGATTGAAAACTTGAAGCGATATTAGGGTGACTTCCGCTAGCGAGCGCCAAGAGTCGGCGGAAATTTTTTATTTAGCTTTTCGAAAAACGTATCGCGTTTGACTTTGAGAAAGTTGTGTAGTTTTGTAATATCGTCCATGCTCGGCAGTACCACCTTTTTTCTCCTATTATTTTGCAGTTGCGTTTCAAGTACTGCTCGATTCACGCTCGTACCATAATCCTCACTCTGGAGCTTTAAAAAATCCTCGACGCGTTTTTGATCGTGCGCTCTCTCTTCCTTTATATACTGAGCACGCAAGATTTCGCCAAGATGTTTCAACAGTGTCCCGAGATGCGACGCGACGGCCGGATGCGCGAAATTGCGCTTAATCTCGTTAAAACCTGCAACGATTTTTACTGATGCAACGGCGTCATCGTAGTGTCGAGGCTGAAAAACATCGGCGAATTCCTTTACCGCGATATTAAAACTCTTCATGGCTATTAAAAAACGACCGAGAAGCCTAAGGCGCGCTCTAATCATCTGAAAATGATGGTGATGAAGTCCATATTTCTCGCACTGCTTGTTCGCGTACAGAGTGATCAAATTGTCGTAACGAATTCCTCGGACAATCGCGTCCTCTCGCATGTATGGGAATATATTTCTTCGGACCATTTCGTTCGCTTTATCATGAACTCTCGCTGAAATTTTACGGCCTTTAACCATAACAAGTCTTTCTTTCGAACTGAGTTTGTTTGTGCATTTTCGGAAATGATGTCGTACGACCGCTTTTGAGTACTGTCCTTTACAGTTTCCACACGCCACGAAATCCTGCGCAGTTCTCTTCATTTTTTTTTGCGGTCTCCGAACAACCAACAAATCTCCCTTGTTGAATCGTCTATCGGTATTATAGATATAATTTCCGTTTTTTCGAATCGTAGCAATGATTTGCACACGCTCCTTCGTCTTTGGTGGTAAAGCTGTAAATTTTTTTACATCTTCTTCGTCCTTATGAACAAGTTCGAGATGACGGGCTATCTTCGTTTGTAACGTGTGGCAATAAACACAGAAATGTTTTTTCAAGTCTCCTGCAGCCTTCGAAGTAGATACGGTTAGTTCGGCATCATCGGGTGCTGATAAACCGGGCTTGTTGGCTGAAAGACTTATGTTGAGAGACGAATCGTTTTTCTTCTGTCTTTGCTTACGACTGATCGACGTTTCCGGTATTTCGTCCGCTGAGTTGTCTGCGTCCGAACAATACGATTCCTCCTCCGAGGGAACGTAAGCATCCTTATCCGATTCATTCGAACTGTAGGAATCTTCGATATCAGCATATCTAGTCGAGTTAATAGGCCCGGGTGAGTCAAACGTTGTAGAACACCCGGCAATCGGTGATGAGTCAAAACGGTTGTCTCGCAGAGAGTAACGCGCGGTACTGGGCATGGGAACGTCACTCACGATACAAGGCTTCGATTTAGTTTCTTGGGTAGGCTTCGCAGGGGTGTTGAGTGCGCTCGATTCATCCAAAAAGACAGAGTCGTCTATCGGAATGTCTAATACCATTAAATCCAATGTGTAGGTGGCGTTTGGATTTGAGTCAATGGCACGCGCTGACACGCTAGCTCCATCATTTACAAATGATGTTTGTATTTCGACTTCCGCCACATCGAGCATTCCTTCAATCCTTGAACTTTCACGAAAATCGGTGTCTTTGAGAATCGCTGCGAAATTCTGACGGATTTCTTCTGCGTCATCGGTCTCTCCGACAATCATATCCTCAACGCTTTTCGCTACATTATCCGTTCCTGAAGAATTATCATCGAGTTTTAAGTTTTTTTTTCGTTCGTCGTTCATTGGGTTCTCGGTCTCGCGTTCAATCACACCCACTCCATCGGAAGCTGCATTCTCGGTCTCATGTTCTCGATCTTCCGTGTCGCGATTCTCGAAACAATTAGAATTCTCATCGTAAATGACGCTCTCAGCCTTACACCCCGTATCCTTTTGATTGAGGATTTCGTTTGCGATCTCGAACCCGCATGCGATCGAATTCTCATCGCAGATCTCGCACTCAGGTGAAACCTTCACGTGTTCGTCGTGAATTGCGATTCCGGTCGTGTCGTCGGTCAAGACCCTTTTCTTTTTCTTTTTTATAGTCTTTTTCTCGAGAATTCGATTTTTATGAATTTTTTCTTTAGAATGGAGTTCTGACGCATTCTGTTCGACATCCACGGAACTTGTGCAAGAGCTTTCGATGATCTCGAGTGGAATAAACGGACCTTGAACGCGAAAAAAATCATTTTTTTTGTCTCGTCCTCGAAGCGAAAATATTTCGGTTTTGTTCGAGTTTGTAGGCAGTACCGTTGCGTCCACGTATAACCTATTCGGATCGGGGCACTCATTATGTTGTTTCAATACCGCCGAGTACAGAAGTTCGTCTTTCGGAAGCTGTTTGTACTTAAACGAAAATGAGCTACTCTTTTTTTTCCAAACTCCTTTGAATTTCCTCCAATACGCGTCGATTCTCTGCGAATAGAAGAATGAAACGGAGCTAAGCTTTTAATACATGTTTACCTAGAAATTAACATCGAAAGTTATTAAAAATGTCATTCGGACAGTCCTCGCAACACGTGCATACAAACAAGCCGAAAGTTTCAAAATAGCCTATAAATCGACGAAAATGTTCTCAAGGAATACAATACGTACGATATGTACGTAATGTATTTTTTGAAGACATATTTCGTATATATGTCCTGAAAATCGTCGGACGTCTTCAAAATAGCCTATACACAAATAAATATGGTCTCAAAGAATACAGTACGTACAGCATGTACGTACTGTATTTTTTGAAGTCATATTTCGTATATATGTCCTGAGAACCGCCAGACGTCTTGAAACCCAACTTTACATCGACGAATGTGTCTTCAAAGAATACGGTACGTGACATTTTTACGTATCGTGTTCTCCAAGGACATATTTTGCTATACATGTGTATACATACGACTTCTTGAAAATTTTGTTTTTATACACGTTCGAATGAAAAGGATATCGTTTAATGTAACAAAAGTCAAAACGGTCAACTATACATCTCAACCTCCCGATTCCAAGTAATTATAAAGGAAAACCCACAAAGATGTCGAACGCGAAAGAGCGATATCGTTGCTTTTGCCGATAACTACAGCGGGTACAACGATAGACCCACTCATTCGTCATAAAAAACAATAAAGTTATTTGGCGCCGACTAGAGAAGGGCGCACACGTGCTCGTGCTCTTTCCCGTTTCGCGGAAGCTACGATCTCTTAATATATACAAGTCTTCAAATCAGACAATGTATATACAAATATGTCCCTAAACACTACAGTACGTAAACGTGAAAAATTATTCGGAGACAAAGGAAAATGCCGTTGTGTTAAGCGGCATACATCTCAACCTCCCGATTCCAAGTAATTATAAAGGAAAACCCACAAAGATGTCGAACGCGAAAGAGCGATATCGTTGCTTTTGCCGATAACTACAGCGGGTACAACGATAGACCCACTCATTCGTCATGAAAAACAATAAAGTTATTTGGCGCCGACTAGAGAAGGGCGCACACGTGCTCGTGCTCTTTCCCGTTTCGCGGAAGCTACGATCTCATAATATTCACACGTCACCAAATCAGACAATGTATATACAAATATGTCCTCAAACACTACAGTACGTAAACGTCCAACATTTTTCGGAGACAAAGGAAAATGCCGTTTCGTTAAGCGAACACGTGGATTATAAGATTGCGCATTACAAGATTTAATTTTCGTTATGTTAATTCGAGGTTTATTGTTTTTACTTACCGTGCAGACATAATACGCGTGCCGAATATTTTTTTCCATCCAAATTTTGACGGCTGGACATTTATTCTTGAACGCACTCACGTCACTTGATTCACAAATTAAGAAAACGTTATCGGTGAACAGCACTAAAACTAACATTTTGCTTCAATTTGTAAGGCGCTTTTGAGTTGATGTCACTCAGGCATCTTCCGAGAGAATGAGAATTTATGAAGACATGGATTAACGGGTGGTAACACAATAGTTCTCAATTGGTCGACGTCTACGAATGCTTACCAATAGGACTTAAAATCCAGTATCCGCGGAAATTAAAGTGGCTTAGCTGTAGCGGGTACTTTGAATACATCGAAGATCACATCCCGAGTAAAAAAAAGCAAGTGCATCCCGGATCCGTAAAAAAGTCCCGTCAATGAGACAATCCTTGACTTTTCGCGTACTTCGAGTTTCACGGGGAAAGTACGTGAAAACTCCATATTTGACATTCTCGCTTATAATGTGCGTGACGAAAAGTACAGGATACGTACGTAAAAAGTCCATATTTAACATTCTCGCTTATAATGTGCGTGATAAAAAGTACAGGATACGTAGGTGAAAACTCAACATTTGATATTTTTCTGTACAAATTCGTGCTGAAAAGTACATGAGATATACGTGGAAAGTACGTATTGGAAATTTTCGTGTATAAAGTCCGTGACACGAGGTACATGATATGTACACCTCCTGTACTCTTTGGCACGGACTTTGTACGGAAAAATTTCAAATATTGATTTTTCACGTACATATCCTGTACCTCGCGTCACCGACTTAATACGCGAAAATTTTTCAATATGTACTTTTCACGTACGTATCCTGTACTTTTCGTTACAACTTAAAACACGCAAAAAAGTCTAGTATGGACTTTTCACGTTCTTTCCGCGTGTAACTGGAGGTACGCGAAAAGTCAAGGATTGTCTCATTGGCGGGACTTTTTCACGTACGTTTCGCGGATCCCGCATGGATCCGGGATGCACTTGTTTTTTCTACTCGGGATATTACGCTGACTGCGATAACCAATCGGGGCCATATTGTGCCCTGCATGATTTTTAGACTTACATGCATATATTTATTTATCTAAATGATTGACGAATTAAATTTCGAAGTTCAACAAGTTTTTATATTATTAGCGAATAAAAGCAAATTGTTGAATATGATTGTTGACCGCTGTTGTTTAATGATGTTGGAGAGTTTCGGCAAAAGAACGTTCTTCCTTTGCCGAAACTCTCCAACATCATTAATGAAAGCAAATTACAATATATATATCAGTTCAATGTTATGTCTAGTATGAAGCCATGTATATATATACATATACATATACAAGTCCTCATATGTGTCGGTACACACCTACACGCATGTCCTCATATGCGCCAATATATAAAAACTCCTCAAAGTAGCCAGTTCTTACAAATTGTTAAATATATTAAAAAGTAATGTATAGTTTGAACTGCGAATAGTTGTATATAGTCTATAATTGTTCCTATTATCCATTTCAACAGAAATATATGACATTTTTTTTATGTCCTCAAAGTATACCTTACGCATATATATATATATATATATATATATATATATATATATTAATATTTACATCGAGCACGAGTGTTCAATGTATATGATATTGAGACAAAAATAAATATATCGAGCACAAATATTCACAGTATATAAACTCAGCCAGAAAATAAATAGGTCGAGAACGAAGGTTTAGCATACACACGATTAGGGAGAAACAGAAAAACATATCGGTCACAAATATTCATGTCAGCATAATTATCTCACACACGATATCACGCATTCCATATTCATCCTACACAAAGTTTCTTCCTTTTATAATGTTATAGTATAATTTAATGTCATTCAGTATGCAATTGTCATACTTTTTGTCACGTATGTAGTCGTTTTATACATTTAGTGTTAATAGTAGGTACTTAGCTCTGTCTTGAGTATATATTTCGCTTGTTCGTTAACCACGGGGAATATATAGATATTGGTGCTGTGCGGAAGATCAGATGCGTCGTAGTTTCTCCGATGCCATAAATTTGAGGTGTCCGTGGAGATTCTCTGCCGCAGTTGAGCCGTTCTTTCACCATAGATTTGTTATGGTGAAGCCAGGGACGCAGTCAATAATGATGATGAATATATTAACGTGATCTTTAATGCGAGCTCCAGCTGTGTTTGCTGGACGCGAGCTCGTGAACGACTATCTGAGTGGGAATACGCACTGCTTAATATCGGCGAGAGATCGCGGGCGTTTTATTTCGGGGCAAGGGGCACAGGTGAGCGGCTGCTGTGTCGCCCTCACGCGCTCCTTATTATATTACCATGTTCTTATTTCACAGAACATAACTACGCATAAATGGACTCTCATACATTCGTGTAACTTAATTAACGGGGGAGGGGGTTTCTCCAGAATAACTGGAAGGAAAAGTCATATTAAGATAATGTGTGTCCTACAATCAGAGTAATCTGTAGGATCTCGTAAACACAGACATTTCGACAGTAAAAAAATTCATCTGCTTCCATTTTTACTTTCTCATCACATACAGAGTATGTAAAAGAGAAAGTATTGCAATCCAAAAAAAATTCGACTCTAAGATTTTGGTGGAAATACATGTTTTGAGTGTCCTAGATTCCAAAAAACACATTAACTCATTTCTGTCTGTCCGTCTGTCTGTCTGTCTGGTGTCTGTATGTGCTGTCCGGAAACACAATAACTTTTGAAAAAATATGTGAACCGCAAAGAAATTTGGTGTGGTCTTTCTCCACCCAAATCTTGGTTTTGGTATTGAAATCCAATACCGTATCTTCACTATTTCTGATACTTTACCTGGAATGTGAAAAAAAAAAAATTAAATATTATATTCAATTTTGGTCCACAAGCTTATATAAAATTTATTCTGCTTCAGTCTCATACATACAGATAAACTTACCAGCAAATAAGCATTGGACAACAAGTGATTTAATATAATAAAGACTTTGTTGTCTTTTAAGTTACTTGCATGAGATTTCTGAAACCATCCACAATCAGAAATTTATATTGTTAAAATATGGATCGTGTTACAGATCTACTAAAAAAAAAAGGACTACTATCAATGATCTTGAGTAATTTTCAGTGAGATATACACTATAAATATTCAGATGAAATATTAGATATAAAAAAAATGAACAGACAGAACAGATTTGAGGTTATCTCAACACTCATGATGTTAAGCAATAAACACTGATACACCCATAGTTTGTATCACTTGTTTCCAAATGGTATCTAAATGGTATTTAATGATGAAGCAATCTAATAAAAACTTATACTTCAAATGATAAATTCAAATAAACAATCGAAGTGAAATAAGAAAAAAATTCCACTGAACCATTGAACACTGAAAAACAACGCCACCAAAACAAAAGAGAAATGCGGAGAGAAGGCGCGAACATAGCGCGCACGTCATCGCGAGGGCGGGTCGTAGCTGCAATTTGAATTTAAAAATGCATTCTTAACAAATTATAGCGCGAAATGTAGATTACAATTAAGGAGCGAAGTTCTTAATTTTCTATTCATATAGTTAGTCACAATACCCCAGAAAATTCACAAAAAAAACTTCACGCCAGTAACAAATGTGATGAGAAAGTCGAGAGTTGCGAATACGTAGCAACTTTTTTTTTGTATCTCTTATAACTTTGTTAGCGTCGTATCTTATATGAGGCATACCATATGAATTCAGCGACCCAAAAAAAAAAAAAAACCCAATGACAGTCTAAAAATCAGGTTCAGTGATTATAATAGATACACCAGATTTTTGTTAAGTTTAAAAAAAAAATTTCGGCGACATGTACCGTGTTTTTCATTTTTTATTTAGTTCATAATATTTCTTGGGAACGATCAATTGTATGAACATCTCTGAGAAACGAGAGTGCGCATTTTTTCATGGTCCACATGAAAAAAGTTTATTCCGAATTCATTATGTAGTTTTAGGCGTTATCTTGCGGTAAAATCAACGAAAACATTTTATTTTGCCGAAAGGACTTCGGATATTGGTATCGTTAAAATTTTTGCATATTGTGTAAGTAAGTGTCCAATTTTTAGTTTTATCATAGGCTCTTTAAAGTTCATGACTTGTAGCAGTTTAAAACATTTTTATAAAGTAAATATCAAACAACAGCAAGCGATGGGACAGGTGCTCTTCTCAAGGGAGGCGCTGTCCGTGCGCGCCATCAGATAATATCGGATGAACCTATACTCACACCGAAAACTCTCTTTCGATAGGCAAAACGGAACTTACGTTCGATATGAGATGAACTTTGAAAAGTCCCAGGAAAAGAAAACTCCGGAAATTTTGCATTCACTTACATAATTTACAACAATTTTTTTTTTTACATTAATATCCGAAGTGGTGTCCACAAAATAAAATATTTTCGTTGGCAGTCGCCGTAAGATTATGCCTGAAATTACACAATTGATTCTGAATGAATTTTTTTTCGTGTGGGACATGAAGAAACGCACATTTTCGTTTTTTAGAGATGTTGACACGATTAATTGTTCCCAAGATATTATAGGTTGAATGAAAAATCAAAAACATGGCTTGCATCACCAGAAAGAAAGAAGAAAAAGTTTTCGTAGGTGGCTAAATTTTCAGACGTATATTTCATCTTTGCCTCTTCTAGATTGTTTCAATGTTCGGCTACCGTCCTCCTTTATATCAATTTTTACGAAAAATATAAAAATAATTTTTTTATAGTATTTTTTTTTAAACAGAGAAATTTCTATTCTTGGGATATATATACGGAAAAGCTACTTACGGGTAAAAGAGAATAGAATTTTTTTTTAACTATTCATTTTTGCGATCGTGTCATACGTTTTTAACAATGGAGTGGGATGACTTATTGCAGGGCTATTTCTTCGGAAACAGAGTTATTTATTTCTTGATATATAAAGAAAACGTTACTTTGGGGAAAAACAGGGCGTTGCTTTTTTTAAATGTGCATTTTTGTGTTGACATAGGGTTTTGTCAGCGGGGCGAAAAAAAAAGTGATTTTTGGAATCCTTTTTTCAAGTGTATCAGAGTTACAGGATTATATTTAAAAGACTACAAACAATATGAATAGTCTATCTATGACCTTATGACTGGATGTATGTGCTGTACGAGAGCAGAACTCCTTCGCTCGAGTGAGTCAATGAACGAGATGTCGCGCCTGCGCGGTATAACACCACCGGATTCCAGCAGCACTCGGTCGGTGCGCGCGGTTGCTCTTCCCACGTTGTTTACTTGTTTCCGGCGGCGACGCCGAACAATTCTGCGGACGATCGCGAAAATGTGCAGTGTGTTCGAGAGCGGAGATTACGGTGCTTGCGTTGGCCTGTATAAACGTCGGTGCACCCATTCTCCTTTCAGTTTCACCGAAAGCAAAATGGACAGTGGGGAGCTCCGAACCAAGTCCATTTACGTAGGTCTTTGATAGCTTCCGGTTCAACCTAAGAACTTGAATAGGATGAACGGTGTAATACGAATCAAACCAAGAGCAATAACGACCTCGACCTCTTGCAGCCATGAGCACTTTAATTAGCAGTTAGATGCTTCCATGCTTTGCATAAAAGCCATTAGCGTATTTGAAAAAAAAAAAATTTATATATTTTGTTGAACAAAAGTTTTGATTTCTCTTACGATATTTCTGTCTAAATTCTGTCTATAAATAAAAAAATATTTTCCATCCTTCTATTTGCAAATCTCATTTTTCATAGTTTCATTACGGTGACTGATTTTTTTAAAATCTCTCAGTGGCAGTGCTCTGAATATTGTAAAAAAAAAAAAAAATAGGCAATGCAAGTACATATTCATTCATAGACATACTTTCCTAGAGCTGTTGGTATAACCGGAGACTCGAGAGAGGGAATTGTAGCTCTCGCCTCCCGGGAGCGAAAAAGCAATATTGATCTTATGCTAATTTAGCCACTGAGTTATGAAGGCTTCGTGCCGAATAGGATAATTTATTCTGTTGTTAATGCCAACGGCCCGCCTCTAGTGTATATAGTAGTAATAGGTATAGTACATATACCATACCAGTCTATATTGTCGAGGTTGCAGCTACGTTCGGTGCTAGGGAAACCGTACCGAAAAGCATGAATCTCACTAGAGAAGGAGAGAATGAAGGAAAATGAGAGGTAACGGTTGGAATAAATTTCCCCCAGCATTGATTCTTTTTCTCGTTAATGCATAATCTTTTATTCCCATCAAGCCCAATCTTCTCTATAAGTTAGTTGTCAATAACATCGTTCCTCCCTCTTTAAAATAATCGTAACATAACAAATAAATCTGCGTATGATTAATTTTCACTTCTAATTCTGAAAGTAATTAACCTTTGAGGCTATGCTTCAACCTAGCAATCAAGTTTGAATCTACGAATACTGTCTCAGAACCGAGATGTACATACTTCGCAAAAATTTCATCTTATAAGAAAAACCGACCGCTAATAGTAGATGCTAAGAACGTTAGTGATATTCGGTCGCAGCCCATAACACACTTCGGCTATTTTTCAACGCCCAGGAAGAAGCAGCACTTTCTGTAGTGGCCGACTAATTATAAATAAGTATTAGATGTATCAGCACAGTTTTGCCAATTATAACTTTACTCAACTAATAGAGTAATTACCAGTGAGGTCATTATTAGGTGAAGATTCCTTACTCGTAGAGTTATCAATGGTAGAGTCGTTATTGGTAGTGTTTTTATAAGGTACACTGTTGGAAAAGATTGGAAGTTTTTATGCATAAACTCGTCATCGAAATTAAATAAGCAATTGTAATATAAGATTCATGTACTTTACCAGTAAAATTACAGAAAATTATTAAAATTCAAATACTTTTATTGTAAAATTGAAGTAAATTATTAAATATGACGTACCATACATAAATTTTACATTACACTTGTATACTAAATTTCATATACAAGTTTATGAATAAAAACTTCCAAAAAAAGTACACTAAAATTCAAGCATATTTTTTTTACAGTGTAGTCTCGCGCCTGGTATTAATTTTGCACAAGTTCGAGAGAAATGAGAAAAAATTGCAAACACTTCTCGATGGTATAAAAATCTTCGAAAATTCATGGCCATTAAAGGTACTACAAAGATCATCTTTGCGTAATAGTTATTTTAGAATGTTATTAACAAATAATAAAAGAAAACATTCTTCAATAAGTTTTCCGAAAACCAAACTTTATTTTTAATGAAAATAGGTCGTTAGTTTTTCAGAATACGTATGAATTTTTCAAATTGTTGAATTCACTCCGAAGTTGTTTTGTATATTGAGAAAGTATGTGAAAACACACGAAATTCAAAATAAATTTGAAAATCTGAAATAAATCATACGTATGCACAAAAATTGACAAATCACTTTCATTATAACAAAAATTGGGTTTTCGGGAAACTTGTTGAAGAATGTCTTCTCTTTATCATTTATTAATAACATCTTAGAATAATTATTATGCAAAATTAATCTTTTCAATACCTTTAATGTACATGAATTTTGAAAAAAATTTATACCATCAAGAAGTGCTTCGGATTCTCTTACATTTTTCTCGAACTCGTGCGAAATGAATACCAGGCTTAAGGACTACCTTAACGGCAGAGTTATTAATAGTAATGTTATTACTCGTAGAATCTTTATTGGTGAAGTTATTACTGGTGGAGTTATTAATGGTAGGGTCAATATTGTTAGATTGATTATCATCAGTAGGTTTATTACTAGTCGAATGATGCATGCTGATAATCAGACAAGTTTGTGTTTCCTTACTGCCGTATTAAGCTATCGCTTGTGCAGATCCCTGAAAACTGGTAAACTTGCAATTTGGTAGAGTTATGTTGCTGTTGTTAATTTTCTGAAGTATCCAGTGAGTGCCAGTGCCACCGTATACAGATCGTCGAAGCAGCATCTTATTCGACGGAGCAGCAGAGCGAGATAAAGAGGAAGACGAAGAAAGGTCCGTTCCTGATTAGGAGGACGTGGTTTGTAAGGGGATGAGCTTCGGACCTTGAGGATTTGTAGTACAAATAGGACATGTGGACCGAGCAACCGCTCAACCATTCGGTGGATGGACGGACGGTCCAACTATACCGTCGAACTGTACCGTGCTTGGGAATCGTACAACGGCAGGTCCTCTATATCAACATAGAAGTACCTATGTACATGAGAGAAAGAGACAGGGAGAGGATGTGCAGGCACGTAACACGAGTATGGCCTCCTCGTTACAAGTGCACAACTACCAAACTGCATTACAAGTCTGCTACTGCTGCCGCTGCTGCCACTACTGCTGCTGCTGCTGCCGTTGCTGCCGTTGCTGTTGCGAACCATTCGTGACTGTGCGTTGGTCCGGATGAATCTCTGCTTCTACCACTGTCGCAATACGCTTCGAATCTGGATGCTAGTGCATATCGCTTCGACTCTCATTGGCGATACCCACTGTGTCGCTTCATACCTCTCCAACTCTCTATGCTATACTATACCTATGTGCTGCTTCCATGGCGCTTCATTCTCGTTTCATCTCGCGAGGATTCAAACCCGAAACGACTAGTTTCAGGGCTTCCATCAGTTTTCAGAGTCCAGTGGATATTTGCATATGTGTGAGTGTGAGTGCGAGTGCGAGTGTGAGTGTGCGTGTGCGTGTGCGTGTGCGTGTGCGTGTGCGTGTGCGTGTGCGTGTGCGTGTGCGTGTGCGTGTGCGTGTGCGTGTGCGTGTGCGTGTGCGTGTGCGTGTGCGTGTGCGTGTGCGTGTGCGTGTGCGTGTGCGTGTGCGTGTGCGTGTGCGTGTGCGTGTGCGTGTGCGTGTGCGTGCGTGTGCGTGCGTGCGTGCGTGCGTGCGTGCGTGCGTGCGTGCGTGCGTGCGTGCGTGCGTGTGATGAGAAGTGCGGTAATTAGTAGTATGAATCAGCAAAAGGGAAAATCGGTATTTCTCTGATTATCGAAGAAAAGTAAAAAAATCCGAAGATTATCGCACTTTTTTTTGGTCTTCATGGCTTAAACTCGAGAGGTTGACCTAACAATCGAGTGTGCCGAAGGAATTCGCTGACAATCACTGTTTAGACGTGCCTCAATCGAGGTCTTTTTATTATATGAAATTGCAAATAAAAAAAATATATACATATATTTAGGCGCATTTTCTGCATGGGAGGTGTGTATTGAGGTCAGAATACATACTTTTACCGTAAAAAAACAAAAAACAGAAATTATGATGTTATTTTGACACACCCTGATCCATACCTCATAAAATATGTTTCCCAAGTCATCAAAAAATCACAATTTTACAAAATGATTTAGATAAATCATTTCATAAAATTGTGATTTTCTGCACAAACGAAGCAAGGAACAGCTGTGAATATTATTTTGATACTTCCCGAGAATTGTCAAAATACAATAACACGACTGAAACTGCTCGTTAGTTAGCACCTAGGCAACCCGACAGCCAATCAGAGAATAAATAAACCGACAACAATACTTATATCGAAAATGCGAGATATTTTACCCACTGATTTTTTGAAGAGGGATTGATCAATGGATGATTTTTTCACGGATTTCTACAGATGGAAAGGCAAAATTGAAAATCTTTACACACATGCCCGCAAAATCAAAAGGATTATAATTTTACAAACGGTTTTCTCTATTTAAAGGTGAAATCTTTCGAACGAAGGAAAGGAATTGAGAATCGGGCAAGCTAAGAAAAGTTATGATCCGTTGACAATTCTGAAGTTTGGTTAATCGGATTTTGTTAGGGATTATCCGTTTAAGTTTTTCCCAAATTTAAAATACCTATCTGATCGTGAATTTTCCACGGAAGCAGAAACAACTAAGGTTTTGGTCAATAACTTAAGAATCCTAGTGAAATTCACAAGAAACAATTCTCTTTCTTTTTCTCAATTTCGCTGACCAAGTTTTTGAATAGTTAGACGTGTAATTAGTATTGAGTTTTTAAAGATTACAAAAATTTGAAGGCTCACAAAAGGAACTATATATTTTTTATTTGTGTAGCTTTCCTTACCATTCTACATCAACAGCTTATTGATCATATAACCTGACCTCTGAATTTCATATTAATTTATATTTTATGACTGTGGAAAGCCATTTAATTTGGATCAACTGCTCGTGTCTTAATGCAAGCCCAGAACTCAATGGAAGGGAAATAGTCTGATAGTCGCGATGAAACTATCTTATGAAATTGTCTATCGTTCTATGAATATTGCAGTAGGAGAGAAGAGTGCAATCCAGTCAAATTACTGCGGGAGTAAGAGACTTCAAAGAACCTCTAAAATTAATGACCAATTAACAAAAATTAATGACCACTTTCATGTGTTCTTATAATTAACCTGCCCTTCCATGAGCGTATGCCTAATTATTAATGCAACGAGCAAATGTTTTAGTAATAGAAGAAGACCACACGGATGAATTCGATAACGTGCGGTGGAGAAAAATATATAATAAATAATATTCACAAACCGGTAATTTTGCATTCTTATAAGGGTCATCCTACATCAACACGGTGACGTTTCTTCCGTTCCATAATTTTCACTATATTTAATAACACTTAATTCACGGTGGATTTTTTGAAAGCCCAAATAATGCTGTAGTTGTAATAAAGTGATATAGAACTAATTGTTTATTCAGTAAAAAAAATTCAAAAATTCGAAAAACAGCGTTCTAAATAAAAATTTATGTTCCAGTATAATAACTCAGGACTTTCAAAACGTGACCAAATTCAAAGAGTTTATAATAAATATAAATGATGCGACAAATTTGCGAGGGCTAATAAAAGATAGTTAATTCGACATAGAATGGCTAATACAAGCTTTTTACTCGCGTCTGCGACTGTGGTTGATGCATATCCATGGCAAGCTTCATTCTCTGTACCGCACTCGCCAAAACCACCGAATTATTATTTATTCACGCATATAATGAAAACGAGTATAAATACGCTAGTCGGTGAGGTTCGCCTTACCGATATAGCGAGAGATAAAACGCACGTAGGCGTTGCGAGCTGGATTCTGTCCACTATCTGGCAACGACGGTTCTGCCATTCAAAATAATTATTTGAAACAAGTAAAAATAATAATAAATTATCCGACCGGCGGAAAAAAATTGTTGAAAAATAAAAGACTAGTGAAAGAGAGAGGAATATTATTAGAATGATGAAAAAGAGTGTTAGGGTGGGGTAGCAAAAAGTGAAACGAATGAACGAACGACGAGGCAACGGATCGTTAACGTTTGCGTAACTGGGAACGGTGTATAGGGCGCATCAGAGTAGCCCCAGGCGAATCCGAGTCGAGCTAGCGAACGAGCGATTCCCGTAACGAGTTAAACTTTTATTACGACGGTAAAGACTTCCGCGATAGTCGGGTATACGCCTGCCTCCCTCTATTGCTTCTACAAAACCACCCCTTCTGCTCTCGTGGCTGCGCTGGACAGCTCCAGCGAACACGATTAATAAATTGATCGAGGATAAATTGGCACCAGATAGTAACGCGCATGCTCCGTGGAAAAAAAAAATATATATATATATGCCGGAAAAAATAAAGAATCAAGGGGGTACTCGAGGCGCCTCCTTTTGCTCCTCTTCTGCATATTATCCACTGACTTGTTCGCCGTAAAAAAATTCACCTTAAACCTCAAAGGGATGATATTGTATTACATTGTATAATTTCTTTTATTTCTCATTCATTGAATTATTTAAAAGCCTTCATTTCCATGGAAACAAATTACACTTGGAAATATATAATTTCTTTAGCTATTCATAGCGAAAATTCGTTCTAGATCTGCGAGTAGATTTTTTAGGTTATTCACTTCCATGCGGGAAGAATTGTTAACATAGAGGACATTTTTCCAGTTAATTCGGGTCATCAAATTATTTTTCAATTATCACATCCGCATTCACCTTCCGATCTTGCGGCTGCGGTGGATAGCGCCAGGAAAACCGATTAATAAATCGATCGAAGGTGAATTGGCACGAGATACTAACGCGCATGCTCCATAAAAAAACTATGCCGGAAAAATGAAGAATCAAGGGAATACTCGTGGCGCCGCCTTTTGCTCCATCCTCTGCATATTATCCACCGACTTGTTCACCGTAAAAAAAATTCAGCTTAAAGCTCAAAGGAGTGATATTGTATTGCATTTATTGATTTATTTTATTTCTCATTCATTGAATTATTCAAAAGACTCAATTTCCATGGGAACAAATTACACTGGGGAAGGTATCATTTATTTAGCTATTCCTAGCGAAAATTCGTTCTAGATCTGCGAGTATATTTTTTATATTATTAACTTACATGCGGACAAAATTGTTAACACAAAGGACATTTTTCCAGTGAATTCGGGTCATCGAATTATTTTTCATTATTATTACATTCACATGCACTTTCCGATTCTGCGGCTGCGATGGACAGCGCCAGGAAACACGATTAATAAGTCGATCGAAGATAAATTGGCACGAGAATTTGATGCGCATGCTTCGTAGAAGAAAAACACTATGCCAGAAAAAATGAAGAATCAAGGAAATGGAACAAAGCGCATCGTTTTGCTCCACTTCTGCATATAACCCACCGACTTGTTCACCGTATAATTAAAGTTATTTTATTTTTCATTTATCTAATTGTTTCAAAGCTCCATGGAAATGAATTACACTTGGGAATGTATAATTCATTCGAGGTATTCGTAGTGAATATAAGTTCCAGATCTGCATGTGTATTTTCGACATTATATTATTTAATATTATATTATACAAATTTTTCCAGTGATTCTGGGTTATGGAATTATTTTTGTAATTATTGGAATGTGATAAATATTTCTTCACTCGGGAATTAAAAAACCAGCCGGAATTTTTGTATTACTCTTGACATAAGCACTCTGCGGAGATTTCAGTGTACATGAGAAAATCATACATAACTATGCACTGACTTTATTGGAATTATATGTTTTCAATTAATAAATTCAAGATGACGAATACTCGTTATAAATCCAGTTCATTATATGATGTCAGTGAACTCGATTTTTTTTTTCAGTCTTACCAGCATTGGTCGATCGGTAGGGTAGAATGATGGCAAATAATGAGGGTTAAATGCATTGGGAATGGATGAAGGGCGAAGGATAGTAAAAGCGGTTTGGCTTACTCGAGGGAAGCAATGTGTGCAGGGGGAAGAAGAAGAAAAGGAGGATGAAGAGATAGCGGCGTAGAGCATGAGGCGAGCAGTACCTGAAATTTCCATTAACGGCAGACTGCACGCCGTCGGCGGTAAGTTATGAACGTAATACGTAACCGCGGCGGTGATAATAAATGATAAAATTATCCGGAAAATTAAGTTTCATAAAAGACTCAGTACGATCTACTTTGGACGTTGGGAGAATGTGAGTCAGAATCGGAAGCTACGACCTTAAAAAAAAAACGTTGAACGTCGGCGTATATAAATAGCGAAAGGATGAGACGAATTTTCATAAATTCATAATAATAATCAGCGGACATCGATCAAATATCTTAAAAGGTAACGACACTATAAATTTTCGTGAAAAACCCGTTTTTTTATTAGCTTAAAAGATGCTTCAAGCCTTTTGAAATATGGGGCAAAAACTTTATTACCTGCATGAATTTTCATTCGTTGAAATTTCGGAATCTTCTCCAAGCGCGGCGGCCTTTTCCAAAACAACGACCGGCGTAAGAAAAAAATCCTTACTTGTAAGACACTGTAGTCTTACAAGTTTAATGCCTTCTGTAATCTTACAAATGTAGTGCAAGTCTTACTAATGCTTTATCTTTTGATTTCTAACTTCTCTAATATATGTCAGATGTTGTTGGAAAGAGTTTATGTTCAGTTAGAAATACTTCCAAACGAAGTTTGGAATTTGGCTCCAAAATCTTAGTCAAGTGGCAATGAAGTCTTGGATATGGCGAACGATATTGCTGTCTGCAATATCAATGACGATCTGAGTAAATATTTTACGAATTATGAAAGTTTTGGAGATGGATATTGGCGCATATGCATACAATTTTTGTCGCAAAGCCAATGCTAAGCGGATGAAGCACACATTCTGTTTTTGACAGATGCGGTAAAGTAGGCATGCTCTAGCATAAAATCTTCGAGAAAAGAGAACTAGAAAGAATATTTGAACAAAGAGGGGCAGCTTTATGGTCCTGGGATAGCAGATTAATAGTAAAAAATTGTAAGGGGTCCACTTCTTAAATTTTCCATGTCTACAAAACATTTCAAAACTTTAAACGCCTTTTTCCGGAACACTTTTTTTATTTATTTCAAATTAGCACGCAGCATATTTTCAATAACTGAATTTTAACATTATTTATTAACAAATGAGTGGCATTTTGTGAAAAAAATAGAACGGCTTTTATTTTAAGTACTCGATAATCACAAAAAAATCTATATTTTCAAATTCCCACCGTGTTGCACTATGTGTAACCATGCACACTAAGTGATTTTTTTTTTCTTCCTGCCAATTCAAATTGAACTGGACAAACTGCGTTTTGCAGAGCGCTTTGGATTCAGTGTGCCTTGCAAAAATGGTTCCAGTGTCACCATTTTTAAATAGTTGGTGATGGTAATTTATATAATTTATATAATTTATATAATTTATATAATTTATATAATTTATATAATTTATATAATTTATATAATTTATATAATTTATATAATTTATATAATTTATGTAATTCATATCATTTGTATAATTTATATAATTTATATAATTAACTTCTCAAATATTATTATTCTATGATCTCTTCTTCCATATAACAATGGTAAAAGCGTTTTTTCCGACTGCTACAGTGGTAATACCCCTTAAGAAAATGGTATTTATTTTTACGAATATAAAATATAAAAAATAAAACGCTGTTAATTTTTTTCCAAACTTTTTTCTAATCGTCAAGTTCTGAATTTTTTATAAAAATAAATTTATTCGGAATGTGCATGCAATACATCCTTAGGTGAAAAACATTGAATCCTGATGGTGTGTGTGTCGACTTTTGAATTCCCATTGGAATCACTTGATATGGTTCCAATTGCACGGATGAACGCAGATCAGAGCAGAACAGCGCAAGAAGCCCGTGTGACCGGCTGCGCTCCGAATGGAACGCCGAGGTCAATGCTTTACCTCCAAGGCTAAAGAACGGGGAGCCTAGCACTGAGAGCTCGAGTACACGAGGATGTATAAAGGTAAAGTATACGCAGTTCGCATCGCCTCTACAGGTTGCAGCGAATACAGTACAACCCACTATACCTTCCACCTATATGCACGTGCATGCATTGGACGCGCCTTGCAGAGCATGGCAGGACATTTTTTTCAACAGGATCCAACTCTACGTACAACCGACTCTACATACGCAACTACAGACATCAGCAACATGATAAAAATCAATTTCACAATAATTAATATTATTACAATTTTTTAAAAATAAGGCTGACTTTTTCCATTAAATCAACTATCAAAATATAGTTACAACAATTTTTTTATTATCATAACTATGAAAATATAGTTTAAACTATTGAATAGTTATTATATTGTTATTTAGTCAATATGGCAAACTCTGACTGATTGGTAACTATATATATATAAATGTTTTGAAGTGAATTTAACGATGCAGTTGGTTGTTAAAACTGTCAATTTATAATCGTGTGTGGTCTATTTTCGATAAAAAATTCGCCAAGTCCTTCCCTGTAAATTTTACTCATCGTGGAACAAAAGTCGAACAAATTGTGAAAGATAATGGAAAGAAGGATGTGATCGAATTTAAGAGAAAAGGTGGATAAAAAAGGTGGTGATAAGGGCTATCACAAAAAAAAAACTATAATTTCACCACGTACAGGCGATAGAACAAGAGACACAGAGTTCCAACGGTGCCGGAAACCGCGAGGTTGTCGTCGTCGTCGACGTCGACGACCCACGTGAAGTGATCACGTACACGCGTCCCTCCAACGGCAGCAGACGAAGCTCGAGCACAGTGTACGCCACATAAATATCCATTTACCGGGACAAATTCGATTCCCTACCAATAGCCGAAGCGCGGTTGGAAAATTGCACACGGGAAAATTACGATAGCGAGCGAAGAGGCCGAGCATCGAAGCAGCGCGACGAATACATGGGTATCTTCCTATGCGATGCTTTGCTGGGCTTCAATTTTACCAACTACCGCCGAAAGACGATTGAAAGATACGTCAAGCGCACCTCGGCAAAATATATTATTGGCATAGGTCGAAATTCAACGAAGCATTCTTCACACTGAGAAAAATAATTTGTTCAACGAACTAAACGTATTTGGCTTCAAATACGTTTTGAATTACGCTCAAAATTTATCGAATAAAACATTATTTTAGTCAATCGAACTTATTTCTAGTCAGATTATAGTCAACAGTGGTATATTGATTGTAAACAATCGTTCAATCATTCCATTTGGTTCGTGGAATGATCACTATTTTAGCTGCCTTAAAAAAATTCGTTTTTGAGCACGATATATTTATTTCCGGATTTGAAGATTGTTGAAGAAATGTATTCGTACCAGGTGAATGAATATCTTGTTGTTTTGAATGCGGGAATAATTGTGAATGTAATGCGCCTTTGTTACATGGGCAACAACGGTCGTGACAATAATATGTGCAAGATAAACAAGTAGTTTCGGAAATAAATATATGGCACACGATCGTCCGAACAATAAGAGTAGCGGTAGCCGCGATGGGCTAGCGGGCATTTTTCAACATAAAAAATGTTTCCTTTTTAATACCGCGTCTCTTGATACTCTGCATTTTATAAGAAAAAATACGGCTCAGATGGAACCAATGTAATAATAGCTGAAGCTTCCAAATAGTTTAAATATTCAATTGCTTCGACAAGATTTAAATTCTGAACAAAATGTTACTAAATTACCACAACCTCATTCTCTGTTAAAAAAGTAAGATCATCACAAGCTGTCTGAACTATTTTCGAAAACAATTTCGCCAAATAAATTACCGATGTCAAGACACCATTCATTCTGTCAACCTAAGAAAAATTATTTCTTGAAACTGTATTGCAATCATATATAGTGCAAGCAACTCATTTTATTTTCGATTGGCCTCGCGAAATTTTTTCTTTGCATGTACAGTTGTGGGATCACGTTGTACTCTGAGAACAAAAATTCATTTCATCCAAATAAATCCATTTTATTGACTCGAAATATCGTTTTGAATCTGAATAAATTCACTCGTATTCAGAAAAATGAGCGAATCATTTTCATTAAAAACAAAAGTTGGATTTCCGCGAAATTTGTTAATTAATCAATGTTTCTTGATCCCCTAGCCAAAAGTACAGTCTTCCTGGCCGCATTTCACGCCAGAAAAAACAACTTTTGTGACCTGGTTGAATCATGGCGCGCGCGAATGTTAAACATATTTAGATTATGAAGAGTTGATGTATGCAGTGTCAATCATGCCAACAATAATATAATATATATAAAATTTAATAATATAATATGAATTGAATTTGTTTCTAATGACCGCCGCGATCAGCAAACAGTCGGGCGGACCTCTGCCGTGACAAGAACCTCAGCTTCGCCTCGAAATACGTTACACTCAACGAGATTACCGAGAAGGCGCGCCGACACACGCCATGATTAAAAGACTATATGTATTAGGTTTTATCTTTCTTTTGACTTTGGTGGAGTATGTATATATTGAATAGATGTTATGATTCTTCGACGATGCCAGCCTTTAATATTTACTTTGATGGAAGTTTAGCAAATCGTAACTCGGGTCTGAGTCGAACGATGCCAAAGATTCCGTTGTTATCGATCTTCCTGTATAGGAAAATGGAACATTTGGAATCTATATATTTTTGCCCCTTCAAATTGCTTCATCAATTCGTAAATTGATCAAGCAATCTGAACGGGCTATATTTTAACAATTAATTTTTAATCGTAAAAAAATATTGCCACAGCTCGGGATCGAACCGGGAATTCTAGGTATCCAGCCTAGTGCGTTAGGCGCCTTCGGCTCGGGTCGTAATCTTACACGCGGTTGGGGATTGTCTACTTTCACTCCCGAGTGGCGTATATTATTTTTCACCATATCTGCAGCGGAAAGTTCGAATCACGTGAAACCCCTAGGACGGGAATTCGAACTTTCCGCGCAGGTATGGTGAAAAATGTTTTTGGTACTCGTTGTATGTTCAATTTATTATCTCAAAAGTAGAATTTTTTTTGTTGGTCTTCTAGTCAAATCTATTTTATTAAGACCTGAAGGGTGAACGACCGTTTCAAATACGAACCAGGATACGAAAAAAATGTTCGAAAAATTCAAAATGGCATTAAATTGGAATGGCTGTACAGATCTGCGTAAAATTCGTACGCAAATAATTTTTGATAATATTTTACATATGCACAAACTTTCGGATAGATCCGTGACACTTAGAAAAAAAAAAATTTCGTGACGGCATTTTTTTCTTTTATATTCACCGAAACCGAAATTTAACGATTTATCGACAACTCCTTTAACTACTTTTATAATCGATAATCAATGATCGGGAAATCATGTCGAAAATTGCAGATGGATATCTTACGGTTCACAACAGTTGAAGTCTTTGCAAACAGTAGAAAAAAAAAAAATTGCACTAAAATTAAAACCACTCTATAGACTCCCACCAAATTTAGTACACATAATTGCTTGATGGTAGTTGATTGACGTACAAAATGGCAGACTGCTATCTCTTAATTTGCAAAAGTTATAGAGGAAAAACCATTTTTTTCAAAATTTTAGAATGGATTCGCGTCAAGAACAATCCCAAACGTTGCTGTATGACAGCCCACTTACGTGCCAAATTTGACCAAGATACATCGAAAATTGGGAGAGTCATCGTGCTTGCACGTACCCACGTACGCACATTTTGTCTAGACCACTTTTCTAAATGTTTTAGACCATTCTGAATGTCCTGACACGAAAAAGTCGAAGAAAAAAATTTTCGCGGAGACAAAGCTTCCTCTATAAGGAAAATAAAATGGAAATTCGGTATACCCAAAAAAAAACTTATTGCGAATTACGGCAAACAAAATTTGATTTTTACTAAATTTGACAAGGTTATCTGGTTAAAAACTGCTAGCTGATTCCGAATGTGGCAAACTTTCTGCCAATAGCTTGAAAATTTTATTGATAAATATGAAAAAAAAAACCAGAGAAAAACTAGATTTTTGTGGCTTTCACTTAACAGTTCTTAAAGTTATTGGTAAGTAATCAATTTTTTTCGTCGTGGTTTAGAAAAATCTGCGAGAAATTAGGGGTGATGAGGTAAATTGGGAAAAGAGCTGAGAAACATGCTAATATCTTTGTCGATTTGGCGGTGTCGTCGGGCCTTCGACGTGAAGCTAATACCTGACTACATGGCCGGGCTAACCAAAAACTTATAAATTTATCTTAAGGTAACAAACCCCTTCCGTGGTTTCATCCATGGCGGAGAGCCAATCTCGCGAAGATTCGCGGGATAATGAAGGCTAATTACGAATTTTCCGGAGGTGCCGTACAGGGCCGCTGAATTAATCAGTCCTGGTGGGGGGGAGTTGGATGTACATCGCCTCAGCGCCAAGGTGAATTTTCCTTCTCTAACCCATCCCAATAATAACCTCCAACAAGCCCAGGGGCAAGATTTTCCTACTCGTAACACTAAACTCACTAACCCTTCCAACCCACTCAGGACTAGTTGAACAATATCTATGCACACGTAGACATAATCCTCATGAAATTTGTTGCTAGCTGGGAAGTCACTCTGCGTTTCATTATGCACAAAGGTTTTAAGCCAAATTATAAAAGAAGACCGTTTTAAACAATTGAGATTAAAAAGTGTCAGGTTGTCGTACATGAGGCATTTTACGGTACTTTAGCCACCTAATCTCCGAATATCTGCAGCCACTCCGAAAACGAGTAAGTTTAAAGTGCTAACACGATAAAAAAAAAAACAGGAATTTCCAAGCCCTTTCGAGTTTCCGTTCAAAGGCAAAACGCAAATTTTAATTACTATCGACGATATTTCTGCAATGGTTGATCATAGAAAATTTTAAAAAACAGTATTTTAAGTTTTTTCGTTCTTTCATCGAAAAAGAATTGATAAATCTATTCCGGGCGTTGAAACAGTTACAAAAAAATTATACAACGGTTTATTGGGCATGAATAGAACAAAAACCAGTTAATGTGTTTCCTTCGTAATTTTTTTTCGTTTGAAAAGTTGAGAACGTATTTTTAGCCAAACGAATCGATGGTAGATTCAATTTCTCTCAAGTTATGATTGTTTTTTAAATATATGTATATTTAAAAAATCATATATCGAAAAAATCTTCTCAATTCTTCTCAGGATATGATTTTTTTTAATGTAAAAAATTCTTCTCAATCATATATCGAGAAGAATTGAATTTACCACCAGGTGGTAAATTCATTGTTGGTCTAAATTCGTTCCCGAATTTGGCCTTGGTCAAAATTCGTTCCCGCCTTGACACCCGTAAATAAATATAAGAAGAATAAATACCGACAGCTCTTCGTTTTTTAGTAACATAAGACATAATAAAAATGTGTTGTACTGGTAAATCATAGAGGCTAGTCGATATTCTTTCTGTTTATTTTGATTTTTTCATTTGCCAAGTTGAAAAAGAATTTTCCACCAAAGAACCCGGTGGCAAAGGCAGTTCTTCTCAGTATATAATTTCGTCATTTGTATTGATTTTAAGAATAATGATATCTTGTGTAAAAATTGAGTTTACCATAGTTCCCGGACGTTATCTCCCCGACAATATTCCCCCGGACAAAATCTCCTCCGGCTAAAGCCACCCAAATGAAGGAAAACTCACTTTCACACATGATGCAATATATTCTTTACTGACAAATAATGTATTGACAAACAAATTATAATACATTCGGTACATTAACAAACATCATATATGTTCGGGGGGGGGGGGTGGGGGGCTCGCCGTTGTGTTTTAACTGACTATTTTATTCCCGAAAGAAACAACAGACGTAAGCACACGCACCCTACACGCACCCGGATACACACACACAAAAATATTAGTCGGAATAGTATCGCCGGTCAATTGCATTTCATAAAAATTCGTCTTGGATCTAACCATGAAAATGAAGTAAAGTGAAAGTAAAGAAATTGGGTAAATAAAAAATGCTGCGTCACTTAGAGGGGGGGCTTCGCTCCTACAACTCCACAACGGGCGCCGCATCTCCGGCCCTGCCGTTGTTTTTTTTCACTGACTCCTTTTTTCCCGCAAATATTATGGTTTTTGGAAGGACTTCGTCCGGGGAAATTTCGACCAGGGGAAATTTAATCTAAAAGAAATTCGGTCCAGGGAACTTATTCCAAGAGAAATTCGGTACGTAGGAATTCAGTCTGGGAGGCGATCGGTCTGCTGGGGGTTTTGTCCGGGAGAAATTCGGTCCAAGGATTTCTGTTCCGGGGGAATATGTCCGGGGAGATTTTGTTAAAGGGGCAAGAAGTCGGACACCGTCTACCATAAGGTCGTTCGGCTGAAAATTCGTTCTCAACTTGACAAGCCAAAAAAATATAAAAAGGAAAAATATCGACTGGGTTTCTTTGTGTTCATGTGCACGGAGAAAAATGTACGGCTCCAGCAACAAAACGTATTGCGTCTTCCATATATCTTTTTATAGCTATGAATTTTCTTGCGTAACCAATGCGTATTCCTCTAACAGCAATATCGTTCTGCTGGCCATGTATTCGTTACTATATCCATGTGAGAGAGGGCAATACCCTGGTTCTACAGAACCCGTCTCTACACAGCCCTATCGGCCCTATCTGTACACGAGCATTTGTACACCATTTCTTTTTACACGCGTTAAATTGCGCACAACGAAATTGTATACAACATGAACTTGACAGAGCGAAATTAAAAACGGGTAACCTTGTCACGACGAAACCTTGCGGAAATTAAATTCGATGCAATCCGTATGTCGAGATAGGGTCTGTGTAGAGATGCGTCTGTGTAGAGATGGGTCGTGTAGAGATGGGTCTGTGTCGAAATCGGGCGGTGTAGAACATCGTCGTGTACAACTTATGTCGTATCGAACGTTCGTCGTGGCAAACTTTACCGCGTCGTACTCACGCTATGTAAAGATTTGACGTTACAAACTGGTGCCGCGTCGAGATTTACCGTTTCGATCTCGTGCTACGAACACATTTGTTGTGTCGAACTAGTGCTGTGAAAAGATTCGAGTGCCCAAAGTATGCTGGGCAAAGTTTCGTCGTAACGCTTACTGACGTGATTAATTTGTTTGTGTCGAATTTAATTTCCGCAAGGTTTCGCCGTCACAAGGTTATCCGTTTTTAGTATCGCTCTGTCAAGTTCATGTTGTATACAATTTCGTCGTGCGCAATTCAACGCGTGTAAAAAAAATGGTAGACAAATGCTCGTGTACAGATGGGTCTGTGTAGAGACGGGTTCTGTAGAACCAGGGTATTGCCGTGAAAAAGTACTCAGAACGATATGCTCTAGTTACTGGAGAAATTTTGTTAGTCGGGTGCATTAAGAATCCCAGTATAGCCGTGGGAGCAAATATGCGCCGGTGCAGGAGCTACACGCTCAATTGAGAGAGCGACGCGTACGCTAGATTCATGCATAGCGACGACCGGCACAGACTCACGAAGCTCGATCTTGTAAGGAGATTTTTTTACAATTATTGAGCGAAATTTTCGTTAATGGATAAGTGGGTGAAAACTAAACTGCAGACATGGGGTTTGCAAAACTGGCAGAGTAGCTTTGAAGGTAAATGTGTACGATTGACGCTGGTTATTCTTCCTAACCTCAACATTTTTTCGATCGTTGAATATGACATGTCTGCTGGAATTTAGCCATCGTTTAGTTCCTACAGCTATACCACGGTCTTACATACAGGTCTTGGCACGATCGTGGTGGGGGTAGTCCGTTTATCGGGTGGCAAATTCGTTCGGCTTGTCATCGCAAGGGCTGCGCTGCCCGTGAGAGATGTTCGTGACCACGCATGCGCATTAAATCCGAACCATAATATTATAAATTCTAAACTATCTGTGATAATAATATTCCACAATGTTAAATGAGTTTTTCTATTCTGCCAAATACCATGATGGGTACAAATAATTTGGACAGCTCCTTCAGCACTCGTGACCTTGAAAGCATGGGATGATGTTTGTTCGTAATGTTCCCAAGGAAAATTTGGCGTAGTGGGTCGACTATAAATTCACAATCTCGCTATTTTCGATTCGGTCTTCCGCCAAATTTTCCGAAGAAGGTGAATGAAGACGACGAAATATACGAATTTTAAAAATCTTCATTTTTTCCTTACTGATTCGTGAGATTAGCTAACTTTTTTTTAACGACGAATAGTTTTGTCAATTGTTTGACGGCACTCTAAGGACCGGCCCAGAAAGGAAAACGTGGATTGCTGGTCGGGACCACGTGCCGTCAGAAATGAGTTACGTGCGACGGAATGTCCTGTGTCAAGCACCGTTGCAGTACGTCCTGCAGTACAGGAGAACTGGGCGGTGTGCCGAAACAGTGCTGACACAGTGGCGGTTTCAGCACGTTGTACCGTCACCGTGTCGTTACATTCGGTCGCACTAGCTGCACGGTACGACACGATGAGCCGTGCCGTGTCGTTTTCGTGTTGCCATATTTCTATCTGGGGAGCACTGTTTTTCACGCTTCTGTAGCCAGTTTTGCACTAAGGTACTGCGCACGGCTTCATCATAATTACAATCGCAATTGATAATTTAAAAAATTTATTTTTACCCGAACGACCAGTATATGTCAACTCGTATACACAACGTTACAACAGGTGATGGTCTCTGGTTCTATTTCGATCAATGTAATCTATCTTTCCTTATGCCTCTACTGCTGACGCCGCATGGTGGTGGCAGTCAACCCTAAAAAAGCGGACGCTCTGAGTGCTTTCCCCCACCAGCAAAATCTCGTGTCGTTTCAAGACCTGTATGTAAGATCGTGAGCTATACCGTTTAGATTCTGCAAGCAGACGACGTAAAGCGGAAGGGTTCAGCTGTTGGAACTGAGCAGTTACACTGCTGTGCCGACAGACTTGAAGATAGCTCTAGCAGTCAGATATTCCGTCGGCAGAGCCGTAAATTTTTCTCAGTGTGCAAAAAATATTTGAGTAATTTTTTTTTTTTAATTGTTAAATTTTTCCTAACGGAATAAAGAAACGAAAATACTTTTTTTTTTAAATTTACTACGATCAATCCTTGCAGAAACATCGCCAAACGAGAAAAACCGGTGCGGTGGTCTAGTGGTTAGAGTACTGGCTTCTAAACCAGAGCATCGGTAGGTCGCTGGTTCGATTCGCGGTGCCGTCGAAAATTTTCGTCGAAAAATAAAAACATGGACGCGATGAAGCTCCAGATGTATACGTGAGATACACACAGGTAACTGTGGGGGTCACATGTATACAGCTGTAGTCTGTGTTTACATTCTCGACGAAAATCGTGACGTAACTCCGGTGCCATGACGCGAAATCGAGATCGGCTATATCGGCATAAGGTTTTTCCTTGCTGCAATTTGTATTTGTATACAATTTGTATTTGTTTTTTTTTTCATCCATTGGAAGCACCACCTCGAAAAATATACGTGCGCACCTTTCAGATCGGTTCATACGCGAATTCTTAAAAACAAGTTCAATTCTATTAGAACCACTAACAGAGGCCATCTCATTCAGTTTCTGAACTTCTTTTCTCTTTTACTTGTGTAGCTGCCTTTCAACGTCCATTGCCAGAAGTAAAATAACGAAAGTGGTGAAAACCACGTGTGTTCCTTTTCCTCAAGTAGGGATTTAAAACGCCTTTTCTCACTTTCTCTTCTTCTAGATGGGCTTTTTCTGGCTGTCTCCGCCAAGCTGAAGTGCGCTAATTGTAATGGAGTACAAAATAAAGTTTTGCCAGTATCCTGCGCGCCAGAGCCGAGAAGCCAGCGTGGCTCGCTGTACCTCGATAATTCGAGTTTCGAGCCGAACGAGGTTTCGAGCTCGCGCTACTCGCAAGCTCGTTCGCTCGTTCGCTCGTTCTCGCTAGCTCCCGCCTCCTAGACATCCAGTTCTGCCACACGTCGAAGTGTCATGAAAGGTTAACTGGAGTTGAACGAGTTGGCCTTAAGTTAGACTTCAATTTCGCACAGCTCGCCACCATGCTGCCACAGTCCCTGCAGTTTAATGATCTTACTAACTCGGACGGGCTTTTCCATTATTAGTTCTCTTACCCACCCGCTTTCAAAGGGAGAGGTGCAGCAACGGATGCAGCCAACCTGCTAGCGAAAGTCCACTCAACGTCCTTCTGACGTTTTCAGCCTTATTGATTTTTTTCTTCGTTTATTTACTGATTCGCTGTAGGAAAACGAAAAAAACGCTCAATGCGTTTATCTGCATGTACTCGCTGTAATATTAAGTAGAAACATCGTTAGTTGTTCAGTATATTATTCCTCAACCCTTTTTGAGGATATTTTGTTCACACTGAGAAAAATAAAAAGAAATTTAAGTTCGATAAGATTTAGGTGAATTCTGTACACTTGGATCAACTAAATCGCTTTTTGAAAGAATAATATATTTAGTAAAAGGAACCAAGTATTCTATTGAATGAACTAATTATCAAATGAAATGCAAAATTAATGGATTCAATTAATTATTTGATTTCTTTGATTGAATATTTTATTCGTTCAAAAAACGATTTAGATAAACCAAGTATACGGAATTCAACGGAATCATATAGTTATTTTTGTTTCTGAATACAAATTCACTTATTTTACCCGAGTGGCTCCAATAATTTTTAGGACATTTCGACCAAATTTCCTTTTTTCTTGAATGGCCGCAACGCTTTTGAAGGACATCTTGTTCAAATTCACTTTCTCATCCGAATAGCCGTCAGGCTGTTTTAAAGACATTTTGTCCAATATTAATTTTTTGTTCCGAATTTCCATAACGCTTTTTGACAGCATTTCATTCCAATTCACTTTTTCTCCGTAATTTTCGTAACAGTCTTTAAAGACATTCGAGAGAAAAAGTGAATTTGGACAAAATGTTTTTCTGTTGATGGTAACAAATAGTAATCATTTATGAATCTAAATTGACTCGGGAGGTCGAAGAAATATTAAGCTTGAACTAATTTCGGAATTCCTGTGGTGCATAAATTTAAACGATGTGCTCAATAAAAATAATTAGGGTGTGCCAAAAAAGGCGATATTTTTTTTTCTTTGTTCTCCGCCCAAAAGAGCGTAGAATACGTCTTAGTAATGATCCGGTCAAAAGCGGAGCTCATAATTTCAATTCTTGGAGGTCCATCATCGCAGTTTGAAGTTTTCCAATTTAAATAACACAGGGAAGTGATTTTTTTCCATTCTTTATCCCTGCAACCTAAAAAGAATTTTTTTTCCATAAAATCAATTACTGCATCTCATGAATCATTAAATTTCGAACAACAAATATTATTGACGCAAATTTCTATCTTCAATATTTGATTTATTACAGCGCCTTGACATTTTTAATTTTGTAAATTTGCGTTTTTTTCAAATTTTTTAGCTAAACTATTAAAGTTAGGACAAAAAGTTAGAATAAAATCTTGTCGTCCGTCTGACGCACTAAAAAAAAGTCGATGGCGAGTTTTTCGTATCGTTGATATTTACAAAGTTACAGGCCAACGAAGTCGTGGTTTTTGTATTTTTAACTGTTATCAAGTGAACTACTGATGTTAGTACAAAAAAGCCAATAGGAATTTATTAGAACATGGAATTTTCTAAAAAATCCGGATGAAATTTGGTGTATTGCTAACGGTTTTAAGTTACAGACTCCTTGAATCTAATTTTTATGGGTTTTTACGCATTTTCAACGCAAATTTCAAGGCTCTGTAATAATTCAAATATCGAAGATAGAAATTCGACACAATGAGATTTTTTGTTCGAAATTTAATGATTCATAATATAAAGTCATTGATTTTATGAAAAAAAAATTTCTTCTTAGGGTGCAGAGAGAAAGAATGGAAAAAAATCACTTTCCTGTTTTATTTAAATGGGAAAACTTGTATCGCGATGATGAACCTCTAAGAATCAAAATTATAAGCTCCACTTTTGACAAGATCTTTACTAAGACGTATTCTACGCTATTTTGGGCGGAGAACAAAGAAAAAAAAATATCGCTTTTTTTGCAACACCCTACAAAATATATATTTTTCTTTATTTCAAATAAATTACATCAATATAAAATAGGTGTGCTAGTATTAATTTAACGACATGGAGGATGACGAGACTGTGTTGTATGTCAATATTAGAAGAAAGTGGCACGAAGAGGGGGGGAGGGGGCTTCGATTGCAGCGTTGCAGGCGGGCAGGTAGGACACGCATTGCAGTGCTCCTGTCGAAATTGGGTCAGCGAGTTTCCGGCCTGGCGAATTGAACCAAAGCTCGTCGCGGATGGTGCACTGCCACTACCACTGCGGAGTGTTGAGTTTGATGCAGGGACAAAAATATAAATACAACCAAAACGGAAAGGACAGTCATTTTATCGTACACTTGAAACGATTTTTCGCTTTAAAATATTAGATTTTTCCATTTTAGATATACGTTTCAACTCGGATCCCTCATGTTCATGAGTAGACTGATACGCTGATCCACCAAAAATAGAAACAGTTAATATTGTATCGATAACCCAAAAACGTCAAGTGAAATATACCAAAAAAACTCATTTTAACCGAGGCATTCTCGTTCGTTATAAATAATTTTCGATTAATCAACTCAAACTGATCTCAGTGCTTGGCCACGACCAATCGCAGTACGAATATTAGCAATATTGATATTGGCAATATCTCGTGACAACTTATTAAAAGAATCCGAATGAATTAAATAAATCGTTAGATTGACTGCAACTACGCTGTTAAAAATGTTTTCCAATTAGCGTTACCAGAAATCTTATCAATCAGCTGAGATATTCAATTTCATAGACTTTTCTAGTAAGATTACAAATTTTTCATATTAAATTTCCTAATTATTATAGAATTCATCAAATGATACTAAAATTTTACAATTAAATTGTATGTCAAATTTAATTAAAGAACATTATTTTAAAAAGATTTCCTTACCTACAATAGGAATAAAAACTTAATATTTATAAGTGTACCTTATATTTAGAGATATAAACGCTATAATATTTCGTCGCTTAATAATATTATTAGCTTAAACAAACAATAAAGATTTGTCACTGAATAATTACCGAGACCGTACTACTATTTGACTCAACACAATAATTATGGAAATAATGTCTAGTCCGCCACGAGTGCTAAACACGCGGCTTGGTCTCGAGTGCACGAATATGATAGCACTCGGCAGCAGATTGTTACAATAGGAAAGTTCGCTACCTAGAGCTTATATGGTGTGAAGTACCGGTATAATATATGCATCAACTTAGAAGTGGATGCATATAGACGAATTGACTCTCTCATATCTGCAGCCACGACAACAGAGATACATAAGCTTCCCGAGTAGTCTAGTTACTGTTGTAGCATTTGCAGAAGCAATGCCCAAACAACAAGTGTGTCAAACAGTAGTGGATAATTTCAACTGAAGCACAACATACATATTCAAAGATCTGGAAAGGGGGTTTAGGGGGAGGAGGAGGGGTGAGAAGGCAGGAAGACCAGTAAGTGCAAGACAACGAGACAGATGGGTTGGGGCTTCTGTTGGTCGTCTAGTCGGTTGAATTTAACTATTCGACCCTCTCCATTATTGAGAGAAGCCCGCGAAACGATGCTGCGAAACACATCGTATAATTCTCTCTCTTTCTCTCTTCCTCTCTGTACAACGCACATTGCTCAGTACTCGGCATAACTTTGTGACTACCACCTCTACGAATGCTGTGTATCAGTAACCCGTTTCACGGCGAATGCTTTTACGAGCGGAAAGCCTACGATACCACTAGACCGCCAGACCACGCTATGTCATAGGGCCATGAGAATACCAGATCTGGAGGAATATGCTTACGAAACTATTAGTTATACCTTGCGAATGCATCACACAGATTTCCAACCAAAAGTTTTATGAGTGTTACGTCCCGAGGTAACGAGACGTTGGAAAGGGATATTTTTTTTGGAGTTCTTGTTCGATTAAGAATTGGAACTCGAATTTCGAGTTATCACACGCGTATATTTTTTATTTGAAGAAACAAATTTAACACTATTAATTAACCAATTTAAAAGAGAAAAACTTCTTATTTATCGCCGTTTACGATAATTGCTAAATACTATAATAGTACTTTGCGATACTAGTGCGTGAAAGCGAACTTTCGGCGAAGGTCCGAAAGTGGCTGCACGAGAGAAGCCGAGTGCGGCCACTTCAAAACCACTGTCGAGAGTCCGATTTCACGTACAAGTATCGAATACTACTTTTTGCAAAAAATGCACGAAAACTGTCAGGCTATGTTGCTGGCTGAGCGCGACAATAAAGGGAAAAGCCGACCGATGTGCGCATGCGCGCACAGTATTTTCGATACGGTTTCGAGTATTTACGATACGGTTTCAATATTTCCGATACGCTTCCGGTATTTATATACGCCTTCGTATAAAGCGCCGCTTTATGTCGCGCCCGCCCGCACATAAACTGGCACTTTTCGTGCATACGTTACAAAAATTAGGTTTATATTTAAGAGTTAGGTTTTTGGGCCTTCAATAAATGTGTTTATTCCATATTGATTGATTGAAGATTGAAAACTGAATATTAAAAATAATAGAAAAAATGATGAAAGAGTGAATCGGAATTTGACTGCGGTTTTCGGGTCCGCGCGACGGCCCAAAGATACTGACAACGCACGACACGTGCTGTTAGCGGAAATACACAAGTGCGATGAACGAAGCACGAAGTTGCGGAACGAATTGATATTGGCAGAAGTTCAGACTGAATATTGGAAAGGATGAGGATTGAATGAATATTGAATATATTAGGAAAAATAGCTAGGACGTAACAATGAGATTAGAATTTCGGTAAATACGAATAGGAGTTTTTTCGTTAAAGGAAAAGCGGCAAACGTGAATAAAAGAATTCTTTTTCGTCAAACAGGAAATCTATTTTTCAAATTGCTACCCTCGATAATCAGGATTGCCAAAACTTGAAATGTTCAAACGATTATAACTTGAGAACAGAACGGAGATATCGGAATTTTTAAATCTGTAAGTAATTAAAACCTCACTGCAGATTAATTCGTCACATGGCATAACAAAGCTTGCTGCATTTCGAAGAACTTAACCACAATACGTAGTTGCTACTACATTTTTGTGAAACTTTGCATTTTCACTTAGATCTGTAAAATAATTACATTTTTTTTTTGTGGCGAAGTCGATATACTCTGCCCCACAGGATACAAAATTTCAGGTATAACAAGGAGATAAAGAAAATTTTACCTAAAGACCTTAAAAAGTGTCATATTTCCGATCGTTCTGCAATGAATAGTCAATTGACGCCTAAAAAAGGAGAAAATGTTGTAGCCTAAAAACTCGCGTTCACCCTAACCCTCGAATTATCTGTAACGAACCACCCAAGAGACGGCCTCTCATATCCTGCCACAGAGGATAACGGCAAAACTTTATTTCGTACTCCATTACAATTAGCGCATTTCAGCTTGACAGAGCCAGTCAGGAAAAGTCCATCAAAAGTGAGAGAAAGGGAGTAACTCGTTGAAGAGCCCTATTAAAGAGAAAGGGACACGTGGCTTTCGCGACTTTTAGGATTTTTCTTCGGGCTCTGTGTACTCAAAGGCAGTTGCACAAGTGAAAGAGAAATCAAGTTGAGAAACTGAAGGAGATGGCCTCGGGTAGGAGGTCGGGAGGTTAGGAAACGTGCAATTAAAAGTTGTTGCTGCATCGTCGAGCGATTCGTGGCTTAATTGAGGACCTACGTCCGTTAATGACACAGCGGACACGAGGTGGAGGCGTCCCAGTGGTTGTGACACCAACGAACCGGAGACGTATAGCGCACCCTTATCTCGAGCAAGGATTAGTGCTGTAGATCGCTCCTGTAACACATCAAGAGACGTCCCTACCTATATACATGGGATAGGGAAGGTTCGCTCGTGCTGAGCAATGCATCGGAGCGAAGCTCCCAGCTTCCCAAACCGCCACATATACTATGTTACCTAGAAATCCAACCATTAAAATGACAAATGGGACGTAATCATCATCATTATTGAATTTATAACGTCTATTAGTCTTCCCACTCCATCTAAATAGGCCACGTCTATCCATATCTATCACATTCGAGAAAGCGTATTTTCTAATGTATACATTCTGGGTTGACAATGTGGTGATAGTGTAGTTTATTAATGTTAAGTTGTCGGCCGATGTTTCATCGATTGAAATTGAATTTCTGTGTCAACTGATGTTTAGGTGAGATTAGATTACACGTAATAAGGTAATTTCAGGTGAGCTCACAATCAGATAAGGTCATACACTGAGATAAATTCAGATAATTGAAACAACTCCATTGTTGTTGACTTGAAATTAAGTTACATTAACAAAATGTTATTGAAAAAAGACAAATACAATGCAGAATCAACTAAATGTAACATTTTGTGCGAAGCAAAGTTGCGATTAACCGCACTGACATTTGAAATGACAAATTTATATCATTGCTTACAACAAATGTATATAGTTGCAAGCACTATATACATTTCATAACGCAACTCGATACGCTATGTCCATCCACCAAATATTTTAGTATTGACAACAAAAATATATGTTCGGGAGGTTGACAGTATTGGTTACTTGAAAAGAACACCGTCAAACCAAATATGATAGGAAATGCAACATATGTTTCATGTATTGAAAAGTGCGATATTAAATTAATTGAATTGATATTGATTGAATTGATGTCATTGCACTGAAGCGTCGGCTTCGCTCTTATTGAATAATAGTTTATAAGGACTTATTAAATAATTTTGATGAAACCATTCACTTGTGCGAACTCAAAAATTGGTTTAGAGAATCGAATATGTGTGTACCACGTACTACACCGTTAAAAGAATTTGCGTTTTTACAAGACAAATGTATATGAATTTTGTAAGACTCGGTATAAAAAATAAAATTTCATATGTTTCTATATTAAATTGAAATATGTAAGCAATTCATGTTTGAATATTTCGGCGCTGCGATCACCGAATGTTCTAGTACCGGTTGTGACGTATAATAGAAGGAACTAGAATTCAGTCTGGACCGATTCACGAGAAAAGTAGGGAAAGATAGGCCACTCGTTCGTTAGTGGTAACGCAAGCCAAACCGATCAGTCAAGAAACTCTGTCAATAAAGATGGTTACAAAGTGAACCATGCGTTATTATTTGAGCTGTCATGTGAAGGAAATTTCCTTACAAATGCAGATCAATGAATTTCGATAATCCTGCAATTGAAAATTACAAGCTATGATCATTAAACCAATAATTACTAGATTGGTACATGAGAATCAATATACATTTTTGCAATTTTAATGCCGAATTTGAAATTTAATATACATTGTCGCATGAAATGTAAGATTGAAGTTACCAAAACAATAGATGCATAATAAATTTAGTATGCGCGTTCGAATTTTACTAATCCGGTGACGGAAAATTACAACACATGGTTACTAAATCAACCATTACTAAATTACGAGCATGAAAATCAACATGCATTTTTAGAATTTAAGTGACTGATTTGAAATTGAATTCAAACAAAAAATCCTGCACTAGATCGCTACATCGACTCCTGCTTAGCTACTCAACATTCCCAAGATCGATTTTATAAAAACACTTGAGTGTGTCGCACTACTGCTGCGGCAAATTAAAGTTAGTAGCTAAAAAATCGAAATCAAAATGAAGAAAAAACTCTGAAAAAATTCGTATGCATTCAAACAAATGAATATATCATTTTCATTAGAAAAAAAATTAGGTTGACTGATTGTTCGTTGAACAATTTTTTTTTCGCCAATTTGTTCATAACATTTTGAGATTAATATTATGCGAAATAAATCTTTTCAGCACGTTTTATATTAATCATTTATTTCCGATTTTTATCCCATAGGGAAGTGATCGAAATTGTCTCTGAAACTCACTTTTGACGGGACTGTACGTATCATACATCCTTAAAGTGTATTCTAAAAAAGATTGGTCAGCAGAGAATTTATCTTGAAGTTGAAATAGCTTCGGTAAGCTGGTATAGAGGAGGAGTATTAGTGTTACACAGCTATAAGCACTAATAATGGTACATACATGGTTCTACGGTCGTCGGTTTTGATCGTACAGAGATCATGACGCAGTGGAGGGGCCTACGGTTGCTCGGCGAATTAGGATTGCCTAGCAGCATCGGACCGGCCACCGACAGAACCGCTAATTCTGGTTCGCTCGAAAGCTGTACGAACCGGAGCGAGAGGGACGTATAGAGCCAGACAGCGAGTACGGTCACCACCGCTATGCTCAAACTAAGCAGGCCCTGCTCCGTTATTGCTCTGCTCGTCCAAAAGCCACATCACACGAGCTACACATTGATTAGCACCAACCCACACCAGCGGTCTTCAGTGCTAATCACCAACTCCATACAAGGTATATATCCCATTATCGTACTACTCACCCTATTTATTTATTCCAACGACTACTTAATTCAACTTTTTACTTTCTATTCACATACGAAGTATGTAAAAAGGGGAAACATCGTAACCCAATAAAAAATCAACCCCGGGATATTGATGGAAACATGTTTTGAGTCTCCTATATTCCACGAAATAAATTAACTCATTTCTGTATGTCTGTCCGTATGTACCGTCCCAACCGAAATTTTGTATGTCCCGTCTTCAATAGTTTTCGTATTGAAATACGATGGAATATTTTCACTTCTTCTGATACTTTACCTAAAATATGAACAACAAGAAAATTTATTTACTTTTGAGCTGTAAACTAACATTGAACCTACTCTGCTTCAGTGTGATACCCAACCAATACGCAGTGCACAACGAGTTTTTCAGTAGACTTTGTTGAACTGCCAGTCGCTCGCATGAGATTTCCGGAATAACCATGGGTGATGAACAGTTTGTATTGCATGAATATAGATTCTGTGAAACATATAATGTGTCACAGGGCTTTTGAAAATAACTGCGTTCAATGAGCCTGAGCAGTTTTTTAATAAGAAGTATACCATAATTATTCACCACAAATATCCGATTTAAAAAAATGCATGATCTAATCAAATTTAAGGTAATCAACACTTACGATGTTTTTATCACTCGCATAACATGCTACATCAATTTCGAATCCTGTGGAGGCTTCGTATACACTATAAAATTCGAAAAATTTTGTTATACGAATTACTAAAATGCTAATCCGACTTGTCAAACTTTCGCAGTGCCGACAATAACACCACAAAAACGAAAGAGAGATGCGAAGGACAAGCGTGAAGAACATCGCGCGCGCCTCCTCGCGAGCGTGGCTTATAGCTTGAATTTGAATTAAAACACGCAATCGAACAAATTATAACAAGAAACCTACTTGACAAATAATTTACAAAATTTTCAAAACTCTATTCGTGTAGTTCGTCATTATGCTCTGGTAAATTCTGGATAATTTTGTTGTTGTTGTGATGCCCTATTTTTTTGATAAATATTTGATTAACAAAGAGAATTGAAAATCACACACGCCCTTAGGGACATACGCGCGCTATAGCATTTCAAATATTCCTATGTGAAAAAAGCAATTATGTTGAACAACACTTGTGTTCAGTGGATCCGAAAGTTCAAAATAAATTCGCCGTTCAGTTGCCGGGATATTGACAAGCGAAGTTAGGGTATTTACCTAAGTCCTTACCCTTGGTAACACCACTCTAGAATTTTACGAAAATCTATTATTTCGTTTGTTTAAGCAATGCGTTCGGTTCTTTAAAACAATATGGAGTTGCTCCTATACTGAAAATAAAGTAAAAACGTTCAACTATCGATTTTCCTTCATCTTGCACCACGCGCCATCATCTTCGTAGAAATTTGAACGCATTATTCTCGAAACAACTTTTTTCAAATTGCGAGGACAGATGACTTGAACACCGTTGCATCGATTGATTTGGAAATTCGAAAAATGGAAACTTTAACAGTAGTTTTACAATTACATCTTCTATGAAAGTACGTGTAGCCGTTCATGTGATTAAATGTAAATTTTTTTTATGAAGAATTCACCTGCCGATTTTTTTTGTTTGGCAAGAAATCGATGTTTTTCCGAACATGCAAAGATTATAAATTTGTTTGAATTTTTGTGCGAGGTCTTACACTCAACAAGGAAGTCGTCCTCGTAAAGCTCCAACTACAAGTATAAGTAGTTGCCAAAAAATACGAATTTCAAGATGGTCTCTGTCGCGGTTATTTTGTATTGAAATGATAATAAAAAATTTGTTCTCAAAAATGTAACATATGTTAAGTAAACCCTCTGAAAAGAATTCATATTTCTTTTCTCATACACCTAGACCAAATCGTCAAAGTTAGCGCTTTTTCTGCCGCTAGAGATGTACCCTCAAATTTCAAAATAGTTAACCGTTTAGTTTTCGAGATAGTACGAGTGAAACCGACTTTTCCAATTCTTGTCTCGCAATGCTTGAATTTTTGCACCGTGGACCTCTCACTCACTCAATACCTGCCCCACACCGCGCGTGTCGTCGGACGTATAACCCCCCCCCCCCCCCCCCCCAAACTGACGTAGTGCTTAAGGTCTTATTAAGAACTGGGGTCTTTACGGACAAATTTCCTTGGAAAAATAAAAGAATAAATTATTTCCCATCAATTTCGCAATTTCTATCTCCGAGCCCTTCGAAATGAATGCTTATAGGGTTTTATTATTGTTTTTTTTTATCGAAAATTCGTACAAATTTTGAGCGATATTGTAGAATATTTCAAGCAAATAATAGCTCACCTATTACTTGTGGAATAATTGGATAAATAGCGGACGTAGAACCACAGGATGTTCGCCATGCTCAAACCAAACAGAGCTCCGTTATTGTTCTGCTTGATCAAAAGCCACATCACAGGAGCTAAACATTGATTAGCATTCACCCGATACCGATATAGTTTGCAGTTCTGGTTCAACTATCGCTGGTCTATAGGTGTTCCATGGAATCCTTGTTGCTATGAATGAACTCTACAAGCAAGCATATAATCAATTTTTTCAAATCAAAACAGGGTCTTGAGACAATGGATGGTTTTTGTCGGGCAGAAAAAATGATGTTAAAAATACTCGGAAACTAATTTTTTAGCAGTTATTCATATCGTCTGATAAAATAACGAAATATATATGTTTGACACAGATATTGAATTCGGTTCAGTGTAATTCTATACGATCCGAGGTAATGATTGTATTTGTGAAATAATCTTAAAAAAAACAATCACAAGATTTTTCAATATAAATTATTACAAATTAATTATTTGCATAAAGTAAGTAATTAGCATTTTGTCCACAAACAATTACTGCTGATTATTCTGGTAAATCGTTCATGAAGCTAATGGATCAGCAGAGTAAGGGAATATCCTCAACGTATGATCAGACATTTATGTAGCGATACGGTATTTTTACGTATGGGAAAATTGAATTATGTATTTTGTTTCATTTAAAGGAATTCTGTGCATTCAAAACTTCACTTACGATTAATATTGTGAATTCCTTTTATTTATTACAAAAATTAAAATTATTCACGAAACTATAAATAATTTGGAAAAATTTTGACTCCTTAATTTTCTCAATATAAGATAAGCTCTTCTACGGTCGTACACTGAGAGGAAAGCATATCGTTTATTTAATGATTTCACATGATAAAACGAATATATGAAGGCTTACAATGTTTTATGGTTGAAGCGATGATAATATGGTTCAATAAACGAGACTTGTAAGGTTATTGGACATAAACGTTGAAATCGTATGTGCAACAAAACGGCATATTTGAAACTATTAGAATAGTCTTTGGAACTATTATCATTTTATAATTGCTACTATAATTATATTTGCTATAACCATAAAATATAGACGTTCCGCCTGGGAATTATATTAGTGGTTGATCCAACTATTTTCTTATATTTGCTATAACCATAAAATATAGACGTTCCTCCTGGGAATTATAGTTTATAGTTAGATTATCGTCAGTCCAACTATATTATTTTTTAAATTACCATATTTTTCTCTCAGTGTAATTATTTGATTGATTATAACATGTTTCTGAAAGGGGTTAAAAATAGAATGGCTGAACTTGCAGGTAAAGCCATATACATATATGTTTTATACATGCAAATGCAAAAATGTATCGTACCGCAAATGAACAGTAGATGTAGCAGCAGTAACAGAAATATGAGGATTCTCACTGAACAAGCAAATGTGCATCCCACAGCAACACAGGAGCAGTGTTGGTCTGGCGGCACAAATGCAAAACCCGTTGGAACTACCCGGGCATCGTTTTAATTAAACAATATGCCTCCCGTACCCCTCTGCGTTACTGAATAATGTTTTCCAATTTCCAATTGGGAACACCGTCCACCCTGCCAACCACCTTGTTCGATAGCTCGCTTTTTTTCTGGGTCAAATCGATTTCCCATCCACACAGTGCTGTGTCCCTTTGCTACGTATAGCTAACTCTCAGAGTTTCGGTATCGAATCTCAAAATAAACTTCCGCTGTACAATTATGACGTTCCATTGATGAAGCTTCCAAATATTCCTCAATGCATGTACTTCAATATAATCTAAAAAACAACTTCCTACAGAACAAAGTGATCAGCAAGTTGTACAGTTATATTAATCTCAAATTTAAATCCAGTATGTTCTAATTATTTGTTTATTTTATTTAATTTCGTTTTTTTTTTTCACGGATCATACCTTTTTACATATGAAATTTCCGAGTTGTGTTTTTATATAGATTCAAATATTGAAAAAAGAGAATATTTTCGCGTGGAACTCCACACAATATGATGTCAATTTTATTAAATGAATAATCGAATAAATGAAGTCAGATTGAGCTTTCGAATTTCGTATTTTTTATCAAATTTGTTGTTGTTGTAAATACTTCACTATCAGGATGCTTAAAATTGTTATCAGAGTCGAGGAAAGAAAATGTTTTAGAAAGTCAATCGATTAGTACCCGCTTCTTCAGATTAATATATTTTCATTTATTTATTTTAATCAATTTACTGTGCACACAAGTGTATTCCACTGCTGCGTATAGCCCAAGTCTTAAAGTACCGGTATTGTATCTCAAAATGAACCTCCGCTGCACAATTATGACATTCCATTGTTCATGGACTATAATAATATAGCATGCGAATACAACCACTTACCAATAAAGTGTGTGTAATAACTCGCCTATAATAGCAGCGAAATAATTAATAGGCTGAATAGTCACTGTTAGTTCAGTCAATAAATAATTGAGTTGAGCAAGTAAATTGACTTTGGCATATTCAACTAGTCAATCAGTCGAAACAAATAGCTGTTTGGCTTCTAAATACCATTCTTAACATATTCTTTCTTTGAAAGTACTGAATTTTCATTCGAATCAACTCATGTCTGATAAATATATTTTCGAAGATGTATTATCCGCATAAACCTTGATCAAGAATTTTATCGCATCAACATTTTTTTAATGTATCTCGATGAATTTTCAATTTCCATCAGAAGAAAAGAAAAATTGTCATTAGAAACATATTTGGTTTTGAAGAAAGATGTCATAAATATGACTTTCTCTCACTCATTTGTTATTTTCGCGCAGAAAAATCGATAAAGAAAAGAAATAAGAGTCAGTGGAAAAGTAAAGAAACAAAAAAAATACTGCAGTTCGTCTACACTCAGCACGAAAAAGTTCAGTGCTTGCAAGCACGTTTCTCCCACTTGTCATTCTTTTAAGAAGAACTGACCCTGTTTTTTGCAAGCGATTTCTGACGAATCGTCTTTGGATCGGGTCCAGTTTCTCATCGCCCAATAATTTCATCTAACGATACTTCGATGAGTACTTTTTTTTCTTTAAGGCTCTAGTGATGCCAGCTTTTTTTCAACTGCCAACTTTTCATTTGTAGCCCATACAATTTTTATATTAGAATAGTAAAAACAATCACTAAATCGTCAAACAAATGTGAGTAATTTTGTAAAATTCATACAAATCATAATTTTCTGGAAAATGAAAATCGAGTAATTCCGAATTTATAAATTAATTATACTATTTTTTTCACCCATCTTATTATGTGGATTAAGAAAATTATAATATGAAAATCCAGTAAATACTAAAAACACATCATGAAGAAATAATGAAACGAAAATCCGATAACGAGATTGTAGCTCGGAGTAATAATGCAACGATGAAAACAGCAAAATGGCGAACACAAATGCAGATAAATTATCGGTAATTCACAAATTATATGATTCAGGGTGCATTCATAGAAGCAGATCGGATTTATTCTCATCGACGAGGGCATTGGATAATAATCGGGGCTCACCGCAGAAATAAAGAGAGAGATGTTATATATATGCATGTATACATACATACAACGAGAGGAAAATAACGAACGCAGTTGAGGGTTATTTATGGAAAGCGCTGTCGAATTCCCCCGAATTTCCGACGAAATATAGTCAGTAAAATACCGGTATAGTAGGTGATCAAGAATTTTTCGAGAAGGGAAACTGCTACCACTACGAGGCGGACTGGCTGAACGAACCGAGAACCAATGCTGCACCTGAGTTGTAGACGTTCGGACTTCCGTTGGTTACGCTCGTCTCTTGTCACATGCAATGCCCCACGGCCGAACAAACGTACCGAAAACAAGAGACACGCTTCTACAGACATACACGCTCGACGTATGTACAAAACTATGCGAATTTAGTTACAACTTCTACTGAATGGCTACTGCACGTCAATTCCGAAGTTTCTTATTCGATTAATTAAAAATTGTTATTGCTTTCTGAACGCCATTGCATTCATCTTCTACTTGTCTTTTAATTTTGTATCTTAGCAACCCTACTAATAAAAGTACCTTCAATCATTTTTTCCCTAAACAACTGTCAAAATGACAAAATATAAGCGATGCTGAATAAATTTTTTTTTGCAAAAAAAACCTTCAGAAAATTATTAAAATGTCTTCCCAGACAAGGAAACGAAAAAAATCTAAAAGTTGTTTTATGTAAAGACTAGGCTGAAAAACTAGCTGCTGCGCTTTTACAAAGCTTTAAAAGGTGACGGGCGCTGCAAGCGCACGTCATTTCATGTCAAATTTGATATCAAACTGAACTTGTTTACTTCGAACATTTTTTTTCTTGGCAACCAATGAGAGGATGAATAAAACGATGACAATGCTCTCCATCACTCATGAACTTTTTAAAGGAGGAATTGTTATAACAGGAAACTACTGGTTTCAGGGCTGGAAAGAACTGTAGGATTTTTTATTTTAATAATAACAAAGGTCATTTTCATCGTAACGGAATTTTTTTTTGTGAATAAAAAACATCCGCAACAATCACTTAACTGAGTAACATAGGTAGTGCTTTTCATTATATCAGTACAAATTGGATTTAATATGGAATTAAATTGTATCCTCTCGAACACTAATAATAGTTATACCCTTTGTTATTCCTAGACTCATTATTCTAATTACGAAAACTATACGTCTATAGTTTGACTACATAGTCCGTAGCGTACCACACGACAGTCGAGGAATGATTCCCAGACCGTCTCAGGATCTCATATTTCAATAGACTGAGATTCTCTATATTGTTCAGTTTACGATTAAACACTTTTATGTCGCTTAACTATACGATTCTTCGTGTGTTCCTCGATGTATGCTATTTATTTGCTATGCGCGAATGGGTGATCAGAAAACTGTGTACGGCGTGGTACATGCCCCACTATAACCCTAGCAGATCCAGCCACGGTACAAACCACCATCGAAATCACCAGTGGTTTTCTACAAAAAATTCACTTAGAATTTTGACAAAACCACCACGAAAACTACTACTCTGAAATTCGTTTAAATCGAGGAGTGGTGGTTTACCAGGTGGTTATGTCAAAATTCTGTCGAAACCACCACGTTAACCTCCATTCCTCGATTTAAAGGAATCTCGGAGTGGTGACTTACGTGGTGGTTTCGCCAAAATTCTACGTGAACTTTTGGCAGAAAACCACCATAGTGGAAACGACCGTGATTCTATGGTGGTTTGTGCAGTGACCGGTTTTGCTAGGGAAGCGCAATCTGCACTGATATTACAAACACGATTCTGTAGCGGAGTCCCAAACGGTTTCGCGAGAGGTCGCGCCTGTATGGAATAGCCAATTCCAGATAATTCCAATAAGACAAAATCCCAGACATCCGACTTGTCTTTCATTGACTAAGCTGTCTGTGAAGAATTCCCGAACATTGTTTTTCGTCATTGCCATTTTTTTCTGTCCGTTGACATAAAGAGATTCAAGGTCACCAAGCGATTGAGTTGCATCAGATAAATCGATTTTGTCGTCGTCCGATGAAATTTTCAATGACAGTGTAGAAATATTATATTTCATAGAAACTCATGATAACTAAAGTATTCTGCGTGACTGCTTATTCACTGGTGACTTTATTCTACCAGAACATTAAGAATTGTCTGACATATTATAGTAGAGTAGGACAGAAAATTAATTGAGTAATAAACACCAACTTAGCATGAAATCGCAATTTTTTACGTAACTTTATGCACGTGGAGCGTGTAAAAAGTAGGCACTTCTCGCACTAGCGAAATAAAATTGCATACGAAACTCGTGCGAGAAACGTTTTCTCAACCCGTTTGATTGCAACACTCGCTTTCGGCTCGTGCTGCATGCTCACCCTTGTGAGAAAAAGTTTCATCGATCTCGTATCGTAATATATTATTAAAGGTCATACTTTAAAAGAACCACGGCTCAGATAACAACATTTTTATGAAATTTTATATATTTGTATATAAGGCTGCTTTAAGGACCTTTAAAAAATTGCTTTGCTTGAATGGTGTGCCGTGTAACTGTAAAGAGAATGAGACATATCAAAGATCGATCCTTGGAGCAGTGTTCTCTGAATCATGCGCAGAATGAAAACATGATCTGGTTTCGCACCAAACGGTTAACCCAATCGGTTGGTCCATTCACAAGAAATTCCTTGAGATATATTTTGAAATGAGGGAATTATTTTTTATATTTTTTTTTTAGTTAGGGGGAGGGTTTTCTTTATGACAAAATAATTTTTTTTACCTGACACATCACCCTTTAATCTTGTCTTTGTTACTGTTTATCAGAATATTAAAAATTGTTCAACACATTATGGGGAAGAAAAGAGCTAGAAAATTAATTGACTCACAAACACTTTATTGGTATGAAATCTTTGACTGATGTTGAAAACATCTATCAACGAAGTTGAATAGTTGAATCTTCAAAGGCATAAAAGTGGAAATTATAGATAGACTTCAGCAATATTGCACTTATGAAGGAATTCTGTACTTGCCTGCTAAATTCCAGTTCTATTGTCGCTCGCGAAACGGAAGTTTTCATTTTCCAAGGTCTGAATGGCTTTTGAACGTTCCGTCCTTATAAAGCACTTCTCTTTAAGCCTACACTTTCCTCTATAGTTGCTTTTGATTAGAATCTCAGTGAATTTGTATGCATTCGGACTCTCTTCACTACGATATTCCAGTCCGAAGCACAAAATATTCACATCCGCAAAAAAATTAAAACAACGATTCTTTTTTTAAATCTATCACCAATTATCTTCGGGTTAGTTTACGCTACAGATAATTAGTAGATATGTACTGTTCAAATGCTTGAAAATATAGATAATGTAATATGTCAATGATTAAATATCTTGAAAAGCTGACACTCAACATCTCAGAAGCAGGTTTCGACCTACCCATGAGCTGGAGACAGAACAAACAAAAGACCAGTGAGCTCCCGCGCATTGACGGCGGAAGCGCTAGTCAACGGTCATGATTTCTCGATCCTACCAAATTAAATTGTTACATTTCATTTCATGAAACCAAAATATTATCTTAAGATCGAAAATATGCATTATAGAATAATCTTACGCTTCTACGCGAAAATAGCGCTGGAAATTTTTTTTTTTTAATTAGATATAATAATTTTAATCCTGCAATTGATGCTACCCATAACCTTGGAATACGACTACGAAAATTGTTCCCATGGCAAGACACATTTTCATGATAAAGTTAGCAAAGAGATAAGTAATATAATGCAGAGAAGCAAAGAGGTCGGTAAAAACGTGGAGTAAATACAGGGCTTCCATTCATATATCCGTTAAAGGGCACGGAAAACCTCTCCCTCCTCACCTACTCATGCTCAGTCAGTATGGAAAACTGTAATGGTTTTTTAAGGGTGCAGAAACTTGAGGACCCAAAAGAAATAAGATACACCTGCCGGACTGATAGGAGCAGTGGCATTCTGTTTAATTCAGGCCCTAAAGTTTAGGCATCCTTGAAAAAAGACCATTACAGTTTTCCATACTGGCCGGAGGTCATCGCCTTAATCCAGCGAACGAGGCATTTTGAGGAGAGGCATTTCGCCAGTGTTAGCGATAACGTGAAAGAGCCGGTAGATGGCATGGTCAAGGACCGAGAGGCTCTGAAAGGTTCATCTGTTCCCAGAGTGACTCGTCTATAGGTAATATATGAATACAGGCATAGCAGTTGTGTACGTATAGAGAGATTAAAGACTTATATTGTTGAGTCCATGTGGTGTAAAGAGCCATAAGCAGTCCTCAAGTGTGCGCCACTGCTTTATAGGACTTTATCATAGGCTCGTACGTTCATATGGTATGTTCATATAGGGTATGGCACAGTAAACTACTATGCAATATACTATTTGATATATATATTGCATACAGTTTCGGTAGGTGCACCTTGCATCTGGAATATAATATACGATCCTTGTAAGTACCGCACGAGAGGTATACCCGTGAAGAAAATTGTAAGGGATGCCCTAAAATAAAATAGGACCATATAGGGATTAATGCGGACACCGTAAAAGATTTCCGTATCACCCCCAATTCGGGACCTTATGAGGTAGTTCTAGGTTTTCATACTGTAATTCAATAGGGCCGCATTACGCAGAAAGAAGAACGTGCAATGCTGGACGGGACTGCGTTCCGTCAGAAACGAGTTACGTGCGATCGAATGTAACGACACGGTATCGGCACAACCTGCTGACACAGTGACAATATTAACACGTTGTGTCGTCACCGTGTTGTTAGATTTGGACGCACATAACTGCACGGTACCGACACGATGTGCCGTGCTTTGATCCAACGAATGGTACTAAGTGAAATACTAAGCTATGAGAAAGTATGTTGATCAATTTTGGCTTCCTCATAGAAGAAGCTTTGTAGAACGCGAAAAATAATGAGGAAGCAATTCGCAAAGTTCTACTTTGCAGGCTTGTTTATACTCGGAAGACATTTTTATAAAAATTCAAAGTGACGTGAAATTTTAACCGCTCGACCGATTTGTGTAAAATTGTTACTCAACTATTGGTTAATGATAGTCCATGTGTAAACTAAATAAGAACTCGATACCTAGTATTTTGCATGAGCAAGCGTTCGAACGAGACTTTTCAAATAATTCAAAATTGAACCCCTCGACCGATTGGTGTCAAGTTTGTACCTAATGTCTTTTTAAATGGTCGTCTATGTGTGGAGGAAATTTAAGATAAACCTGTGGAAAATTTCGAAATTTTTTTTTTTTGTGAAAGCTTTTTTTTTCTTTTTCTTCACCAAAATCGAAACTTTCTGACATTTTAACAGTCCATTGGACTAAAATCTTAATTCGAAATCAATAATCGTGAAAATATATCGGCAATTGCAGCCGGATATCTCAGAATTTGCATGAGTTATAATATTAGCAGACATTTTTGAAAAAATTGTAATTGTAATAAAATCAGAATGGTTGGACAGATTCTCGCGAAATTGAGTACACATCATGTGTTACTGGTAATCCATTCATGTACAAAATTTCAGCCCGGTGCCTCTTTAATTGCGTAAGTTATAGCGTGAAAACGAAGCAAAATATCAATGATAATTTAGTCGTGTAAGGATCTCATAAAGCAATTCTACGTGTCCATGGCGACGTTTAATATTGGCTTATTAGGTTCATCACCTGACGGCTCTATCAGGTTTAATCATGGCATCAATCGAATAAGTCAATACTAATTTTGCCTGAAAAGGGCCTCATACGGCAATTCTAGCTTGATAGGTTAAATACATAAGGGTCCAATCAGCCTCAATCATAATTGCGAGATACCAAATCATTAATAGTTCTGCCAGACGGCATTCGGATACAAGCAAACTGATAAAACAAACAATTTCGTGGACTATCACTATATAGATGGCAACAAAGTATCCTATTTAATATAACCAATTTTAGCAGACGCAGCGCCTTTTAGCTCACTAACACCCGATCTGGAGGATATCCAGGTCCAATTCATGACGGTGTAGTAATATATTACGATACGAGTGCGATAAAACTATATCTGACGATGGTGCGTTTGCAGCACGAGCCAAAGGCGAGTGTTGCAATCAAACGAGTTGAGAAAAAGTTTCTCGCACGAGTTTCGTATAGAATTTTATTTCGCTAGATGTGCGATTTCTCGCACGCGAAGCAAAGCGGAGCGGGTGAGAAGTAAGCACTTCTCGCACGAAGTTGCATAAAAATATATATAGAAATTTGTTTTTTTTCAGCGATTAATGACGAGCCTCAAAAGATCCTCAATATTTACCCCTTAAAGACCCTGAAGAAAAAAGCGAGACCGTAATTTAGAAATCCCTATGAGGCATACGATGCCCCTAAGAGAATTAAGAAATATTAATCGGAGTCTCGGAAAAACCCCGATAAGTTTTTTCCACGGGTAACGCGTGGTACATGAGCTAGGCACGACCGCTTCAAAATTATTTCTCCTGCGCTCACGCGTTAGCAAGTTATCTCACACTCATATTAGATTTACCCTGGAACATATAGCCTAGATAACCTGAGTGCAGCATGCAGCGCTTATAAGGTAAATGGCACAGCTTAGGTCTCAGTTCCAGTTTCGTTCAGGGGTTCCCCTCATGGTCGGTTTCCACCACCATTCGGTACGGAGCCAATGGGTAGCGCGCGTTCGCAGTGACCGAAATTGCGACACCTGCAACACCTCCTCGTTTATTCGTATGATTTTACCCGTGTAGCGTGAAAGTTTCCTAACAGTGATCGAAACTGGGCCATATACCTTAGTGAGTAGATGTTAGCGGCAATTTTTGGATGTAGAGACAATAAGTAATAACTTTCCTTTATTTAACGGTTCTACTCTTGCTTAGAGTGGCGCATATACATTGACAACCGACCTCTGTGGTTAACACGGACTACGTTAAGGATTTAACTAATTTATTTATCTTATCGACGATGGACCTAACAAGTGAGATCGACAGGCTGTGGCTCGATCCTACATATTCCAGTTGAACACGACGGTATTGAACACAGGCAACTGGACACGTAGAATCACGACACAGTATAAATTAAACATGCAAAAACTCGCCAAATCACTATTCGACCTAGCATAACTGACACGCCATCATCTCGCCAGAGCGGAATTCGACACTTCACTGATCGAATACGTTGAAACTTGACACGCCACCGATTGGCCCTGAGAAAACTCGACACGTGACGAACTGAACGCGGCGAAACGCGACCCGGCAAACCTCGACAGAGCACCGTCGGACACAGCGTAGTTCGACACGGGACAGTTCGACACGCCGCAGTTCGACACGGAAAAACTCGACACCGCATAGTTTGACGAGGCGGAGTTTGAGACGGCGCAGTTAGACATAGACAAAATATTAGATATATATACTTATTTTTTCAATCCAACTTTACTGGTAATAATTGTCGAGTGGCGCCCTCGACCGCTAGACGTTAGTGCCTTGATAACGAATCAATTTCGCTAATTCGGTTACTACAGAAAATAAAACGGTCAGTAACCGATTGTCTTTACCTAACGTACGCAATATGGCGCGTGTTCTGTTGGGTCTGTGTCCAGTTGGAACAAAGCTCGATCACCAAAAGTCTCGCCTGTGTCCAACTACGTCTGTGTTCAACTGAGCCACTGGACAGTCACCCCGTGTCGAACTAACGTTTGTCGAGTTTTGCTATGTCGAACTGCGGCGTGTCGAACTACGCCGTGTCCAGTTAGTGCTCTGTCGAGTTTTACCGGGTCGAGTTTTGCTGCGTTCAGTTCGTCAAGTGTCGGGAACAGTTTTCTCGGGCCAATCGGTGGATTGTCCAGTTATGCTATGTCGAATAGTGATTTGGCGAGTTTTTGCATGTTTAATTTATAGTGTGTCGTGATTCTACGTGTCAAGTTGCCTGTGTTCAATACCGTCGGTGTTCAACTGGGATATGCAGGATCGAGCCTGCCGATCAACAGGACTTACAATTATATCCATGAAAAAATAAGTGTAGGTTAAGTTGTCAAACGACATTACTGTTGATTCATATTTGCGTATGAATATCGAGAAAAATATAAAATTTCTGAAAAAGATTCTGAAGAGAGTGGAAACGTAGAAAAAGGAAAATTATTATTTATTTTCCCTACGACCGAACATTGCCGCACACATCTGTACACTACATAAATATATCGGTTATGACCTCACAAATTCTTTATGCAGCGATATGACTAACGACTAAAACGAAATATCTTATGAGGGTAAGTAAACAAGCAGCAGAAGCTTTTTTTTATGAAACACTGACAAAAAATAAATTATTGTGATTGTGGCAAGGGCGTTAAGAAAAATTGCGAAGAGTGTTGAGTTCCAACATTTTATACGAGTCAAGGTGAAGTGAAACTTTCCAGTCGGTATCAAAATCTGTAATGGACTTTTTTCAAGAATGCTGAAACTTTAGGGCCTAAAGGAAAAGGAGGGCCACTGCTTATATCAGTAAGATTAAAAGAATCAATTTCGATGAAAATTTATTGAGCGCGTTACTATTTCAACGACCCCACACGCTACTCATGTAAATGGCTAAGATTGTTTCACGTTTGAACTTCCCTTGTATTTTAAATGGATAATAAAAATATATATTTACAAAGATGTGAATAGCCTTGAGATTTAAGACTCAAGTTCATATCCGGAGGGTTCTAGGTTGGAGTCCCACCGATGACCTTGAATATTTGGAATCTCTATCTGCGATCAAATAGTACTAAAATGACTAATGAATTAAAATATGTGTAAATTGAGTTAGTTAAATGCAACAAAGCCAATAATTTTTTCTTCTGAAAATAACTTCAGTCCTTTTTTTGTTGTTGCAACCCGAAAAAGGCATTTAACAGAAAGAGGCAGTCCGCTTTACTGCTTTTTGAGGTCCGTTTCGTACCCCAACAAACGCGTTCGTTCGTGGCTTTTTTTTAAAGCAGCGGTCCCATAACTTCCTAGGAACAAATTTAATTCTTAACCATTTTCCTCGCCTTTTGCAGTATTTTGTCCATGCTAAAATAATTATTTCGCAATCTTTTACCGAACCAAGTGGCGCCCTCCATACGGCAGAAAAATAAAGCAGATCGAAATTCGCAATGGAATACTACAAATATTATAGAAAGCCAGGTCAAACGGTTATTTCGTGGCTGCAACCTTCCATCGTTCAGACCAGAGCAGATGCTATATAAACCTCCTGTATTTTTTACGCCGGTATAAAAATTGTATCCGGCATATGGGGTATTATATATTTCGCTCGAAGCCGTCGCTCGGCCAGTGCGACGGCTGGTGGCTCGCTCTCACGTGATTGATTGACGAGAGCGCTGTGAAATTTCGTTGTATCTACAGGTATAGTATACAACTCGGTAAAGTGAAGGTGACCGGTTTTGCACAATCAGTGCAGCGATCTCTGTAGCAGAAACTATATTAAACCACTCAGCTTTGTCGTGACCAACTAGTTGAGTATATTAGACTGAAAATCGAGAAGCTGCGAGCTAGCAGACCTCGAATTGTTATCGAACTATAGCCAACTTCAAACTCCTAGTGCCGCAATACTAGCAGATTGCGCCCCTCAACGATCGTTGCGACGAAGCAAAAGCTTCTGACTCAAACCCAACACGGCTGAGATTCTCAACATCTGTGGCTACGGTGCAGTAAAAACTTCACTGCATTTTGAGGTCCAATTTCTTCACTCCCTTCATCGACGGTATTTGACAGTGAATAATTGTGTAACTTCGACTGCACATGGCATTACGTAGGTGATTTATATGCATACTCATAACCAAAAGTTTAATTTAAATAAGGGGAGCAATTATTGTAGATAAAAAATTAGGTGATTTTCGGAAATTTTTTAATGTCAATAAAAAATAATGGGAATTTCCCGAACTCTGATTGGCTTGTCTTCCGACACATCTCTAGTAATTTGTTCAACTTATTTCATGCACTAATTACCGTGTAATCGGCTGTGTCTGTTGGTCCCTTTTTCCGATTCGCAGAAATTGTGCAAATCACAATTCACATCTAGAATCATTGAAAAAAAAATTCTTTATTATTTAGACGCTTTTTTAAGATCTGAACATTTTTAAAAAATCTACAATTGGATGATCGAACATGTTTGAAAAAAATATACTGAAGATCGATAATTTTTTTTAACAGGTTTGAAAAAAATGTTGAATAATATATTATGCGACGAGGCCGGGGAAACTGGGTTCTTACAAGTGTGAGGTTGCAGCACGAGCTGAAGGGGAGTGCTACAGTGCTGAAGAAACGTTTTTCCGCCGAGTAGCGTATAGAATTTCACTCAAAAAGAATTTTTTTTGGAAATGATTTCTAAAAAAATATAGGGAGCCCATAGAGCACAGTAGTTTATTTACCCATTTATTTAAGAATTTCACCGACAAGAAGCTCATTTCCAAGAATGTGGATGAAACGGCCAATCATGCATACACGCAGAACATAGACCGATGAAAAGAATAAGTAATACCAACCGAATCTGCGGTTACGGGTGGTGGAACAAATATTTGGTTAATTGGAAGAAATATTCATTCCAATCAAGATTTCTTCCACTATGCTTTCAAAAGAAATATTTGGTTGATTGGAACGAATATTTCTTCCAATCAACCAAATATTTGTTTCGCGACCCGTAACCGCAGATTCGGTTCGTATTACTCATTCTTTTTATCGGTGTACAGTTGAAACGGAATACTTAGAAACTAAAATAGCAAGAGATAATTGGAAACAATTCCATGGAAAATGTTAAGTTGAAAAAATCATCAATACAAGAAAAAATGCATGAATGAAGTATTTTTTTTTTTTCACATGATCCGAGGAGTGTACCGGCTACCAAGAGATGTAATCCGCGCACGGAAAAAATAAATAGTCGTGACAACCATTTCCAGCATACCTCAACTATATGTGATTGGTAAGCGATAAACAGTAAGTAAGACCGACGACTTGGTTCCGACAACCAATCATAATTCTGCCCTTACCAACAGCCATGAGGTAGCGCAACTACCGGCGGCAATAGTTGTAAACACGATTCGAATGTTGCCGGCAACCTACGAGTTGGTTGTCATTATCAATCACTTTCCTCCCAAAACTGATCGGTTGGGTCGGGTAACTAATATATAGCTCGGGTTACTATTTCTGTTGGTTCCTGTTACTACGTGTATTCTACCAACGACATTTCAGTTCCTTTAACCAACTAAGTAGACACTTCAACTAACCGAGTAGTTGGCGCTATATCAACTATTCCGGGTGGTTGTGAGAACCAATTTTCCAGTTTTACCAACCACTAATTTCTTTCCGTGCGGGAGCCAGCTTTCGGCACCATAGTTAACACAAGTAATCTGAATGTACTTCGGCATTTTGGGAAATTGTATAATACGTTCGAGTGAAAACGTATTATAGGTAGGGTCACGTGCATACGTCGCAGGACGGCATGTTTCGCCATGCCGCTTTGAGAACATAGCTGCAGTCGTTGGACGGACAACACATTATAGAAAACATTGCCACAATTAAAGATACTGTAACACTTGTTGTATGATGCTTCAGCCGTATGTAAAAAGGAAAGTTGAGGAAGTGCTTCGGCGAAAGACGGCTTATTATTGGTTGTTCTTAGTTCATTTTACGTTTCGCCCTGATCAGGGCCTCTTCAGAAATTTATTTCTGTTCTATGTGTACAAAAATAATAAATAATATTTGTATAAAAAAAATATATAAAAATAATATTGTGTGTCAATGCTCGCTTAAAAAATATAAAAATAATATTGTGTGTCAATGCTCGCTTAAAAAATATAAAAATAATATTGTGTGTCAATGCTCTCTTTTTATAATAAACTTGTGTTATACCTGTGTTTTGTTAATCTAATTTAAACATATATTATGAATTCTAAAGACTCACCAGTGTTCTGTTTGTGAACACTTTTATTGTGTGACAACAATATCTTTGCTGGTTGGCAAAATATTTACTATTGTGTTGTGTGTTTGAGTATTAGCTGGTGACCGGGCTCTCCTGTCATATTAGGTTAATCCTGTGTGTGTGAATGAAAATTTGTGTAGATTATTGTAATTCACCTTTTTCTTTGATTTTAATGTTATTTTCTTTATAAATACCTATTGTAGTTCTATTTCGGTGTTGTTATTTTAATTGTTATCTATTATTTCATTTAATTTGTACTATTGTAGACCGGAGAGTCCGGCCAGCATGTGGTCACATTGTAAACTGCCGGTGTGTCAGTTGATTAGAAAGATTTGAATGTCTTAAGCCGGATTTATATTGGAGACTTATTTTCGACGGGTTTGCATTGGTGACTTAAATCGGCTGGAGGATATTAATCTATTATAACTACAAGTGACATTTAATTTAACAGATTGACTATGATGCTTATAATATTGAATTGTATATAATACTTAAGTTCGATATATCTGTCCTGTAATTAATTGCATTTTTGTCGCTTTTAATTTTTATCATTTCTTGTAATATTCTTTTGTAATAATTACAAATAATTGCATTTTTGTCGCTTTTAATTTTTATCATTTCTTGTAATATTCTTTTGTAATAATTACAAAAGAATATTACAAGAAATGATAAAAATTAAAAGCGACAAAAATGCAATTAATTACTGGACAGATATATCGAACTTAAGTATTATATACAATTCAATATTATAAGCATCATAGTCAATCTGTTAAATTAAATGTCACTTGTAGTTATAATAGATTAATATCCTCCAGCCGATTTAAGTCACCAATGCAAACCCGTCGAAAATAAGTCTCCAATATAAATCCGCCTTAAGACATTCAAATCTTTCTAATCAACTGACACACCGGCAGTTTACAATGTGACCACATGCTGAGCACTCAACGAGGATCCCAGCAACATTTCTGATTCAAACTGAAAAATCGTACGGCATTATCGTTAAGATGCTGGCAAAATATTTCGGGTATCAGTCCAGTTGTCGCCAATTGCAGTTTCTCTGTTTCATGTAACTCGATGAATCTCTTTGGCTTATTATCACAATATTCCATTACGCTTGAGCCATAGCTCAATAAAAGCGTACGTTCAATACCTGTCATTTGACCCCAAGACTATCGGAATCCATAACAATGGAAGTCCGTGGAAGCACAAAAACCATGAGCATAATTTTCATAATCGAAATTGATCATAAATTTCAGCATGTCGGTATCAACAGAGGAAAATTTTTGAGTCTAATAAACCTTGCCAGCTTTTCCTATACCTTGTTCGCTGTCCTTACGTAAATTATGAAAAATATCTGTGACCTACGTGGATTTTCTGCTTTAAAAATTGATTTCATATGGAATGACCCCATAATACTAATGCAAAACGTTATGATTAATTGTTCATTTCAGATTGTCATCGTACATAAATAATCCAACCGAAGTTATAATCAATCGCACTTCGTGTGATATCAAAATGATATATACGGGGATACGCGGTTAAACAACAAAATTATGACCTTATAATTTATTATTTTGTTTCCTCAAAAAAAAAAACACTGACAAAAAATACTGAAAATAGCAGTGATCATTGAACCAGATAATGATCCGATGATTTGCTAGATTATTAAGGTCCTCAGTATCACTACAGATGTACCAGAATTGGAACGAATAATAAAAGTGACTAGTCGTGGAACTACCACATACGTGGAACATCTTCTCCCACACAATTTCTCCCGTTCGTATAGCATCCCTATGTAAATCTTTTAGCGAAGATGCAACGCAGTAGCGACGGAGAAACTCGGTGGATAAGTACAGCCACTCGCACCGAAGACATCTGGGTCAGGGTGTAAAGTTTAAAGGTTCCTGATAAAATTTGCATGTAACTGGCGCGTGCACAACTGAACTCTGTGGCGCACCACAAGAGGGCGCTTGGAGCGCAACGTATATATTACTGAAACTTTGCAATTATTTTCGCATGTACCGAGAAAGGAATCTTTGACTTTTCTAAATTCGATATACGACAATTATCAAAAATATTCGTCGTCGAATTTCCGTGATGTCCCAAATCTTATTTTTTGTTTCTTAATGCGTCTACATAATTGTGAAAAAAATGTACCGAGGAATTTATTTGGTCGTTTGTTAACTCATTCAAAGCTGGAAAAATGCGTGAGAACAATCTAAGCTTGGAAATATTCGAAAAATCAAGGTTTGAAGGATTATGCATTTTTTTACAATAAAAAAACCGCAAAAGATGTCGAATATTTTTAGCTATGTCTGATTGTAAGATCTTGCTATGTTTGATAGACATAAATAGTGATGCCGCCGAGACGAGAAGTACGTCTCGACCGCCGAGACTCGCGGGCGAGAAATCGAGAAGTCTCAATTATTTTGAAAGAAGGGTTAAACACGTAGGCGGATATATTTTCGATTTCCTGAAGTCGAACACTTTATTTCGTTCAGAAAATGGTTATTAAATTATTAAATTATCCATTGAGTCCACTTAATTCATGTTGCCTCGAATTCGAGAAACGATACTATAAGTCAACCATCCGTTGAGACATAGCAAGCTCCTCGTCGATTATCTCGACAACCGACTTCGGTGTTTGCAGAGTATTAGTCCCGCCTTCAAAAATAATCTTTCAACGGGAACGCTCGGTGCTAAAATCGATAAAAAATCGCGGGCCATTTTCGCCATATTCGGATATTCAGTCGCATGTTTTTCAATTTTTTTTTTTTCGTTACAAAAAATTAAGAAACTGGAAAAAAAAATTTTGCGAAAAAAAAATTGATTCCGAAAAGTTCGTAAATCCTATTCGATTGAAAATTTCAGGCTGATTCCGAAAAGCAGTTTTGTTCGCCTGAAAAATATAAAATTTGACAAAAAAAAACGCGGAGAATGATTTTTTTTTCTGTGCAGATCTTCTGTGAAATCTCAAAGAACAAATGTTCCGTAAGAACGAAAATTCCTTAAAGAAAAAGTGAAATGAAAATAAAAAAAAGTACCTTTCGAATTCTGTTCCCCATTTGCAGCAGTTTGACTTATGCCAGATCTGTGAAGATGATTCGTACAGGGCGTATAAATCAAACGAATCATTATCCTGCGGCGATATCATTCCAGAACTCAAGGCATTGGTCGTGCAAGTGGGGCAGTACACTGAGGAAAAAAAAATTGTTAGAACCAACAAAACGTGCGCTTGTGGGCGGCGAAAAAAATATTTGTTTGATCGAAAGAAATATTCAATTGATTGAAGCGGCTGGTGATACTATTGATAGATGTTTCGATCAACATTGCCAAATATTTTGTCCAATCGACAAAATATGCTTTTCGCTGCCGGCAAACGCACGTTTTGTTGATTTTAACGATTTTTTTTCTCAGTGTAGTGTTTCTTGAATATTTCTTCGAATTTCTCAACTGACCCTTCTTTCAAATCGAGGCTCCAAGGACTCAGCGAGAAAGTTTCGACTTTGTGCCAAGGATCCAAGATGCACCACACCGTAGATCCAGTTCGTTTTCCGGTAATGTTTTAGCATTTTGTCCCTCCCAGCCTGAAACGCCAGTAACAGACGCTCGTCCATTAGACTTCGTGTGGGCTTCGAGTCCAGTTCACCGACAACAACTTCGATTCTATCGATTAGCATGTTGAACCGGGCGATAACTAATGGGAGATTCACGTACTTTTCACCCCCGAGAACTGTCGAAAGATTGTCGAAGGGTTTCATATACGAACAAATGATTTCGAGGACCGCCCAGTCTTCCCATGAAATCGTCATCTCTTGAAGCTCTTTATTTAGGTGAATGAGTGCTTTGAGTGTTAGTTTTATCGTTGTCGTCGTTCGGAGCATCTTGTAGGTGGAATTCCACCGTGTAGGAACATCAATCTTCGGAGAGAGCTTTCTCGCGTTGACGGCGTCACAACAGTTTGCTAATTTCATGGTTCACTGTTCAGACCGTTTAATTTTTAAGAAGTCTCTTCACTTTGTTTACTACGTTGCCCTTGTCAGATTCCTCAACTTCTCTAAATCGTTCTTCATCGTCAGGGTCGCTTTCGGTTTCCGCTGACTCGTGATCTATCGGTGATGAGTTGAACGTGCCCAAGGTATCTTGCACTCCAAGATTTAAGATGTGCGCGAAACATCGGAAGTGGCCGTTTACCACATCAAACTGAATACTTTCTTCCGCTAGAAGTTTAGAAAGCTCAGCGACAAACGTCGTATTCGCAGCCGCATTATCGAGTGTGATTTCGTGAAGCCTCGATTTCACATTAAATTCGTCCAACACATCGCGAATAAGATTGGCAATTTCTTGGCCTGTGTGTTTTCCTTGATAAGGTGTAAAGTCGAGGGGAAGAAATTGCAGCACCCACTGGTCATCGACGAAGTGAATCGTCACTCCATAATAGGACTGATTGACGATCGAAGTCCACCCATCGACGGTCAACGAAAACTTCGAAGGATTTTCCTGCAGTGTTTTGAAAATTTCCGCTTTCATAACACTGTAGTGCTTCATCACCTTTCGCAAGTGCTCGTCTTCTGCGGGTACATTTCGTTATTATTTAAGGATAAGAAGAATTCCTGGGTCGCGTCGTCGTCGAAGAAGGAAAAAGGCAGGCATCTGATCGCAAGCCACTCAACAATCTTTTTTCGATCGAGATTGCTTTATCAATTTACGAATTGATAAAGCAATTTGAAGGGACAAAAATAGATAGATTCCAAATGTTTGATTTTCCTATACAGGAAGATCGATAACAACAGAATCTTCGGCATCGTTAGACTCAGACCCCGAGTTACGATTCGCCAAACTTCCATCAAAAATAAAAATATAACCGGCTGTCATCGTTGAAGCATCATAACATCTATTCAATATATACATACTCCGCCAACGTCAAAGAAGAATGATGTCTTCTAAGTCCCGTCGTGTTCGAGTCCTTCGTCTTAATAGTTGTCGTGGCGCCTTTCTCAGAGCACAACAAACACTCGGCGTATTTATTTTCGCCATTCTTAGACCGCTTATAAAATTCGCCGTGTTTTTTCTCCGCGGTTTCGTTGCGATCACAGCTCGCGAGATCGCAGCTGTCTGGGTCACCTGGCGCGTTTTTCGACGTGGACGCTACGCTTGCATTCACCGTACAATCTATGTCGGTATTTTCCTCGAAAATATGCACTCGATTAGTCGGCGGATCTTCTTCGTCCACAGCAACTGCAGCAGTTTCATCACGTCTTCTCTTCTCCTTGCCCTTCGTATTTGCGGCCGTCGTCATACGTTTCATTGTTAATTCATGACGTATTCATGCGACGATACTGCAGCTGACTGTTTTTGGGACAAAACAAAATTGGAATTTTGAAAAATAATGATAACTTAAAGAAACTGACGAAACAATTTATTTTCAATGTTTCTGTAATCGCGTGGGCAAATCATATAACCACAAATTTTACGAGTTGTTGAAGTTGATTTTTTAAATATTTTATATTCTTTTATTTAACGTAATTATGTCATCATTCATAAAAGAAACGTCCCCGATAGAAAATAATAACAATATTTCGAATTTCCGTTCGAAATATTGTTCAGATGCTCGTTAAAATCTGGCAAGAAATAATAATTTGTAATACCACTCGAGATATCAGATTAATTTCGAAGCTAGAGTGGTATTCGGTGTGTTATTTTTCCCATCCGAATTGCGAACAATGGCATTGCACCATGAGACGAAAATTACGGTTTATGTTTAGAAAAATCCTTCGAATGTCAGAATTAAATTCAATCTGTCCGTTTGACAGATAGTTAACGCAGCTGAATGATTTTTTGTTTTGTATTTATAGCAACCAACCGACAAAATTTTAAAAATTATGAGTATAATACCCTGTAGGTTGTAGCACGTGACGTCGAATGGTGCAATTCTATTAGTCGAAATTTAGATGGGAAAAATAATCGACGATATCGAGTCGAGGATGTTTTACCTTCGCTTTGACGGGTTTTGTCTGTCGAACAAAACGCACACCTCCTGCTTCAACAAACTTTCGAAAACCAAGTTTAAAATGCACTTTATCACGTTGTTGAGAGATCGAAACGTGTGGGGATGAAGGTCTCGGGAAATCGAGATAATGTTCTTCGATCTGTCAGAATGTCGAATTACTTTCGCAACATCGTTAGGTGTCGATGTTTCGGCGAGGACTGATCGGCTCGACCTTCTCCCCTCCAAGCTAGACACGGCTGTCGAACTATTTCGCGGAAAAACATAAGCCGAGTTTTCGCGGAATACGCGACGGTTTGCACTTTTCATCGAATTGCCGACCGTTGCTCCTTTTCACCGAATCGCGGCTGTTATGGAATTTTCGTCGTATTTGCGAGTTCACTTCACAGTCTCGCGGAACAGCTGATGTTTTGATGCGGTTTCGGGACGTGTCGAGACGAAATGAAGCATCATCTCGAGAAAATTCGATAAATTGCCGAGACGAGACGGAATCTCGTCTCTAGAAAATTCGAGAAATTTTCGAGACGAGACGAGACGAAACCTCGTCTCGAGAAAATTCTTCGAGACAAGACGAGACAGATTTCTCGGCGTTTCTCCGAGACGAGACGAGAAATGACTGATTCTAGTGAGCATCACTAGATATAAATGTTTCAAATAGCGAAATCTTTTTTGTTAAATGTATATATGCACATTTTTACGGGCCTTCCGCGACTTCAATTAAAATTTTATTTTCATTTTTAAAAAACTGACAATTGTTCACATAACATGGAATTCTCAGAGTGGAATCTGAATGTATTATTTTCGCTGGAAGCAGAGTGAGCACCCATTAGATGCCGCGTCAAAACACACAATTATCCATGGTTTTCTTATTTGTTTCATAGTTTAGTATGAGTATTTGTCTATACTCTTGAAGCTGAATTCAATCGTAAGGAAAAAGAAATTTCGTGAGATATAATTGTGAGCCTAGAAAAGATTGATAAGCTGTTCAGATCCTAGTCTGAAATTTTAATATGATATGTAAAAAATTCTCAATTTTTTAAAATTAAACTACAATTGTAATTAGAATGGCGGGCGTCTTGCTAAAAAACTATAATTTTTTTTCACTAATTTGTTCATTTTCACTGCTTTAACATTCGGAACCAAACGATATTTTTTCAACAGTATTTTTTTTTCAAACGAATCGTTTTTTTACCTAGGAATTCGTCGTGATCTAACATATTTTTCGAGAACCATTAATTGTGTGTTGGAATGATGTTTCTACAATCGCAATAATTCGATACTTTCAGAGGACCTGTAGGTTACTTGAGAAAAAAATCGGAAAAAATAACTCAAGCGACGTCCACACTGAGGGTTGTAAGCCACAGTCCAGAATTATATTTCGCGCCTAATGAGTGTAATACTAGTTAGATAGTGTGAGAGAGAAAGTATAAGTGGGGAGAGAGACTAGGTACCCCGAAATTAAAATACCTCAGCTTCTTTCGCTCTGGGGACGTCGTGCCATCAACATGGTCTTACCTTACCTGTCAACACGGAATTGATTCAAACCATCACCATCACCCATCAGTGAGGATAGTCGAGCCTGGCCAGCCGATATTTTTGGGAATCATTTCAACTTACGGAACATTTATTCAATACGATCCCCAGAGCAGAGGAATGAGCCACCGAGGGATTTACACTTTATAAAAAAAAAAAAAGAGTACTCATATATAGATAGAGATATAACGAAAAACCTACACTCTCTCTCATTGACAAAATATCAGGAACAAAAGTGATCTTATTATAGGTATGAATATGAATGCATGGATGTGAATAATAAATAGTGTATATAAAATAATACTGTGATAAAGACTTTGAACTGAAACAGACGAATTCTATATTGAATTGAGATTGACATAGAAATCAAGATATAAAATATTGTATATGTATATAATAACGAAAAATATGACTGAAGAGAATAATAAGTGAATAATAATGATATTTGTTCAAAACAAATGAATATTTGAAGAATTATTTTACATCTAACGTATTGTATTTATGTATTGTGTGTGTTTGTTTGTGAATGGAATATTTATCGTGTAAGAAAAGATTCAAAATAATCGAGTTATTAAAGTAGCTACAAATTTTGTGAGATCAAAAAAAAAGAAAACCTTTATTTAATGCCGGAAATAATCATTTGTAGAATATCAATCTTTTTCTTTATAGTTTTTATTAGTCTTGTAATTATTATGTTTTGTTATATCCAAATGAAAATTTTTATTCTCGTTAATATTCAAACTATGCGTTAAAGGTATTAAAATTTAACAATCCCGGATTAGAATTATTATCTTACAGGGTACACCGCACACTTAAAAAGCTACAGCTGAATCGGAAAAGGAAGGGAGAAACTTTTCTCAATAATTGCTGGAATATGACCCGTGCACTTTTCCGTGCTTCTACGTTTGTTCAAATTTTAGAGATCTCTGGGTCAAATATTCGATGCGTTTCCAATCATCGCGTCGTCGAGCGGTCACCCATCTCAGTTCGGGCGGCAGAACATGCTGTTTGAAAATCACCAAAACTTGATGATGCGTATTTTCATTAAAGAGTGGTTCTAACAATTTGTGGTTCTAACTATTATTTTTTCCTGAATCTATGCGTAAATATTTGCAGAATATCGATGAAATAAAAAATCGTGAGGTCGAATGATATACGAACTGAGTTGGATTGCCTCATATTAACTTGCGTATTTAGAGGCTGGTGCGGCTAAAAACCGGAAGGAGAGCGAGATTCCTCTATAAATACCGGATACCGAATTAAATTCACCACTCGCAAAGTAGGAGTAGCTGACGGTAACGCGAAAACTAGAGTTATGACGTCCGACTAACTCGCGTAAATCGCAAAAGCAATTTCGTTAACTTATTCATTCTTGCAGGTGGAGACTTCCGCGAATATATACGCGGTGGTAACGCTACTGGAAACTGCATCTCTCTTAGCTCTTCTCTCTCAAGAGCTTTACATGAGATATGCACACATCGCTACTTATTTCTGTATGCAAATATCTGCTTCCACTGAATTTAAGGTATTATCGTAGCACGACCAACGTCATGTAATATTAAATTACACGCTGCTACTCATTATTAGAACTTTAACGTGTATTACGGGCAAAAGCACCAATTAAGGTATAGTCCTTTCGTAGTACAGTGTGACCCCGCGTGAGATTCAAAGGGAATCGAGAGAATCTCCATTTAACAAACATCTGAAAGATAATGAAGCATATAAAAAGTGCCGATTGATTTTGCTGATAATAGTAACGAAATATTATTGACGAATTAACGAAAAAAAATTTTCTTGACGAATTACCAGACAACCTAACTTTTTTCAAATGGTAATACTTTGTTAATTTTTATGAATATGTATGAATTTTTAAGGATGTTTATGTAATGTTTAAAAACTGTGTTTTGAAAAATGTTTGGAAGATCACATATTGTTCAGTTTTGTGTGTTTCGATATGCGCCTGCTGTATAGCTCATATACAACTCAAACATAAAAACAAACACATCTGTAGAAAATCATATAAATTTGAACGTGCTTGATTTTTTTAAGTGTTTTAAATATTCTCTAAATCTCACGATTAACTTGAACGTACTGTTAGAACTACATTAGGACATTTTATTTATCATTTATCACCCAGAATTGAATTTTCTTTAAATTTAAATTTATGGTATCACTGAAGCAGCTTATAACTTAAAGACCTGAGAGGCGATTATTTTAATTGCAATACTTTCTCTTTGTTCTATACATTGAATGTGATGAAAAAGTAAAAAGTAAAAGTGTATGACTGAAAGTTACGGCTTTTATCGATGTAATTGATTAAACGACAAATTGGAATGGGTTAAATTACACGCGGACCTTTCTCTTTTTTTCCAACACTTCTCGAAGCTATCTTGAATGTTTAAAATGAAACTCGCTTGAATGAAAAAATGTATTTAAAAAATTGGTTGATGCGATGAACAGTCATCGTCCGTTGGAAATTCCGAATTTCTATGATCAAATATTTTTACCATATCTTGATTCTTGCGATCATAGAATCGATTTGAATAATGACCAAAACATGGAAAATATCCATACAATCCGCCATCCAGATAATCCACTTCATAACCCACGCAATACCCTTATATATGAATCCGCGAAAATTTCACCGATATCAACAAGAATCAGAGAACTCTCCAAAAGATTTGCTGCAACCCAATTAGATAGCGTTAAGCCTCTTTGCATTCAACCCACCCCAAACGTTAACCATAAATTCAAACACCCCACGCATACAATCTTCCAGCAACTAAAACGACTCATTCAATAAACACTATTAAATCCAAAACCGGAAACCAAAAAATGTATAAATAAATAACATAAACAGTGGCTGAAGGACTTCGGTCGATGGCCATTTGTCAATAGCGTTCAAATAACTTTTAATGTACAGGAAATTTTAATTATTATTATAACTATGTGAATGTATTGTCAATAAATAACGATTACTACTACTACTATCCATACAAAAATTATAAATGCTCCGTACTTTACGTCTAAGAATCTGAAAAAATCAAAACTCAATGGCTTCTGATATGTAATATGCTATAGTTATAGATAATGTTATAGTTATTGTCACGAAACAGTATTATTTAGTAATAATAGGTACATAGTTGTATCATAGCTTGTGGTTCAAATGTTTCAGAAAAATGGAGCTGCAAAGTTAAACTTTGCAATTTGCTTCCTTATTATTTTTTGTATATCTCACAAAGCTTCCTCTATGAGGAAACCAAAATCGATTCACATACATTCTCATAGGTAGCTTTGTAAGGAAAACAAGAAATAATGAGGAAGCAATTTGCAAAGTTAAACTTTGCATAGCTTTTTCAAGGAGGAGTGAACAAACGCAAAATACAGTTTTTTTTCCAAACTTTCCATTATCAACCTTTGCAGAAATTTTGTCAAAATAAAATAAAAAGTCCCATCTTTTCTTTAAGCAAAAGTTTGAAAGAGCTTGGACATTTCAGAATTTTTTTTATAGTGTTACTTCAAACTTAGTTATGTTCAGAGTGATCGCAGAAATCAAAAATTTTGGGCTGCTGAATTACCCTGGAATCTTTCGTATATGAAATTTTACGATATATCAGGTGATCTATAAATACCGAATACCAATACATTAAATTTAATATGATTGTGTTTACAATGAGGAAGTAGGGACAGATAGGTAGTGGCAAAGATAGAGATAAAGTCATAATCAAACAGGAAAAGAACGCAGGCGCAGAGATGAAGAACTTAAATATTTAAATAATAGAGAAATGTACAGTCCATTGGAGCAGTTCAGTTATTTTAACTTGTATTGTTTTATTTATTTGAAAAATGTAATCAAATAATGCAACATCATCTGGATGAGCGGGCGGAGCGTGCGTATCGCAACTTTTAATAAAAAGTTGGTTGCGATGTATAAATCAAAAGTTTTACCATGGCGAGTTCAAGGTTTACATTTCTGTCGTGTGTTTATTTGTCCTGTGATTCGTCGGCTCTATCGTCTGTCACGATTTGACAGTTAAGGAAATTCTGCATGTCAAGACGTAAGAGCGCCGCCAAACGACAACGATGTATGATACGCACAGTCGCACCAAAAGTGAGTTTCCGAGACAAATTCGATCACTTCCCGATGGGATAGAATCGGAAAAAATAATGCATATAAAACATACTGAAAAGATTGATTTCGCATAATAATAATTCCAAAATGTTATTAACAAATTGGTAAAAAAAACAATTGTTCAACAAACAATCAGTCAATCTAACTTTTTTTCTAATGAAAATGATGTGTTAATTTATTTTAATTCATGCGAATTTTTTCAGATTTTTTCCTTTATTTGTTATATTCTGCGCATTTTTCAAAATTAAAAAAAAATCAATATCAAAATAGAGAAAAGAATCTGAAAAAATTCGTATGCATTCAAATGAATTAACATATCATTTTCATTAGAAAAAAAGTTAGGTTGACTGATTGTTTGTTGAACAATTGTTTTTTTCACCAATTTGTTAAGGAGGTTCATAAAAAAAATCAAATCCAAGATAAAATCGTAAAAAAAATCGTATAACAGCGGTAATGATAACGGACACGTACGCAAAATTTTTAAGGGATTCACCGTGTAGTTTCCGAGATATTAAATAACAAAGTTGCGACTATTTACATGTAAAGAAAAGAAAAGTGAGCCGAATATTGAACTTTTTACGTCTTTGCAAGAGCTAAATCCAGATAGAATAATCAAAAAAACATGTAGACCTCCGGAAAAGTATTCTGAATAGGGCACGAGCTTGAAATTTGAAGGTCACCGCGAAATTGACAGAGAAATCGTTAATTTTTTGCCTCTACGCTTAACGTGGCTCGCATGGTGGCTCGCTCACACGACGTCAGCCCCTTACCGCGCAGCACAACAGTGCCTATCCCCACCCTCTCGCCATCACCGAACCTCCTTAATAACATTTTGGGATTATTATTGTGCAAAATCAATCTTTTCAGCACGTTTTTTATGCATTATTTTTTTCTGATTTTTATCCCATCGGGAAGTGATCGAAATTGTATCTGAATCTCACTTTTGGCGGGACTGTACGTATCATACATCCTTAAAGGCGCGCGCGTGATAGTTCTTAGTTCATGTAAAATGAAAGTCAATTCCATCTTCAGAAACGCTTGTCTAAATAAACTGATATAATTTTTTGTTGTCGGGTAGGTAGATGTGTACATAAATTCATGATTTTTTTTCATACAAGATATTCTTTAAAAAACATTTTTTTAATTTGCAAGCAATATCTTGTAGCTAGATTATAATTTCTTAGACACTCAGAATTTCCATGCGGTTTTCATAAATAGCGCCAAATTTTTTACCACCAGAGGTCAGTAGCTGTCTTCCGGCGTCCGCTCGACGCACGGGAAATTGCAGCGCCACCAGTGTCGAATCTTTTCGTGTAGACGTTTTGTGGCAAACACGTTGTCGGAACGGTGAGTAAAATAAAATCTTAATATTTCCTACCAAATTTCTTCCTCCGTTTACCAAAAGACATGTCAGTTCGTTCACTTTTTTCTACGTCGTCGAGTGCTATATTGCACGCTCGTTTTCGGAACAAATTGCCATCGGAAACAATCGCGCAATAAGTTGCGCTGCCAGTCACACGCACATGGAGGATTCTGTCCATATCAAAATTTTCCGGTGACCGTTAAACTCTCATAGTGTAAAAGTTCGAAAGAGGCAAAAATTTCGCACCTCGAGATTCTTCCAATAGGTCTGATAATTTTCTTATACATTAAGAAAATTTGCCGGTCAAATGTCATACTACATCGATATAATTTTCGTCACGGATAACCTTTTTATTCGTGTTCGCTCGATTTATCAATGGTTCTCAATATTTTTTTCAATCTCTTGACACTATTTTGTAATCTTCCTGCAAATATATATTTCCTACTACTTTTTTTATGAAATTTGAAAAATGAAAAAAATGCTAAAAAGAGTCACTTACAACTAAATAGATTATGGATGTTCAAAAAAATCTTTTTTTTTTGTAATTGACGTTTTTTCATCTCGAATATGTACAGCTGCTTTTCTATGCATAAATTTCGAAAATATCAAATACTACAAGTTTTGCTGAATTTTTAATAATTGTATCCTCTTTGTGTTAAATTAGTTAAGCCATCATGCAGATCTTCGTAAAAACCCTTACGGGTAAAACCATAACCCTTGAGGTCGAGGCCTCTGACACTATCGAAAATGTGAAGGCCAAGATCCAAGACAAAGAGGGAATCCCTCCAGATCAGCAGCGTCTTATTTTCGCCGGCAAACAACTCGAGGATGGTCGTACTCTTTCGGACTACAACATCCAAAAGGGTAAGTCTTGGAATATCTTTTAGATATTTGTACATTCAAATTTGAAACTTAAAATAGCAATATCACCAAAATTTCATTTATCGTATAAACTTCCTATCGAAAGGCGAATATTGAAATTTTTGTGAACTTTCTATGTAAGAATATCATAACTCATACATTTCTAATAAACAGTTTGATTTAATCACAACTTTAGTAATAATGATACAAGAAAAAAATCTTGAAAAAAAATCCATGCTATGCAAGTTGGTAAAAATTACTTTAAAACATTGAGAAAAATGATTCTGAAATAATTGTTTTAAAAAAAATGGTTGAACCATTTTTCTGAAACTGATATGAAAAACTAGGTCTTTACTTAGGTTTTCTCTAATTCTTTAAACATCACAATGATGTCGATATAACACATAGTGTTCCGTTGGATGTATATTATTAGTAAATAAAACTGATGGCTTATTTTTTGTTTCCTTCTCTATAATAGAATCCACCCTTCATCTCGTGCTCCGTCTTCGTGGTGGTGTAATCGAGCCTACCTTGCGAATCCTCGCGCAAAAGTATAACTGCGACAAAATGATTTGCCGTAAGTGTTACGCACGTCTCCATCCCCGTGCGACCAACTGCCGCAAGAAGAAATGTGGACATACAAATAACATTCGTCCCAAGAAGAAGCTGAAGTAGATTGCATCGTCATGCGACAAGAAATCCAGGTGTCGAAAAATATTTCTGTATTTTTCAAATCCAGCAGCAAGCCTGTGTATCTAATTTTTTTGATTCAAATAAAATCTGAGTGAACAAATAAGTCGATTTGTATTTTATTCGCGACGATTCGTCAAACCCGTCATATCGTTACAAAAATAAAAAATAGACGCCTACTGCCAGAAAACAAACTTCTTAAAGTTTAGAGAATTAAACAAATTTTTATTTACAATTTAATACGAAAATTTGGTACGAATAATGTACAAAATACAGAATGTTTATAGTTAAGCCGCTTGAATTATTCCTAATTGTAGCTGTTGTTGATGGGCGTATTCTTCATAAAGAATCATGTTTGCAGGACTTGGCACTGATCCACCGACCTGTAAATACATTACCATAAATTTACTTACGCACGATTTTTTCTACAATTTTTCTGGTAGTAAAAAAATGGATGCCAAGAAGAACCTTGCACATTGCCGTATTTTTTGCTTATTTACATAGGTATGAGGAAGTATTTTTATGGATTTTGGATTCTAGACGAAACTCCAAAAAGAAAAAAATGCGGAAGCAATGTTTAACCTTTTACTTTCCACTCGTATTATAAATAAATGGAAACCTGAGTTTCAGCGAAAGTCCGTCGTTAACAAATTTCTGTAAAATCCGAATGCTATCGATCTTTACTAAATTAAATATGTCGCACCACTGACGATTATTTTGTATACGTGGAAAATTCGTGAACGTCAGTCAGAAATTTCCAAGAGTTTATGTATTAACGTAAATTTTTTTCAAGTTCCAAAGTCTATAAAACCTGACCCGCCTTTGACCGCTTTTGCCCAAATTCAATACCAAAGGTCGCATTTTTTAATTCAAATTTTATACGATGTTTCAGTCCCAAAGTTAAAAATTTATCTGCATTGGAAGATTGACAGATATTTTCTAAAATCGTTAAAATCTCATAAGAAAGGCCCAATGTTTGTTTTCAAGTTGTAAAAAAAAGCAATACCTCTCCTCGACGAACGTACTGTTCGTAGATACTGATGCTCGTGTCTTTGACAACAGGTAGTTCAATTTTCGTTGGCACACTGCTTGGAAACGAAGCTTGTTGCACCAATTTTGAGCGAATATTCGACTGATCTTTGTTATACGTAGCATTGCGTCCTATTACTACAAACCTGCAATTTAAGAAAGAATTTCGAATAAATTTTGATACATTTAAGAAGAAATAATTGCACGTACATAAAATTGTACACACCGCTTATATAGCGTTATATCGGCACGTTTCGGATATTCCAGTTCTACTCCATAAATTTCTTTCATCGAAGGAAACAGCGATTCGAATGACACGAGCTCCGTACTGTCTCGCGAGCCCATCAATTGAGAATCATTCATTTGATGATGACTGTCCTCGTCATCCGAACTGCTATCCACGCTTGAACTGCAAATTTATAAAAAATGTGTTTCAACATTATTAGAGTTATAGAGGAAAGAAAACTACATTCCAGCAAAAATTTATTTCCTTACAGGGATAAATAAACTTTTTTAAATTTATTTTCTGAATACTGATGATTTTTTTAAATACTCATAGTACAAATATACCTTGCACTAGAAGCTGTACTGCTAGTGCTACTCTGGCCCGTCATCGAGGGATTTTTCATATTCATACTCTTATTTCCCGTTTCTTCTCTTCTCCGATTGGGTCGAACGCGCACAGCGAAAGGACTAACGTTAGTGGTAAAATGAGGCATGAAATCTCTAACCGAGTGGCTGACATTGTACGCATAGAAATCTGAGAGTGGAGATAACTCGAATGGTCTGAAATATAACAGGTTTTCTGTAAATCTCGAAACATCCATACACGTATCATTTTTTTTTAAATACTTGGCGTCGCGACGCTATCGCGTCTCGTGATTATAATTTTTATTATAATTAACTATAGTGAATAGATCTTCTTTACCGATGATAATCGTAATAAACGTCGATCATCTCCTCCTGCGTATCCTGTACTTGTACCATTTCGGAACACGTTTTAGTGACTTCGTTGAAGGCGTAAGGAAGACATTTCAAGACGTTTGTGTCCCACCACTGAGTAAGTAATCTTGTTTTTCTCGTGTATTGACAAGCGGGCTTGTGATGGAGGTAGTAATCCGTGACCATTTCCCATATGGGAGGTTTTCCTTCTTCGGGTATGAATAATCCTACATAAAAAATACGTAAATGTTGCTAATCGGTAATTTTGTGAAATTTACTATTCACCCTTTTAGATTCTTTTTCGGAAATACTCAAAATCTAATGACAATTTTAGCAGTGAAATCGAACGAAACCAAAATTTCTCATGATAATTGATATGCAAAACATATATTATCAAACGTATACATACCCAAGAATAAATTCATGGTATGTTGCTTCTCCTGATCACTGAACGTATTTCTGATATACCTGCTCAAGGTTTGCATAATGTCGTTTCCTTGACTAGTCCACGGTGCAGTTTTTCTGTACGTTTTGATGCGATGTACGAGCTGCGAGCCTCCATATTGAAGAGCAAGAGTATCTCCATGATCTTCATACAATTCTTCCAACATTCTGACGCAATCCGAATCGAATTCCAATTTAGGAGATTCGAGAACTCCCAATGCACACAATTGGTAGCCAAGCGCGCATTTTCCCACAGCAAATTGCGCTGTGTTTGTACGGTCCAAACAATCCACGCAATTAGTCCTAATTATTCCAGTCTGAAGAGTATTTTTTCTTGCGAAAAATTCCTTTACTTTGTCTTCAACATTCAGAGTTTCAACTAAAGTTGCTGCAGATTCCGTGGAAGGTTCTTCAGATTTTTCTTTCAATGTATCTTCGCTGTCGTCTTTATTTTTATTATCATTTTTGCTACCGACAAACTCTAAATCCGCACAATCACCAAAGCTCAAATCTAGTTTATGCGATTTGTCAGGTTTTTTTGGGTTTCCTAATGATGGGAATAAATTTCTTCGGTTGTAGTAAGGCTCTTGGGATTGAAAAATACCGGTTTTCACCACTACACTGTTCGATATGTTTGCGAGACGACCCATCACGTTGGCTTCTTTCCTGCAAAAAAAATGGCAGTCTATAGAAATCAATGGTCGTCTTCGGGAATTCTTACACCTTAAGTCCTCGTTGGAAAACGTACCCTTTATTCATTCTTGCCATATCGAAAGTTATGTAATGAACGTTATGTTCCGGTGGTAAGAATTGATTGAGATATTTAACTGCGGCGCTTAGTTCTTCGCTCAATGTGCTCTCGTGCTTCTTCTTTTCTCGTTTCTTCACGAGATTTAGGATTATTATCGGGGACCCGTATCTTTTTAATAGTTGATTAAAATGTGCACCTTAAAGTTTAGAAAAAGATATAATATTCTTTGCCAGTTGAGCTATATTTTTATTGTGCCGGTCAGGTATCGGTTTTTGAAAAGCTACTATGCGAAAATATGCGAATCAATTTTGGCTTCATGATAGAAAAACACGGTAAAAACATATTAAATAGAAGTTTACTGTGTTTGAATGCCTTGAACGACTTACAAACGGTAGTTGTACGAGAGGTTTGGGCAGATAAGGAAATTGGGAGGTATTGATTTAATTTGAAAACCTTCAAATTCAGAAACGCGACATAACGAAGTTACTTTTTTTAAAGTCATAGCGAAAAAATTTTGAACGGATGTTTCCTGTGGTGGATTAGTTTGAACGATTCGAGTTGAATAGAGGTTGGATAGACAAAACTTATTGGGAGATTCTACTGCAAAAAGACGGCATATCACGCAAAAATACGCAATAAATACATTTATTCATGTAATAGAAGGTTAATGATATTTCACCGGCAGTTTCCGCAAATGGATCAGTCAAGTCACAAGAAATAGTTGGTTTTGGAACTATTTTGCTGTCTTGACTCCAGTGGCCAGGAACAGAACCTCGCATTTGTACAAAGGAACTAAATCGTCCGTTACTGAAAGAACTAACAGCCGAATCATGAACAATTTGTTCGGTTTCCACTTCATTTGCTACGTCACCCTTAAAACGAAAAAGCCATTTTTACTTGAATTGAAATTCAAACGGGAAACGAAAATGTATACCTCAAAGGTAACTCACATCGAAATTTGCTCCTCTTTTCAGAAATCTTGTGCCCGCATATTTGTTACTTCTCCTAGCTATAAGCGTAATGTACATTGAACGTCCAAAAATACTAACGTTGGACTGACCAATGAATCCGTGAGTTACGTAGAGAATCCAATCAGGATGCAACTGTTTTTCAACTGAGCTCAACAAATGCGAATTCCATACAAATCGCCTATGGGGATTACTTCGGATTCCGTAATCTATGGATTTTTCTCCGTAGCTGTAATTAAAATAACCATAACTATTCTTTTTTTTCTTGTTTCAAGAAAACAATTCTTTATACCGTCTGAAAAGTCATTGAAAGTGGTTAAAAAAAATATTGCCCGAAAGTCAACACACTCCTGCGTAAAACAATCGCAGTAAATGAAAATCAAAGAAAAATCTCTGAAGTTTCTAAAAATTTTAAATTTGAAATATCTGAATTCTAAAATTCACACATAATTTGCGAATTAATGTATTACCTATAAATTAAACATTTGAGACGTACCCATTTTTCTGCCAACTTTTTCTAAAAGCCCACATATTGAAAAAATCATCCGCATTTTCAGTTTCATCATCTTCGCTTCGTTGTTTGTTTGCATAATTCGTGGGAATGTTGGACTTGATATGTTTCGGCGGAGCCATATTGCTCTGCAATGTGTGAGTCAGATCATACGAGTAACTGAAGTAAAAATTGCTGCTGAGATCGATACTCTGAAACATCTTGACGTATCTTTGCTCATCCGGATGAAAAAGTCGAACTGTGTCATTCGGAATATAGATCATCGAAGTGTCCTCGATTTTGTAGATACTGTGATGTCCTATTACAGCTACTTTTCGCCTTTTTGTCACCAGAATTATGTAATATCCTTCCAGGAAACGTACGAAACCTTCGAAAATACATATATGTCTTATTATTTAATTAATTTAACAAAAATTGTTGTTTCTTAGTTAGCATTTTATTATTTATTAGGAAATCGATGATCGTGCCCCTGACGCAGAAAATTCCGATGAAAAACCACTAATTTCTGCAAATCTTTGAAACCCGGAGGAGAAAAATCATTGCTAATTTTGCAAAACAATTTCTTGCAATTTTTGTGATTCGTCGCTTTAAACTCGAAATCGAACGGAATGTTTCTGAAAGAAAAAATATACTAGGAGCACCAAGCAAAAGAATTTTTAATAAATAAATAAAAAACCATAATATATTGAAAAAAGATTTATGCAAATATTTCCTTAATTTTTTTCCCATGAAAATGTAATTTTATCTCAATACTCAAAGCTGAATATTTTCAAAACTTAAGAAATTAGTAAACACGTATTGCCCAAATAAAATGTCAGTCTTGTTTTTTTATCATTGGAAAAGTTATATACAATCAAACTTAAACAAATGTGTACTGCTTCGGATAATGTGAAGAGCTCCATTTAATCTAAGCGTCCAAAAATATCATTTTGTTATTTTCGCAATGTAAATAACGTATTTTTTTTTCATGGTTTTTCGTAAAAATGATTGCGTCGATAATTTGCGTGAACACCATCCCACCGTGAGTGCAAAAAAGATTACAGCATGCCAAATTTAATTACTAATCGCAGCCTGGACTCTCTCATGCATTTTATTTCGTTTAAATACACGATTATACAACAATATCGCCATGCTCACTTATTCTTCAATACATACCAGAAGTTTTGGTAGTTTTTGCGCACGTGTAGTTATGTAGTCATGTATTATAATGACTGTGATAAAAAAAAGTGCTTGATAAGCTCATTAAGCCTTACCAACAAGACCGAAAGCCGCTACTAATCTGGGGAAAGTGTCTCGTTGCCACATTGTCTTCCAGGAGAACCTGGTTTGAGTCGGTTTGTGCACCGGTGGCTGTTGCTGCTCTTGCTCCTGCTTGGGCTCCCCGGGTGTATCGTCGCTCGATTCTGCTGCTTTATTATTGCTGCCTTTGTTAGCAAGCAAACGTAAGTAAGCACAGTCATGTATGATGCCATCTTTATAACAATTAACTAATAAAAAACAATCACGCTCACTATTTACTCATTAATGAATATATATTTTGTAATACCAATCATAGCAGAACTACATGAACATGTGCTATACAAATATGTAAGTTGAAAATACCAATCAATGAATTTTCGCATTTAATAATGTAAATGTATCAATTTTTATTTTTTGTTTTGCCAAATAATTTTTATGTATAAAATTAGTCATGTTTTGTAGACTAAAAATTTAGGAATGATTTGTAAACCAAGCAACTAATTTGACATATTTGGATTTTTTTTTTTACAAGTTCAGAAAACCGTCAAAAATTCTCAGACGTGCAGGATTTATTATACGATTTTTATAAATTGATTAGAAATAATGTTGTAACTGAAAATGTTCATTCATTGGTCTGTCCAGTCTGTGGATGTATATGAACTACTATATTTCAGACGTAATCCTCGTGATATTTATCATAAACGCGTATAAAGAGAAAAAATCGATCAACGCGCAGGCACATTAGAAAAATCAATACATGCGGAATTGAGGAGCCCAAGCTTTTGCATGTCACATTCCAATTTACACAAAATATTATTCAGCAAAAGGTAACATTGAGTCAGAGGATATCTGACTGCCCTTTGTGAGAAAAAAAATGTGCAAGCATATTTGCATTGAAGCGTTCATTTGGAAAGAAAGAAAACGTCTTTGTTTTTCCATGGAATTTATAGGTGAATTTCATCGAAAATAACTTTACATTTATACAAAGTTGCGGAGGAGTTTCACAAATACTAAACGATGGACAAGAATGGACACCATTAGAATACAAAGGCATTTTAGATATTTTAAAACACCATTTTCAGTTTCTCAATGATTGCTTTAAAAAGTTAATTTTTCCATAATTGTCAATAACTCAGAGTATTGTATTATCATTAAAAAAATTATCTCGCATGTGCAATAAGACATTATTTAGTTATATGGGCGTATCTTAGAAACGTTTGACTTTCGTGTAACTCGCCTGTTGAATTGGGATAGTAATTTGGGCAATGAATTTCACGAGTATTAAACTTTTTTGAGATGTACGAAGTCTAATCTACCTTTAAAAAAATCTATTGTAAAATGCACCAATTGGCAGTTTTATCCTGGTTCAAATGCGGAAATTATCAACATTTTCGCGTGTAATTCTGATTTTCGCGTCACTTCGTAGCATTGATATAGACTTTCAGAAAAAAAGAAAAAAATCGTCATCTTCCAGTAAGGTGTAATGAATATAAAGTACGTGATTGTAATCACCAAACATGTCGAAAAATTAGGCGATTATCCTGTGAACATCTGTCACTTGATTTTGATGGTGATGGTGAACCTGACATCCATAATTATCCATATGGTTTAGAAACATCAGTACAAGCTAATTGAGTCAAGTAAATTAGATACACATGGAGGTAGAGTTATCACGGATTGAATGAAGCGAAATTTATGTCGGAGAGTCAATTATATTTCTCGCAGGAAATGCATTCATGTTGCTGCATGGGAAATAAATATCAGGTTTTTCGCATTGTTATCCTGCAAACCTAGTCGATTAAGATAATAAAATTCCATCCGACTACGTTACTCTTATCACGAATTATATGTGCCCCGATGTACATGACCGTTCGACGGGAAACCATTTTTTCCGCGTCAAAGTGTATTCGAGTTTTCAAATTATATTTCCACATTATCTATTTTTTTATAAAATTTGAGTAACATTGGGCAAAACTAATTCTCCATAGGAAGGAATGAGTCTATGCCTTTCAATGGCTCATCTCTTGAAAAGTACATTTTTGTTAAGTTGGATCCTTTTTAAAACTTTACTTCAGTGTTAAGATGCCATGAATGATATTTCTGACACCGAATTCGCACATAATAAATTATTTTCAGATAAAAATTACAATATGATTTTTTATATACGTATCCTGTATAAGATGACATGTACATGAAGAAATATTACTGTCTGAAGGTGTTAAGATGGGTAAAAAAAAACGACGGCCCTCTGCTCCTAAGCTATAGATTCTTATTCTTTGAGGCCATAGAAATTAAAGGTTTGTGGGATACGCCCATATATGAGGTGTTCTCTGCGAGATAAGTCACGTTTGCTTGGCAATTTCCGATTCGTTCCACAATTACCACGTGTATTTATTTATATTCTTAACATTTTTATTCTTGATGAAATTCCACTTAAAGCAAAATAACCCAGAAATACTTGAAATAATTTTGCGTAAGCGAAAAACTGTATATTCAATAATAATAATGATGCTCAGTCATTCGAATAGAATCCATCCCTGATCTGAAGGAATTTAAAATGTCCACCACCAAAATTTTATTATTTGTCGTTTATGATTTCTATATCAACGCCATTATTAAATCATGCAACTTTCAATTGGAAATTCATGTGAAAGAACAAATGATTTCACGTTTGATGAATAAAATGGATGTACAGTCGCGTCTATAACCCTAGTCAATGATTCTAAGCTGTACGGGTCACAGTGTCATGATGCAACATTACCAACAATCCCAAAAGCTGATACGACTTTTGCAACGCCTCCAGTTTTGCTACGCTGTCCAGCTCGATTGCGATTTCCCATGTCAATCATGTTCACCAAATCAGCTATTTCCTCTTGTGTGTATTCAATCTTGTCATCTACTACTGTTAATTCTCGAGGCTCCATTCGATCAATCTTCAATACACGAAAGCGTGTCAATGTATTGTTTGAACCCATCAAATAGAATCTCTGAAAATGTAAAATTCATGAACTTAGTATAAATAATAATAATTATAGTTTATAAATAGTGAAGAAAGCATATTTGAACGAATATGTGGATTGTTTTTCCATACATATTGAGATAATAGACAGTTGCCGAAAAAAATTATTCCTTTTGACTTGGGTTTAACGATTTTAGGTACAATTTCAGTTCAAAGCTTTAAAGAGAGAAAGAGAGAGAGCAGAACTTTAAAGAGAAATGGAGAAGAAATTTATTATATCCATTACAAGCTGAGTAGCTTTTATTTTAAGAACAGAAAAAGTTATAAATATATTATCGAAGAATACGACTTGTGCATAACTAAGAACATAAATAGGATTCTATATTTATTTGAGTCAGGTAAAAACCTTTTACAAATTGCTAAGTTTCACTTGCTCAGTTATAATATGATAAACGCTTTCTCTATTATTACATTTTATTGAGAGTTACATGTACGTTCTGCACAACTAAGAAATATTTAATGCTGGATTTGTTTTCTTTTTTGCAATTGGTTCTCTTATAAATGCTTGCTGTATAGACACAAAAGAATTTAGATAATAATATAAAAGTTATATTTATGCAAATAGAGATATACTTTTTCAGATAAAGTTTCTTACAGATCTAGTTTCATAAAGCGCAATCTTCTGGATCGAAGATATAATAGGATGAAAAATTATGTTGGGTCTCCGTTGTTCCTCCATGATTTTTGTTGCACAGTTACAGTCGTTACGAAAATGTCAACAATTGAATATTAAATTTATATATACTCCAAAAACCATAATCAAAATAACACTTGATCTTTAAATTTTCAAAAGAAGGAAATGATTGTAACTTCTTAAACTAATGTACACCCACAAATTCATGTGATAATGTTTAACAATCAATTAACTATTACACTTTTGGAACTTTTTTTACTCATTGTTAGAAAAAACAGTCAGTGATGTTCCATTTTTTTTTCAATGGCTCTTAATCCATTCTGGACTTTGCTATAAATTTTTGCTCTAAAATATTAAGTATCACAAAATAAAGTGTTAATGTAAATAATCAAAAATAAACCTAATTTTGATTCAAAAACCACTCATTTTCTTTCAATAATTGTTGAAAACACGGCGATTTTTAAAATATTTCCTAATGTTTTGAAATCCATTTTTGACAGCACTCTTTTTTCTGCACCAAAACATTTTATAACCAATAACAATAAATAAAAAGTCACGGATTAAGCTAAAAAAACGACATGACGGGATTTCTGACGTTTAAGGGCGTCCAAAATTATCTGCAAAGCCGATACGTGCGGTTCGCAATGTTCAAACGTCAGCGATTGATCTAGGATAGAAAAATACTGGCAAATTGGCGAACTGTCACCAAAATGGACTGCACAAGCGCCAACTCGTTGATTTTTCTTGTATTACAGCAGCTGTTGAAGTGCGCCTGTGCGTCGTCGGTTGCGCAAGCAGCAAGGATGCCATCTTACCAGTTCAACAATTTCACTGGTCGTCTCAAAGAATCGACACATTTCCAGCCACTTTATCCCATTGTAAGTTCTTTTTCGTGTTTAACATCTAAAACCCTCGTTGCTGATTACAAAGGTCGTCAAATAACGAATATTTGGCTCTGCAGAATTATTCGCCCGTAAACTTGGAAATTGACTGCAGCAGACGATCCCATCTCTCTTTATCATGAAGAATTTTATCTTATAACGTAGTTTTCTAATAATTTTTTCAATGACAATTTCGTTAAGAATGATTTTTTAGCAAACTGAACGAGTATGAATTTGGAAAAGTATTTTCGAAAACATTTTTATCTTTATTTGACACACATAACCTCCTTCGAAGGTCGCTCCATTTTTCTACTCGGTGTATAAGTAACATTTTTTGCTATGGTTCGGAATATTATATTGGTATTCAAAATATCCTCGGAAATTACAACGCTATTCAATCACGGCTGACTTCAGGTTTAAAGTCATCATATGCATTGACAAATGTCTCATCTGATTTGGCTGCTGAATATTACCTGAAAGAAATGTCCTTTTGACCTATGCAACAGAGAATATTTTACAAAGTGGCAAAAGTGCCCGGATGGTGTGTATTTCTACAAATCATTTTTTTGAACCATTTCAAACATTTTCATGGAAGCAAACATTCTGAAACATTCCTCTTATTTATGTTCTTGATAAGCTATACCGCAATGTTTGTAAAAGTTCAAGCTAGAAGTAAAATTGGTATTTTTTTAGTCGCAGATTTTATTACGTCGCTTGGGCGTTATTTCTAGATCCTACTTTCTACTTAATATAGCATCATACTTTGGCAACTCGATTCGATCTTTGGAGACAAACCTAAGAAGATCCATCCTTCATTAGATCGAAATTCAATTACACTCGATTCTGTACCAAAGTACAATTCCTCTACTTTCCATCTCCTCATGTTTAAAAGAAATAAAAACAATACCTTCATTTTAATTGGCTAATAAAACATGTTATTTTTTTTGCGTTATAGTCGGCAACCAGGTTGGAAAGCTCAGAGCCACCAAAGATGATCTACGATACGATAAAAACGAAGCCTGTGACGGTGGGCAGCAACACCAGGTCAGCCAGTGGCGGTGTTCTTCCTGAGAAGATGCTGAAAACCTTTGAGGCATACCAGGTACAGTTTAATTTTCAATGGTCTTAAGGGGAGGCAAAGCATAAACTACATGACATGAGTGTAAAAGATACAGATAAAACTACTCAAAAAACGACATTCAATATCAATATTTTTATCTTAGGAGAAAGGAACGATTAAATCTCTCTGTATGCAGGATTAAATTTCGCTTCTGAAGATAATTTCATTTTCCCTAAAATATCTGTGATTTCTCAATCATATAAATTGCAGTTTTTTTTACCGACTCAGTACGTTTTGCCTCGCTCTCATTGTGGTCAACGGATCTGTTCAATTGCTTAATTTCATATTTATTTACAATTACAGAAAGATCTGGAGTATCCAGTGTACAAAATCCGTGGAACACCCGACAAAATACTCATGGGAATTTCCACCGCTGTTATGATCGCCGGTCTTGGTTGGTCCATGGCCTTCATTTATAGACGAGCTTTCCCACCTGCTCAACAATAATTTTAATTGCTGAACATATGGAATTTAGACTTATGTAGATCATGTAAGAAGATGTTACAATAAAACCATCATGGAAATCGTATTACTGGGACAGACCATACAAATTGTTCACTTATTTGCACGGAAATTATTTTTAGAACTTATACCAACAATGCAGATAGTTATAATTTTTCTTATCGAACTATAACACTTTTTTTTACATTTTTTTTAAGAATATTTTTTGAAAAGTATGTATTTGCACATTTTTTGCGGAAAAATATTTCTACGAAAATTTCTCTGAAAAAAATATATCTGGATTCAAAGATTTTTACCGATCTACCAATATTTTGATCTCATTAAATTTTTTTCAGATTATCATATCCACACTTTTAGTAATATAGGCATGTCATTTCTAATTCACTTTAAGGCCATATATACACTTGCAGCGGGCGAAAAAACGTGATGTTTTTCTTTTTTTTTTTTCGACAAGAGAATAAATGTTGATTGAAAAACTGTGAACTGTGAATTCATTAGTACACATGTTCAAGTATTTGTACAGTTTTTTTCATCGAAAGATTTCTCAAAATGGTGGAACTTCAGCTGTATTCCAGTAACACCTTTTTTTGAGCATCAGTTGCGGTTGGTATGTTAACTTGAGAACGGTTCATCCGAAAATCAGAATTAAAAAAGAATACATTAGTACATTGCATTGGCTCGGGTTTGGACGAGGGATTTGTCAAAATTAAAAAAAAAAAACTGCGATACTAACAAAATTTGAAATCCTTCGTCCAGGCCTTAGCTATTATTATAATAATTAAGTGATATAAATTTGGTTTGGATCGGATTAATAGTTTTTTCAGTAATCGTGCTCGCCGCAAAGGTATTTTTCAAAAAAGGCGATTCTGAGATAATCGCCTTTAAAGAGTTGCATGCTAAACGACCGCGCGCACCGGGCGGTCGGTTGAAATACTTATAGTTACAAATCTAATGCTCCGATCTTCATGAAATCTGGTGAGAATATTCTTCAGACATTGAACTTAGAGAATATGTAATTAAAAAATTCTATTGTTCCGCTCATCACAAGTGTATATAAGGGCTTAAAACTTTCTGAGAGCACCGAAATTGATCAACATAGTGCCTCACTGAGTTAGTTTGTGTGATCTGGGTAATAAAGAAGAATGCACACGCAAGTTTCTGTTTTGCAGCGATTTTATTTGAATGTACACAAAGTTAAACGTTTGTTAAAGTATAAAATTTTCTCAACCTTCACATGATAGGAGAAGTATGGAGTATCGCTTAAACTACAGAAGCTGAAGAATCTAAAGGTTTGATGAAAGAATTACCGGATGTCTCAAAACAAATAAAAAAACTGTTGGATATTTTTAACATTATCGCCAATATAAAATAAGTCAGTAATCTACGCTATAAAAATGTGTCGATGCATAACCGATTACGTATTTTCAAAGTGCGGTAAAGATCCTTTTTTATCCAAGCGTTATCCTAGCAACGAAATAATAGAAGCAGCAATTCCGATCTCAAAGGAGTTACGGTGGCGGGTAGATTATTTTCTTAGGTCGATGAATTTCGATTATCTTGAGCTCGTCGCGGGGTTTGGTTGTAATGGCGACGGCACACCAGCAAAGCTTTGCGTGTTGACATTCAATCGTCGGCAAACACTTTTATACATTACATTCACGGCTCTTCACAATCGCACATCGCTTTTCTTGAATAAAAATGTCGAAGAAAAGCATCTTTGTTAATGTGAAGATACTTCCCAGTGAAACTGTGACAGATTTTGAGTGAATGGAAGAAATTTTTCGGTACAGATAAAGGAAGAATATAACGTCATGGCGGATCCGGAAGAAACGAGGGATGCGCACGGCAACACTGAAGAGGATCTCAAGATTTTCGAAACACTCTGTATATCCTCACCCCGAAAGGTTTACGAAACAAATAAAAATACGCAGTGAAGCACAGATTATTGTACATTCGATTTATTGTTAATTGCATACACTTCACATTTTGACTATATTTTAAATGCACGCTAATTTTTTTTTTTAACACGCTGTGTTTGATGTTCGTTTGCATATGCTTATTAAAATTTTTATTTATTTATCTTGAAAAATACTTTGCTCACACTAATTTTCATGAAAAAACACTTAAAATCATACGGAGAATGTACAGAGTTTTAATGTCATTATTACTTTGCCATTTTGTAACACACATTTGTACCAAAATCAAATATTGTTTTTATTTGAAGCTATTTTTGTTTCCGCCACATTATCGATAAACATCTATTGATAGATCATTGAAATGTTGTTGTATTAACCAATACAAGTGACTGGTCTTGCACTAACGCGGTATGTACGTTGCACGAACATGAAGGAGCGAAAATATTGACCTGCTGGAGAACAGGGGTGCGTTGCCATAGCGTTGCAAGTGGATCGATTTCACCTGCCGTCCCTATGACTATTCCATGATGTGAACTAACTTGTCTTGTACTCATCAACTTTTTGACAATTTTTGAGCCACAATAAAATAATTATTTACGACTTTGCAATCTTGAGGTGACGTAAATTTTCGTTTTGATGCATTGCTACCAAAAATTACGAACAAATAAACAAGATATTAATTCGCTTGATGTTCATCTCGCTTAAGTTTGAGAAAAATAAAAGAAAATTGCAAATACTTCTCGACGGTATAAGAATCTAAAAAAATTCATGCATAAAGATACAGCAAAGAATCATTTTACATAATAAGTATTAAACAATGATATTAACAAATTAATTAGACAATTAATTAAACAACAAATTTCCCGGCAAACTAATTTTGTTGAATGACAAAAATGATTCGTTTTTTTAAAATCCTTATGTTTTATTTATTCCGTACAAAAAAAATTCAGAGTAATTTTCATTTTAAAAAGAGTTGGGTTTTCTGGAAATTTGTTCTTTAATTAATATTTCTATCAGTTTGTTGATAACATTTTGAAATTATTATTATGAAAAATGATTTCGTTCAGTACCTTTAATATCTATGAATTTTCAAAGATTTTTTTGTAACGCATGCACGTAAAGTGCCAGTTTATGTACAATCCGGCCGCGACATAAAGTGGCGCTTTATAAGAGGCTTTATAAGAACGCGTCTCATAAATACTGGAAGCGTATCGAAAATACTGTGCACGCATGCGCACATCTGTCTGCTTTTTTCCTCAATTGTCGCGCTCGGCCAGCTACATAACCTAGCAGTTTTCGTGCATTTGTTACAAAAAGTAGTATGCGATACTTGTACGTGAAATCGGACTCCTGATAGTCTGTAGTGAATTCGCCGCACTCGTCTTCTGGCGCGCTACAAACAGCACTCGGCTTCGCCTGCTCGTGCCGTTCTAGCACTCGATCCGACTCGTGCAGCCACTTTCCAACCCTCGTCGAAAGTCCGCTTTCACGCACTAGTATCGCAAATTACTATTATACCATCGAGAAGGATTTGCAAATTTTACTCTATTTTCTCGAACTTATGCGAACTCCAAGCGGCGAAACGACTTTTAAAACTAAACTGGATTTAAAACACGGAAGCTTCCTCTCCGTAGAATTTTTCCCGTTGAAAGACGGGCTTTATACAAATACTAGGTTCTTTACAAGTAAAAGAATAAGAAATTTAAAAAACATGAGAAAATGGAAATGTTCAGGATAAAAAAAATTGTGAATTAAAACTAGTAAAAACTTTCATCTTTCAATAGCTTCTATTCCTGCACAATTTCTTCTGACACGTGATTCGAGGGCATCTTAAAAGCAGAAAGAAAAGGGCATTGGCTTATCGTTCTTGTATTGCTATGAGATATTGTGAGCGTTTCAAGTAGCAATATTTATGTGAGGACAGCTTCAATGGATTTCCAATAGCGTCTCTCACGGAAGCAGATACAAGGTAGCAAGCTGCCACGCTGGAGAACTTGGTTGTCATAATCGGGCACGGGATATACGCGAGGATTTATTTATAAATTCGCTGAACTATTGCCGAATGTAGTACGGCGGGGTTCACTCGTGCATAGCACGACTGAAGTCACGTGAGGCGCGTTATTGGTATAGTAGACTGGTCGTATATATACATACAACTTTTACCCCGCGGAAGGTTCGTGCGAATTCCTGTTGAGAACGTTCAGTTCATCAGGGGTTGAAATCGAGAAAGATGTTCAACGCTGGCACTCCAGCTTCGCGAAAAGTGAGGCCCTTGCAGAGCCGATAACAATTTTCTCAAGGTAATTCGAGCAATTTAGGAGAAGTATAATTTTTTTTTTCTTTCTATTTTTGAGATATAGTGAATGTAGAACTAAAAGTTGTTAACGGATCTCGGCAATTTTAATCGATATTTATTTGTTCTGATTTTTAAATCTTGTTTTGCACTAATAATTTCGTATTTTCAATTACTTTGATATAGTAAAATTAAAACAAAATAATGATTTGTCGAAAAATATAATAAATTCCATTTTATATTTATTAGATTAGATTTTTAAGCCATCCTCAGATCTGTTCCATGATTGGCCTCTTTAAGGCCCTTTGAGAATTGAGGCGCGGTTAAAGTTCCGAATGGTAAATACACGAAGGTACAAAATTCCGAAAATTAATATCTCACTTACATTTCTGACGAAAATTTTTCTAGCGAATTTCGTGAAAAATGTGGGTGAGATATTAAATTTCGAAATTTTAGACCTTCGAGTATCTACCATTCGGAACTTTGTCTCCAAGAGGCAAGGCAATCGGGGTTAAACTTCCGAATAGTAAATGAACGGAAGTTTAATATTCCGAATCTTAATATCTCGCCTACATTTTTGAAGAAATTCGCTAGAAAACATTTCGTCAAAAATTCAGGTGAAATATTAAATTTCGGAATTTTAGACTTTCGTGTATTTGATATTTGGAACTTTAACCCCGGCCGCTTTCAAACTAATTGATTATGTTCATTATTATTCCATTTCAATCTGATTTTACTCTGTTGATATTTTCTTTTATTGACCCAGAATTTTTTCTTTTGACACGGAATGCCCCGAAAGTAAATAATTGGCACACATTCGCGTTCGATATATTCAATTAGGTTTCAATGCGATGGACTACAAGTGGACTGTGAATGTGCGAATGATAGTGAATATAGATCTAAATGAATACATATATATATATATATATATATATATATGAATATATTCTGGGGGCAATCAACTCTTTCGAACCATATAATAATTTTATATATATGTGTGAGCCTATACAGCGTAGGAAATATTACCGCAACGTAGCACCTACTGACCAATTCAAACCGTGAAATGGAATTAAATTCAATAACATGACTCGCCCGGAAATACCAAAGCATCGACCGCATACAAAACGATCACTGAATTTTATTATTATGATAGTGAGTAAGAATGGAGGGCACGAGCCACGATGGGTGGATGGCTGCATATATGTTTGATACCCTTTCGATAGCTCAATACCATCGAATTGTTCCACGAATATAATATCACTTTCAAGTTCTATCGAAATGCCAATAAATTTTCTGTTATAATTCCATTCAACGTGACAGGCGAAATTAATATTCATGGAATAATAACCAATCCACAGAACAGTTTTAATTCCATTAAATCATCCCCATTGAAGATAATTAACTATTGGAGTAAATCGAGGCTAATTAAGTTTGGTGTGGAATAGAAAAATTCTTAAACACGAATTAAAATTAATCATAATATATTACCAATGATACTCGGAGCAAGAATTGTTTTAATCAAAAACAAATCGGCTTGCCTTAAATAATAAATCTTGATTAAAATTCTGCGTAATAGAATGTTTCATTTGTTTTGATCTTCACCTTTTTGACCCTTTTAATTCCATTAAATCATATTTACTGGAGATAATAAACTATTGAAAGAAGTCAAGGCTGATTAGATTTTTTGCGAAATAACAAGAATGAGCCAACGTTGATTACAATTAAAAATATATGTTGTTAATGAAAGTTTAAGCCAAAATTGTTTTGGCTCAAGTAATTTTCAATAGATGATCTTTATTTAACGATGAAAAAAATGAGGATACATAGTGGACATTTATTACGATGATTTTTGATAAACTGCTATTTATTGTCATTTTTTTTAACATAGAAATAAAAATTCTGAGTCCACAGCATCAGGACTTTTCATTCAGGTGAATACAAAAAAGTATTCGCCAAGCCTATAAACACAGCCCAAACCGCGCAAATTGGCAATTACGCGAAAGCCACGAGTTTCAAACGAGACCAAAGGTGAAGGGTTGCTTTATTACGCAGCTGAGGTTTTAAGTGCTGCTTGTGGTTTATTTTTGGTCGTGTGCTTTTCAATCAGTGGCTTCATTCACGTGAATGCGATGTCTCTAGCAATTGCATGGAGTTAATTTTTTGTTTTGTTTTACTATCTTTAATATTATCATTATGAGGATAAGATGTATGGATAATTGTGTGTATAAAATAATAATCGTATTATTCAGTCAATTGATTAAGTAAAAAATGAAATTTGTGCATAATAATTTTTTAACATTTTGATGACATCATTATGATCATAAAGTATAAAGATAATCATTTTTTATTTAGGTAAGAGACTTTTTATTTTGCTTCAAGATTCATAGAATTTTTCGGTATATTTGATTAATTCTGAATAATTATCATTCTACGAAAGATAAACTTTTTATTTAGTCAATTGATTCAGTCAGATAGGCCATTCGTGCTTAATAATTTTTACGTATTCATCATCATTATAATCATAAAACGTGAACATTTTTTTCTAATGCTTTCAAATCTATTGAATCTTCCAGTATTCCTGAATCATTTAGAATTTTTTTTATATGCAGCACGATTCGGAAGATGCAATGACTCATGACGTGACCACGACGCTTCGAAGCGAATTGGCAGCCTTGGAGTATAAACGAGATCGATTGACATCCGAGGTAAAAATCAATTAAGATCTATGAAATGAATAAAATGATGATATGAAAATTACATGCCGTTAAAGTTGCAAGAAATGAAGACAAACATGAGATCCCGAGATCAGAGGGTGACGGAACTTCAGGTTGAGGCCGATCAGCTTCGAGAACAAGCTGCAAGGCAAAACGCTGTGATTTCCAGTCTCAAAAAGAGAATACAAGTAATGATATGAGCTTGTACATAATTCTTCCGATTATCATATATTGTTCAATTACACTGAGCCAACGAATTGGTAAGACCAAACCAATCTGTGGCAAAATTTGATTTAACTATGTGTTGGTTTGTTTGAAATATTTGGATATTTCTTCCATTCAACCAAATGTTTCAAACAAACCAACGCATAGTTGAATAAAATTTTTCGTAATTCACAGTAGCTATTGTTGCGTTCAATCAACCAAATATTTTTTTCGCCGACCGCAAACGCAGATTCGTTTGGTCTTATCAATTCGTTTTCTCAGTGTACAATTATATGTTAACATGATTTATTGTCATTGTTAAAATTTTTTAAATTATTATTCTTCGTTTTCTTTTAAAGTTGAATGTAATAAAAGGCAAATAATGACGTTCTATTTTTATTTCTTGAGCGGAGATGTACAATTCATGAAGAATAATTTTGCACTTTTTTTTTCTAGGACCTCGAGGAAAGGGAGAGAAATCTCTATGCCTCGCACGGTAGAAGTGAAATTACTGTACAAAGTTTACAACGTGATCTTAAGTACCACGAGGAAAAGCATCGTGAATACGATAAGAAAATTCGTCAATTGGAGCACAACATTGCTGAAGAGATAGATCTGAAAGAACGAGCTCGCCTGAATCTTCAGGTTCATCGCCAGATTATTTTCGATGAAAAAAAATGATAATCATTGATTTAACGTCAACTTAATAATTATTATAAGTCTTGAGTAAAATAGGCCTCAAAGAGCTTTATTTATTTTTCTCCTAGTTTTCATATATTTTTTTTTAATCAACATTTTGATTAAGGATAAGATTCTGCATTACAGGATTTTGTAAGGAGGCTAGCGCACGCCCTGAACACTGAATACTGCGAGAGTTCTCATCACAGTCCGGAAGTTGTGATACACAAAGCCGAGGAGCTCGTCCAGGAGGTGAATAGACTACGAACAAAGAGTACCAACGTTGAGACTCATTTGGCGAGCATAGAGGTCGATACGAGAAGCTGCCGAGATGCTTTGGATCGCGTGACAAGCGAGAGAGATCAATTACAACGGCAGGTCAATAGTCAACTATCAGATCTGGATCGACTGCGTCAGGTATTCTTCAAATTCGAAAAACAAACTTTACTTCTGTACCATCAATGAGAAATGCCACAAAAAGCAAAAGTTCTTGGAGACGAGTAAGGATAAAATTACGATTTTTCTCAATTGAATACATTTTGATAAGAAATAAATAATGATAATAATAAAATTACTCTTTTTTAATATTAATTTCTTGATCAACTTTTTTTTTAAAGTTGGATATTCTTATTAAATCAGTGTCTGTTCTATTCTCTCAGTAAATTACATTTTTCAGTCATCACTCTCTTTCTAGCCATAGAATTTTATGTTCATGGCAAACTTTATTTGACGAATGTAACACTTTTCTTTAAATTGTAAAATAAATTTAATCGCGTGAGACGCAAGAGAAATCAATTACAACAGCAGGTCAATAATCAATTATCAGATCTCGATCGTCTTTGTGAGGTATTTATTAAATCTAACAATATGAAAACCAATTTTCGCTTTGTGCCATAAAGGAGAAATTTTCTGCAAATTTTTCGGTGGAAAAAAAGATTGGAGTAAAACAGTGAGAATGAAATTAATTTGTTATTCAACTAATTCAGTGATTAAATCCAATTTTTCACTTAAGTTGCCTGATTAAATCAGAGTTTCTATTTAATCCTGTGATTGAATTATTTTTTTAAAGTACATTATGTTTGGTCCATAACATTTCATATTTATAGCATACTTTATTCGACAACTTTTAATCTTTTTACTCCACACTGTAAGAAATCCACGGTGTAAAATCGAACGGTGTTAGGGATACAAATTTTTGGTGTTATTTTTAACGCAGATGTGAAAGTTATTTTCGCATCGACGACTGAGCTAACATTTTTACCCGCGTTTATAGTGCGAATGATTCAGTACGGTGTAAATTTAACACTTAGAGGTATAAAACCCAATGGGCCGGATTGGTGGACTGGAAATTTCGCGTTACCGCGATACAAACGATCGAAGCGAAGTCGATAAATTAACACCGATGAGTTCACTCCTCGTAGTAACTCGCATAATGGTGTGCACTAGGATGCCCCACTTTTTGTCGATATTTTTTTAATTTTGATCTAACCCAATAAAAAAGATCATTTCGGTGGAAAAGCAATTCTAGCGAAAAATTATTTAGAGGTCCCTTAAAAATTTTGAAAAAGCCCCAAACGATTTTTTTTCTCTTATTTTGGTAATTTCTCACCACTTGTATTATCTTTTTATCCCATTTCTAGTTTATGGTCACAATTTTGAAAAAAAATTGTCATCAAACGGTCGCTCAACGACGAAAAAATATCTGAAATAAAATCAACTTGTTTCCTTCTTGTTTTTTTCTTAGATCCGACTCAAGAATTGATGACATTATCCAACGCGTAGTTTATAATTAAAAAGTAACCCAAAAGTTATGGCTGACACAAGTATTGAATGTGCAGATGCCGATATCTTCAGAGTCACAAAAAAATGAATTACTTCGTTGAATGACTGCTTAGCGTTAATATTTTCATAACATTTCAACTATGCACTAAGCGTTGGATAATAAGAGATAATCAGGGGGTGACAGCTGAGAGTAAAATTAAAGAAAATAAAAAATGTATCTGTTTGTAGTCATTGAGAAACCGTTTGATGACAATTTTTTCTTTCCAAATTTCAACCATACATAAGGAATGGGCAAAATGGTATGAAGGGCGAGAGATCACAAAAATTGAACAGAAAAAAATCGTTGTGATAATTTTCAAAGTTCTTGAGGGATTTTTGAATAATTTTTGAAAAGTGCCATTTTTCGCGAGAATTGCTTTTTCACCTTTCTTTTTTATTGGGTGAGATTAAAAATTGAAAAATATCGCTGAAACTTGAGCCGCCCTATATACACGCTTTCTCGACCGCCTTTCAAGTTGAATTCAACACCGAATTTCTAACAGTGCAATAAAGAAATTATTCGGGCTTCTATTGGTAGAAAATAAGATCTGATGAATATTGAGAGCATCAGGATGGTGAATTCATCGACTTATTAATTACAGGACAAGGAATGCCTAGAAATGCAATATAGAGTTGCGGAACGGGAAGTCAACGAGCTCAGGGATAAATTGGTGAATGCGAACAGAAGCATAACAAGCGCTAATGGAAATATCTCGAGTCAGGAAACCATCATATGCCAACTACGAGGTGCCCGACGAGTTCCACACTATTACACATTTTTTCAATGATAATAATAATGGAGCTGCTTCTCTTTTAATTTATTATACATTTTTCTAACGAAAACAAATATGTTTTATGAATATCGCGCTAACGATCGGTGCGATGGTCCAGTGATTAGATTCCACTGATTCCACACATCCAGTGATCACTGACCTCTAGACCAGAGCATCGGTAGGTCGCGGGTTGGATTCCCGGTTCCGTCGAAAATTTTTGTCGAAAAATAAAAACACGGACACGATGAAGCATTCGAATGCATACGAATTTCTTCAGATTTTTTTCTTCATTTTGATTTTGATTATTTTTATTTTCGAAAATGTGCGCGAAATAACGAATTTTTAAAATATGTGTTCGGCATAAAACCATCTACTACACTCAAGATTTTTTTACAAAACGCATATTCAAAATTTGTTATATTCTGCGCATTTTTCAAACTGAAAAAAAATCAAAATCAGAATAAAGAAAGAAATCTGAAAAAATTCGCATGCATTCAAATGAATTTACATATAATTTTCATTAGAAAAAAAGATAAGTTGACTGATTGTTTGTTGAACAATTGTTTTTTTCACCAATTTGTTAGTAACATTTTGGGATTATTATTATGCGACATCAATCTTTTCAGCACGTTTTATATGCATTATTTTTTTCCGATTTTTATCCCATCGGGAAGAGATTGAAATTGTCTCTGAAACTCACTTTGTCGGGACTGTACATCGTTAAGAGAGCAAATTTTTTTTGTACTTACAGAGCCGCTTCTCAAAATAACAGTTTTTATGTATTGGAATATACCTCGAATCTTGAAATACATCATAATTGTTTATTGATTGTTGATGTGTGAATTAATATTCAATGTTTTTTTTCCACAGATGAACTTAAAAATCGCGAGGAGAAGATTCAGAGAATTCAAAATGAATCACGACACTTTCTTGAGTCACTCGCTATTCTTGTTAGCAATCCTAACAGATTTGTCGAATCACAGGAAAATGCCATCAAGGATCGAATTCGAGAGATTCTTGCTGACAATAAGGATCATATGATGGCGAGTTCAAAATATTTTTATAACTATTGAAATGAAATAATTAAATCACTGCTAAATATAAAAAATCCTTAAAATAATTTGCGAAATCCGCAGAAAACTCAAACGTTTAAGGAAAAATTAAATGCAGTCACCGAAACGGCCAATCATCAGAGCGAATTGGTCGAGACGAGTATGATGAAAGTGCGAAGCTTAGAAGACGAACGTGCATCGCTGGAAACGAAAATCCATAAGATCGAGTCCGAGCTAACGAATTGCGAACTTACGAGAGAGTCTTTGCGAAGAGACAAACAAACCGTAAGTCGATTTACGCCTGAGATTCTATCCACTGGTAAAAATATTAGCATACGAATCTCTGCAAGTTTTTGTAAAGAAAAAACCGTGAATTAAAACAAAACTGCGGAATTTTTAAAGGTCTCCAAATTCTTTAAAAATCGATGAAATTCGTTGAAAGTACATGAATTTTTTCAGAATACCAGAAATATTTGCAAAATTTTTATTTTTCTAAATTATCCGTCCTTTTCGAAAAATCTGAAAAGTTATTTTCACGAAAATATCTTTTCTAAAGATTCGGCGATCGAGGTTTGGCTGCCGATTCTAGCAGCAAAACTTGTCTATATCTTGTTTCCAGTTCACGATATTCCTGGAACGTCTCGGTAAGGCGATGCAGATGGATGAGATCTCGCAAGAAATAGGTCTAGATCTTCAGACGGAAGCGCTACTCGTACGAGCCGAGCAACTTGCTCGTCTCGAGACCGACAAAATAGTAGACAAGGTAAAAAAGAATAGACATTACATGTTATCTAATTCCACGATGTCCACACTGCAAACTAAATCTTAATTTCTCATATTCGATTGCAAGTGGGATGAGCCGTTCTTTGCATGAGAATTACTATTTTGCAAATTTTCTATACCATTAGAATTAATAACCGATGGTCGATACTTTGTACAGTATTAAATTAACAATTTGTCACCATCGAAATAATATTGCGAAATGTTTTTTACCCTTTGAAATTTAACAGAAACGTATTGCTATAAAGTTCAACTGAATTGAAAAATGCTTTTTCGATTTGTTAAATCTAATTCTATCTTGCACTTATCCAATTCAATCATGGGTTGAATAGAAATATTTTTTTCATTTATTGAAATTGATAATTAATTTTATTCCTTTGCTTTTTTTTAATCAAAAAAATATTCATATAACGTCGCCCAGCATATTTCAAATTATTTCATTCAAACGTCAGAGTTTGTGGTCCTCAGTGATTTGTTTGTTCATAATGAGTAAATAATCGTGGTTGTTGTATGAAAAATGGAGAAAAGAAGAAGAGAAATCCCGCAAAGATTAGACCCTCGCTTTCTCTATTGTACACCAGATTTCTCGCTTCTGATTCTTGCTCGATGTGCTGTATATACACGTGTCTATGTGTTTTTTCTATGTATTATTGTTGTGCGTGTTTTCGAGCAGCTAGTGTGCTGCAACTACACGACGTTCCCGAGGATAATAAGACGTGAGAGGTCCTTCCACGAACTTCCTTGTCTCAAAGAAGTAAGCCGTAGGCACAGGAAGCAATAAAAATCATATCATTTTTCAATTACAATTTCATTTTTATAATTTTCTATTAGATCATTTTTTAGAGCCAAACTTTAGTCTAAACACATTGAAACTGTTTTTGTTTATTTTAATCTCCAGTCATTCATTCGATAATCCATTTTTCTATTTCTAATAAACAATAACATGAGTTGTTTTTTTTTAAACATAAATTTAGTCTGTTTCATCAAAAATGATCTTCATTAATTTTTCTTATTCCGTCGTAGATAAACGAAAAATCTATTCTCGTTCAAAGATAACAATAAAATAAATTGGATTTTTTTCGACAAAATAAAGTCTTAATTTTGAAAATATGGAAATTTTTTAAATTATTCATTAAATGTTCGATGTATGATTATTATTTTCGTTATTGCAGCCCATCCACCACACGTCGGACGTCGAAAGTGCATGCATATGATTACACAATTCGCCCATCCATTATTTAGAGTGCATCTATTGAAAATAAACACTACGAATGTTGAATACAAATTTTTCAAAATAATGAATTCTCTAAATTGTTTTCAGACTTCCGTGGTCTATCAGCTTCAGCGTCGCGTGAGAACTTTGCGCGAACAACTTCAACGCAGGGATCTTCATCTCGACCTTCTTCGAAGAAAGTTGTCGCTGCAAGAAGACGGATGCCGTATAAAATCAATGTTGCAAGCTGAACGCGACGAGGCTAATCTTCGGTAAACTTTTCTCCGATACTTACTCTATTAAGTTTCGTCATTGAAGAAGAAAAACTATTTTTTAATACTAATATTACGGCCATCCATAAAAAGATTATTTATTTGGTTATCATGTTGAAAAAGTTATTAATAAATTAATTAGAAAAGTCTTTCGACAGATCGATTCATCTTTTTTAATGAATTCAATTCGTAGCAGTTAAAAAATTCTTAGAAACGAAAACGTCTTTATTTTTTAGATAATACTAAAAAAAGGCATGTAAAAAACATCCAGAAATTTAATTTGTCGAAAAAAGGCCATTTTATGAATTTTGTCAATGTTTTTATTCAACTTATAAATTGAAATTGTTATTATACAAAATCAATTTCCTTAGATTGAAGTTTATCGTTTATTACACTGTTTTATTCACTAATTCCTGTTTCGGACTGTACGTGTAAATAATTTTTAAGCAAATATGAATATATTAACATCACACTTAATTATTCCAGAGCAAAGAAAGCGATGAAACAGATAGATAGACTAACTGTTCAACTGGCAGAGGAAAAATCGAGAAATCGTGAATTAAGCGCACAGCTAACCGAAGCTGCTGATTACAAGGTTAGCATTTTTGTAATACAACTCTAAAATTGTTTCGGTTCCTATGGAAATGAAGAAACAACAGTAATTAATTTATCAAATGTATTAATTTGTTATTATCCATTTATTTCATTACACTTGGTAACTATTCATTTTTTAATTAACATTAAACAATTCTATATTGACTGCTACTTGATTTTTTCAGAGACAATGGACTATGATATATATGTAATTAGTTTTTTTATTCATCATATTAGGGGGTTACATTTGGAAGTCGTTTGGTGTTTTTGTTTGTGTACATCGCCACTTTTCCAGCATATGTGTAGGTGTTTTGTGTGCTGTTGCTAGTTTGAGTCTATTCAAAGTATATTGAAAGAATATACTTTGTGTTTGCCTTCCGGCTGATATACTTTGATTTTTTCTTTTGAAAACCTGAAGAGCTAGTATTAATACGGAAGATTGTGGGGGTTAATTTACAGTTGGGTAATGAATTATGACATAATTATTCATTATTCATGATTTGATTATTGATGATTCATTTTGTTTCAATATATTCGAAGATTGCTGCGTTGGAACGAAGTCGTAAGATCGAAGAATTGCAAAAGCGTCTGGTAGAAAGTGAGATGTTGAGAACTCGTTACAGTCGGAAGTTAACAATGGTTAAGGACCAAATGCGAACTACGAGTGAAACGGCAGATCAAGAGCGATCGATAAACGATCATTCGTTGCAACTGCTGAGGGACGAGTTGGCGCAAGTGAAACAAAGCTTATCAGAAGTAACGCGACGAGAATCTCAGGTACGCTACAAATCACCGCGCAGTAAATTGTTTCAACCATATAATAAAATTAAACACCCGTTTCGAGAGGATTTCTCATTTACTTTCTTTTTTCTTACTATAGTTACAGAGCTTCCGTGTCTCGGTCGCTAAATTACTATCCGAGCCAATCTGCACACCGGATTACGAGATTATTTCACGTCTACAGAAGCTCGTCTCTGCCCATCGAGACTTCACAATGCTCTCGAGAAGATACGACGAACCACTGGAAACCAGTCCCTCCAGATGCACGAGGTAATGTCAGATGAACAAGGCAACTGAAAAAGGACATAGCGAAAAATGTTTACTTTTTTATAGTCAACATTTTCTGTCGGATCAACAATTTCTTCTCGACCAGTCGAATTTTTTAAATGATTTCCTAGATCTTGATAGTGCCCAAAAGTACGGTCCATTATTTTGTCAATTGATTTAAGAAAAGCGAGACAACTAGAGAAGATTATAAGAAAAAATAGCGCTTGCTTTTTTTTCTAGCGTTCATTTTCGGTGGGATCAACGATTTTATATTTCATATACAAATCTGTATATGAAATATAAGAATTATATTAAAAGTATGATCTATGATTGTGCCGGATTTCTGTCCATACAAATTAGAGAGGTGCATTTTTGCAACGCTGTTTTTCAAAATAAAGAAGATTGATTTTCCTTCAGCAAAGTCACTTAGGATTAAAGAAACGTTATGTATGTCGAATTTACAAAAAACAAACAAACTGGGCATGGTCAAAAAAGGGTAAAGTCACCCGTGAATGGAGAGTTGATCAAAACGTTTTGTTTATCATTGATTCCTATGAAACGTCATGTCTTCAAACTGCTTTTAAAAATTTTTACGGACGACCGTAATGTCGAATTATCTGATCAACTAAATCAAAATAGTCTTTTCATCGCAAAGTATGTAAAAAAAAGTGTATACCAAAAATTGGAAAGTACCAGTAAATGAACCGGCCAATATAACGTACTCTTTGAGTCAAAAATAGGCTTCTGCGACAAAATAATTGCAGTAGATCAGTAAAAAATAATCGAATTGAAAATCGAACGTTCAGTTAAGTCGTCAAAATTTATCATGACCTCTCGAAAAGCTATTGTTTATTCGCTGGTAACTGTTGAATTACTGTTGCATTCACCCTATTTAAAAGTAAGTGATTCATAAGGTTGACCAAATTATGAGAATTTATGAAGTACTATAATGTAAAGAGCCATCTTTTTTACTATGAATTCTATTTATCAAGTAATTTCAATGCAAATTCATTAATCTGTCGTATTCCATCTATGACTCAGTATTCATCCAGTGCATTCGGTGCATCCTCCTCGATCGCCAGGCTCTCGCTGCACTCGGTACGACGACAGTGGCTTCGCAGATCCTCCGGATCTTCACGACATCGACGACGAGTACAAGAGACCTTCAAGAAGCAGTTTGCTTCCGTGACGCCGGCCAAAATTCTAATTCTAAGTACGCAGAAAAAGTAACTATACAATAACAGCAGCATACTGCTTGAAAAAAGTTCAAAAACCAAATTCTAAAAAATAAAAATGATGTCGCATTCATTTTTAAAAAACCGATCCAAAATTTCCGTTAGATTTAAAAAAAAGCTTAAGCCAATTTTTCAAAATGCGCAGACCAATTTGATTATTTATTTTAGATAAGTAATTAATATACATATATAAATATAATACAATATTCAATTATTTGTTTACTGAAAATAAATAACTAATATATACATATAAAGTTATTTGTTTGTTATAAATAAATAATAATAAAATTATTGTACTTCAGCTGCAAAGCGTACGTTTATCGCTGAGTAAACGTGTGACTTTCGCAGCAAATAAAGTGTTCAAGTGTTTCGCTAAATGCCTGCTGTAAATATAATTGTCCACACATATAACAATACGAGGATTTGCTTAATTGCAAAGTGAGCAAGTCCAGGAAGTACAACTGGACTTGTTGTGTGTAACTCGGCCAAAATATTATCTGAGCTATTGTCGGATACGTGTTCAACGGGGCATAAATTGTAGCTTATTTTTGTTCGGATATACTTTATCATTATTGTTATGATATTCATCTACAGTCACGAGGTCACGGAAATCATGTGTAATACATATTTGCTGTTGTAAAAGCGTTTGTTTGCGGGCTGTAAACGATCGATTTTTATATGGCACAATATTTAGCATAAGTGTTGTAAATAAAAGCTTGCTAAAAAGATATTACTTCCTATGCATATGTTCTTATTATTCGCATTCTTTATAGAAAAAAATAGAGATTGCATTCAGAATTTAAAGGTTTTCTTTTTCTAAATCGTCGTATCAATTGTTACGTAATAAATATTTTGCAAAACCAGAAGGAATAAAAAATTCGTGTAAGTCAAATTTGATAATAAGTAACAGGGCCTTTTTATATGCGATTAGAACATATACTTGAAATATTTTAATTTGAGTGTAGGTTCCATAGTGGTAAACAATTTTCTCTTTAAATAGAAAAATTGATTTTAAAATTGTACCGTTACAAAATAAATCATTATATCGTCGATTAATTCATAAGAATATTTGAATTTAAAAAATTCATATAAAATAATATAAATAATATATGTAATTTATGGATTAAAAAGAAAACATTTCTCCTAAGCATGTATTAAAAAAAGTTTACAATAAGGAAATAACTGGAGTGACAATAAAAATATTAGTCTATAAATAGCTTTGAGGACCAAAACGAACTTATAGAAAAAAAGGTCAAAAACATTATTCTACGAAATAAAAGTAAGATTATTAATTATTATACGTTGCAGCGTATACAAAGAATTGATTCGTTCAATTAATTCATGCGCACTACGTCTGACGTTACTGATACGATAGTAAAATTTATGAATGTTGCCGATAGGCGATGCATCGGAAAGCAGCAATAAATAGTTCCCGTCTTGTCCCATCTTTGAAACCTTCCATGGGTGTTCGTGCTAACCGCTCAGTCTGTAAAAATGGTATTTCACGATATACATGCAGTACACCAACGACGTCGGAACCGGAAGGACCCGAGTTTGATTTACGACCCACTGGGAAATCTTCAAAAATAAAGAAGAAATATTATGCGATAATATTTTACGTTTGCTCGGTCATGTACCATTATAAAGCACGTTTTTCCATCCTCTTGGGCCACCCCTTATTTAGATAGATTTTTTTAAAAAGATTTTTCATTCATTCCCTGGTATAGCTTCGATCGCCTTTTACCTCGCCCTTCCCACCCTTAATCCTATCGCTCTCTACCCACAATTCACTAAGCTAACCTAACCTCCAATACATCCACAGCCGACTTATTGTTAGCTACACTGTACCGCATCCGCCATTGCCCCGGGAAAACTGCGTAAAATCCGTACCGGTACAAACGGTCCCCTAGCAGGTCGGATCACGACCGAAATCACGCTGAAAACCATGGTGAAAATCACGCATGGGTCTTAACATGAAAAATCACGGCAGACATCACGGCAGAAACCACGGGCCCTCGTTACCGTTTGAGCTTTTAATCTTGCGGACCGTGATCTCTAACGTTATTTTTGGCGAGATCACGGTCCACAAGCTTAAAAGCTCAAACGGTAACGAGGACACCCGTGGGTTCTGCCGTGATGTCTGCCGTGATTTTCGGTGTTAAGAGGCAGTAATACACCCCCCTCCTCGCCCCGCTGAAATTTCGGAAGCTGTTTTCTCCTGAACAGTACTACAGATAGGGTCCGTATTTTGAGGCGATACGCGGGAGTATCGTAAAATGGGCTAAGCTTCTGGCTCCTTATTTGATATAGCGGTTTTTTTTTTTTTTTTTTCATTAACAGAAACATAGTCCGAGAAAGATAGATATTGGACGAAGTAATTTCGGGCGGTGTATCACTGTCTCTTAAAACTCACGCGTGATTTTCACCGTGATTCCGGCCGTGAACCGATCTGCTAGGGTCGTATATTTTTCTGACTTTCCGGTGTACACGCGAAAGTAACTTACTTTAAGTATATGAGGCATTCCATACCGATTCGACCTGGGTCGGACTCTCGATCTCTCGGATTTGGTCGACATTTTTAAATATAATTGAACAAACTTCAAAAAGCACTGGAAAATTTTTTCAGATTTTTAAAATTTTGTTCTGTTTTTTTTGTTGTGATTTTTCAAAGTTAACATGTCATTAGCCCAAATTTGAAAATCTGAAAAAATTCTGCATAAAATAACGAAATTTTTAAGCCTAAAATCAAAGTGGACGGGGTTTTGCTTCGATTTTTCTTTTTATAAAAAACTATCAAACGATTTATAGGCAAAAGAGGAAAAGTTATGAATTTTTTTTTATATATTGTTTTCTCCTGCAAGTGCTTTCTTTTCGTAAGAAAAAAATGCGATTCATAGAAAATATGTTCAGAATGTTATGTTAAAAAAGCATATTTGGAAAAAATGTCCGGCGCATGTGTATATGTGCAAATGTGGGCGTGTGTGTCTATGGGTGTGTATTTCGTGAAAAGCCGTGAAGACGAAAACGGTCTTAAATTTACAGCAATCTAGCTGAATTTTGGGACACCATATCGAATGATCACTAGAGTAGATTGCTGTTGAAATCAGCCTCGATCGATTAACAGGAACATAGGTAATAAGCCATCAAGATTTAAACTTTTTCGATTTTTCCTCGTTCGTTTCGAAAGTATTTAATAGATTTTTTATAGAAAAAAAAAAGCGAAACCCAGCCCACTTTGGATTTAGGCTAAAAAATTTCGTTATTTTAAGCAGAATTTTAAAGAATTTTTTCAGATTTTCAAATTCGGGCTAACGATATGTTAGCTTTGCAAATCGCAAAAAAAATAAAACAAAATAAAGAAAATCTGAAAAAAATTTCCAGTACTTTTCGGAGTTGGTCCAATCATATAAAAAAAATGTCGACCAAATCCGAGCGGTCGAGGGTCCGACCCAGGTCGAAGCGGGATGGAATGCCTCATATACACCCAGGCCTCAGAAAAACTGACCTGCCACTCACTGGTTGTTGAGCCAGTCGGTATACGGATAAGCGGTCACCCATCTAAGTTACGGCCATGTTATGTCCGCAAACAACGCTGCTTAACTCGGGGAATCGCCAGAGCCGCACACCGACCGCACAACCACCAGTGTCGGTCATTTTCGGGTATATATATAACGTATCCTTCTCCACGTTTACACCTGAATGAAAATAGTGAAAAATAGCATGTTTGACAACACTTTCTTTACATTCTTCGGTGTCTTTTGGTTTCGCTTTAATAAAATGAAGATGCAGATAACATTCCCAGCGAGACTCTACTGTTTGCCAAATTTTACCAGCTTTTTGGATTCAAATTAAAAAGGATGCAAAGAAGAAAGTGTCTTCTCATAGGTTCTGTTTTTGTCGTGGATTTTTTACGCCACGAAAAGCATTCTCATTGCGCTTAATTTTAAAGAATAAGCACTAACATCCGAATATTCTATCAATTGTTTGTACAATGTCGAAGAAATTTACACTTTAAATGTGTAAATCTCAAAATATTCAATGTATTTTTCTAGTACATGTGAAGAATGCTTTTTCGCAGAGAGATATATTAAATTTGATACGGAAGCGAAATGTAGGATTACAGTAGTTCCTACTAAATTCTATGAAAATTATAAAATTCAACCAAACCATGTGGAATTTACGCACACTTGTGTAGTGAATTCAATATATCAGCTGTTAAATAACATTTACGACAATGCAAATTTGCTTTTCGAACAGTGTAGTTGAGTCGTCGTTGAATGCTACGAAGGCGTTTGGGGAAAGTGCTGAAAAAAGTATATTGTGTGTTGAAGACATTATTTCACTTTGTTGGTTGTTACATAACAACGACAAGTAATCGGGGGAGGAGCAGAGACGCTCTGTCCACTTGGGACTCAGCTGTAGTATTATGTATAGTATATAGTACGTCCACGTAGGAGGCAGACTGCAGAATGGGGTCCGAGTGGAACAACCGCATTCCAGGATGCAGACAGCCAAGAGTTGCCAGCGGCTGCTGAGAATCTTCGTTCCCTCCGAGGAGAGGTGAAGAAGAAGAAGAAGTAGAAGTAGAAGGAACGAATTGAGAAGCAGGAAGGAATTACGGCGAGTGAGATGTAGGCAAGTGAGACAGCTTTTGACTCTCTGCATTGGAGTAAAGAAAGAATGTGAAGATTCTTCCTTTACCTTAGAATTGTAACTCACGCAAGGATACATTTTTACTCTAAGAGATCTCCTAGAAAGCACATTCCGTATGTGATCGATTTATATTTCAAAATTTATCACCGAAACAACATAAATAAATCAATTGATAATTCTGTCAATATAAAGAAACAAAGATAAACATTAATTATTCGATGAAAAATGTTTCGCTCGAAAATAAAAACATTAACCACTTCTTGCAACATGATTTTTAGACATATTTTCAGAAATTTGTTTGTCACTGTTCTGCCGTAAAATGCGTTATATGTATAGATTTCACAAGAGTTTTGTTTTGCAATATTTTATTTATATACACTGTCTCTTTTGTTAAGCTTTTAATGATAAACTAGAAGGGGTTCGCCCCCTGCACGCTTCACGTGCCCGCCTCGCCCCTTTTTGTCCGTTCTAGAAATGTGACAATCAGAATAACGACGTGGTATACCTCTTTTTTTCGCAATTTTAGTCAAATGATGTCCATATCCAATTGTTATAATTCTTTATGCTGGCATATAAATGTCAGAATTTCGAATTACTAATTTTCGAGCCACGAATGAATGACATTTTTTGTTGAATAAAAAACCTCACTTTGCAATCTTAGTCGAATGTTCGCCACATCTATTTGTGAGAGTTAGAGTTTAGATTCAATTCAGATTTGGAGTCAAAGTTGGAGTTAACGGCAAGTGAAATCTGAATTCAATCTAAATCTGAATCGAATCAGTCGCATATGAGAGCTAGAGCTCCGTTGTTAACAAAACTGTAATAAATGTTTCACGGAGAACATACACATTTCGGTAAACGGCTTAGAAATTTTTGTTGAGGTTTTTGGTTTCTGATGGCCCGATTTTTTTTATTGTCTCCAACTCTAATTGTTCGGATTTTTCCAAATCTCTCAATGACGACACAAGCCCGGGATTTGCTCCAACTTTGGCCCCAATTCTAACTGCAATTTTAACTCTAAACTCGATTTCTTCGATTGCCTCCAACTCCAACTTTAACTCTAGATCTAAATTGAATTCTATGACAAACTCGAAACGACTCGCTCAAAATTCCATGGCCAACTTGGAAATTTTGAAAATTTTGAGGATTGTGAAAATTTTGGAAATTATGAGAATTTTGGAAATTGTGAAAATTTTGGAAATTATGAGAATTTTGAAAATTTTGGAAATTATGAGAATTTTGAAAATTTTGAAGATTTTGGAAATTATGAGAATTTTGAAAATTTTGGAAATTTTGAAAATTCTGAAAATTTTGGAAATTTTGAAAATTCTGAAAATTTTGGAAATTTTTATAATTTTTTCAATTTTGCATAAGACTCTTAATAAAAAATAAATTCAATAATAAGAATAATATGCGGAGTATGTATTGAACACATGAGCAAATGAAATACGAGTACAAATACAATTGCAAGCTGAGGAACATATGGGGAAAACTCCCAACTGTCGATCGTGGAAACTGTGTCGCCAATGTATCGTCGTATCGCGTTTATTCTGTACCCTGGTCATTATGCCCATTGCCGCTTGCTTACGAATTATGTTGTGGGAAGTAGCAATGGCTTTCCCGTTCATGCCGGTCAATGACTCGCTCCCAATGACGTACAATAGACATTGAAGCGTAGTAACTATAAATGACGATCTCTCTGTGTGGTACATACGACGTGTCTAGACATTATGAGACTCATGGTCAGTTTGCGCTGTCATGCGCTTTCCTCTTGAATTCATTGATTCGCTTGACTAAATAAAATAAAATTGACGAATTGATGCACCATAAATAAATTGAGATCAAGATTGATATTCATGACATTGAAAGTGAAATCAATATTTTTGTGATTTATGTAAACGACGTAATAATTATATGCGATATACATATAATAACAACAACAATAACAACAACAACAACAACAACAACAATAATAATAATAATAATAATAATAATAATAATGACAATAATAATACCAATTCGCTAATAATGAAAGTCTTCTGTTATGATTATCAAAAGTGTAAAAAGCTACTAAGTATTCTGTAAACTTCGATAATCCAGTGATATTAATAAGAAGGGATATTTTCAATCATTAAATAAATGAGTAACTAAACATGTTAAAAATAAATGATATTTTTATTAAAATTAAGGTCACTTATATTTTTGGAACACTGATGGATGATCAGTACGACGATAGAAATATTTGTCATAGTACACGCAGGAATCGAAAGTAGCGCTGCAGCATTTATTCTAAAGATTGAGACCGCAGGAAACGCTCTCAAAGACGACGCTGTAGGTTTTTAGATAGGCACACGGTTTCTCAAATCCACAAGTGCTGATCGCGTGTATCTACGTATAAGCTCTGCAATGCTTTACACTACAATAAATCTGTACGTCCTGCCTCAAGCAACGTACTAGACATAGCTCGCGTGATAAAGTTATGCAGTCGCATATGTACAACGCGCGTTCTCTTTACCACGATGTCTAGTGACATTAATTCTAACGAAAAAATGTCCTCGAACAACAGGTGGACAGTAATGCATACTGTAATCATTGGAGGATCTCTTTGACAATATGAGTTATCATGACCTATAATTATCACTATGTTCAGATCCTCTTAGCTAAAGTTAATATCTAGCAGTATCTAATTCTAATTTTGTAACTACAAATATGGACGACGAAATATGAATCATGATAATAATAGAAAAAAAATAATACTTTATACAACTGAAAATCTTAAAATAACTATTTTTCCAAGTTTTTCTGTTATCTAATAAAAGTTGGGTTGACAAGTGAAAAAAATACAATTTTTGTAATCAGCAGGGGACTTCTTATCACACTGAGAGAGAAATATCGCAGAATAGCAGGTCCAACTATACCGTTGTGATTCTGATGAAGAACAATCATATCGATTTGTACTGGATAGTACATACGTGTTTGATTAGTTGAGCTATTATTATTGCTTCTGCTGGCTATTATATTGTATGGTAAGAGAATAGTGTTGTATTTTAATCATGTATTCTTTTCTCAGAGTAGATAGATCTTTTAAATTTAGTAGAAGACGAACAAAAACATTCTACTTTGAATTCACCGAAAGTCAACATTTCAATATTCGGGCTTTTTAATTAGCCAAAACGTTTTTTGTTTATTCCACCGATTTTCATTTTTATTTTAGCGCCCATAATATCGCTTTTAAAAATAGATGATAGAGGGGTTTGCAATAATCTCTATTTTTGCTGCTAGAACTAATTTTAAGAATACAGAGAAAAGTAAAAAAACTCACTGACACTTATTTTCAATATAGCATTTCACAACTTAATTCATTACGTAAAAAACAAGTGCACCTTGGAATCGCTATTATTTTTATAACTTTTTACCATTGTAGTTAAAACTTCATTTCTGTACGTAATTAAAAAAAGATTGTTATTTTTCCAAATTCGTTATACTGGCTAAAGTGGAAATTCATATCCTATTTACTTGATGGGTATAACACATTTTTGAATTAACAGCTCCAAAACACGTTTTTACATATATGATTTTCAGTTTTTTGCCGTTATTATTTATCAACGTTCTTATTAAATGTTTTTAGTCTATTTTTTGGTAATCATTTGAATATGCAGCGACATCTTCTTCGCGTGGTGAACGATATTGGCTGATGCGAAGTACTTCATCGGATCGTCGATCGACTCTTAAGCATTTCACCGGTTCTCCACTTTGAGACCTTTTGTGCACCTACTCGTTCTATTCATGGCGAGCAAAGTACCTCAAGCCTCTTTCCGATCTTGAGATAGAAACTCCATTAAGTCTTTCGCGAGCTCGACGACACTTCCTGTCTTCTGTGGAAGATGATCTTAACGACGATTGGTAGGGTAAAAGAAAACGGGGCGTAATGGCACAAACGAATTATAAAATGCCCTCGATCTCCATTCGATCCGATACAGAAAAACTAATTAAACAATTGATATAATCACAGATATTGATTAATTTGGTATAATAATAATGTCTAAATATAATTGGAAAAGTAAAAGACGAATCGACAAAATTAGTACAAAGCTTGATCTTATGCTAATGGAACTGGGTAATAAATAATTACAATTTAAAAGTTGTGACAAAATCATTTTACAGATCGATTAAAACATTGTACTTTAAAAAATTAAGAATTTTTCCATCATGTTTCTAACTAACATATTAATTCAATTTTGGCATTATTTATAATACTGAATACCGTATCTTATCTTCAAGGTTTGAATTATCTGATTGTTTCTTTAGATAAAATTGTGTCATATTGCCCCAGTCTCTGATGCCATGAAGTCATACGTTTCTTTGACGACGAGGAAACTCTAGCCCTCAGGAAAAAATAAAGATTGTGCTGTATGTCGTGCAGTTTAACGCTACATCTGTACTTGTCGTAAAGCGTCAGGTTACACCACGTGCGTTAAACTCTATTGCCCATATAGCTAATATCGTAAAGCAGTAAATAGTCATTGCAGAAGCAATATAAACCCCCCAGTGGTCGGTATAGTAACTATTACAGTTACCAGAGAGTACCAGATGGGATCATCAGATACCATAGAGTTCAGAGTATTTATTAGACACCTCAGTTGTTTAATTTTTTTTACTTATTCTATATTTTGCTATAGTCAATTAGTGGATTTCGATTCTAATGCTGCATTCTGATGATATAGTAAACGTAATTTAATTGGCCATTTTTTTGGAATGCACATTTTATTGAGGAGCTTTTCCAATATCGAGCGTCACTCAATCCACATCGTTTCTACCAACAACGACATAGAAAGAAATTTCAATTGGAGGGTTGAATAACATTTTAGATTTTTCTTCTTTTTCAAGGGCATGCGCTCTAAATTCGTTTAAAACAATAGACATCAATAATATATTGTTCTCGTTCATCTAACAAAATAAATGGGTGCAGCTGGTGGTTATTGAAAGGCAATATTGATTGAGTGCAAAACAAACTACACGGATAAAACTGCCCATGTGCGAATGTCGGTAGAAGGCCAGAGCTGCCGATACGGTCCAGAACTGGAACAGCAGCAATTGTCAAGCCTTGTTCGGCAGCTTTCGCCTATAGAACTTGTGAACAATATAATCAATAATGGCCCAGCTCTGTTCGCCAGTACTGGGTAAAGACCTAAGAAGCCACTGCGGCCCAGACTTGGGACCGTCGCTGTCGTCAAGTCTCGATTAAGTGCTTTTGCCCAGTACTGGTGAAAATTTTTACTGAGGGTTGATCGAACTTGATTGACAATATTGCGAAAACCCTGTGTTGATATCGAAAATAAAGTCCGTCTCAGTACTGGACGAAGGCCGAGTCGCTGATTATTTCTTTACCATATTTGAAAATTGTTTGTGACACGTGACTGACAGTTGTGCCAGTGCCGGGCATTCTCTGGTTGACGCTCATTATTTCTCTTCGCAGGAAGACATTTCTAAATAAAATTGAGAATTTTCAGTGCTGTGACACACCATTGGCTAGTTAAAGAAAACAATCCTTGAATACTTGTAGCGTTAGACGTGGTTTAGTTGGCATAACCGATCGGTTAGTTGGCATTACCAATCGGTTAGTTGGCATTACCAATCGGTTAGTTGGCATTACCAATTGGTCGGTTGGCATTACCAATCGGTCGGTTGACATTACCGATCGGTTGGTTAGCGTAACCAATCGGGCGGTCGGTGTCCAATCGGTTGTTTGACGTTAAAAGTTGATTGGTTCTGACACACAGTAATACATATGTATATTGAATTTACCATAGATTTTGTTAGCACTGATTTTTTAACGCTGCTACTTTACCGTTACCGAAACCTTCACTAATCAATCTTATGATTGTATCGTAAGATTCATTAAATCTCATCACTTATCAATGATTAAAATCTTATACGACAAAGTAAAAAAAACTAATTCAAATTGTGTCATTGGTTTTCGAAACGTTGAACGTTTTCAGCTTCTCTTGCGTGAAAACAGTGTTTTCGAAGACAAATATATTTTTTCAATTTTTTTCTGTACGATTTTTTGGCATGTAAGAGAATGAAGGGAAGGAAAAGAGCAAGAGGAAAGAAAGCAAGAGAAGAATAAAAGAATAAGAAAATGAGGAAAGGAGAGAAGAAAGAGGAAAAGAAGAAGGAGAGAATGAAGAAAAGGATCAGAAGAGATAGATGGACAAAGAAGAAGGGGAAGAAGAGGCAGGAAAAGGGAAAAGAAAAATAAGAAGAAGGAGAAGAAGGAGAGAATGAAGAAAAGGATCAGAAGAGATAGATGGACAAAGAAGAAGGGGAAGACGAGGCAGGAAAAAGGAGAAGAAAAATAAGAAGAAGGAGAAGAGTAATGGATAAAAAGGTATACGTATCTCAGGCTTATGGTACCGAAGTTCTCAGATTCACTACATAGTATACCGGTCGACTCGCATAAGAAAGAAGGTGTAGTTCTCTTGTGTGCCTCCAGCTCACGAAACTCTCTCGTGCAAGGGCTTCATGTGCCAGGAGACGCCGAGACTGGATCGGATCTTGTTAACCCTGAACTTGACCGGGAATTCTGCAGAGATATTCCCGGTCCGACCGACGATCCGGCTGATCACGCTCCCACTTTTTTTCGTATTATCAGGTGATACTGCAGGGACTAGATTCTCAACAGCACACAAGTTACATCAGCTTTTCTTATCGATACATATCAGTGAATTCAAGAGAACGATAGCATCTCGTAATCTTTAACTCTGTTCCCATCTTGAAAACTGTAGCTTTTGCTTTTTCACTAAGAACATTTTTTACAAATTACAAGAAATACGAGATTGGAAATATCATGTGAACATTAAAATTTTGTATGTTCATCATGGTGTAATATATAGTATATTTGTCAGTGCATATATATGTATAGCTATGCGTATAATTCTCTAATAAAAGGATAAGCAATATACATAGGCTTAGATCGATCGCCAATAACTATATCGACCATTTTCGTTTCTAACCTTTTCGTTTCTACTCACATATGCCCTATTTATACAATTTGCGTAACCCATGCCTTATAACGACTCAGGTGAGTGTGAACTCCCACTCAACCCAGTTGTCCGCGAAGTCTCGGAGAAATATCACGCGTCACTTTTCCCGAAATATATCAGAAGCTCCACCACGTTGTTAGAAAAGAAGCGTTTTGCTATAAGTCAGTATATGAAGCATTTTTTATCAACTGAGCCACTTTTTTAGTCGAACAACACCCGGAAATTTTTTTAAATTCGTCAGTTTGTTGTACTAGTTGAGATGAGTGTCTTTAATTTTTCAAAGATTTTTACCGGGCGCCGTTCAGGAATTACGTTTAAAAAAAATAAACACTATATCTCCAAAATTCACTTTTAAATACACTGTATTCCTAAAAATATTGATCTCTCAACAAACTCTTACTATCAGTAAGTTTTTCATTTTTCATCTACTTTTCAGTGACATTAAAGTCATAATTTTACCAACGGAAGAAAATCAATTTTTCGCAAAAATAAACAATAAACTATTTTTTTTCAACAAAAAACACACCTTCGATGTTGCCATTAATCTCACCAGGTATTTCATATTGTATGAAGATTCTTAAAAAAAATACCAATGTAGGACCTCTAATTCTTATGCGGTAAAAAATTACAAATTTTAGTTAAGTAGTTTTTTTCTTTTTTTCAGCTTTAGAATCGCAGGTACCTCTTCGGAATTTTTTCCTCAATGTCTTCATACAATGTCAAATACGCTGTAAAATAAAAATATAATTATATTACAATATGATTATATATTGTAATATATTATTTTGTACTGATCTAAGATTACAAATATGATCCAGAGTTCAGAGTGCTGTGAAGAATTTATACGAAAGCAGCAGAAACAAACGACTAAATCTGATCACTAGTAAAGATTTGCTAAGAAAATTAATTTCGTCTCGGCAAGCTCGAGATTGCACGGGGAATAATCATTAACAACGAAAACGTTTTGAAACGCAGGCTGTCTTTTCACGCGGCTACGCGTGCGATCCGTGAACCCGCAGCGATTACGACGGTCTAAAGTAAGCTTTATAAAACCATCGCCAACCAATCGGAACGCTTAAAACGTGTCTTCGGTTTTGGATATTTCAACTTTCGATATGTCACATCTCTTTTAAGAGAGGATCAGTTTATCTTAGTAATAAATAATTTCTTAAAACTAAAAGCACAGCTTCGGCTCCGATTTTTTTTTACAGTGTATTTGGCATTGTATGAAGACATTGAGGAAAAAATTCTAAAGAGGCACCTGCGATTCTAAAGCGGTAAAAAAATTACTTAATTACAATTTGTAATTTTTTACCGCATAAGAATTGGAGGTCCCACATTGGTATTTTTTTTTCTCATAATCTTCGGACTTACACCTTTTTTTTTATACAAAAAACGTCGAACTGAATTTAAAAATCTGAAAAAAATACATACGTATTCAGTACAATGAAAGAATCATTTTCTCTTAAAAAAATTTAACGTTGTAAGTAGATTTGTTAAGGGACTTATACGATTCAATTAGCTAATAACATTATGGAACCATTATTATACCAAATTAATCTTATTAGTACGGATGATTTTTTCTGGTTTTTATACCGACAAGAGATTTGCAATTCTTTTTTATATCTCTGAAATTTATATGAAGTGAATTTCCTTCGCAAGGACTACCTTAAATGCCCAAATGCATATGGCGCGTTTTGCCGAAAAAGAGGGAAAAAAAACAGCGGTGGAAGAGTCGTGAGCCGCACGATACGATCCGTAACTCGTACCCACGTAATCGGTGAGTATAACCGCGAGCGCGAAAGCCGACGAGCAACGTAAATAATATATATATATATATATATATATGCGCCGCGGGCTCGCGGGGTAGATGCACGGCGGCGTTATGCACCCCGCATGAGTGCGTCCGCAGTGCGTGATTCTCTTGTACGCGACGACACCGGAAAAACGTGAGGGAATGACGACTCTGCGTGACGTACTCTGATGTATACGTGGAATGCCAGCGGCAAGGATTTTTCTTATTGAGATGCACTGCCTGAAATTATTTCTATTTGATTTCATGGTTTTCATATAATTGCTTGCGATCTCTATATATTTCCTTTTTTTTTAACAATCTCTATATATTCACTTTACTTACTTATTCATTTTATTTAATGAACCGGAATAATTATTTTTATAATAAATGTAGAAACTTCAACATTTTAATGGACACTTGGATATACGCTGCTTATATGCTTACATATTCTTTTTTTTAACCATGCATAAAGAAAAGATTTTCCATAATTTTGCTTCCTTATAGAGGAAGTTTTGTTTTCTCGAAAAATTTTCGTTTCGAGATTTTCATGTCAAGACACTCAGAATAGTCCAAAACGTCAAGCAAAGTGGAAAAAAATGTCCGGATGTATATGCCTGCGTGTGTGTGTTGTGTGTGTGTGTGTGTGTGTGTGTGTGTGTGTGTGTGTGTGTGTGTGTGTGTGTGTGTGTGTGTGTGTGTGTGTGTGTGTGTGTGTGTGTGTGTGTGTGTGTGTGTGTGTGTGTGTGTGTGTGTGTGTGTGTGTGTGTGTGTGTGTGTGTGTGTGTGTGTGTGTGTGTGTGTGTGTGTGTGTGTGTGTGTGTGTGTGTGTATGTGTGTGTGTGTGTGTGTGTGTCAGTGTCAGGCCTGCGAAATTCAAACCACTGTATCTCGAAAACGGCTTTAACAATGGAGCTGAAATTTACTACACAGGTAGAGGACCGGCAACTCTTCCTATGTATTTTTGAAGAAATTTAATGAAAATTTCGGATCTTACAAGACTTTGAATATTTCGAAAAATGTCTGTATGTTCTCTGGCTTCCGCAGTGTTTTAGATAATGAGCTAAATAATTCTTGACAAAGCAAACAATGAAAAATAAAGGTCGTTAATGAATTTGAGCGATATCCGCAAAGCAGTTTAGATTGTATGGAATTTTGAATTCTTGAGAAAAAAAATGTTATGGTCTAATTCAATTTAATTTCGACGAAACCTGCTCAAATATTCTGCAAGGTGAAAATAATATCCACTTGTAGTAGATATTAAATTTGGTGAAGATCGGTAAAGTGGTTCAGATTTTATAAGATATTGAATTTTTTAAAAAATCTCTATGTTCTCAAGCTGCCACAATTCTACAGCTAACGAGCTAAAATAGATTTCGAGACATCACTGACCGTAAAAAAAAATACGGATTTCAATTCAGACATGAAAAAAGGATGCACATTGCTTTCAAATTATATTTCGCTTTTTACAAAGCTTTCTCTATGAGGAAGCCAAAATCGATTAATCATGTTCCTCATAGAGATAGCTTTGTAAAAAGAGGAATGTAATGAGGAAGCAATGTGCAAGGTTCTACTTTGCATCCTTTTTGTTTTATAAATGCCCGTCTAATATGGGCCGTTATTGTTCTCTCACATTTTACGACGTTTTCACATGAATCATTGAGAGAAAACATTGTCTCTAGAGAAATATGAAATCATTTCGTTATCAATAAATTTGAGTCATTATTAATGTCGTCACGGAAATATCTAGATCGATGACGATGAACGTAATCCAGGTGCGATATCGAATCTGATATCTAATTGGTATTGCAATGGCGGAAATGCAACGATTCTTTAATAACCAAAAGATTCCAGATTCACATACGTTTCTTGTGTGTCAAATGGATTACCTGACAATATTATCATATGCGGTTATCTAAATAAGAATTTAATTACTTTGAGTCAACGGAAAAAATAACCCCAAAGGATCAGTGTTATGGAATATACTGAAAAAAAATTTTTAATCATAATACCAATGTCACGAAATAAATAACATCTCAGGGAAAAAAAATTTGACAATGCCAAAAAAAATTATGTCTCCTTTTGTGAAATTGTTTGATTTGCCCTAATACATATATATATATAGTATATTATCTTATTGTTTTTGCTAAAATAAATAGTAGAACGTGTACTGCAATTTGCATCACAGTTTTTTCGCCCCTCGGTTGTTTAGATATTATGGTCCCCAAAATTTTTTAAATCGCTTTAAATACCCTGAAATTTTTTATTTGCATTCTTTGAGATTGCTGTGGTTCTTACAAATTTCATTATAAGGTTTTGAGGCGTACGTAAAAGGTATATTATAATTTTTTGTAAGCTCATAACAATTTTTTTCTAGGGTGCCTGAAGACCTTGAGGTCATTACGTAGAACGGCTTATCTCATTGCAGGGAAGTTAAGAGGCGAATGTTCGCCTGTCCGGCGTTCGAAAGCCGTTATTGCAATAAATTTGTAAGTCACCGCCTAACGATCGCGATAACCTTGTCCTTGGTTTCAGCGCCGCACGGATGACGAAGCGTAGGATTCAACTTCCAGCTGAGAAAATAGTATTTCGTTCAGCTGACTAAAATAAATATATGTATCTTATATTAAAGTCTTATTATTGGCAGTGATGATAGAAGAATTTAATTTATTTATTTATTAAAGTATCGAAAAATGGGTAACCGATGAACCAGAAAATAATGGTAAAGGCCCAATTTTTTAATTCTCGGAATGATTATGGTTATCGGAATTCTATTATTAAATTTCAGCGGACGTAAAACAAATTAAAGCCCTCAACAAATTGTCACTAATAAAAATTAGCATCAGATATGACAAGGATCATAATCTTATAATTGCAATTTAACAGAATATCCCTTAAGTCAAACTGACATTATTAAAAATTTTCTTAAAAGATCGAATGCATTATTTGATTTAGGAAATTATACCAAATCTACATTATCCATCTTGTAGTTTTCAGCGATATATGAAAATCGAGGCAAGTTAAAATGCTTCGTCGGTTTTTGAACCATGAATGATGAAAACTGAACACCATATAGCGAATTAATTGTGAAGCAATTACTCACTATTTGTATATCGTATGACTGATTCAAATTATTTTTAAAAAATGCGAAACCAAACGTAGTCCAACTAGTCCCAGTCTCTTTTATATAAACGTAGAAAAATGCGTTAGTGTTGAAAAAAATGGAGAAATGCCAAAGAGTACTCTCCAATAGTGAAACCAGTTACAAATTGTTAAAAAAAATGCCTGAAAGCATCGTTTACTGACTGACAGTGACTGACATCTCAAAGAATGGCCCACAGGTAGTATTTTTATTGAAACTTTTGACATTTTTCAATGAATTACTTATTGAATGTATGATGTATTGATGTATTGAATGTAAAATTTCAAATTTTTTTTTAAATTACTCTGTGTGAGATTATTCCGCAATAAGCTAAAAGATTCATCGTGTATCAATAAAGTTGTAGTACATTTAATTTAATTCATTATTTGTTTAAGTTTAGTTGCGCATAAATATTTTCGAGCGTAATTATCCTTATAAAAGTACAAAATATCGACACCGTAGGTGCCTGTGTTTCAAATGACACTCTTTAGTACGCTGACGCACGTAATAAATCCAATGTCGGAACTATATGTCGGTTAGATAAATAGTCTTGTACGGGTGTCAGCTTATCGCGATATATCTGCCTGGCAACTGATCTAAGTCGTCACGTGTAACAATTTTTTGTTCACTATGATGAGACAAACGTTGATTGATTTTATTCACTTGATTCTTATATTTTATTGTCACTTATATCATTTTTTCGAGGATAGTGGAAAGTTGCAATATCATCTGACAACCAACTTCGGTCAATAGTTAACCTCCTTTTGGCTTTTCAATACAATTATATGGCAATTTGTATGGCATAGAGGAACACCACAAATTTTTTACAAATTTTGCGGACGCTAATACAACCAAAAGAAATAACTCAACGTTAACTCTCCTCTAATTTGGGAGTTATATAATAATATTATTATGTAACTCCCAAAATATCATGCAATACATCTGGTAAGGACTATCAACTAGAAAAAAGCCTGACCCTTGCAAATTGCTTACTCATTATTTTTGGTCTTTTTTACAAAGCTATCTCTATGAGAAAGTATAAGAATCGATTTTGGCTTCCTCCTAGAGGGAGTTTTGTAAAAAAAAACCAAAAATAATAAGGAAGCAATTTGCAAAGTTCAGCTTCAGAGCTTTATTCGTTAACAAAGTTGAATTTATAAAAAAATTGACCTGCATAACAAATTATGACAAAACTATTTACCTATTATTGCTGGAACTACTAAATTCATGTATAAAATTTAAGTTCGCTATCTTTGTTTCGCTAAAGTTAATGCAATAATTCTGAGAAATTGGAATCACATTGCAGATTATGATGAAATTATGTACTAATTATCACGCAATAGTGCGAAGCTTACGTATGAAATTCGAGACCGTTATCTCATGTTTTGCCAAAATTAGGTCAAGAACGTGAGTTTTTCGAAAAATTCAAAATTCGATGAAACCCGAACTGCTTATTCGATTTTGGTAAAATTCAGGACAAAACATAAGCAGTATCTGCACGTATGAAAAATGATTTAGCCAAATATCGCCATTTTTACGACAGCTGGAGCGTGCACTTCCTTTTTTAGACAAATTTGAAAAGCTATGAAATAAAAATTTCTGCAAATATTGCGAAGAAAATTGCATCAGTCAAGACACACACACACACACACACACACACACACACACACACACACACACACACACACACACACACACACACACACACACACACACACACACACACACACACACACACACACACACACACACACACACACACACACACACACACACACACACACACACACACACACACACACACACACACACACACACACACACACACACACACACACACACAGACACACACACAGACACACACACACACACACGCACGCACGCACGCACGCACGCACGCACGCACGCACGCACGCACGCACGCACGCACGCACGCACGCACGCACGCACGCACGCACGCACGCACGCACGCACGCACGCACGCACGCACGCACGCACGCACGCACGCACGCACGCACGCACGCACGCACGCACGCACGCACGCACGCACGCACGCACGCACGCACGCACGCACGCACGCACGCACGCACGCACGCACGCACGCACGCACGCACGCACGCACGCACGCACGCACGCACGCACGCACGCACGCACGCACGCACGCACGCACGCACGCACGCACGCACGCACGCACGCACGCACGCACGCACGCACGCACGCACGCACGCACGCACGCACGCACGCACGCACGCACGCACGCACGCACGCACGCACGCACGCACGCACGCACGCACGCACGCACGCACGCACGCACGCACGCACGCACGCACGCACGCACGCACGCACGCACGCACGCACGCACGCACGCACGCACGCACGCACGCACGCACGCACGCACGCACGCACGCACGCACGCACGCACGCACGCACGCACGCACGCACGCACGCACGCACGCACGCACGCACGCACGCACGCACGCACGCACGCACGCACGCACGCACGCACGCACGCACGCACGCACGCACGCACGCACGCACGCACGCACGCACACACACACACACACACACACACACACACACACACACACACACACACACACACACACACAGGCAGCACGCGCACACCTATGGACATTATTTCTAATCATTCCTGACATGAAAATCGCGAAAACACAATTGGATTGTTGAAAAAAAAGATATGAATATTTCTTTTTTATTCAAATGGTGCATTAATGTCACCAAAACGCGAAAGTGCTAATAGATTTTTTAAATGCAAGCCTGTTATTATTATTAATTTAATAATCATTTGTGATACCACAAGAGCTTCGAAATTATCGGATATTTTCCGATAGGTTCGTTGTAAACAAATGAACGAGTCAAGTTTTCCAGGTTAAACTTGACGAGCTCATTTGTGTGCAGGAAACCTTGAGCGAAATATCAGATTAATTTCGTAGCCCGAGTGGTATTCGGGAGATTATTTTTCCCATCCAAATTGCGACCAATGAAATTGCACCATGAGTCGAAAATTACGGTTTATGTTTGATAAAATCCTTCTACAGTCCCAATTGAACTCAATCTGTCCGTTTGACAGATGGTTAACACAGCTGAATGATCTTTTGTTTTGTATATGGGGCGATCTACCCCGTTTCGACCACGTTTCGACCTCGACCCCTCCGATTTAGTTCATAATTTTATCGAGGCTTAGTTAGACCCTCAAGTACGCATAAAAAATTAAAAAAAAAAAAATTTATCGCAATTTTTTTCCAAATATAATTTTAAAGTGACATATTGGATGCCATCAGTTAAAAAACTGAAAAAATTCTAAAAAATACTTTGTTTAATAACAAAATTATCTAGCTTATAGCTAAAGTGGGGAAGATTTTTCTTCTAACAGTTTTTATGCTTTTTTGATTTGAAAAATTATTGAAAAATATAAAAAATAAAAATCTACTACAGCTTAAATGTTTATTTATGTAAAACCGCATTTTTCAGATTTCTTTCAGATTTTTTGAATTATTTTCAGATTTATCCGAATTATGCAAATTTTCTTTAAATATTTTTTCTTAAAGTGGAATATCGAATGTCATAATAAAAAAATCGCATTCTGTGGATTTCACTAAGAATTATGTATTATCACTGATCACAGTTTATTTCGTTACGCAAATATTCAATTTGCAATAATATATAATTTGTTCTTTATATGAGTTTACAAATTTTTTTCTTATCGAATCAATTTCAATATTTCTTATTATTTGATATTATTAATATTATATAAAATCTGATTGAGATTAAATATTGGAAAACATATGAAGACAATAAAATAATCAAAACGACAATCAACATTGGTATGCGAATTATCATTGTGTCCGGCATATCAGATTTAGATAGTTATAATAATAGACAAGTTTGGCATAGATACTATGATCCAAAATCTGTCGAGTGTACATTAATAGATTTATAACGAAACGCAAATACATATATTTCAGCGTGATAATGCTCTCGTTTGGAAGGGAATTATTCTTCAATAAGAGATGGTACATTAATGTATTGACAAGACTAGTTTACATGTTTCGCAATTATATTTATACACATAACAGGATACTCAGCCTTTTCCAGCTCACGAGCGATGGTGACACGACACCGACTGAGGATTAATATACTAAGAAAAGAAAAGATACTCCGGAGTAGGTTTTTCACGTAGCGCAGTCCGTACGATACTATCCTAGCTCTCTGTCTCATCCTCTCGCTCGCCAAATTATACCCTCGAATCTATCGGATTTATTCGGACCATATCGGCTGGTTTCGTACCTTTCTCACTTGTCTATTGATCTGCGCAATCGATTTTCACTAATTCTCTAGCGCGCGAATCAGCCTTAAATTCAATTCCATGATTTCTACAAATTAAACATTTTTTTAAAATTGGTTACTCTCCGTATGCCATCTTCAGGCCCAGGCTTCAGGTTTTTTGCCACTCTCCTCTTTTTCCCCATCATTTCATAGATTCCCCCCCTTTCCCAGTTCCTTCATTGAGAACCTCCTAGAGTGTTATCCGCATCCACTTATCCTAATGTACTACTGTATCGCATTTGTACAAGGGCACAGGGAAACTGCGGAAAACCTGGCCGATACAGACGGCTTTATTCTTTCTGAGTTTTCACTGTACAAGGATACATTAGAAACTCAGAAAAACTGCCTCGCGCTCAGCAGTTAGCGCGCAAACCAGTGCATGGCTTAGCAGTCACCCATCCAAGTTATGGCCGCAAATAATGCTGCTTAACTCTGGAGACCGCTGAAGCCACACACCGACCGCGCGTCCACTGATGTCGGTCGCAAATCTTCTATTTGCTTACAATGGTTTGCCTTCTGATAAGATTGTGCACCTTGAATTCAGACGATAAAGAAAACAACTTTGTTTTCATACCTTCCGGCTCAGGTATGAAACAATGTTGCTTCTAAGTATCGGAAATTGTTTTTAGAAGAATCTCTTAGCTTCTACGGAGGGAACATTACCGTTTTTAGCTAAAAGGTTCTCAGGAGCTGATGATTATGAGGCTGCCAAAAAGAATCTGCATGAGAAGTTAACAACGGCAAAAACAACAGCAGGTTTAAGAAAAATCGTTAAACAGTGCAAATATACCTCACCCAGCATAGACAATGTTCCTATATAAAATTGTAAATAGCAAAACAGCTGAATCAGAGAGTCCCAAAATTCAAATTGATAATATGCAACTTCTGCCTAAAGACCTCATATTCCCCAACTCATGGAAAACGGGAATAATTATCATAATACCGAAACCAAACCCGAACCACAACGAAATCGGAAATGGCAGGCCCGTAACACTTTTGCCAACTATCGGGAAAATCTTTGAACGAATTGTGAAGAGCGAAATCAAAAAAGCTGTTGAAAGCGAAATAATAGCGCGCTATTTGTGGACACCTAAAAAGGGCGGGGGTAAAAAAAGCGGATGACCATAATAGTGAATGGTTAAAATAGCGAATTGCGAAATTAGGAACGGTCATCATTATGAAATTCGCTATTTTAGCCATTCACTGTTTTGACTATTCGATATTTTTACCTTCATCTTATTAAAATGCATTCCAAATAGCGAATGATAGCAATGACGAATGGCTGAAAAACCGAATTCCATAATTATGGACCTTCTACATTTAGACGTTCCTCATTTTCAAATTCGCTATTTTAGCCATTCACTATTTTGGTCATTCGCTATTTTCACCCCCACCCCAACAAGAGCAAGACACTTCAGGTAGATTATGCTCAATAATCGAAACATCTATATAAAAACATCAATCTAAGATGTAAGGGCCTATGCAAACCAGAAATCGAGTACGGACACCATATATTGCTGAACTGCGGAAAACTACAGTTACAAAAATAAACAAAGTGGAGACTTGCGCTGTTCGGAGTTTAACGCGAATTAGACATCCAGAAAACCCACTAGACAAACCACCCGACACACTACTCCACGAGGTAGCGTGGTAGATTATGTATGGACAAATATAAAGGGAGCCTGTTAATGACTTTTATATCCTTAAGCTTAGACACGTCAGATCATCTCCCAGTAAAAGTTCATATAGAGATTGATATATTACCTCAACCAAAAAACGTACAAATACAAATAGTAAATGTGATAATTTCTGAGAAGCAATCGGTATAACTGTGATGCCCCCGTGCTAAACTTTCACTCATCAGATGAAACCAACTTATTTATAATTGGAAAAATTCAAGAAGTGACACTTCACATTTATATGTCATTTCACTCAATATATAGTAACGCTATAAACATCCGTAACAAACCGTGGTTCAGTATTGAATGTATTGAAACAAAAAAATTTGTCGACAGATGGTATCATAGATGGGAGAAAGAAATAAGTAAATATGAACAGAAAAACCTTATGCTCAAAGATGATTATAAACCCGCGAAAAAAATATGTGAATCTTACGAAGAAATATAAGAAAGAATATCCTCTCTCGATTCAAAAAACTTTATATAATACCAAAGATGCAAAATCCTTCTGGCATACATACAGAAAACTTAATTCAAAACAATATAAAAGCTGCCCGAAGGAGGAAATCCTCAGAGCTTTTCCAACTAGGCAAGTACCGATTCTAGGCGACCTAATAATTGAAGACAAACTGTTTCGTGTAATCAGACTTACCAAGATAGATAAATCTCCGGGACCTGATGGCATTAGTTGTGAATTTTATAAAGCCTTACCGCTGAAATCGAAAATCTCCATATTATGGCTTTTTAACGGAGTTGTACAAATAGGCGAAGTGCCATCCAGCTGGGGCAAATCTAATATAGTTATGTTTTATAAAAAAAGGTGAAGTACACGATCCATTCAATTATAGAGAAATTGCTCTGGTTTATACGAACCTCTTTACAAAGATATTGGCAAATAGGTTGAATTTCTGGTCGAGAGATACAGTATTCTCCCCGAAGCCCAAGCAGGATTCCAAAAGCACAGATCATGTGAAAATAACATTTTTACGTTATACGCTAAAATAGATCTAGCTCTCTCTAAAACCCGATGAAAGTTATAAGCTGCTCTTGTGGACTTTCGCCGTGCGTTTGACTCGGTGTTGCATGAAGTCCTCTGGGAAAAACTGTATAATGTCGAAGCAAGTTCCCAAATTATAACCATACTGCGAAATATTCACCAGGAAGCTTCTTTTGAGATAAGAATGACTTAAGGTCATAAAACAGAAGAAATTGAATCCACCCAAGGTGTACTACACGGAGACCTCGCAAATCCCATCCTATTCTTGCTGTTATTGGCAGATATTGACACATTCTTGACAAAATTGATTCACAAAACGACACTAATGATTTTTCAGAATGCTGGTCGAAGCAAAACAGTAAGGCCAATAAAATACAAGAGTCAGGCTATCGAAAAGGTAAACGTTAATAAACATTTGGGCGTGCCTTTTGCGTCTGGTCTGCAGGTAGATTATGTTCTATGTCTGCGGATGGTAGCGGCAAAATACTATTCAACGAAAGCCAAAATGGCTCTTGGAGCAATATGGGGCCCAATGATGATAGCTAAGGTGATCAATTGGGATCCGAGGACCAAGTTATTTAATGCGACAGTTGCATCATAGCTGTGCACGGCCTTGGAATATGGAGGCTGAGACACATTGAAGAAAGAGATAAAGAATTACTTCGATTCTATAAATCGTTACTACTGATACCTGTCTGCACTCCTGGTTATATGGTGAGGTTGGAAGTAGGTGAATCTACAATAGAAACCCTGGTAATTAAAAGAGCCCTGATGTATCTTAGTAAGTTACTAGAAATGCCAGCTACAAGATTTCCTAGGGTCTGCTGTGAACGTCACGCGGCTCTTGATGTCCCTATTGAAAATATTACTAAATATAATTGGGTTACGTGCCTCCGTAAAAACCTCGAGAAATATGGTCTAAGTAATACCATTGAAAACCTTGATGCCAATATCACAAGGAACGCAATAGAGCTTGTAACCGGTCATTACCTTAATACAAATAAAGAATAAATAAATATATATATATATATATATATATATATATTTATCTATCTATGTATCACTACTCTACGAACTAACGAAAATCGCCCCAATAACGACACGAACGCACCAAACGATTCGCCCGTTAGCCAATTAAAAATATTGAACCTCTTCGCATTAATTAAACACAGAAGGTAAGAACTCGCAGGCACAAATACCCGGTACGCCCGATATACGAACAGCTCGAACAAATGGCAAACACAGTAGACATTTGAATCTCAACATATTTTAAAGAACAGTCTTCATCTCAATCATAACATAATTAACACATAAAAATAAGCGACCCAAAGGCCGAATGAATACGGCCAATGGCCCATTGACAGTAACCGTTTATTAGTTTTTACTCTGTATAATTATATAAATGTTTGTAAATATGTAAATGCTGTCGATAAATACTTTTACTGCTACGACGATAAACTACATTTATCCAATTCCGAATGAAAGTATCGTTCTTATTTTAAAATCATTATGGGAAATTCAGATCTAATAAGTACATTTTTGTACAAATAATCAAACAAACATATGTTGTAGTAAAATGTAGAAAATTATTAAATTGACATAGAAAGGCTGATATATCGAACTAGACAAACAAAAGTGCTTCAACAGAAGCTGGCGTGACTACAGCTACGTTATAATATACTCAGCAATTACCGTCTAATATCCATGAATTTCACCTAACGTCGTGCAAAGAACGCTAGAAATCGCTTGGCACGTGCGAATAGAATACTATATATCACACACGTGATTGACATTCATGAGCCGAGGGGTATAATAATCCGGTGGAGCTACGGGATCATCGACGCGGCAGGTGAAAGCATCAGATCATATATGTGTACTGTATTCTACCGTAGTAAGTGTAGGCATAAAATATACGAGTGTCTCGTACGAATCTGCCAACAGCCGACTCTCTGAATCAACAGAGAAAGCGGAAGTCGTCTTATTGTTGCCGCGGGCATTGATTTTTATTAATTTTATTAATCTTAGGATACAAGTGGCATATGGGTCCCTATAACAAATCTGGCAAAGTTTATTTATCCCACCAAATTTTCTTCTGTTGACACCGCCATGCTGAAATTTATGACAAATTTTGATTATGAAAATAATGCTGATTATTTTTCCCATCCAAATTTCGACCAATGGAATTGCACCATGCGACGTCACGTGGTACAACCTACACGAAATTATACTCATGATTTTTTGATAATTCTGTCTGTTGCTATATATACAAAACAAAAGATCATTAAGCCGCGTTAACCATCTGTCAAACGGTCGGATAGAATTAAATTGTGACAGTCGAACGGTATTATCAAACATAAACCGTAATTTTCGTCTCATGGTGCATTTCCATTGGTCGCAATTTGGATTGGAAAAATAATCCCCCGAGTACCACTCGAGCTTTGAAATCAATCTGACATTTCCCTCGAATTTCCCTGCACACGAATGAGCTCGTCAAGTTTACCAGAACCTATCGGGAAATATCCGATAATTTCGAAGCTAGTATTACAAATGATTGTTTTTTTGCTCCCACGGACTTTCATTGTTATGGATTCCGATGATTCTGGTGCCAAATCAAAGGTATTGAACGTACGCTTTTTGAGCAATGGCTCTTCCAAATCGAACGTGTTTACATCGAGTTATCGCATTTTACGTGTACTTTCGCAATATTTTTTCTCTTGGAAAGCTATTGTTATTCAATCTTGAAGTTTACAGTGAACATTATACGAACTGCGATCTTCAGGGACAAAAATTGGCAAAGAGTTTTTCTCGGATTATACAATGAAAATGGATATTTTTTCCGAATGCAGAGTACAACATGCCAGTACGCATTACTTCCGGTTTTTAATGAGCACTACTAATGTATACGTCGTTTGCTTCTCGCTGCTTCTTTCACCGATTATTTTGCTATATATGTCCGGTATATTTCAAGATTATGAATCAACTACATATCTCTAATTGATAGAGCCATTGACCCAAACACCATTTACGTATGTATGAGCGTCTGAATATCGAATTCTCAACAAGAAAGTCATTTGAATTTTTAGAAGTTTATTTTTCTGACATTTCATCACGTACAATGAATGGTTAGAAAGTATTGTAATAGTGAAAAATGTGGCTTTTCGATTTTTATGGAATTACATTTTGTCGATATTCTACTCCGTAAAAAAGCAGTCATTAAGAAATACTCTTTATTCTTTAGAATAGTCAAAATTATATCTCGCTTAGACTGTTAAAAATCCCAGTATATACCCTTCTGAAACATAACGATTTTTCAGAAATTACTACGGAGTTTTGAGATAGAAAATGATTTGTGAACATCCAGATCCTTGTTCGCGCGAGCTGTTAAAAATAATTGACAACCTTTTCGACTGTTGCAAACACAATAATTTATTGTTCCACCTGCCAGATATCGCGTCATCTCACGAGGTCTACCCAGATCGTACTGACGTACGACAGTGTTTTCTTACCCGACGCTCACTTCCCTTGTGAATCCTGTAATGTTATTCTTATACCAATCCACCACCTTATCTGTCCTAAAAATGGAGGTATTTCAGTGTACACGCGGAAAATCAAGCGGAACGGAATATTCTAATGATGAACTAAAGAGATTCATTGAAATAGATGAAACAGAGAAACTGCAATTGGCGGCAACTGGATTGGTAGCCGTAATATTTTGAGACCACAAGGGTAAAGCCGTACGATTTCTCGTTTTGAATCAGAAATGTTGCTGGGGTGCACAAGAAAGCTGTGATAACTAACTTAATTATATTAATAACATTATCAAAAGCTATAGAAACCTCATAACAGTAATCACATTATTAAGTTAGTTCGATTTGACATTGCCATAGGTAAAAAAAAGCGTTCAATACCTTTCATTTGATCTCAGAACCACCAGAATTCATAACAATGGAAGTTCGTGGGAGCAGAAAAAAAATCAGCATAATTTTCATAATCACACTTGATCATAAACTTCAACACGTCGGTATCAACAGAGGAACATTTTTTCAGTCTAATAAACCTTACCAGTTTCTCTATACCTTGCTCGCTGTCCCTACGTAAATTATGAAAAATATCTATGACCTACGTGAATTTTTTTTCATTAAAAATTGATTGATTTCATATGGAATGACCCATATAATACAGCAAGTTATAGTTCGTTGATTCTTGATGCTCACTTGTATTCTCCTATTTTCTGTGTCTCCTCTCGGAGAAAAATGGTTTTCGCTCGGCTAGCTGCATGATATACGGATGGCCATTCACATTTTCGCTAGACATACAAATATTTTGCTAGGTCAGCAAGATTGTTTCCTAGACTTGAAAATAATTTGTTGGACTAGCCAAAAAAGATTTGATCTCGATATTATCACATAATTTTTTTCCATGTCTGTTGTGGATGTGTGAGCGTAAGTACAAGTGTTTTTATGTGATAAGATTAAAAAATATACAATAGATTGCACTGCGATTAACAGTAAATAGTATATTATGATACAAGTGCGGTAATAGTACATTACGACACGAGTGCAATGGAATTGTTTTCGGCGAGTGTGAGTTTCAATCAAACGAGTTGAGAAAAAGCTTCTCGCACGAGTTTAGTATACAATTTTATTTTATGAGTGCGAGAAGTGCGATTTCTCGCACGCCAAGTAAAGCGAAGCGTGTGAGAAGTAGGACCTTCTGGCAAGGAGTTGCATCAAGAGACGCGATAGCGTTTCGACGCCAAGGATTAAAAGAAAAATTTATAATGCCTCACGAGCCTCCTCACAACCGAGACGTTAGCGCTACTCTCATTATTTGGACGTTCGTCTTTTTTCGTCTGCTACGAAATTCTAACTGGAATTATCTCAGTCGAAACGTCGCGGCCGCTAAATGTGTCAGGTTCATTATTTTTTATTTATTTTTCTCTTTCGAATGAGCCACGGTTCAATCGAATCGGTGCCCGCAATGCTAATATCTGGCCAATATTCCACATTAGTCCGAACTCACACATCGAATCAGATTTGTCCGATCGGATATACGTGTGCATACGTGTGAAGAAAAACACATGCATAACACAACTGGTGGCGCCGAGCACCCGCAGCGGCAGTCCGAAGAAGTTGCGGCGATCGTCTGCTTGCCGGCTCGCGATTATAGTAGCCACAAGAACAGTCTGCTAAAAACTTGTATTCGTGCTACATGAATGTAATAATAACCTTGTAAAAGTTCGATTGAAGATTGTATGCAGGGGAACAATAAACACGAAAAAGTAAGTACAAAATACAAAGACACTATTTACTTTTGAAGACTTAAAGACAATTTTGTTTTCAATTAGCCATAAGTGGGACGTTCAGCCAAAAAGGATTTTTTTTCATGAAGACCACTTTTCCCCTCACAAGAGAAAAAATAACAAATTATTGCCTCTCTTCAGAATAAACCTGAAGCATTTTCTTTGTAAATGGGTCAATCGATTAGGTTGTCATTTACACATCCATTGACAGGCTTGTTCTGAAAGCCCCTGCGAGTGCTTTTCATTCCACACTGCATTAAAACAAGGTTCGTTTATTATAAAGGTCACTTTCTCCTTCACAAAAAAAAAACTAAAAATAATTACCTTCTTTCAGGATGAACCCACAGGATTTTTTATAAGTGGATCAACTGATTGGGTCAACTGGTGGCTGAGAAATGGCTGTGCCAAGGATTGGTCTTCGCTAGGTGACATTCTCTTCGCAGCACACACCATTCCAGCAGACCATTTTTTTCAATGGTCCTTAAGGGGGATGAGAAGTAAAAAAGTTTTTTTTGCTCATAAGGACAACTTTTACCCTCGGCGAAGAAAAAAATGATAAATGTCCTCCCTTTAGGATCACACTGAAGGGTTTTGTTATAAATCACCCAGCCAATTTGGTCAACCACTTACTTTGAAACCAGGTTCATGAGTTTTACACAGTGCACAGGATCTGGAGAACACTGCTTTGAGGATTGGCCTTTTCTAAAAATCATTTTCTTTGCAGTTGCACTGCACACCAATTAAAAGTACCCATTTTTTTCTTAATCCTTGAGTGAACCAGTCACCTACAAATCTCATAGGAAAAAAAAAATCTGAAAATGATATACTTCTCTTAAAAAATCTTACATGAAAACATCCATAACAAGTATTACAATTATGCAATTTCGTAAAGACATACAGTGTATCAGAATAGTGTGAAGTAAAAAATGAAATTTTTCACGTGTCGTAACTTTCAGACCGAACTGTTGATTTAATTTTTTTGTTCAATGTCTTATTTTATATGTCAAAGAGTGCATTCTGCATTGAATATAGGAATTTTTATTTCAAGTCTTTATGACAAAACTATGATTTTAAAAGTGTTAATAAAATCTTTTCTGTTAAAAATTTACGAAAAACTTAGTCACAATATACGTAATTTTTACTGCATTCAGAATCGCTATATTCAATTCAGAATGCTCTCTTCAGCAGATAAAAGTAGACATTGAACACCAAAATTGGTTCACCGGTTTGGTCTGAAATCTACGATAAGTGAGAAATTTCACTCTTGACCTCACACTATCCTTATGCACTATTGTTATGTACTGCACTTAATGAGGTTTAAATGTAACATTTTCAAAAATAACGGGATCATTTACAGATATTTTTTTCTCATTACTTTTTTTGTGACTCGGTCTTCTTAATGAGGTTTAAGTGTATCGTTTTCTAAATAAAAGTTATCATTTACAGATTTTTTTTTATTGCAATTTTTTTTCAGGTGACTCAGTCCCTTTTATCTGAAAGCTACTGCGAGGGCTTTTATTAAAGCTGCTCGTGATTGGACCACTAAATGGATTTTGCTTGACGATTTAAGGAATGTACATTGATTATAAAACTAGAATACTAGAATGACACGTATGTAGTTAAGACAAATTTTTGCAGTAGTGTTCTTTGTATTACGCGCAGAGTATTAACCACATGAATTTATGGTTTCAAAGCAACCGGTTAACCCAATCGGCTGGTCCATTTACAAAAATATCCCTTGGGCTTATTCCGCAGAGGGGAATTTTTTTTTATGAGGGGAAGGGGGCTCGTCTTCATAATAATAAAAAATTTTACTGACCTTTCTCTTATGTCTAGTTAAAAATAAAACCAACCTAAAGGAAAATAGTATTTTTGGATTGTACTTCCTTATTGGCGATCTATTGCGCCTGTGAAGTAGACCTTCAATCAAGCTCGTATTTGTCACAAATTAAATGACAAATATTTAAACAAATCTAGCAAAAACAACAATAAAAACTATCAGCATTGAAACAGTGCCTGCATTTTCGCAGAAAGTCAACAATTATAATTACAAAGATACAAGTGTGATATCGATGATGGTGAGAATGAAAATAAACAGGATTCACATTATACAACAATGATGCGAGGCAGAGGCACTGCTTGAATATTCGTTGACGATTTAACAGTTAAGCAGGGGAATAGGTATTGCAACTCTAAAGACGCGTAGATATAATATTTAGAATAAACGAAAAAATGATAACGTTGCATAACACATTTTGAATCCTCTCGGCGCCTATACTGAGTCTGTCGTTTCAATTACTAGACGAAGCATCTATTAAATTCCTACTGCAGCCTGTATACGTTTAATATATGGGCTTGTCTGTTTAAACATTTACGAGAGTCTACTGAGAGTCTACTTACCTGTATTTACGGATTACTCTAAATTAACTTTACCGTTTTTTTTTTCATGGCGTTTAGATGTTTAAAACGATGGCAAATCCCCCAAAAAAAATTTCCCCCAAAAAAATTGGTACGCCGAGCATTAAAATTGTTATCATCCCATAAAAAAATTTTAACCGAAAAATCTTAAAATACAAAATTGACTTACAAAAATATTCAACTGAATCTTATTAGCCAAGTAAAAACCCTTTGTAGACAAGTAATATCCCATGAAAAAATCACTTTGAAACAGAAAATACTTCGTTAAAATATCTTTTGTAATAAAAAAAATGAATGCTAAATAGTTAACCGAATCCTATTAGCCCAGTGAAAACTCTCGATAAATGTTTAACAGATGAAGATGTTTCTCTAGAAAAAACTTGGCGTCCCTGTGACTAGCTCCCGTTTGTTAAAACAAACTTTAATAACAAATGAACAATTAGTATTTTTTGGAATGTTGAAGTACTTGAATTTATTAGATTCAACGAATCCTGACGAGGCGAGCACGAACGGTTGATGTAAATTCAAAAATAATAATAATTGTTCAAGCGATTGCGTTAACAAATAAAAATTGTCGTCTTCCTTAATGTTAAATTACTACGATTAATCAAATTTCAACGAACTCGAACGAGTCGACCTTGAAACATTGCCTTAACCGCATGTTCAATCATTATATTTGGTCAAACAATGAATATCAAAAAATCAATTGAAGTTTTAGACTGCAAAAAATTATTATTTAAACAATTTCATTAACAATTAAATTGTTCAAATCGAATTGTTACGCTCGATTAACAATTTCCAAGAAATTTCAGAATATGCCGAACGTACAATGAAGAATAAATATTTGAACAATTCAATTAACAAATGAAAACCGCTGCAGTCTTTACCCAGATAGAAAAACGTGCCGTCCGGTGCCGCACGCCATGTTTGTACGGTGCAGTTAGATGCTTTCAAATGAGACGGCACTGTGACAGCACGGCGTCCCGATTGAGCACTGTGCCTGCACGGTATCATAACGTCTTGCAGAGGCACGGCGTACTGGAGCCGTGGGAGCACTGATGCAGCTTCAGCACGCCGTGCCGTCACTATGCCGACACATTTGAAAGCAACGAACGGCATTGTGCCATCACGCCGTGCCGTTTCGTGGTGCCTGTGTGGTCTCACCGTGAACCTTAATGGCTATTTGGGTAATATTAATAGATTATTACGCGTAATCGAATCTCAACGATATAAAATGAGTCGATATAAAAATACGTCTTTAAAAATATGCTAATTAATGCAATTTAGTTAAACGATAAATATCAACAAACTTATCGTATCGCCTGGATTATTAAGCTCAATTAACATATCGAATGTTTTATTGAATGCATCGGCCGTAGTTACGTGAAAAAATAACTATTTCCACAATAATAGAACTTTTGTTCATCCGCCATATTGGATTTTCAGTTTTTAGTTTTTCATTCCAAACTAATATTCTCAATTCATGATTTCGATATTCTGAAATCAATGTCTTATGTTTTTTTATTTCGTGGTCAGATTATTTTGTTTCTATTCGTTATGTAAACGATTACGTATTTATTCATCTATCATTATTTCGCAACAAAATCATGAGGTACATTTTATTGTTGTTGAACCCTAGTCAATGTTATTTTTGTTTAGCAGTGAGACGCCATACGCGTCCATTGTGAGTCGTTTTTATATTTGTAACGTACGCCACGAGTGGCGCCAACATGACTTACGCGTCGTTTCAATGTTCTGTAGCGGTGGCTTCAAATTTGTAATGGCGTAAGACGTTCACGAACAATGTAACTGAATCTCATTCATTATACTATTACGACTGGTATATTTTCTTCATCGTCATTCTTATACAGATCGAAAATGGTACGCAACAAGCAATAAAAATTAAACATTGCCACCGTTAAATTATAGTATCGTAAGTAGAGTGTGACCCAAATATCGTGTAACATTCAATAAAACCTGTTTTCACTCATTTATTACCCCTCGTTTTTTACCCCTGCATTTCTTTCGTTTCTGCATCGAATTATTCCACTGTCCCATTTTGCCCCAATCTCGTGAAATTAGTGGTCTCCGATTTTATCTGTCCCATTTTTTCCCGATCCCGTTTTGCCCCAACCGCCTCTTTCTGAGGAGCCTGATTTTCTCCGGCCCATTTTGCCCCTGTCCCGTTTTGCCCCAATGACGTATTTTCCAGCAGTGTTGATTTTCACCATTCCATTTTGCCCCAAACCCGTTTTGCCCCGGTCCCATTATGCCCCGGTCTCCCCGACTTGTCTACCAAGGGTTTTTACTTGGCTAATAAGATTTAGTACAATATTTTCGAAAGTCAATTTTGTTTTTTAAGATTTTTCAGTTAAAATTTTTTTGATTCCAAGTGATTTTTTTATGGGATGATAACACTTTTAATGTTTGGCGTACCAATTTTGTTTGGGGGAAATAAAACTATTTCTGACGATTGTGAGTACGAAAACAATATAATTTAATAACAGAATAACTGGTCGTCCAACGAAGTTATTTACATTGAGCATAACAAAATTGAGTATTATTAAATTAACTTATTAGTAAAAACTTTTTCAACATGTTTGTTCATTGGATTATTTTTTTCCCGTGTGTCCATTGGTGCACACGATGAACCGATGTACTGCGCATTCAGCTTTATTTAAGTTGCGTTTTTTCATTCAAAAACTTAGTAGGATGCGTTCTTTGTGGTATGAGCGGCATCTTAAAGTCTTGAGGCTTATTCAATGTATTGCTCGAAAATCCACTCGATGTATGTCAATATCTCATCTAAAGTAAAAAATTTGGAATCTCTTCCATGAGAGGCCACATGTATTGCATCATATTCAATGTCGAGTTTCTCAGCAATCCGATCAACTATAATCTATACATCTTTCATGCGTAACAGTTGAAAAATGTAGTATCGACAAAACCTTTTTAGGAAATCGTTTATTACGATACGCGTGTGGAAAAACTTTTTCTCACGAGTTTTACAATCGCACGAGCTAAGAAACAGGTTATCCGTTGAGTATCGCACAAAATTTTATTCGATAAGATGCGCTAATGGATTTTTTCGCACCTAGTGGAATAAAAGTTTTTCCAACAAGGGTTGTACAAAGTTCTACTTTACAAAGTGCGAGATATTAATTCATAAGAAAATATTATACTCACCGAGTGAAGTAAACATTTTTATTTTATGATAATCGTTTTTGGTATCAATGAATCATAATTTATCCATTTGCTTTTTTAATGTTCAATTTTCACATTTCAAAATATTTTTGTCTACAATTGTATGCTTTGACACATAGTGGTAGAAATCCAAAGACCAAGGTTTTCGTTATCTTTGAGATAGGATAAAATAACCTCGTCAAGGTTTCCCGCAAATGCACGTGTCCATTAAGTATAATGAAAATGCTAGATATAGCTATACCTACGTTGACCCAACTCACGGTGCTGTAATTGCCGCTGAAACTCGGTATTCGGGCCAAGTGCAAATAAAAAGGAGAAACGCATGTTGTGCTGAGCGGTTCATTTGTTCAGTCCAGGGCCGAGCGTCATTTAGGGTTCCATCCGTTACGTATGCTACGGACCTTAAGCGTTTCCGTATCATTAAAAGGTACTTAAGCATAACTCGGATATGCAATAATCGAAAATCCGTGTACATACATGATACTTTATTTTGAATGTTATCGGTATAAAGATTGTCGTATCTTCGACGTCATTTTATCCTGAATTCTGGAAAATAGAAGTCTATATTTCCAAGCGGAATTCTGCGATTTTTTATAACCTTAAAGAAACAAGATTGGTAATGATGTGTTGTGGCCGCAATTATTACATTAGAAGGAATGGTTTTTTGGCTATTGGCGACCAATAAATCAAAGAAGAATGTGATCTTCAATAAACGTTTCGGCCCTAATGTGGGTCCTCTTCAGTATATTTTATAGAACATTGCTTTCATTATTATTGATATAAATTGGGTGGATCTAACTAAAGGTGGCTGGATTGCTTGGTTATGTGGTTTATTGTTTTGAGGTTAGTCTTGATGTCGTAGATAATAAAACGGTGTTCATGTTATATGTCAATTAAATAATAAAGTCACATTTTTATAAAATAAATAGGGCCAGGCAACCCAGCCAGCTTTTAACATGAGAGTAAACGGTTATATATAAAATATACTGAAGAGGACCCACATTAGGGCCGAAACGTTTATTGAAGATCACACTCTTCTTTGATTTATTGGTCGCCAATAGCCAAAAAACCATTCCTTCTAATTAAAGAAACAAGTGCTATTTAAGGTAACGGTATCGATGGCCGTACATAACCCGGTCTTCAGACGATTCTCTGTTTATTTGATTTTATTAAGGATTTAATTATATTAGAAAACTAAAATTAGAACTTAAAACCGTATCTACAATCTTTAATTGATGTACAGGAAAGTGACTTTACAAGTTCAAGTTTGAACGTTTGTTTTATTATTATGTTTTACTCTGCGTCAGACGATTGTAGTCTCTCGACGTTGGCCCGGAGCGTCTCTAGATGGACGACCAAATTATCGGACACCGAATATTTTTGTTAGATGTTAGTTTAGCCATTTTTTTACTTAGCTTATGTAAAACAATGTATTTAACTTAATTATTATCATCAAGATTTCAATAATTATCAATATTCTTCTGTTTTAATTATGCACAAGTTGTGTTTATACCCCAGAATGATTAAAATTCACGATTGATCGAACGATTAGGTTTTGTTTGTTCTCGTATATCATTGGCAAATGATTGATGGCCCTGAAGATATCTGCATTCACCTTCGACACGACGTGGCGCCCTTAATTTTCATCGCACGAAGATGATCAAGGGCTCATTTTTTTCGTCTTGAAATTCTCTGGATGCCGTTATTTTTAGTTTTTTTTTATCGTTAAAATTGCACGTTTAACCTTTGACACGGCATAGCACCCTTCATTTTAATCGTACGACATACATACTGGGCTTAAATTTTTCGCCTTAAAATTATTCTCGATGAGATCACGGCGTAACACCCTTAATTTTCGTCGTAAGACATGCATACTGGGCTCAATTTTTTCAGTTTTCCGACAAAAAAATTAAGCCCAGTATGAATGTCTTACGACGAAAATTAAGGGTGTTATGCCGTATCAAATGTTCCATCTACACTTTTTTGCTGATGTCACCGAATGAAAGGTCGATTAAAAAAAATCTAAAAATAACGGCATCTAGAGAATTTTCGGATAAATAAGTTGAGCTCAATACGAATGTGGTACAATGAAAATTAAGGTGCTGCATCATGTTAAATGCTAAAACTACACTTTTTCTGTTTATGTCACCAAATAAACGTTTCATGAAAAAAATTAAAAAATAACGGCATCTAGAGAATTTCAAGAGGAAAAAAATAAGCCCTTGATCATCTTTGTGCGATGAAAATTAAGGGCGCCACGTCGTGTCGAAGGTGAATGCAGATATCTTCAGGGCCATAATGATTGAATATTTTGACAATTAATTCATGGGTTGTCGAAACCAGAATTCATGGGCTTGATATTACCCTAGAAATCTTGACGACCGTCGTTTCTAGCTGATTCACCGTGTAAACAACCTTCAATCACCCGAGAGGGTTTTTTTGCAAAAAATTAACCGAAAATCGGTCGTAACGACCGCGAAAACAACCACACTAAAAAGGTTGTTCTTTCGGTTTTTCATGGTAAATCGAAAAAAAAAACGACCGCCCAATGGTTTTTGGTGAAACGGCGGTTGTTAAGAATGCTAGGGTAGCTTCAGTCGGCTTATAAATAAATTTTCCTTCAACTGCCTAATAAATGCTTGAATCTGTGGATGGGCTTAAGGTAGCTACTGCACTTTACACTGAGTCAAATCAGTGCTAAATTAATAAAAACGTTTTTATAATTTCTGGTGGTTCAATTAATAGTTCCGAGGACATACCCACGGAGCAGAATTAGTTCGTAATATACAAGTACACTCGGAGCCGCGATTTGAATAGAAAATCGACTGATATGTTTAAATGTCCGATGGCATGTTTTTCCATGCAGTTTTTTAAAAGAATAACCCATAAATATAGTTAAATTATGACGGGCAATATCTCATTTTGCTTCTAGAAAAAACCTTAATCGATGGACCATCCAGATTTTGTATTGTATTAGTTGTTCAAAAGTTGCAGCAATTTGTATGCATGAGTATGCATGAGTGATAGATTAGGATAGGAAAATTAAACGTTTTTATCTTTTGAATTACTAATACTGTCAAAAATCTAGGCGGTCAATCGATTAAGGATTCTTTTACAGACGAAATGTGACATTGCTCGTCATAATAGGACTATAATTATGGTTTATCTTAACTGCATGAAAAAACATGCTATAGGGCGTTAGCATATATCAGTAGATTTTCTATTCGAATTGCCGCTCTGAATTTACTGATATATTAAAAACAAATTCTGCTGTGGGAGTAACTCCTCAGAACTATTAATTAAATGACCAGAAATTATTGAAAAAAGTTTTCAGGAAGTTAGTACTGATTTGACTAGTGTAATACGCAATAGTTGGCGTTCGGGCATTGGTGCATTTACGTTCGGAAATTTTCAATTGATTTTGTTAATTTGTCCTTCGTTTACTTTTTATTCACGTATATTAAAAATTCTTTTTTATAATTAGGACAAATGAGTAAGAATTGTTTATTTAATTTTAAGAGAATGTCAGATTTCGTTTAAATAATAATTAAAATTGTTACTTTATTCGTCTAATAATTAGATATTAACTATCACTCTAAAAAATCATATCTTACTTCTATAAAAATGCGCGAATATAAATGGAAAAAACGAAGGAAACTAAAAATCACGAAAATCAAAGTAATTAAATCTTCCTATCTTATTGACAATACAGTAGCAGTTAACATTCCAGACGTGCATCTTTATTTATTTCTAATTTTTCGAATTATTAATAAACCGTATTAATCAGTAGAATGAGTTCGAAATAAATGATGAAATTTTAGAACTCTGATGCTAAAATATATACGCGATATTGATTGTTTGTTTTGAAAATTATATTTTGTATGTATCTTATTTCTGTAGGAAAATAATTCAACAAAGTTGGAATTTACAGTATCGTTAAGGGCACTGTACAGTGCGAATTTGCATAAATGGCGAGAAATAAACTTTTTTGAAAGCCGAGGACCGTAGGGACTTTAGCATGGAAATGCAAATGTCACGGGAAAATGTCTTAAACTTTTATTCAGACGGAAATAAGAGGAGGCGGTGCAAACGTGCCGTTAGCCTTTCTCGCTTTTTCGTGGAGACGACGAAAACGAGGTTCAGAATAGAGAAAGCGAAATGAAGAGGGTTCCGAGCGTGCTCGTCGGAGACGCCGTGAAGAATGAGATGTATGCTATTTGCATTTTAGTAATGCGGCTAAGCTTGCCGCGTCTACGGCAACGACACCGCACGCGCCACTTTGCACTATTGTCACTAACTGTTGGCCCAAGATTTAATAGCACACCAGCAACTCTACGGGATAATACGTCATAAAGTATTTTAACGTTCACAAAATCCGTAAACCTGACCTGGCCATAAAAATCATTAAATAACTGGTACCATATTCAGCATGTGCTGAGGCTGCGAAAATGTTCACGAAAAACTATGTATAAGCTGAATTATTATTTTTCATCCTATTATGCATATTATTTTGAACTACAAAAATAATGAAACTGTAATGCTTATTTTTGGCAAAACAAAATTAACTTTTTGTTTTTAGGAGAAAACTTTCTATTTTTTAAATTATAATAGTCTATCCTCAAATAGTTCACGAGTAACGGAAAGCTTTGTTATCGTTTCATTCGTGCTGTGATTGGTTGCTAGGAAAGTCCGCGATAAAAAAGTTCAGTTTGGTGTCAAATTTGACATAAGAAGAGGATATGCGCTGCAGCGCCCGTGACTTTTTAAAGGGTTATAAAAGCGCAGCAGCGTAAAAGAATTTGAGGCACGCGCACCAGCGCGATCAGCCTAGTAATTTAGGCTAGTAATTTATAATAAAATTAAATTAATGCTTCAATTGAATGACTATTAAGAATATAAAATATTCAAAATAATTCTTTGAGTATCTTGCCTTTGGAATAAATAAACATCAGTTAAAAGTCAAATATTGCAACATATTCTCTCAAAAATGTCAATCACAGCATAAATGAATTTCCGTTGACCCTATTCCAATATTATTGCTTAGAACCAAAGGTTATGGTACTTCGTGGAAGATATTGAATCTGTAAACAATTCCAGCATTCCGTCAGCTTATCGGATTAGTAGATTTTTGTGTTTCGTCAATTAAGGGTGGGGTAAGGTATTAAAAATTTTTTCGCTCTTTCAATGAATGTATGATTACACAAGAATATTGTGTTAAATTTTCAAGTCGATCGGAGCCAAATTAACGAAGTTATGAGTATTTGAGCGTCTGTTGCTCCAGGCCGGGTTTTATACCTGATCGATAGCTGCGCGGCGCGCTCACCTGGAGCGCTACTGTATTAATTTATAGACCCCGAATAAATTTCTTGATAGAAGGGCCTGTTCAGGTCCCATTAGGTATATTCAAGGCATGGTGTATATCGATATCAGGGTGTGTCGAAAAAAAAAAAATTCGATTTTGCATCATTTTAATCTATAGTTTGTACCTTTAAGCAACGCTTTCCAAATTTTAGGGCGATAAAAAATTTTTTAGATGTAGCTCAAACGATGAACAGAATTTCCATTTGATTAACACGTAGATGAATGCGACTCTTAATAAATTTATGTCCCTTAATTACAAATACGATATATTGACGTTCGCGTATCTCTTTTCGTTATTTTCACATCGTTGGAAAGAATAAAAGTGCTTACAAATTTTTCGTTTAAATTGATAGTTTTCTAGTTGTAAATTTTTGAAGCTCAGAATATCGTCCTCCCCGCCCTCTAAGATTGGTTTCAATTGAAGTTTCAAGTTTGAAGTCAATTCTGGAGCCATTGTCTGTCGTGAAGTTTAGTTATAAGTAAAATTTCATTCAACTGTTGAACGGATGTTTCAAATTTGTTTGTGATTCAAAATCTTGAATATTTTGCAATGAAAATTTAGAAAAATGTTGTTCAAATGTTATATTATTATATGGAAATTTACTGAATAAACGAACACTATCTATATCACCGAAAAAAATCTTCAAAACATGCCTTTTTTCGCCGAATTAACCTTACCCCGCCCTTAAGGTAGTCCTCCTGTATTGTCTGACATCGCATAAGTTCGAGCGAAATTGAGACAGAATTACGAACTGTTCTCGAAGAAATAGAAATCTCAAAAAAATCAACTAGATGAAAGATGCTGAAGAAATTAATTTGGAATAATAATAATTGAAAAATGTTATTAATAAATTACTGAAATAAATAAATGTGCAACAAATTGCCCGGCAACCTGACTTTTTTTTTAATGAAAATGATTCGATTATTTTTCTGAATACGTGTGGATTTTATTAGAATTTTACCTGATGTTTGAAAATGACCGTTCTTTCCAAGTGTAAAATTGGAAATCAGAAAAAAATCTGAAAAAATACATACGTATTAAGAAGAATAAACAAATGTTTTACATAACAAAAAAAAGTTAGGTTACCGGGTAATTTGTTGCACTATTAATTTGTCAATAACATTTTTAAATTATTATTATGCCAAAATAACCTTTTCAGCATTTTCTATACGCTCGATTTTTACTTTCTCATCACATACAAAGTATGTAAGAGAGAAAGTATTGCAATCCAAAAAAAATTCGACTCTGAGATTTTGATGGAAATACATGTTTTGAGTGTTCTAGATTCCAAAAAAGACATTAACTCATCTCTGTCTGTCCGTCTGTCTGTCTGTCTGGCGTCTGTATGTGCCGTCCGGAAACACAATAACTTTTGAATACAGCTGTGGACCGCAAAGAAAGTTGGTGTGGACTTTCTGCATCCGAATCTTAGTTTTGGTATTGAAATCCGATCCAAAATCTTTACTATTTCTGACACTTTACCTGAAATGTGAAAAATAATAAATAAAATATTTTACACATTTTTGGTCTGCAGGCTGATATAAAATTTATTCTCCTTCGGTCTCATATTTACAGATAGACATACCAACAAATAAGCAGTAAACAACAAGTGATTCAATATAGTGAAGTCTTTACTGTCTTTTTAGTTACTCACATGACATTTCTGAAACCATCCTCAATCAGGAATTTCTATTGTTAAATATGGATTGCCTTACAGTTCTACTAAAATAAGACTGCTATCAATGATCTTGAGTAGTTTTCAGTGAAAAATACACTATAAATATTCACGTAAAATATTATATACAGAAAAGTGCACAGACAGAAAAGATTCAAGGTTAAGTTAACACTCATGATGCTAGACTGTAAACACTGATACATACATAGTTTTTATCACTCGCATAGCATTTCATATTTATTCTAAATCCTGTGGCAGCCTCATATACGCCATAGCATGAGGAACCTTTGGTATATCAATAACTTAAATATAAAACGACTTGTCAAACTATCGCAGCGCTGACAAGAACACCAACAACAAAAAAGAGAGATGTGGCGTGAAGGCGTGATTATAGTGCGCTCGTCCATGAGAGGGCGGGTCGTACCTTGAATTTGAATTAAAAAATGCGTTCTTAACAAATTATAGCGCGAAATGTAGATTACAATTACCGAGAGAAGTTCTTAAAGTTCTATTTATGTAGTTAGTCACTATGCCCCAATAAATTCACATTAAAAATTTCACGCCAGTAACAGATGTTTCCTCATAGTGTCTAAATTGTATTCATGAATCAATCTGATAAAAACAATGAGAATACAAATAAAAATAAAAATTGAAAGTAAAAATTTGAATAAAAATTAAAAATCAATTAAATTAAAAGTTAAAAAACATTTTTAAGTGAAAAAACAATCTATTGTCTCAAATTCATGCAATTAAAAAAACAAACAAACGAACATTACAAACTAACTTCACAAACTCACTTCACAACCTAATTCGACAAACTATCTTCACGACAGTAACATGACGCCAGAAGCAATCGAGATGAGAAGGTCACGTGTTGTTCAGATTTATATCTCATCGAGAATTCGTAAATTTTGTTTAATTCTTCCTCGAACTTATGCGGCGTCAGACCGTACAGGAGGACTACCTTAAGATAAATCGATAGTCGTCCATGCAAATTTGTTTTATTTTTGTTTCTTATCTTGCCGATCTCAATTAGTTTATCAAATACCAGCTTAAATGATCATTACACGAATTCTCTGGTTTTTATCTGAAAGCCCAGGGTGGGAAATTATATCTAATCACAAATTTCCCATGGTACTTATCAAGATTCACAAGTCGCAAGGAAATTTCTTTCATAGTTGCCTATTAAAATCACAGTCTTGAGGCCCAGAACGTAAATGAAATCCTTTATCCACGTCGAGATAACTAGTGTCATTGCAAATTCAATGAATTCTCAAATTAATCACAAGTATCATCGTATTTTGTTATTTCGCATTGGAAAAAAAATTTGGAACTAGATTAAAAGTAAAAATGCTTCTGAATGGAAATGAATTTTATACTTTTACCCTACATGTAAAATTATTTTAGGAATTACCATTTTTTCAATTATTTAGAAAAATTATTATTCCATCTTAAAAATATGGGAAAAATTGTTTTTTTCTTTAGATTTAAGACTTTGAATGAAAACATCTAACATCCACGGTTATGAACGCGGTAAAACTATAAGATTGTACCATGCGTCATCAGTACTATGCTCACACACTGTATATATATACGATTCAAGTGCAATTCGCGATCGGAAAGCAACAGGCGGTCTTGTCTGAGTGCTGCAAAAAAATCGTCTTGACGATAATTCAGCTGCAGCTTCAGGTTGATTACTTTAAAAATGACTATATCGATAAAATTTTTCGATTTCTTATCGCCTCGGAACAGGAAATGCCGATAATGAATTATGATATAAAAAAGTAATACAGTCCGTCTTCACTATTTGTTGGCTATATTTAGCACTACAGTACAATCTCACATCGTTAGCCTTTATCAACTGCAGGATTTTGTGAATTGGAGTTTGGTAAATATTACTCGGCGATCGTAAGAGATTTTTACACAAACGTTTTTTCCCTTACATATATTTTTTATTCTTACAAATTATCTTACCTTTATGTATAAAAACATCTCGTTCTATTTTAAAGTAGTAAAATGTACCATGCGTAAAAAATAAAATTAATTTTCTCAATTTCTTGGATAATTATTCGCTAATATATTTTTGTTTTCAAAAATATGATTTTTGAAATATTAAAAAAAACTCTCTCGCATTATGCTCACGTGGGTAAGGTTGTAACTTGACACAGATCATTACAGATATGTGATTCACGATTACTATATCCGGATTATTTAGAAAACGTAATTGAAAAAAAAAAATTAGTTCTGAATCAATATCGGAGATCTGGGGAGCTAAATTTTCAATTCGGATTTTAACTAAATTGTGAAGCACCGATAAAATATATAAGCCATCTTTGCTTTATGAAATGGTTTTAACATTTCATATTTAATTTAATATTGATAATAATTTAAAATTGATAATAATTTAATATTGATAATAATTTAATTTTTATTTAATTCATTTTTTAGTAGTACTACGAATTTATTGGCATTACATAGTACGTTTCGATTGCATTTCACGAGTTACAGACAAGTATACACTTACTAATTTTATACGCGTAATGGCAACAGGCTATCGACCGGAGTCTTTTACCCCTTTAATTTTTATTTAATTTATTCAATTTAATATTACATTTAAGCTTAATTTATTTCATATATATTCTTTTATTCTTTTATTTATCTAGATCCTATGCAATCCGTTTATATTTTATCGTTTATATATTAATAAGTACAAAGCGAAATAGAAATTTCCAGGCTGAAGGACTTCGGTCAATGGGCATTTGGACCCTAAAGACAAATGCGCACGATTATAACAAATAATACTTTTTCTATATTCACAATGTAATGCAGTCAATAACATTTCGTTTACTACTACTACTACTATTAAATTTAATATTGAACTCTAATGGGCTAATGAGAATTTAAAGGAAAGGAAGCGACATAAATTGTCCATAAGAAAAAAAAAATCTGCTATGAGGTTATGAAAACAGGTCTAAGTGGTCCAAGTTTGTATATTATCTATTGAACAATAATACATCTGTTTGTAATCGGAGATTATTCTCGACTTGATTCGTTGTCCGTTATCTTCGGCTCCCTTGCGTTCTATATTTGGTTTATATGCTTTTAACCGTAACCTTCATAAGTCGAGACGTAAAATCTTCACAGCAAAAAATTTTTTTACGAGAAAATTCGTTTTGAACGGGTTCTTCCGCCTGGGATAGGAAATCAATGCATCGATGTGTTTGCATTTCCGTGCTGTATTATTTATTATTATTTATTTTTAAAAGTAAGAATATATTTTAAGGCACTATCATGAGGTTTTCGCCCAAAATACAGGTCAATTTTTGATACCTTTTTACGTCGGGTATCAGAAGGACAACGTTAACGTATGTAACCTTTTACATACAGTTGGCAAAAAATGTTATGACAGATATAATAATACATCGAATGCTAAAATATCTTCACCGAATGTGAGATTTTTAAAAAGAAGTGTATCATCAATAAATGTTTTTTTCTTATGATCTTTTTAGGTAAATGGGCCTCCTTATAGCAGACGAGTCGTAAAATATTCTATTTCTGTACTATTCAGACGTCGCTAGTTTTTCAAAAAGATTCGGGCCACAGATAAATAACCGCCGATGAATTGTAGTTCTCACAACCCGGTTTCCGGGTTGTTAAAACGGGCGGTGGTCACTCGACATCTCTATACAAGTTATATTATGCTACATGTGGATCACATTACACATTTGACCGTGAATGCTGTGAGCAATTTTAATAAGCACTACGTCCAGTTTGTCCTCGTTGTCTTCTCATGGTTTTTTTACTTATTGTTCTCTCAGTCTTATTGATATGAAAATTTAAAAATGGCAAATTATTTTAGTTCCTTTTAACTGTTATTTTTTTTTTTGTTAAACTTTTAACTGTTATTTTTTGTTGTTAAACTTTTAACTGTTATTTTTTTTTGTTAAACTTTCAACTGTTATTTTTTTTTTGTTAAACTTTTTATTTTTATACAAAATTTAAATGTTAGAGCCTAATTAAGCTGAATGTTCATTGTTAATTCTTGCATATATTTTCAATTGGATAATTATAATGCATGCAATTTTAATAAAAGATAAATAAAAGTGTCGTTGAGGTTCGGTATGTAAAATATGTTTATTTTTCAAATGGCCTTTCCGGTTCGAATATAAATTTATTTGCAGGTTTTAGTTCTCTCAGACACTTAAATATATAAGGTAATTGATAGCATAGTCGATATTTTATAGATGCTTTTGTTACGCTCTTAAAAACAATATTTGTAAATAAAGGAAAAATTTTCGGTGGTATACAATGTTTTGTTTTTGGTATGCCATTGAATTAATTAATGATTAAGCCACTGTTATTTCTTAATGAATGACAACGTTAAAAATATTGCCTCTGTGTACACTTACTGAAATTCAGTTAACATATCAAAATTTACCTTCAAGTTAAGCATAGTAAGAGCTTGCGGAAAAATGTTTATTTCTGCTCCACTTTCTTCTATGTATATTTACACGGTGTTTCACTGGCAGCAATGACCTAAAATCGGGGTCTCCAAACAGAAGGAGAAATGAAAAAGGTCAATTTAAATCAACAGGTCGCTTTGGCGATCTTTATCACATGATAAGGTAAAGCAAGCGACACGAGCAAGTACAGGTCTGCTGCGCAGCTTGGGGACATCTTGACATACTGTCCTCACGATTATTATCGCCGATCTACATTCAGGTGAACATTGTACAACCCACTTTTTGTAGGTTAACGTCTTTGTTGTATATATTCCGAGAATGAAAATAAATGTATTAGAAAATAGTTGTCAACACGGATCAAAGTCTTGCACTCAAAACCACACACCAAATAAAAATATCCCCTTAAAAATTCGGCACCTCGTCTCAGTATGGGTTTTACCCTCGGAGGCCTAGCACATAACCTTAATTAAATTATTTTTTTCGTTTTTCCGACGAATCTACACATTTTTAATCAATTAATATGTATAAAAAACATCCGTGCAACACAAAAAAATTGCAAACAGGTTCGTTCTAACTCCGATTTCATACATTAATTTGTTACTGTCTATATAATCCAGACGGACTGAGTCAAATACTGAAAGTGCAGGGACGGTCAATCTGCAGTCTTCCAACGCCCTGACCGCTTCAGATGCTTCGGGATATTGGAATGTGGAGTCGGAGCAAGAAGGAGAGCGCTTGGTTGTCAACGAAACAGCGTACGAAACCACTGAAAGTGTCGAAAACGCAGCGTCGGACGAAGGTAACGAACAAGAAGTTGCACGAAATTTCGAGGACTCATCTTCTGATAACGACGAAGAAGAAAAAAATTATAGTGGAGCAGAAGAAATTAATGGTCGTGGCCTTGGAAATATACAGGAACCTGATGCGGTGGCCGAGCTTCGAATTCGGGCAATTACTTCCAATATACCCTATAATAAGATTGATAAACTCTTAGACATATTGCGCAGAAGATGGCTTCCAAATCTGCCAAAATCGGCAAAAACATTTTTAAGGAACTACAAACGCTGCGTACGAAATTCAGGAAATGGACAGTGCCGATGGGAGCATGGGAGAATTTGTATATTTCGGTATAACAAAGGGCTTGCACAATGTATTAATGAAATTGCACATCGAGATACAAATTTTTTTCTCCAAATAAATATTAACGGGCTGCCGCTGTCGAACTCTGGAGTAAAGCAGTTTTGACAGATGATGTGCAAAGTATACTGTGATTCGGACATATACCACCGATTTCCCGTAGCTATTTACTGCGGCAATGCAGAACCAAGAAGTGTAGAAAATTACTTATCACAGTTTGTCGAGGATATAAAGAAATTGTTAGCTGAAAGTGTAATAATACTAGGGCAACGGTATGAAATTCACATACACTGCTTTATTTACGACACGCCAGCGAGATCTTTCTTGAAGTGCACTAAAGGCCATCGGGGTTATTGGGCTTGTGAGAGGTGCGAAACACGAAGAATGCGTGTTGAAAGGCACACTGTTTATCCAGAATTAAATGCCCAACAATGCACGAATGAATCGTTTCGGATTGGAACACAATATGAGCATCACTGCAGTCGTTCTCCACTGCTCGACATTCAACCTCCAATAGATATTGTATCATCACTTGCACTTGATTTTATGCGCTTGGGCCCTGGAGGGATCATAAAGAAAATTGCTCAATATTTGATCACTGATAAAGCGCAAAATCGACAGCAATGCCGAGTTAAGTTAGGATGGCAACAGCGAAAAAAACTTTCGGAAAGAATGCAGCATCTGAGAAAATGTATACCTGCTGAGTTCCAACGCAAGCCGAGAAGCATGAACCGAATCGCGCAATGGAAAGCAACAAAGTTTCGTTTCTTCCTGTTGTATTGTGGGCCAATCGTTCTGAGAGGTATCTTAAGTCCGCGACTATACAAGCATTTTTTGCTACGTCACACGGCACGTAGAATTTTGTGCTATAACGATTTAGCTTTTGCGTACAACAATCATGCTAAGATATATGTCACCACGTTTTTCACAATGATGAGTGTTTCCTATCGGCGGCAGACGTAAATTTTAAATAGCCATAACCTGATTTATTTGGCAGATGACGTAATAAACATGAATTGCATGCTCAGCAAAATTCCACCTTTTCCATTTGAGAATCTTCTTGGCAAAATGAAAAATCAGCTGCGCAATTCTCACCGCCCATGTATCGGTTGACATTGACACAGGAAAGACCCACGATTCCCCCGAATGTCCAAGTACAAAGTTTTTAGTTAGTCATTTAGTTGACGACAGGATTTCCATACAAAAACTTAAATATACAGGCTTTATCATCACCCCGAAAATGCCAATAACCTGGTTCTCCTCGATAATGGTGTGATTATGAATGTCACGAAAATATCTTGCCCACGCGAGGACACCGAAAAGGTCTAGATCCACGGAAATGCGTGGAAACCGAAAGCACCGGTTTTTCGTTATCCAACTAATTCGAAAGACATGAGTATGTGGCAGTTTACTGGTGAACCGTGTGAATGCCCAATGTGATAGAATCTGCAAATGGTAAAACGCAAAATGGTGTAATTACCAATAAATGCACGTAGACGTCGTGACCGCGAAAAAAATTATGAAATACCGTTTCTTCACGAATAATAAGATACCCAAGGGTGTGATGCACAGTTGTACTTGCAATTAATAATGTAAACGAATTTGAAAGATATCTATTTTTTCATGCATTCCATCTTACTCCCATCAGATATTCTTCCCAATGTTTCGTAACTAATTTAAATACAGGTAAGCCTCGTTCAATACTATTTATGTATATTTTTTTACGATTAGAATAGTACTATGGTGTCACTATACATACATAAAGTTTATAATACATGCAATGTATGGTACACGCAGACGCCATAAATTTATCAGAAATTTCGAATCGTACTGTAAACTTCGAAATAGATACTGTAGTGGAAAGACGCGTCAATTCTTTGTAGTCTCTATTGTTCGCGTACCGGATTGTCATCTATTTTTTGAAAAGTGTTTACATGTTAACGAATAACCAATTAAAAGATTTAATTAAGAGTTATGAAGCTCATGCATCTGCAGGACCAGTGGCAAAAAAAGAAGTTTTTTTCTCGCACAAAATACGGCTAAACACAGAAAATTTTGGGAAAATAAATAGCAAAATCAAATTCATCAATCAATTTCCCATAGGTGTCAACTTTTTATTTTTTCAGGAAATTATTATTACAAGCACAATAATTAAAAAAGACTGCGGTAGCGATTATAGAATCAACTTGTTTTACTCTTTACAAGCACCGTTCATGAAAAACAGCAGTTGAAAACCGTACATACTACAGCTGATGGATTTATGAAAAAAGCTTGATCCGATTTAGTTATTTCATCGAGCCGTATTTTGCACGACAAAATTTGCGGTGGTATCCGCTATATTTTATGCAGAATAATGCCCGGAATGTTCGAAATTTTCTCTGAAACTCACGTTTGGCGGGAATTATTATGTACATACATCGTTAATTATTAAGCATTGGTAAAAAAATACAAATTAACGAATTTTTCTTTTAATATTTTTGTCCATGCATGATTCATTGAAAAAGAAAAAGTCTGTCAAAGAATTTCGTTTTTTGCGCCAGTAAAGCTACCAGTGTCGTCAGCAAAGCAAACACCGTCGACTGGAAGACTTAAAACGTCGTCTCGATATGAAGTCAAAACTACGACATCTTCGGCCACATCGTCAACTCCATATCGGACGTTGAAATCTGCAATGTTATCGTTTTTTAAGGAAATAAATAACAATGGTCAATTGATATTTCCAACATTAATATCCATGATAGATGTACAAATTACTGATGACATATGCTTCCCCGTTACAGGGACTACTGCGAGACATCCGGTGGCGTCGACCGCATCATTAACATTAAAGAAATTTTATAAAGACTCGGCAAAAGATGCGAGTGAGAATCAAATTAAGGGTCGTGTCCCGCTCACTTTTGATATGAACAAAGGTAAGCTAACGCGGAAATTATATCGGTAATAATGCTTTGTAATGTTTTATAATTTCAACTATTGTAAAAAATAGTCTCATTTTAGACATGGATGTGTGGCCGATAGCGAGGGTCGAAACGTTTTGTTTTGAACAACGAGATCCAACTCGAGCGGTTAATGAGTTAAAAGTTGCCCTTGAAGCAGCATGGAAATCGGAGGTTCTTGGACGACAGCGAGAATCTTTTGAACAGAAGTACCAACTGGAAATACCGTTATCAACTGACGAAAAGTTCACGGCTTCCGAAGATATGCTCGCTTCCGACAAGCTGTGTCACGCAGCCTTTGTAAGTATCATGCTACAAATAAAAATGGAAAATATTTGACCTTCTACTAGAAAATTTTTGTTCACTTACGCCCGTAAACACTTTCTGATAAGCTACACACTATAAACATGCCTTTTGTCAACATTCCCAGTATTTGCAATTTATTATAATTTGGTTTTTTACATAACCAAACCTGTTTTATTCTTTTAAAAATGAGTCGCTTTTTATTTTAGAAAATTATACATTTGATAGCATTTTTCACTGCGTGTGAGTGCAATGTACGCTATTAAAATGTATTGAAACTACGTGATTTTATTTACAGGTAACTGCTCTAACGCTAAAATGTGAACTGAAAAAATCGGTTGCACAAACTCTATGCGCTATTTTAAAAAAGAACGTGACCCGTGACCTGGCTTTACAGAATACTGCGCAAAAGATCGTAGATAGAAAAAAATCTCTTCAAGAGAACGGAATGTTCTATCTGCATGTTAGGTGAGATACTGACAAAGACAGGAAAAATTAATAAGAAAAACATGGTTTTATTGACATGCTTTATTCGTTATAGAGACGATCGATTGCTTGGGTGGGGAGAAAATGATCAGTGCAGTTTCTGACCGTGAGTACTTTGCCCACCTGGACACTGTACTATCGAACACCAAAGATTGGGGGGTGACGCGCAAGCGACCCGTCAAGCCCATCGGTGATGTATCGACATAAAGTTTTCATATTTTCGTTTTATACTTATATTATTATATAACGTTCTGATTTCGAAATAAATACTATTGAATTTATTCGTGTATACGCGTATTTATTTTGCCTGGAACGCGCCAGTCAAACCCGAATAAAACTGAGCAGTTTTTAAAGCGGAACTCGGTCGGGAAGCGCCAGCCAGTTCCCGGATAATTCTTCTAGACACAGCTTGCCAAACCCCTGATCGAATTTCCACACGGGAAATTGCGAAACACACATAATCTACAAAGATTAGCTGTACCCAGACTACACTGTAGATATGATATCTGTTTAATACAAGTACGAGAGACATAAACGTCCCTTCACCCCCGCCATACTTTTTGCTTATGCTTATCGCAACCCCCTGGCAAACAAGCGTACCTTGCGCGGATAAAACAATTTTATCACAGCTCCGCGCTTAAATCGCAGTCTCCCGCAACCAACGCTAGCTATATTGATCGGAACGATATTGCCGATAAGATCCCCAGGAAACATAGCGGGTGTGTTTTATCTCGACAATATGAAAGATTAAGTGGGATGGCCGGTAACGAGTGGTAGGGTCGACATATGGAAAAAGTCTATATTCTCCTGGACAGCACTACTTAAATACCGATCATAGACGTGCGTCGTTCACTTTGAAGAAAGGGTGCGCAGAGTAATTAAATCATCAACGGCCCCAACCTATTGAGGCGCTACCGAATCAGCAATGGTTTCGATACGTGTTTCTGTCCTCGCCCTTCTGGTGATCGGTATGATCACCAGTTATCAACAAGGTAAGTTCCCACACGAAATTTTATACAATTGCCCAGTGAAAATTTTAGTGGTGATTGCAAAATTCCTCGAGTGATTGCATAAGTTTTATCGGGACTGGAAACGATGTGGCCTTTGAGACAGTCGCGCTAAATCGTGCACAATTCAATGGTACCGGAATGGCGTATATAGAAAGTTGCACCGTGATGCAAATTTTCGACTAGACAACCATTGAAAGGGGAATGAGTTCATAAGTGAATTTTTGTTTAGGTAAATTCCGCCGGTGTGATTTTTTTTTCTATTTTGCACTTGTAGTTTGGACCGATAAAGCAAAGTAGTTGCGCAGCCTTCCAAATTAAATGGTGAAAAATATAAATTTATAATAGACTACCACTAAAAGTGCAATATTTTTGACAATGGTTTTTACAAGCCGAATTCGCTGCAAATATTCATTACATTCTGCATATTTGGAGTTTTTTTTATTCGCATTTCCCTCCGTCTGCAGGCATTACGCCTATTACAGGGTCGGTCCGGGTCAGTAGCCAGATCCCCCTGAGGGCCTGGTCCGTATCAGTAACCAGGCTCCCATGCGGCCGCATCCGACTTCCCCCTCTATATCGCATTTGCCATAGCATTTCTGCTAAGGGCATAGGAAAACATCGCGGAAAAACCTTAGGTTGATATAGCCGGTCTCGATTTCGCCTCACTGCCCTAGAGCTACGTCACGATTTTTGTCGAGAATGTAAACAGACTACAGCTGTTTACATGTGACCCTCCACAAGTTACCTGTGTGTGTCTCACATATACATCTGGAGCTTCATCGCGTCCGTGTTTTAATTTTTTGGCGAAAATTTTCGACGGCACCGGGAATCGAACCCGCGAACTACCGATCCTCTGGTCTAGAAGCCAGTACTCTAACCACTAGACCACCGTATCGGTTAAGTAGAGTTTAGTTTACACCGATGAAACAAATTGATTTCACTATTTTGAAATTTGAATGATGCCGAAATCGTGGATCGAAATCGGGTACGGCCAATGTTATAATGTGAGGGAAATAACATCCTGGGAATTCCCCGTAGCGAGCATTTGTTTCATTCTTCAATTGTTTTAGAGTTTAGATTACACGGATCAAACAACTTGGTGTTGAAATTTTGAAAATTAAATGGTACAACTATTTTACTACATTTTTTTGTCACTTCTGTGAAACATCTTTAAATGGAAATGCAACATTTCCGTTTTTTTTTTAATTCTTAGTTTCGGATTGTATAAAAGATTCTTCCCTTTTCATGAATACATAAGAAATGTTATAGTAATTTCTCTTCTATACAAATTTAAGCATAAGCTACCTTATTTGTTATTAAGTTTTCGTCTAGGATGACGTCAAGTCGGACAACTGCTAGAGATATAATTAAAATATTCCTTCTGTACATAAATTATAGGTATAACATCACAGTGATGTTGCTTCATAATTATTTATATATTTAAGTGTGTGAATAAGAGTCTTTAAAAATGAATGAATGTCTGACCGTGTAATGTGATTAATACAATTCATTGATAGAGTTGTTGATTTTCAGCATTGGCTCTGAAGTGCTATACATGCGATTCGGAGAGCGATGCAAACTGTGCAAAGACACCGGAAAAAGAAAATGTCCAAGAATGTAAGCGAGATGATACGACGCCATCGGTAACACCGGGATCATCGACACCGGGATCATCGACACCGGGATCATCGACATCCGGATCATCGACATCCGGATCATCGACACCGGGATCATCGACATCCGGATCATCGACATCCGGATCATCGACATCGGGATCATCGACATCGGGATCATCGACATCGGGATCATCGACACCGGGATCAACGACACCGGGATCAACGACACCGGGATCATCGACATCGGGATCATCGACACCGGGATCAACGACACCGGGATCATCGACATCGGGATCATCGACACCGGGATCAACGACACCGGGATCATCGACATCGGGATCATCGACATCGGGATCATCGACATCGGGATCATCGACATCGGGATCATCGACATCGGAATCATCGACATCGGAATCATCGTCACCGGAATCATCGTCACCGGAATCATCGACATCGGGATCATCGACATCGGGATCATCGTCACCGGAATCATCGTCACCGGAATCATCGTCACCGGAATCATCGTCACCGGAATCATCGTCCCCGGAATCATCGTCACCGGATTCATTGTCACCGGACAAAACTGGTAAACTATTTATACGATCTAGACAAGTCATCAAATTTTTATGAGGGAATGACTCATCAGAAAAACCGAATTGATCACCTGGTTCCTTAAAAAAAAAACTTATAAGAGGTAATTGCCATGATCTGCAACCCTTTGTAGTTGTCCAAAATTTGCGAATCTATTTTAATTCAAACTAGAGGCTCTAAAAGGACAGAAAAATCGTAGAATGAAGCTTGGAAGAAAGCTTTTGTCTTCCTTATCTGAAAAAAAACTTTTCCTCCCCTTCATGTGAAGGCAAGGAAAAGAGTTTCTGAAGTGACGTTTTAGGAAGTGTGATTTTTTCATGTCCCCTATTTTGGATTAAACTGGACCTTCAAATATTGCTCGGCCGACAAGTGCCCCAGATCATGTGGTACATTCCATACCTTAGTTTTCAGAACTACGTCAATATTCTCACATTGAGCACCTATAGTTGAACATCCTGAAGACCATGTTATTATTGATTGCACCGTCTTAGGCTTGATAATCAAGCTTAAGACGGCTTTTTGATAGCTTCTTAAGATACTATTAGTACAGTCATATTGATTGAGTGTTAAGATTTAAAAAACGTTTCAAAATATCTTCAAGGAGAAACTAGTGTGAATTAAGATGGATCTGGTTTAAAAATCTCTTATCTGACATGAGAATAATGTATAACGATTATTTTACGTAACAATGACTCAGTTTGAACCAATAAATATACAAGCACTGAGAGAAAATTATGGTATTATTAATCATAAAGTGACAACTATTCATTTGTTGTTGGTACAAACATAGTTCTTATCACTTAATTAGTTGTCACAACTATTTTTATAATCACCGTAGCTATAAGAGGACTAAAAATCAATAGTTGTCACTTTATAGTTAACCGTACTATGACGATTTCGCTCAGTGAGATTATATACATAGCACCGTTATATATAAGTGAACTTCGTACTTCGTTTTGATCACTTTAACTGAATACTAAAAATATCTAATAAAAAGTAGAATGAAGTAATAATTCTATTATGTAACAGATAGTTTCGGAATTCATCGAGAAACATTTATGATGATATTCATCGTCGTCATATTACATCAATTCATTATGACAACGGTAATCAAAATAAGCCAAAGCTATGAAATTAACAAACTTAGTTTTTTCAATGAGAAGTAAAACGAAGTAAATTACTCAATACAGTGAAGATTAAAATAATATTATAATTCACCTCAGGGAAAAAATAACTTTAGAAATCATTGTTATCCATTGATTACATCACAAGCTTTTTATACAAATTCACTTTAATTTACAAAAGTTATCCGTTTGTTCGATTCAAACCATTTTTCGAACGTCAGGGTTCGATTGACTTGACTGTATCGACGGTTTTGCTTCAAATATGTCTTCAAGAGTAGGAAGAAGTGCAGGACATTCAATTTTTTTTTCATCGACCCAAAATAAACGTCAGACAACTAATTTATCAATATACAATTCTCAAATACACGATTGTTGCAGACATCAGTTTTGGAATACCGTTCGTTGAATCGGTTCCGAAGCGATTCAGACGTAATGCTGTATCCCGAGCGGATGACGATTTTGAGTGCTACAAGCTCGTATTCAAAGGTAATTTTTCCATAAATGATTTTTTTACTGGTAGTGCTGGAAAAAATGGTTTTTCATTGCCTATTAATGAATTTCATTCATAGATGGTGACAAGGAGATTACACAGAGAGGATGCCAAGAGAAACGCCTGGGATGTGATAAATTAAAAGAGGGTAAAAAAGAGGCTGAATGTAGCGCTTGCTCAGATGATGAATGCAACTCGTCATCCAGACGCAGCCTCGGAGTTATGTCTCTTCTCATTCCTGTCGGAATTGTCGCACTCTTTGCCCGATAAAAAAAACAACATTACCTGACCAATGTGTTTCATTTTTTCGGCTGCTGACTCATTGTGTCCTCAAATTTCATAAATCCTGTTTTATAACGCACACGCTATGCAACCATTGGTTAAAAATTTGACATAACGTGATTCAGGATGTAAGGCAGTTCGATTTTTTTATATCTTGTAATTCTCATGTAACAACGGCCTAAAATACCAAAAATATTTCCATGTTCGTTTGGAATAGGGAAATAAATAGAGAGTTATTATATCCCATTAACGATTAAGACGAATTTCAGACAGCATCGTGTGAATAATATGTATTATAATAAATGAGAGTCAGAAATATTTGATGAAGAAATGAGAGTATCATTTATAAACCAGAAGTCAAATATAACGTTTTTAATGCGTGGTATGTTTGATTCGATTCACACATATATTTTCTAGCATGCATTCTATGTTTGAATATATGCTTACGCCGTTTTTCAACATGGCCAGGTCTTTTCTTATTTTCCTGTTCTACTTGCGGATTCTTTCGACGAATTTCAAACCGACAAAGCTATCATCGTTTTTTGTCTGCGAAAGGGCGATTTTTGTTAAAAGAGTAGAAGGCAATCCAGTTTTTAAATTTAGATAGTTATTTATTTTGGTACTGAATTCAATGAGCAATTGGCATCATAAGCAGGAATTGGAGACAAATCCCGCTACGGGATACCCAATATTTTCTAGAAAACACGACATATTTTTTAAGCTCTTTTTTCCCACATCACGTCCACGTGTTTTCATTTTTCACGAAATAAAACATGCAAGATATATTCTCGATGAAATTCCACTATTGATCGGATTATCTTAAAAATTTTTGTTCGAACAAATATAGATGATCCTCAAATGCATAAATACACTACATTAGTAGCTTATATAAAAGAAGAATCAATCTTGGCCAAATATGTGTTGTAAAAAAATCCAACGACTCCGAAAACCTTAAGGTACCTTAGTTACATTTCAGATTATTATTAGAATAATGAAAAGTGACAATAGATGTCAGGGTTATCAGCAGTTCGGAGAGTAAACTATAGGTATCTTTTGTTAATTGTGACTAATTTTTTAGTCGTTTGAAGCAGTCAAAGCATTTCTTGTGCGTCGCGTTAGTTTAGATAAACTGTACATATAATTATGTTTCGGAAATGGCACAGTAACGAATCAAATGAGTAGATGCGTGCAAAGAATGCATGGTTCATCGTTACTCGTTTCAAAAAGGACGTGCTGTATACGTTTCGTGGAGCTCGATGCTCCACGAAAATTACGTTACGGTTATGTGTACGCGCATATAATTCTATGCAGTTATGAATAAATAGGTCAATTTGGTGCTACGCCGGCAAAGTTGCTGCCGACTTCAATGGGTACTCCGCCGTTTGGATTGTCTGCTATTTCACACGGAATCATCAAATCATCGTGTTTTGTATTTTTTCATATACTGCATGTCCGCTGGGGTCAACCTCCTTGAACTCGGCTGATTGGGAGGAACGTTAAGTGAAGATTCAGTTTACGGCATTTCCCCCATGGAAATAGGGTATACTTGAAACATATTCGAAAATATATTTTTTATATAATACATATATTTTTTTACGAAAAATTAGATATGTTATATATATTTTTGTATGTAAGTAAAAATATATTCAATATACAGTAGCCGTTATAGTCAATATACACATGTAATTTATTCTAAATGTATGTATTATGCATCACTTTTGTATATAGTATATATTTTTAAACATATAGAAAAGTATATGTTGAAGTATATTCGGAAATAGAATGAAATTATATTAAAACTGCATACCGCGTACGCTTCTATATATACTTTTCCATCTACGACAAATATATGTTGAGGTATATTAAAATGTACATTCAAATTACGTTGAAATTAAATTCCTAGTATATATGTGTATATATTTTTCAATGTATCAAAAATATATGTTAAACTATATTCCAATATACATTTAAATTACATTTTCCTATATACGGAAAATATATTTGTTACATAATTTAGATATATCCAGAATGTCATTTCAATATATTTATTATTTCACTATCTATGTGAACGTGCGCATAAAAGATATGTTGAATAATATCGCGTGTCAATGAAACCTTGAATGAAGAAAATATGCCTCATGCGTTTAAAATTAGACAGAACATTTGTTTGTTCTAAAGAACACGTTAATTACAAGCTGTTTTATTACTAAAGAATACTACGAATAATACGATTTTAACACTGCATTAAAAGGAAAATAAATACCAAATTGGCTGTATTATACATTTTTCATAAAATGAAAAATAACGCAATGTCCAGTTGGGAAACATTTCACACGCATGCTGAATATACTTTATATATAACTTCAGAATGTATATTAGGGTGTGTAAAAAAAAAATATTTTTATTTAATTCCTTTTAAAATCCTGTAAAAGTGTTTACTTGGACCTCCAAATAGACCTCCTACATGTGAGACTGCCGGCAGAATTTCTTAAAACATTGTTCTATCGATATTTACCTAAAAAAATAGCTGCCGATTGAGCGACTGCTAACAATGATTTGTCCGCGATTTCCTTTTACACAAAGTATTGTGAGGTATAAAACTAACGTGTAAGCCGTGGGGATTTGAAGAAACTGAAGAAATGTAAAAAAAACTGATTTATTTCATGGATTAACGCTCGCAGCATACAAGCATAATTTGTCATTTCATTCGATTCACTTGCAAATTGGTATTCAGTGGTGTTTGAGGTTGCCAGTTATCAATCCAAACTTAAAGTTCAGAAATTCAAAATAGAGGATCCAATATGGCGGACCAAAATGCAAAAAGTTGTGAAAATCTAGACTTTGAGTTAGAATTCATAATTAGTGACCTCAATAACCCCTGAGTACGTAATTACAAGTGGGTGGATTTCCCCTATATAAACAAGGTTCATGTAAGAAACAAATGATTATTGTATTTTAAACGTAGCTTATACCCAGTAAACACGGTATTGTAACAGCAACGTAACGGCTATGTAACTCAATGTAACAAGTAATCTCACGTGTAACTTACATGTAAGTTACACGTAATTTACAATTTCCCACTCAGCAATGTTACCATGTTATATAACATGTGTTACGTAACTGTTACAATTGAGTTACGTTGCCCGTATATTTCGTAGTGTAACAGATATGTAACAAGTAACATTCAAATGTTATATAACGTGTGTTACATAACCGTTACGGTCTTGCAATGTTAGTAGTGTGTTGCAGGATATTACTGCAAGGTAACAGCAACATAATCAAAAAAATTGTTTGTAACTTACATGTGACTTACGTGTAATTTATAATTTCCCGCTCAGTAATGTTACCGTGTTATGTAACGTGTGTTACGTAAACGTTGCAATTTAGTTATGTTGTGTTGTGCAACTTGAATCACACAGCTGTTACTGTTTCGTTATATTGCTAAAGTATAGTCATATTGACAATACATTAGCTTTACTTTTGTGGACTTACAGTCCACAAAAGAGCTTCAAGGGTTGCTAAATTGCTACCCTTGGGAGTCAAAAATATTAGCTGCTACTATTAAAAGTAGAAAAAGCGATTGGCAAATGATGCGAACCGGTTGAAATCTCGGAAGAGTATCACTCCGGTGTGCATATGAAGCTGCACCGTTACGCTGAGTTATATACGTTAGTGACACGAATCGCTTGCGAGAAACGTTTGAGTCGCAGGCCATCTAGCGGACATCACATCGTGATACACATGTTACGTAACATTAATACATTTTTGTGACATGACTGTAACGAAACTACATTACGTAGATGTTACATATTTTTGCAACGTTTTAGCAATGTTATCACATTACGTAACTGCAATATGACAGGACTATCCCCACAGTTACATTGCAATCGTTTCAAAGATGTTGCATTACAGGTACACATTTTAGTTACATAACTGCAACACAACTACGGCTTATAACCGTTACGTTACGTGCATGTTCTCGATGTAACATAACCACTGTGATATGCATGTAACGTCAAATGTACATACTCTTGGAACATTCTTGTAACGTTACCACATTTACGTAACTGTAACATGACCGCACTATCGCTGCAGTGACTTACAGTCGTTACATACATGTTACATTACAGTTACACACTTTCGTTACATAACTGGAACGGAACTACGGTATTTAACAGTTGCACAACGTGAATGTTCACGGTGTAATATAACCACTGTAATATGTATGTTACGTATTGTTTGCAATATACTTGTTATGTTGCCACGTTACAACACTACAACAGTGCGTTCCTGTCACGAAAGTGACGTTCCTATTGTTACTCGCACGTTGCGTTGCAGTTTCATAACTTTTGTTATGCAACTGCAACGAAAACATGTCACATAACGGTAACATCACCTGTATGTAACTAATGCAACATCACAATGTTACTCCTACGTTATATATCCTCGACATATCATAAGGGTAACACTGTTACAATCACATGTAACTTCCATGTTACATTGCCGTTCAAAAACGTGTTTACTGGGTAGGTTATCAATCTTGAAGACAAAACCACTGTTTTTGGTGAATCAATGTAATTGTGAAGACGCGACAAGTACATTGAATATAAACCTCAGTACTTAAAGGTTTTAGAGGGCGCTGATGGCATTGTGACGTTTAAAACTAACGTTTAAACCTTGGGGCAATGGTAAAAAAATGTTGTATTTTTGAAAAAAAATTTAAAAAAATATCTTCAAGGATTAACGCTTAAAGGATAGATATCCCGTGCATAAGATTCACTTATAATTTCGTACTTAGGAGTTATTGAGGTCACTAATTATGAATCTTAACTGAAAGTCTACATTTTCGCAACTTTTTGCATTTTAGTCCGCCATATTGGATCCCCTATTTCGAATTTCTGAAGTTTAAGTTTGGATAAAGAACTGGCAATCTCAAACACCACTAAATTCTGAATTGCAAGTGAATCGTATGTAGAGACAAATTATGCTTGGATGCTTCGAGCGTTAATCCATGAAATATATCAGTTTTTCTCGGTTTTTTTTTTACATTTCTTCAGTTTCTTCAGGTCCCCACGGCTTATACGTTAGTTTTATACTTCACAATACTTTGTGTAAAATGAAATTGCGGACAAATCATTTTTAGAGGTCGATCAATCGACATCTAGTTTTTCAGGTCAATATCGATAGAACAATGTTTAAAAAAATTCTCCCGGCAGTTTCACATGCATGAGGTGTATTTGGAGATCCAAGTACACACTTTTGCAGGATTTTAAAAGGAATTTGAAAAAAAAAATTATTTTTGACACACCCTAATGTAAATAAAATATATCCAAAACATATTGAATGTATAGTTACGTACATTTCATATGCATATGCAATATTCTTCAGATATACATCTTTTATATTCAAGGATTATATTTTTTTTACGAAAAAGTAGATATTTCATGTATATTCGAAATACATATCCCGTTTATTTTTTATATATTTCACATATATGATTAATATAAACAATATATCTGAAGTATATTTTGAATGTATTTTTCAATACATCGAAAATATAATTTCAATTCTACTTTATTTCCATGGGGGTAAGATGACATTGCTGCGAAGAAATGGACATCAACTTCATTTTGGGAAAGTCAGGCACCTCCAGAGGGGTGCACCTCCACCTTCACACGCCCAAACGGCCACAAGTTCGAATAGCAGAACCCTGAATGGACACAAGCCCGAATGGACACAAATTCGAAGGACCATACAAGCCGAAATGGACACAAGCCCGAACGAACAAGGGCCGAATGGTGAAAAATCTTTGTTTGTTACGATTATTTATTATGTAATGTGCGAATTCCGACTTGTGTCCGTTCGGTTTCTTGACCGGTCGGACTTATAACCGTTCGGTCTTGTGTCCATTCGTGTTTGTGACAGTGCCCCTTCTTCAGAGGAGCACTACCACTCCCACTCATACTCACGCTGCAGTGCACTGAGAGCATATTGTTGATTTAACGATGTCATATGATAAAACGAACATAAGAAGGCAAGCAAAGTCTTATGGTTGAAGCGATGATAATGTGGTTCAATAAACGATACTTGCAAGGTTATTGGAAACAAACGTCGAAATCGTATATGCAACGAGACGGCATTTTCAAAACTATTTTGTTAATTTCCTCATGGTTGAAACGTTAGTTTCAGACCTCAAAATGCCATTAGTGACCTCTAAGACCTTTAAGTACTGAGGTTTATATTCAATGTACTTTTCGCGTCTTCACAATTATATTTATTTATCAAAAACAGTGATTTTGTCTTCAAGATGGATAACCTATACGGACCACTACGTCCAAAATACAATAACCATTTCTTTCTTAGATGAATCTTGTTTATCTAGAGGAAATCCGCCCACTTGCAATTTCGTATTCAGGGGTTATTGAGGTCACTTATTATGAATTCTAACTCAAACTCCAGATTTTCGCAACTTTTTGCATTTTAGTCCGCCATATTGGATCCCTTATTTTGAATTTCTGAAGTTTAAGTTTGGATTAATAACTGGCAGCCTCAATCACCCATAAATACTAAATTGCAAGTGAATCGTATGAAAGGACAAATTATGCTTCGATGCTTCGAGCGTTAATCCATAGAATAAATCAGTTATTCTCGGTTTGTTTTTCCATTTCTTTAGTTTCTTCGGGTTACCACGCCTTACACGCACTGTAAAAAAAATCTGCTTGCAATTTAATGCACAGGTACTGGTAGTTTTTATGCATAAGCTGGAATACTAAATTTTATGTACATGTGTGATCTAAAATTAATGTATGGTATAGTCATTTTCATAATTTGTTTGAATTTTAATGCAAAAGTCCTTTAATTCTCATGATTTGCTTCAATTTTACTTCAAAAGTGAATTAATTGTATATTGCAATTGTCAATTACATTTTATATACCAGTTTATGCATATAAACTTCCAATCTTTTTCAACAGTGCGTTAGTTTTATATCTCACAATACCTTGTGCAAAAGGAAATCGCGGAAAAATCATTTTTGGAGGTATCTCAATCGACATCTCTTTTTTTCAGGTAAATATCGATAGAAAAATGTATTAAAAAATTCTGCCGGCAGTTTCACATGTAGGAGGTGTATTTGGAGGTCCAAGTACACACTTTTACAGGATTTTAAAAAGAATTTAAATTTTTTTTTTTTTTTTTACACATCCCAATAATTGTATTCGCTATAATATAAAGTATAGACATAAAATATAGATGTTTCTCCTGGAAACTATAGTTTATAGTTAGATTATCGTCGCTCTAGCTATATTTTTTTTAATTACTAGATTTTTCTCTGAGTGTGGGTTTTCATAACTTTATTCTTTCCAATGGGATATTTCACCGGTAGCGGGATATCTTGTATCAAATTTGAAAAAACTTCTATATACCTAGTTATAGATCTCAAATATTTTTTTGTTTTTGTTGAGCCATAGTCGAATAATATCGAAGAAGAATATTTCCCATATCTTCAATTGTGTATATCTTCGGTGCGAATAGAGTAACTATCAAAATCGAACAATTCTGTTTAACCTAAGAGAAGCGCTATTTCCAATAAGATAACTATTATAATAATCCGATTTGTAAAAAAATTTCCTTCAAACCTGTAGGATCTACATTTTTTTAGCAAGAAATTTACTGAATATTGTTCAAGGTGGTGTTTTATATACAATTTTCGACATACCTTTTTCTTATATTTATTGTTGATTAAATGTATCATTGGCGGGATATTTCTGCCGTATGCCTTATTCGGGCTTTCCGTAACCCGTCTCCCTTTTTCCCGTTTCTACATAAAGTTCCCCCCGAGAGTGTTGTCCGCAACCACTCATTCTAATGCACTACTGTACCGGATTTGCACGAGGGCTCAGGGAAACTGCGGAAAACCTGGCCGATACAGGCGGCTTTATTTTACCGAGTTTCTACCGTATTAGAATACATTACACGATCAGAAAAACTGCCTCCCGCCCAACAATTTACACACCGAGCGCGCGTCCATTGCTGTTGGTCGATTAAATGTATCAACATACATTTAAAATCAATTTTTTAAAATTGCTTCTGGCGTGACGCAACACGTGACTTTTTCATCTTGATTGCTGCTGGCGTCATGTTCCTGTCGTGAAGATAGTTTGTGGAGTTAGTTTGTAATGTCCGTTTGTTTGTTTTTGTAATTGCATGAATTTGAGACAATAGATTGTTTTTTCACTTAAAAATGTTTTTCCTTTTTTAACTTTTAATTTAATTGTTTTTCAATTTTAATTTAAATTTTTATTGTTTTCCAATTTTTATTTAAATTTTTATTGTTTCCCAATTTTTATTTAAATTTTTATTGTTCTCCATTTTTTATTTAAATTTTTATTGTTTTCCAATTTTTATTTAAATTTTTATTGTTTTCCAATTTTTATTTAAATTTTTTATTGTTTTCCAATTTTTATTTAAATTTTTATTGTTTTCCAATTTTTATTTTTATTTGTATTTTTATTGTTTCTATTAGATTGCTTCATAAATACCATCTAGACACTATGAGGAAACATTTGTTACTGGCGTGAAATTTTGAATGTGAATTTATTGGGGCATAGTGACTAACTACATAAATAGAACTTTAAGAATTTCGCTCGTTAATTGTAATCTACATTTCGCACTATAATTTGTTAAGAACGCATTTTTTAATTCAAATTCAAGGTACGACCCACCCTCTTATAGACGAGCGCGCTATGATCGCGCCTTCCCGCCACATCTCTCTTTTTTTTGTTGGTGTTATTGTCGGCGCTGCGATAGTTTGACAAATCGGTTTATATTACAGTTATTCATATACCAAAGGTTTCCCATATTCTGGCGTATATGAGGCTATCGCAGAAATTAGAATTCATATGAAATGCTATGCGAGTGATAAAAACTATGGATGTATCAGTGTTTATAGTCTAACATCATGAGTGATAACTTAACCTTAAATCTTTTCTGTCCATGCACTTTTCTATATATAATTTTTTATGTGAATATTTATAGTGTATTTCTCACTGAAAAATACTCAAGATCATTGATAGCAGTCTTTTTTTTAGTAGACCTGTAAGGCAATCCATATTTCACAATAGAAATTTCTGATGGTTTCAGATGGTTTCAGAAATGTCATGTGAGTAACTAAAAAGACAACAAAGTCTTCACCATACTGAATCACTTGTTGTTCACTGCTTATTGAATCAAAAGTATCAAGAATGAATAACATATTTTATTTTTATTTTTTCACATTTCAGATAAAGTACCAGAAAGAGTGGAGATTTTGGATTGGGTTTCAATAGCAAAACTAGGATTTAGATGCAGAAAGTGGACACCACATTTCTTTGCGGTCCACAGATTTTTTCAAAAGTTATTGTGTTTTCGGACGGCACCTACAGACGCCAGACAGACAGACAGACAGACAGAAATGAGTTAATGCGTTTTTTGGCATCTAGGATACTCAAAACATGTATTTCCATTAAAATCTTGAAGTCAATTTTTTTTTTGATTGCAATACTTTCTCTTTTACATACTCTGTATGTGATGAGAAAGTAAAAAGATAAAAAAAGAAGGTAATTTTGCTTCCCTAACACCCAAGATATACACAATTAAAGTTACTGACAATATCTTATTACCGAACGTAACATTCAATCAACAACGAACAAAAAAGCAAGCCGAAAATTTTATACAATGTTTATGATAGCTTGAGCAACATTCAGTAAATGTCTTGCTAAAAAAAAGTAGTACCTGAGGACATAAAAATCATAAAAACTTTTTTTTTCTTCAGCTATTGGGCTGATGATTTTTTTTACACATCGAATAATTGTTATATAAATTTCATGGAGAAGAACGCTGCGTTCTGGTTAAAGAGAACCAGTCGAATTTCGTTTTGTTCCTGCTGTTCGATATCACGCGATTAAGGCTCAACAAAAATAAACTAAAAATTTGGGTCTATTACTGTGTAGAAGTTTTTATCATGACACGAGGTAATGATATTCGTGCCAGCAATAAGACTTCAGGACCCTCGGCCAAAAACTATCCTGCTATCGGTGGAATACCCCAATATTGATTTCTACCCGAAAATTTTATATCCGTCTACATATTTGGTTTTTTCTTTCTTCAGGGATTAGTGTATGATATGAGAAAAGAATTTGTCGAGACCGTTGTGCATAATGCACGTTAATTTGATGTCCGCCACACTTGGATACACACAGTTGCTAAAGAGGAAGAGAGGGAATTAGTTGTAAATGGAAGCTTCGCACTCAACGATGGACAATTAATTCGTCAATAGCCGTGCTTTAAACATGGATGCTAATTGGTTTCCGCATTACGGGACTCTCGGGTGTACTGCTGTGCTTCGTCGAGTCGCTGGTGTTACATTGCATTAGAGCATCAGTTGCGTGCATTCGCCTGCGCATTCTTTTTTCACATTCTAGCGTTGAAAATATGACGATTTGTATACAGCAATAACAATAGCCATTTCAACGGTGACAATTCATTAAATATCCTAATATGATACGTTTTTTTAAAAAACCGTTTGCCAGGTTAGGCTAGAAAAATTGAATCATTGTTTTTGGATTCAAACAAATCACCAGTATAAATACTAAGGTGTGCCAAAAAAGCGATATTTTTGTTTGTTTGTTCTCCGCCCAAAATATCTAAGAAGAATTTTTTTTTCATAAAATCAATGACTGCACATTATGAATCATTACATTTCGAACAAAAAATCTTGTTAAGTGGATTTTCTAGCTTTAATATTTGATCTATTACAGAGCCTTGACATTTTTTATCGGATATGCGTAAAAAACCATCAAAATAGGATTCAATGAGTCTGTAACTTAAAACCGTTAGCAATACATGAAATTTGACCCAGATTTTTTCGAAAATTCAATTTTCTAATAAATGACTATTGACTTTTTTGTACTAACATCAGTAGTTCACTCAATAGCAGTTAGAAATATAAAAACCACGACTTTGTTGGTCTGTAACTTTGTAAATATCAACGATACGAAAAACTCGCCGCCGACTTTTTCATAGTGCGTCCGGCGGACGATTAAATTTTCCCTTAACTTTTTGTCCTAACTTCAGTAGTTTAGCTCAAAAATGTAAAAACGAAAAATTTACAACACTAAAAATTTCAAGGCTCTGTGATAAATCAAATATTGAAGATAGAAATTGAACTCATCAAGATGTTTTGTTCGAAATTTAATGACTCATAAGATATAGTCATTGATTTAATGAAAAAATAATTTCTTCTTAGGTTGCAGGGATAATTAATGGAAAAAATCACTTTCCTGTGTTATTTAAACTGGAAAACTTCAAACGCGACGATGGACCTCTAAGAATTAAAATTTTGAGCTCCGCTTTTGACAGGATTCAAAGACGTATGCTACGATATTTTGGACGGAGAGCAAAGAAAAAAAACATTCATTTTTGTTGTGGTATGTGAGAGATTTATCGGCCGCCAACAGCCGATAAATCTCTCACATACCACAACTCGGCCGCAAAAATAACAACATGAAGAGAAAAAATGTCGCTTTTTTGGCACACCCTAATAAATACTATTAACAATTCCCAGAATTTTGAGCTCACATCTTACATGTTGAAGAACATGGTATCTATAAATACTAGGGTGTGCCAAAGAAAAGCGATATTCTTTTTCCTTGCTCTCCGCTCAAAATATCGTAAAATACGTCTTAGTCAAGATCCTGTCAAAAGCGGAGCCCATGCATAATTTTAATTCTTAGAGGTCTATCGCGTTTGAAGTTTTCCCATTTAAATAACACAGGAAAGTGACTTTTTATGACGTTGAAGATTTTTGCATCTGCAAAATTTCGACTTTAACCAGTCATAACTATGTAACGCAGAAGTCAAAAATATTTCCCTTGGCAGGTTTTTGCGGACCACGATTTTCTTCAAGCACAATTTTATATATATTATTCGTACACACTTATTTAAGAACTGTCGGCCATTTTCAAATGACATTTTCCACCTTTTTCGATTGGCCAGTTTTACGGGTTCATTAGTTGGTGCAATAATTATTTTTCCAAGGCAGATAAATTCGTCTTGCGAATATCTCTAGGCCCGTATTTTAACCTTTTTTTCTATTTAATTCAAAAATTGACCGTCTTTTTCTTAATTTCCATTGTAACTGCCATTACCTTTTCCATTGGAATGGCCTAAACCATTTTACCTTTTCGGGCATTTAATCTAATGCTAAGACAGATTGATTCGTTTTCCGCATATCTTCAGGAATTTAATTCGGGTTTTTTTAAATTATCTTTAGACATTGGCAATCCGTTTAGTGATTTTTCAGTGGTTACACAGTTGCACCGATTCTGTAAGGGCAATTTATTTTTATCCAAGGTAGATGCTTGCATTCTGCGATTATCTCGAGGCACATTTCATAATTTTTATTTCCAATTATATTCAACCATTGGCCGGGGTTATCTCTATTTTTTCGCCGTTGGCTAGTTGTACATAGTGCCTTTGCTATGCATCGATATCACCACAATTATTCAGTTTTTGTTGTTCTGGTCCGTGCATGACTGCCCAATGTTCATTCTTCTTCTTTGTGCCGATCACGTCACACGTTTTATTCAGAAATTGCACCTACAATGGGAAAAAGAAAACACAGACATCGTTCATCAAAGGATAAAAACCGAAAAAAAAGAGTTGAAGAAGCGGGTAGAATGGTTGGAAAATCAGATTCTAAACCAAAGAGAAGAGATTTACGAGAAGAAACGTCGCAAGTACTTGGGGGTTAAGACTGACACGAACCTTTCTCTTACTTGTCATTTCGGACGGATTTCATGATTGAATATCGTTATTTAGAAAAAAACGAAACGGTTTATTGGTCCAACCAATAAATCACAAAATGTTGTGTCATCGATGTTCAACATCGTATGTCACAATCTTTCTGTATACGGCTCATCTTGTAATCGTCCAACGATTACGAGAATATTCCTGCCAAATGAATCGCAAAAACTTCACACGTCGGTCCAATCGACGCGTGAGAGTAAATAACCCTTGAGGACGTGCGATGGAATTAAATAAAAAGCAGATATATTTCTGTTTCATTATTTCTCTCCGTTTCTATCTTATCGGAGAACAGAGACATGTTTCGCGAAGACCCCCTTCAAGGAGCCGTTCGCGTAGTCGTTCTCACAGAAGTGTCCATGACTATGATCGTTATCACTCTAGAGCGTCTCATAGTCATTCTCAGAGACATATTTATAACAACGACTCGAGGAGCTGACGCAGTCGAACACGCAGAAAGGTCCATAACGTCTTAGGTTATTCGCAAAAATCAAGTAGTCCACCTCAAAAGGGGGAGGTGTCTCTTGGTAGTCAGGATCGCTACAGTCTGCGTGATGATCGGGAAGATACATCCACGGAGCACAGCTCTTATAGCATTTACAGACGAGGACGACATTCGCTTGTTGATCGTAGAAGTTCTCGAAGAAACGGGTCGATAAGAAATGCAGATTCTGTACAGACGACACACTCTAATCTACAAATACCGAGTGAAGAAGCTCATACAATCATAACCAGTGAAACTGTTGCGCAGCAGCATGATTCACAACCGCCTGGAGACAAAAATTCATCGAATGTTGAAAAGACCAAACTTGAAGTTGATGTTCGAGAGATTTTTGAAGAACGTCTAAGACCCGATCGTGTGTTAGCCCCGGCGGTACACAGCCATCTCGTAAGCATTTGGTCTGAGATTATTGGAAAAGGATTGCCAACGGATGATCGGAAGAAAATTTTGAAGAAATTCCCACCTCCGATTAATTGCGTTATATTTTATCCCCCAAAATTAAATTTAGAGGTCAAAACGGCTTTAGAAAATACGATAATAAAGCGAGATGAAAAAATCGCTGCTGCCCCCGCTCGTTTGGCAAAAACAATAGAACTTCACTTAAAGCTAAATCCTGTTTAAAAAAAGAAATATTTAGAGTTTTTAACGGGGGCTGCAAAATTACTAGAGGATCTGCAATACGATGGAAGTTCTATTCGACGAAGCTTAATTCTGAAAAATATCAAAGCTCCTTTCAAAGATACTTTGAAAGATTTACCAGCCGATGAACGGTTATTCGGAAAGGATTTGAACGAGAAATGGAAATCCGCAAAAGCCTTACAACAATCATCGACAGAATTGAAGCCACCACCGAAGCAAACGTCTGATCAAGGAAAAAATATTAAAAAACTTGAAAGGCCCGCCTCACCAGAACCATAACAGGTCGTATTCGTATCCGAAGGGGGGCGGATACAGACAGAACTTCACTTTACCGGGACAGAATTACAGGCAGAACAGCGAATTCTTTTCGCGAGGAAGGAATCCGACTCTGAAACAAGATCAGACCAATGCAAAGAAACCAAATTAAATGCAGGTAAATTTGCTGGTAGATTGGCTCAATTTTCACACAATTGGTTAGAGGTGACTTCAGACAAAACCATATTGAGCTGGATTAAAGTATACCAAATACCGTTTCCATTTCAGCTATTTAAAAAAACTCCTCCTGTCGAACCTCACTGGTCAGATGATGAAATATCTATAATAAGAGAACAAATTGTAACTTTGTTGGAGAAGGGGGCAATAGTGAAGTGTCAACCTCACGTGAAACAATTAATTTCTAAAATATTTGTCATACCGAAACCGGATGGATCACATCGTTTCATCCTTAACCTCAAAAAGTTAAATGGATTTATTAAGACTGAACATTTTAAAGTAGAAGATGGAAAAACGGCAAGACATATTTTGACTCGTGGATCGTTCATGGCATCTATTGATTTGAATGAAGCCTACTATTTGATTTCCATTGAAAAACGTGACCGAAAATTGAGATTTATCTTTGAAAATATCTTATATGAATTCACTTGCATGCCCTTTGGTCTCAACCAGATTGTAAGCCGGTTTATTTCAAACCGCATCCGAACCTTTTGCGTTCTGTTAATAGACAACCCGACCCTATTTGGCAAAGGATTACCCTGGTGGCCGGAATACTATCAGGGAAGCGTTGAAAAGAAGGAATATACCGGATAAAGCGCTTCCTATTATGCTTTCTTCGCTATCGGATTCTTCGCTTAAAAAATATGAATTCTGCCTTAAAAAACGGTGGTTTCACTGTTGTCGGAATATTATCAATCTCTACAGAGGTGAAACTTCACACGTAATCAAATTTCTAACTGCGGAATTTAAAAATGGGGCTTCTCATGGTACGTTGAAGAGTTGTCGATCCGCGATCGCTTTTTTACTTGGCCCGGAATTAGGAGAAGAACCTGAAATCCGTAGATTTTTCGAAGGAATTTCGAAACACAGACCAGGAAAACCTAAATACGAGTCGACCTGGGATCCAAGTATCGTTTTAAATCATCTTTCGCATTGGAAATCGAATGAGAAATTTAATTTAGAAAAACTTACGATGAAATTGAAAACATTGTTGATTTGATTATTTTATTGGAAAAAACAATTTTCCCGTAGTACTTGGTATTAGAAAACCTCATAAAGGAGTTTGCAGTCAGACTCCCTTAAGGAATGCGGGATAAATACAAATTTATTTGATGCGTACAGTACCCGTCATGCATTAACTTCCGCTGCAAGAAAAAGAGTGGCGTTAATATAGACGCAATTAAAAAAGGCGCAGGATGGACAGGAAATCTGGCTCGTTCACCAGATTTTACGACAAAAAAGTTGTCGAAGATAAAAGCACGTACGCCGAAGCTTTTTTTAATAGACTTTCTCGTTAATGTTATGTCTTCTCACTGTTGAATTATTGAATTAAACTGTAATTCTGGCATTTAAAAATACATTGAATTTCTGGAATATCAATCTCTGCCGTAACGGACTGTAAATAACTACATTCTAATTTCGAGGAAGAGGCGCGTAGTACAATTAAATGATTAAACGAACTGACCTGTAAGTGAAGTCCTATCATAATTGTATGAAGCGCCTCTTCCGAAAGAATCAGACCCACCCTATGGCCTCCCTTTTTTAATGTGTATCTCATTAAAAACCCTAATAGTTACGGCAACATTTTAAATAAATGAACATCGGGCCGTCATGCACGGACGAGAACAAAAAAAACTGAATAATTGTGGTGATATCGGTGCATAGTAGAGGCACTACATTCTAATTCCTTCGGAAGAGGCGCTTCATGCAGTTATGATAGAACTTTACTTACAGGTAAGTTCGTTTGATTATTTTATTATATTCAAACATTGGCCGATCGTAACTGTATTTGTTCGCCATTGGACAGTTGTAACGTTTCACCTATTAGTGCAATGTCTTTACCAAGGCAGATGTTTGCGTTTTGCAATAATCATCAGGCACTTTTTTCAATTTTTTTTCCGATGTTTTTCGAAAATTGATATTTGATTTCGTCATTATTCGTCGTTGGCCAGTTGTACCGTTTTACGTAATCGTGGAATTTTTTTTTCCGAAGCATATTTATCCATTTTGCGAATATCTCCAGGCACTTTTCTCTGTGTTATCTTTTCGATGTTATTCAAAAATTGGCATTTGATTTTGTCATTTTTTGGTCGTTGGCCACTGTTTCGTCTTGGCGTGCGATTTATTATTTTCCAAGGCAGATATTTGCGTTCTGCGATTATCTCGAAGCAGTTTTATTAGTTTTTTTTATCAATCATATTCAAACATTGGCCGACGTTATCTGAAAATTTTGATAACATTGAAAATTATAGAGATATCGAAAAATCTGTAGCTCGGGACGTCTAGGGTCAGATCGGGACAATCAGACAAACATATATAATTTTCTAAAAAATGTTTGATTGTCCCAATCTGAGAAAAAAAACTGAGAAAAGTGCCTGGAGATCATCGCAAAATAAATGAATGTTTGGAAACAAGAAAATTGCACTATCAGGTAAAACGGTACAACTGGCAAACAGCGAAAAAATGCAGATAACGTCGGCCTATGTTTGAATATAATTGAAAAAAAAATTGAAAAAAGTAACTCGAGATAATCGTAAAACGTAAACATCTACCTTGGAAAAAAATTAATCGCACACGGAGAGATCCTATACCAAACATCATTTTACGTAGCTCTATTTATAAAGAACTATTTAACTAAATTGACAAACTTTTACGAAAGTTAGAGCGATCACGACATTTTTCTGAAAAATTTAAAATTCCATCAAATCATTGTACATCTATACATTTAATTAAAAATCACGCCAATTACAGAGAAGTCAATACTCTAGTTGCCTGCCAAATTTTAGCTCGATCCATTGTGGCGTTCGTGAGTTATGGACAATTGAATTTTCAGTGCCTGGAACACACACACACACACACACACACACACACACACACACACACACACACACACACACACACACACACACACACACACACACACACACACACACACACACACACACACACACACACACACACACACACACACACACACACACACACACACACACACACACACACACACACACACACACACACACACACACACACACACACACACACACACACACACACACACACACACACGCGCGCGCGCATTTTCTAGACCACTTTTCTCGATGTTTTATGTGATTCTGTCTTTTCAAGCTTTGTTTTCTTTCACAAAAACAAAGCTTCCTCTATGAGGAAGCAACAAATAGGTAAAAATAAGGGCCTAGAGATATTCGCAAAACCAATAAATTTGCCTTGGGAAAACAATATTGCATCAACCGTTGAGTTGGTACAACTGGCCAAGCGCAAAACTAAGGAAATCAATTGCCAAGTTTAAAAAACAAAAGATACAATCAAAAAGGCGCCTGAAGATTTTTGCAAGAAAAATAAATCTGCCTTGTTACAAAAAATATTTCTTCAACCGTTGAAGCCTGTAGAACTGGCCATCCGAAAAAGGCGGAAAATTTCGTTCAAAAATGGCCGACAGTTCTGAAATAAGTGTAGAAAAAATATATAAAAAATTGTGCTTGTAGAAAATCGTGGTCCGCAAAAACCTGCCAAGGGAAACTTATTTTGTCCCCTGCGTTCAATAGTTATGGCTGGTTAAAATCGAAATTTTGCAGATGCAGAAATCTTCAACATCATGATTTTTTTCATTCTTTCTTCCTGCAAGATAAAAAGAAATTTTATTTTCTCAAAATCAGTGACTACATCCTATGAATTTTTTAATTTCGAACCAAAAATTTAATTGAGTCGAATTTTTATCTTTAATATTTGATTTATTACAGAGCCTCGACATTATTAATGTTGTACATTTTCCGGTTTTTCAAAACATTTTTTAATGTTAAACTATTTTTTAACTATTGAAGTCAACTTTGAACTATTAAAGTTAAGACGAAATGTTCAGGGAAAATTTTGTCGTCCGTCTGACGCACTACAAAAAAGTCGCTGGCAAGTTTTTCGTACCGTTGATATTTACAAAGTTACTGATCAACGAAGTCGTGGTTTTTTGTATTTATAACTGTTATTAAGTGAACTACTGATGTTAGTACCAAAAAGTCAATAGGCATTTATTAGAACATTGAATTTTTTTATAAATTGTCTGGTTGAAATTTTATGTATTGCTAACGGTTTTAAGTTACAGACTCATTGAATCTTATTTTGATGGTTTTTTACGCAGAACCGATAAAAAATTCATAAATGTATTAAAAAACCATCAAAATAAGATTTAATTAGTCTATAACTTATAACGCTTAGCAATATATAAAGTTTCCCCCGGCCAATTTTTTAGAAAATTCAATGTTCTAATAAATTCCTATTGACTTTTCTCTACTAACATCAGTAGTTTATCTAATAAAACTTAAAAATACAAAAACCCCGACTCTGTTAGTCTGTAACTTGTTGATCTGTAACGGACGAAAAAATTTTCCTAACTTTTTGACGCAACTTCAATAGTTTAGCTGGCATATTTACAACATCAAAAATTTCAAGGCTCTGTAATAAATCAAATATTAAAGATACAAATTCGACTCAATTAGATTTTTTGTTTAAAATTTAATGATCTATAAGATGTATTCATTCATTTCATGAAAAAATAATTTCTTCTTAGGTTGCAGGGACAAAGAATGAAAACAAATCACTTTTCTGTTATTTAAATAGAATAACTCGAAACGCGATGATGGACCTCTAAGAATAAAAATTATGAGCTCCGCTTTTGACAAGATCTTTACTAAGACCTATTTTACGATATTCTGGGCGGAAAAAATATCGATTTTTTTGGACACCCTAATGAATTCACTTCAAGGTAAATGCTATCCAATGGAAAGCTTTAGCGAAATTAATTTTGCAGAATGACCTTTTTTGCAACATTAGGGACTGTTTTGAAAGAGTACATTACATCCTTTTGTTATAACCTAATCATTTTTCGCATTTTTTTTCACTAACGAATGTTTTCGCTCGCTTTAACACTGGATCCCTGTCGAGTTTGCTCGCAATTTTCCCCGTACCGACGACGACAACCACAAGAACTTTTCACAACGTGCGAGACGATGAAATTTGTTTGGCACAGCAAAATCTCGTAAAATTCCAATACTACGGGCGAGTGAGCAGCGCGGTGTAGCCGCAGGAAACGCTCACAATCTCCCTCGCTCTCGATTTACGTCCCAGACTCACCGGTCGTGTCATATATCCGTTTCCTTCGGCGACACGTAAGTGTCAGTACATCTTCTCTATTCCTCAGTCACACGAACGCTCGAGATCCGAAGCAGCAAGTTTCCCTGTTTCTATAACGACGAAAAGATTGATTTTTCTATTAAACGTGGCAAAGTGATGCTACAAATGGATGGGACGGTTCAAGAGTGAGACAAATAATAAAAATATTTTATTGGATTGAAATTTTAGATTTTGAGGATGAATTTAATACTTTTTCTGATTTCTATGAAAAAAGAAGTTCTTATTTAATAGGCTTTAAAGACGTACCAAAGGCTGATAGTTTTTTTATTTATTTCATCGAAAAATTATTAGCTTAAAAAAAATAACCACAACCGGTTTTTTTTCTATTATTTTCGTCGAGACAGTTATTGAAAAAAAAAAAAAAAATATCGTTATGGTGAGGTTCTTGATACACGTGACTCAGAATTAATAAAGGAGCCTAAAAAAATCGTCGCATAAAAAACAGAGTGAAATATTACTGTGTAAATAAAATTTTTCAGGAAGTAACCAAATAGTAAAATAACCAAAATAGTTGTTTTGTTTATTCTTCAAGGTGTTGAAAAAGAAAAAATTGTTATGGTGAAAAAGACTCTTCACTCACGTGACTCAAAATTACTTAAGTAGCCTAAAAATTAACCGTGCAGTAAAAAACAAAGTGAATCACTTCTGGGCAAATGAAATTCTTCAAGGGATGTATAGTGTGTATTCGTGACCTGGCGAAGTCGACAACAGTGAACAGCACCACAATGGGAAAACCGCGGTGCTGACAGGTGCTCTTCGGCACTCTCGTATTCGGGATTAAAGTTTTTCTCTGCAGCTAGAAAAGGAGGACACGTATAGTGCTGGATTGCAGCGTGGAACGACAGGATGACGAGTTCGCGCTTCCGCAACCGACACCAGTGCACGACGGAAGTAGTCAGAAAATTTCTGGCATGCGCTTCTTTGTCTTGATTATATTCATGTCATTTCCTCGTAGACAACGCGGGTGTTTGGCCCGCTGGAATTTTTTTTCCACAAAATCATTTTGTCGCGCTTGCGATTATACAGACAATGAAACATCTTCAAAAAAGTCTTGAGTCGAGTTGACTTATACCTTAAGGAGATGGCTCACTGAAATATAGGTCATGATATTGATTATTGCAAAAAAACTTTATTTTCTTTTGAGCATCAATTGAAAACTTATACCGCTGGAAAGATTTTTTTTAGTATGGAACTTCATGAAAAGAATTCTCTTTATGGAAATGAAGTTTTTGTTTAAATAAGAGAATAAAACTTTTCTCAGCTGAGAAAATTTATAACCGTATTTCATTTGTCATGGAATTTTTTTTTTTTTTTTTTTTTTGTTTTATATGATTACAAACGAGTTTCCATTTCTTTTAGGCATTATTAAGCAAATTTCAACAGACAACGCTGATATAATTTTGTTCACTCAGAAAACTCAATCGAGAGAAATTTCTTTTATGAGACCGATTTTTGTTTTCTGATTGGGAATTTTTTACTGAGAATTTCTACAAGTGTTCAATTTTTTATAGAAAAGATATGTTGATTAAACCTACAATCCAGACAGAGTTAGTCCCTTAATAACTGCATTACCGTTTCATATATATACGGGCAGGTATAGGTGTTCCCTCTTTAATTATACTCACGATAATTAAAGGCGCTATTGTTGGTTGCTATACATACATATATATGGCGGTGGGCTCACGGCTCAAGAAGCGGAAGAGTCTAGTGCGCGTGAATTTCCGACACAGAACTGCTGTTGGTGTTGAAGCTTCGTACAATGCAGCTCTACATTACAAGGCTTTATACACTCCCCCTGATAAATTAGTAGTGCACTGGTGCAGCAGTGACGACATACATTATTTTCCAATTCGTTTTTCCCCGAAACTCATGATGACACCAATCTAAATATTCAACGAAACTTTATATTATACAGATTTTTAGAAAATGTGAATATTAACCAAGAGCTTCAGTTTGTCGCAAGTCGTTTTTTTAATCATTGAGTCACCTAAAAAGTTTGGCAGGGGACCGACTCTACACCTCCCAAGTCTACACGAAGATAGGTCTACACAAAAAGTCGACACAGAAAGACTGTACACGCAGACAGCTCGACACCGAAAACTCGGCACGAAAAACTCGACACCAAAAACTCTGCACGAAAAACTCGACACCGAAAAGTCAACACGAAAAACTCGACACGCCGAAAAGTCGGCACAAAAAACTCGACACCGAAAACTCTGCACGAAAAACTCAACACCGAAAAGTCGACACTTCGATCGATTTTGGGGAATTTTAAGGTCCTATCCGATGTGAAATTTTCCGTTAATTACAATTTTTATTTTATTCGGTGCGTAAAACGTGGTTTTATTTCATTTTTAACCCAATATTTCGATGTATTTTTGCCAGCAGACAACGAATATGTTATGTTTTTAAAAATCGTGATATTTTTCACTGAAAACCCAGAAATACATTACTTTTTTCATTTGAAACAAAATATGATCTATTCAGATATCCCCTTGAACGATAGTATCATACTAGTGCGACAAAACTTTTTTTTGACTTGTGCAGGAATCTCAAACTTTCTGCTCTTGTAGTGTAATATACTATTTCGCGCGAGTATCGTACCTATTTTTATTTCACGACGTGTGTAAACAAAGTTTCACGCACGCTTCGCTTGCGCAATCGCGATTTGCCCACAGAGTGAAATAAAAATTGTAATTAACGGAAAATTTCACATCGGATAGGGCCTTAAAATTCCCCAAAATCGATCAAAGTGTCGACTTTTCGGTGTCAAGTTTTTCGTGCCGACTTTTCGGTGTCGAGTTTTTTGTGCCGACTTTTCGGCGTGTCGAGTTTTTCGTGTTGACTTTTCGGTGTCGAGTTTTTCGTGCAGAGTTTTTGGTGTCGAGTTTTTCGTGCCGAGTTTTCGGTGTCGAGCTGTCTGCGTGTACAGTCTTTCTGTGTCGACTTTTTGTGTAGACCTATCTTTGTGTAGACTTGGGAGGTGTAGAGTCGGTCCCCTGCCAAAAGTTTCATGAGATAAAATTCTGTAGACAATATGCTACTTCAAATTACAAAAATATGAGCCTCCTTAAAGGGTCCGACTCACCGGAAAAAAGTGACAAGACAACCAAATTCTGCAGACGAGACCCTTCTTTTAAAAATCCTTGCACTGAAATCTCATTAAGTACGTATCAACCATTATAATTCTGCAATTATTCTCCTCTTGAAGACGAAATCTGATTTTCTAACCCCTCCTGAAGGCAAAAATTCAATTTTTTCACGTTAAAGAAAATTGATAACACAATATACATAACAAAGATAAACTTGCCGATATCAATGTTACGGTTCACGCTTAACCTGCTTTTCAGCATCGAGAAAATAGACCATAGCGTAAAAGGTTGCATATTCTGAGCAAGCTCTTGAAAATGAGCTACCATCGCGTGCTCTGATACGTTGTTGATGCTTCGAGACTTTTTCCATTTTAGAAATTTCGCGTAAATGAGGTTATACACTGAGAGAAATAGATACTAAGATTTTTAATATCCGATATACTAAATATTATATACTATCGGGTAGTATTTGGATAGTACCGTGTATTGTGTGCATTGTAAGGGTTTATTATACGGAATGTACTTGGTACAATCAGATATTAACCATTGCTATAATTATACTAACTGTTGCACTCCAGAGAGTGATCCCTATACGAAGCATCCAATATACTATTCGATAGTATATTTTTACTATCGGGTAGTATCTATTTCTCTCAGTGTATCTTCCTTTTTTTTCTGCTAGCAATTCGTTAATTACGTTCTTCGCGACTACTTTTATCTCCGGCTGTGCACTCGACGTTTCGATAGACGATCTACCACGACGCATGATGAGAAACTTACATTGCAGCCTTCACTGAAAACTACTCTGAACATGAACTCACGACCGGAACTGTTTACTGCGTCGATATGGCCTGCGTAAGAGGGACGAAAGTGTACGAAAGTTTGCTCTAGGGATGAAAGTGACTAAAATGACGACTGCACATGTGTGAATCTGTCTTCCCGGTATCGCTACGGTATGAGCCGCTTTCATCCCGCAAAACTACTACGAAAGTCGTCACTTTCGATGCACGTCCTACAATAGTATATTAGGCCACTAGGGAGGGAAAATATACTATGTTCAACCGCGTGTAAGATTACCGACCGAGCCGAAGGACAGGGTAGTAAACACGCGGTTAGGGATACTCTACTTCGACTCCCAAGTGGAGTATATAATTTTGTAAAAATCGAAAAATAATGAGGAAGCAATGTGCAAAGCTCTACTTTGCATTAAAAAAAAATAATTTATGATTTCATAAATTTCATGTAAATCATAGAATAGATAATAACAGGACTGCACTGAATCACGGATTTTTGTTCACTGCTCATTTGCTGATATCTGTATGCATCAAATCAAAACCCAATCACTTTCATATTAGTTTTCAATCTAAAAAAAACTACTATCCATGAACTTGTGCAATTTTCCATGAAAACTATCAATATTTACGATAAATATTACATTACAACATTAAATAAACAACACAGATTTGAGGTTATTTACACTCATGAAGTAGAGTCTGTAAACTCTCATACACGAATCGTATCATATCACTCGCATAGCATTGTAGATGAATCCCGAAGCCTGCGGAAGACGCATATATACCATAAAATTCGAAAATTTGGATCCACGAGTAACTGAAATGTAAACGCGACTTGTTAAACTAGAAGACAAGTCGCGACGTGCTCGCGTGCGCCACCTTGCGAGGGTGGATCGGAGCTCGACTTCGAATTTACAAACGCGATCGTAATAAATTACAACGAAGACGTGGATTGCAAATAATATATGAACTTCCTCAAATTTCTATTCGTACTATTTGTCGATACATTGCAGTAAATTCATAATATAACCTCCACGCCAGTAACGAGCGAGGTGAGAAAGTCGAGTGTTGCGAATAACGCCAGTAACAACTTTTTTAAAAGAAGGGTATCATCTACAGAATTCGGTTTTTTTATGACTGTTTTTAGGTGACTCAGTTTCCTTAAGTACATACCAAACACTATAATGCTGCACATTTTCGCAACGTACCAAAATTGTGTGAGTTAAACCGTCAAATTTTAAACTTGTAGCTTTTCGATCAAACCGGTCAACAAATTTTAGTGTTCAATGGCATATTTCATTGGTCGAAGAGTGCATTCAAGTCTGAGTATAAGAACTTTCATTTCAGGCCTTTATGACAAAACTATCATTCAAAATGTGTATATAAATTTTTCTTTAAAAACTTACTAAATAATTGGTTACAGTAAACCAAATTCCCAATACATCCAGGATTGCTGCACGCATATTAGAATGCATTCTTCGACGAATGAAATAAGCCATCAAACACTGAAATTTGCTCACCGGTTTGGTTTGAAAGCTAAGACAAGTTCAACATTTCACTTTTTACGTTACGACATTTTCGTGCAGTAGATGTCTTCAGAAAATACAGAATTATAACGATTGATATGTACTTAGTAAGGTTTACACATAAGATTTTTCAAAAAAATTGTATCATCTATACACGGAAAGGAATGAGTAGTTGGTAAAACTTAAAAATTGGTTCTCACAACGACCCGGAATAGTTGATATAGCGCCAACTACTCAGTTAGTTGAAACGTCTACTTAGTTGGTTAAAGGAACTGAAATCGCGTCGGTAGAATACCCGTAGTAACAGGAACCAAAATAAATAGTAACCCGAGCTATACGCTTAGTTAGTACATGCAATCTTTTTTAGTGGAGTTCTAGGTTAGGAATTAAATTTCATAACTCATCGTATTCGCTTCCGCTACCATAAAACGAGGTTACAAAATGTTATAGTTACAATAAATGGCTCAATGAAAAATGCAGTTCATTGCTACGAGCGATTTAAAGGAGCCCATTCTAAAAAATCTGTATATGTTAATGGTCAAACTCTACCTAAAAATATAATAATACCCATACCTAACGACTAATTATCAAAATACATCATTAGTATTCGACGGACTATTATACATATATATATATACATATATATATATATATATTATACATATATATATTACGGTGTGCCAAAAAAAAGCGATATTTTTTTTCTTGCTCTCCGCCCAAAATATCGTAGAATACGTCTCAGTAAAGATTCTGTCAAAAGTGGAGCTCATAATTTTTATTCTTAGAGGTCTATCATCGCGTTTGAAGTTTTCTCATTTAAATAACATATATATAATAATAATAAAATGTGTCCACACGTTCGTCATATAACACAATACCGTTGTTATCCTTTGTCATTCGCGAACCAAAAAATATTAGTTACCCGAACCAACCGATTAGTGTTGTGAGGAAAGTGATTGGTAATGAAAACCAACCGGTAGAGTGCCAGCAACATTCGAATCGTGTTTAAAACTATCAGGTGGCGCAACTACCGCCGCTAGTTGCGCCACCTCATGGCTGTCGGTAAGGACAGAATTATGATTGGTTGTCGGAACCAAGTCGTCGGTCTTACTTACTATTTTTCGCTTGGAAATAACATATAGTTGAGGATACTTTTTGAATTTAGTTTCCGTAATTAATCTGTGGCACAGCATATGTTGGAAATAGTTATCACGACTACTGATGTTTTTCCGTTTCGAATTTTTTTTTCTTATGTCTATTTTTAGGTGACGTGATCCCCGTAGAAGTATATTGTACAAGAGGATCCGTATTAAATGAATGAGACAGGTTGGCTGTATATTTATTGTTGATAACAATTGAGTAATTAAAAGCAGACGATTTTTGTAAAAAAGTAACATTTGCAATGGCTTGCTTTCACTCGCCAGTCTCATCTGCTTTTTTCTACCCTGTGCAGAGCGCAAACACAAAGATCTGAATAGCCAATCAGCATTTTCAAAACTCTTGTTTGAAACCTTAAAGTGAAATGGAGCCTCTGAAGTCGTCCCTCTTTCATCCAAATGAGTTTTGCTTGTGATCACCCTCCTCTCACATTAATCAATGAAATTAAAACACTCAAAAATTGACTTTGAGGCAAGAAATTTTGAACACATTATGGTAGGCCATTTTTTTCTAGCTTAGTACTTTAATAAGTGAATAAAAATATTCAATAGTCAATTCCATTCAGTTATTCGAACTAAATTATATTCTGAGCGGTCATCCCCGATTTCGGCGATATTTAAGAAAATTCGAAGTCCAAGGTATAAAATAAAATCAGAATTGATTTTTAAAAAACCTGTATCAACCCGTTTTATTATTGGAAAATAAATGTAATCGACTAGTTTCTCACATTAAATCAACAGATTATTATTATTGTTAGTCAATAATAATAATCTTTCTGTATTTAAATATTCTATTCTGCAAAAATACAAATTTCTCAATTTTATATATTTGGTAAAGCTTGTTTTCACGCGGATAAATGTAATCAACAAAACTGTCGGTCAGCGAAAAATTGGTTTAATATCCTTGACTTAGAATAACATACAAACAGGATGAATGCCATAAAAATAAATAAAAAATGTCTAAGAAATAACAAATTATTTCATCATTTTGAACAACATTGTATTTAATAATTCGAGGTTTAGCTCTTACCTATAGAGCCATTTCTGATGATGAGTTTATTGAACCCTTAAATTTTCGAGTTATTACTCAGTCTAAGTATGTTGTAAAATGTCTGGTCAGATTTGTATGGAAGTTACATCTTCCAAAGCAGAGACGACAAACTAGGTGGAACACTTGCACCTAGAAAGATAAAGTAAAGATCGTCCGAAAGCTCAAACTATTTTAGCAGACAGAGGTACAGGATGAGTCTCGTCTGCTCGGAGTTTTACGATCTACGTGCCCCGTGCAGTGGGAAATTGGTTTTTGTCTTGTGCGGTCAGCGGATCAACCCCACCTTCAACATCCTCATTTTACTCGTACCCTACGGACGAATATCTACGCTGCAGACAGTAACTAAAAATTAATAAAGCATATGAGTCCCTCAGCGATTCGTTGTCCGAAATAAGCATGATATTCTGATGGGCTTTAAATATACAATGAAATACTGACGGAATAATCCACTTTTTGATTCGTTTTCGCAATATTCACGGGAGTGCCTTATAAATGTCCTATTATTTTCGGGTTTGCTCTATTTATCCATCAATTCATTTTAACAAACCATCCCTACGTAATAAATTGATCAAAAAATGATTTTCCCAGAAAGTTTTTTTTAGAATCGTATTGTTAAATTATTTGGTTGCCATTTTATCACCATTTACATCTGGTCGCTTTTGGAACTCATCATTACAGATATTCTAAAAAAGGAAAACGAAATTACGCAAATATAAAAATATCAAATAAGAAAAAACGAGCTAATTATGGAACATAGATAAAATGTAAAGTGCGTTAGAAAGTTGTGAAATCTTTATAACCCTCCCACATATTTAATTTTAATTTTTTTAAATGTCGGATATATGTGGCCTTCATTATTTTATACCTTCTGAAGAACACTTAAGCAAAAAATGGTAAGTGAGATTGACAGCTAAGGTTGAGTCACAAAATAAGCCAAGTACAAAAGCATTGAATTGAAGACCTGAAAAAAGAAATGAGGACACTTTTTTTCGCCCAGTCACTCTTACTGTTGCTATCGTTTCAAAATTTCTCAAGCGTACAAATTATGAGATTCGTTGTACTAGACGTCATACGTAGTTGGATGCAGCAACACTGTCGTCGTGGTAGCGGCGTTTTTTTCGTTCCTTCTGCTTACATATAACCACGAAATATTCCACCGCGAATATGTTCGCTGCGCCTTACCGCAAACCACGAATACCCCACACAGATTTAATTTTCTCATATTATATCTCGGGGGTACTGAGGTACGGAAAAAGAGCGAGGCGAGAACGTTATTTCTATGATAAATCTCCGCTCGTATATTACTCCAAAAAATTCGGTTACATCAACGTAGTGCGAATTGCACCGGAAATGTAGAATAAAATCATTGATTTTTTAACGAATGCAAATATGATATATACTTAATCACAAAATAAAGAAAGACTTTAATTACAAAATTAAAGTATACACATTATTTTTTATGCAATTTCTGTATGCTGATTAAAATAATAATTCAGTTGTTTCTTCAGAATAGGTTTGAATTTATTATTTGTGATAAAAATGTATCACATTCGGGGAAATTGGCGAATTCGTTCCATATTAAAAAAGAAAAACCAATCGACAACTATTTGGTCGATTATTTTTTGTTCACTCTGTTAATGATTTTTTCATTCTATTATTGTGCAAAATCAATATTCTTAGTATTTTAAAGAAAGTTAATATTTTGGTTGAGAATTTTCCAAGCGCTCCCATTTTGTAAATATAATATAACATTTTTTATTTAAATATAACAATGGTATTATGAACAAAAATGTGATAATCGGAAGGAAAACGTAATGCTCAATGAAAAAATGCTAAGTTGAAAAATGGGGTCAAACAATCGGAACATCGACCGGTTGCTGTTGATGGGCCCACTCTGCCAGGGCTTATATCTGACAGCCGGGGTAAATGTTCTCCGCTTCTCTCCTCTCATCAATTTTCTGAGCTCATCCCTGGGTCCTCCCGGCAGCGCACGCATGTGCAGGATCTACCGTGGATCCCCGCGGATTCCCACCGTCCTATGCTACGGGCGAGCGTTGCTGCTGCTGCTGCTGGTGCTACTGCTGCTGGTGATGGCTATAGTAAAAGGTAGATAGCTGCATTCACATAGGAGGCATTCTCCGTCAGTCCAGTCACTTTTTATTTCATCCTCTAAAAAATACCCCAGGATATTATCACAATTTAAGACTATTTTGTTTATCAATTTCTCGATATTTATTTTTTCTACAAGGTACGAAATTGTATCGTTTCCAACTCTTTTTATCTTCCATTGAAGAATAATAAGATTTTTTTTTCAATGATTTACCACTGAACTATGATTGCATATAGAATTCTTCATTTTGTGCAAAATATATATATATAAAAGGACAGTGTAAATTTGCGCGGAAAAAGTCCGGTCACCTTTTTTTAGGCTCCTAAAAGTACCGTGAACCAAACCAAGCAATATTGGAATCGAAGACTATTTTTCGAATTTTATTTCCTCCACTGTAGTTTTCGCACAAATTACGAATTTCAGTATTCTCGAAATCCTTTTAGCTTGCATTCAAAATTAATAAACCCAGTCCTCAGTTGGACCCAGTCCAAATTTGCGCGGAAAGAAAAAGGAAAAAAATTGGCATTTTATGTCCGTCCAGTAATATTTTTCTTGACCCTCCTAAGTATCCCCCGAAATTAGTCAGACATTATTACTATTCAAAAGTATTTTGCTCAATTTACCATATTTATTTTTCGCACAAATTAGGAAATTTGATTTACCCAAATTTTTTCACCTTTCATTGAATAATGATGAAATTTTTTTTCCAAGAAATTAAACATCAAACTATTCTCGCGTTCAAAACTTCTTTACTGTGCGCAAAGAAATGTTTAAACAAACGATAAAGGGGATAATATCCCTAATCTTAAGGTAAAAAGTTGCCAAAATGCAATGCTCATTTCGGGAGATAAAAATGCAACAGTTAAATTGCGACGAAAGAAAATAGTAAAAATAGTAGGCATTCTCTGTCAGTGCAGTCACTCTCTTATGCCTCTTAAGAACACCCTACAATTCGTCGTTTTTAAAACCATATAGAACTATTGTTTCTTAAATCAATTGAATTTCAAGGCTGCGGCCGCAATTAAATGTAAGGAAGCTTCATTGTTATCGGCTATTGGCGACGAATAAATAAAAAAGAAGTCTTCTTTTTTTCTCAATACGTTTCGGCCCTCATCAAGGTCCTCTTCAGTTTATATATTTTCCCTGGACAATGTTCTCGATAATTTAGTTATAACCCTAACAATAAATTTTTATTTAATTACATTTTTGTTATGAAGGCCCCGAAACCTGGCCAACTGTTCCTTATTTCCGCATATTAAAGTTCCAACAAATGACGCAATTGTATTGGTGGCAAGTCTTATTCCAAGAGAAGTATGATTCAAATATCATTGCATTCAAAAAAAATTTGCGCGCATAATTATTAACAGTTTGTGCGCAACATAGTGCGAAAAAAGAACAATCCAAAATTTGGGCGAAAACAAAATAGACAAAATACAATTCGTTTTAAACGGTTGTAATAAAATTCGAAGGAGGTCGAAAAAAATGTGACTGCACTGACAGAGAATGCCTCATAGTAGCGATGCACGTTGAGTCGAATGGGCGAGTGAGCAGAGAAGCGAGCAGCAGCTCGCTGGGTTTGAAGCAAGCGCGGGAGGTTCAGACCCGGCTGCGCCCGTGACGCGCGCTCAGTCGAACGCTACCCGCAGAACTGGAAGGACGTGTGTACGCGTCATATTTTGAGTATACACACAGTCCGTCCAGCCGTGTCATATACCTGCGTTAGCAGTTCCAACAACATTACTTACAGCTAAACGATTAGCTTGGCAAAACAATTACTCACGCCCAAAGAACAAATTTAAAACGAACAGAGTGCAAGCAGTTATTGGAAAACATAAAACACCCTTAAAGGGTAAAAAATTTAAAGCAAGCGGTGACTGTGCGGGAGGTGAATTTTTAAGTTGCCTAGGTGTTTCATGTGACATTTCCAAAGGAAGATTAAGACATTAATTAATGAAAGTATTATATTGTTTTTTAAAAATTTCAAGTTCTCGTTATAATGCGTGACAAGTGTCGCTGAGCTGCGAAATCAATCGTACTATCACGTGGTCATCGAATTCGGGATCTTTGACGTCTTCTACACATCATCAATTGGAGAATATTTAATGTGAGTTTATTTATAATATTCGAAAAACCAATTCCACGATGATAAATCATTTTTGGTAATAAACAAATTTTAATTATAGAAATTGATAATCGGAATTCGACATTTATTAATTTTATCGAAGAAAATTCATATGAGCTAAATCTTCTTTTTTAGTAAACGGCAATAACGATAATAATATTAATGATGATAAAAATAATGAACGGGAGAAGGGTCATAATTATTTTATGTATTCACAGATATTTTTTTCTGTGTTTTCATCGTATTTTGTAATACGCGCTGTAGGAAGAGATTGTAATCGTCATTCCACCGCGATACAATTACAATAACGACGGGAACTTCAGGAGTCTTGCACAAACAGCTTAAGCGTGTTTCACATTGACGTTTTTGTTTTTATAATTTTTTTAAAACTTATTTCCTTGAGTTACGGTGAAGGAAACGAAACTTCCTTTCCCGCGCGGAAAGAAAAGGTTGCCGACGACGTTATTTCGAAAGACCATGCGATATTTTTTTTCAGTGGAACACATTTAGAAGCGTTGCGTGATAGATAGAAACAATATTTGAATTATACTCTTGAACTCTCGTTAAAGTCCGCGCTGAAACGAATCAAATTCCAACACACGCGGCACCACTTTGCACGCTATATATATATAGTTGCATCTTCCACTGCGGGGCATCGATCGTTACCACTCTCGTCCAGGCGAACGCTAATTGTTCTATTGATGCTTTGCTTTGGAACGGCGAGATTTGAAAGCACTTGAAAAAAAAAATGGTGAATTTTTTTTCTGCCAGTTTGACTGCAAATTAAACAAATCTTAAAAGAAACTCATTAAATACCCCGTAAATAATTTTGAAAGTAACTATTGACAAATGTAATTTTATGATAATTTTTATTAAATTGATCATTTTACCTTTTGCTGAAGACGAACGCTGTTTTATTAAGCCTTTGCTCTGATTCGTCAAGATTTGAAAGCACTTGGGAAAATAATTGTAAATCTTTTTTTGAGCCATTTTCACTTGACATTCAACAAATTTTGACTGAATATTATTGAATAACCTGTAAATAATTTGGCAGCAACAATTAAAAAATGTAACCTTAGGTGAATTTTTATGAAATTTATCATTTTATTTTTTACTGAACAACTATTATAGTTGATTCATCTGTGGTAATATCAAAAAGTTCCTCACAACAAAATTGTAAAAGAATATATTTTATCTACGTTTCTGACGTCATTGTTGCATTCTAGTTGATTTTTTGTATCTGAATAAAAAATATTTATTGGCCGGAAACGATTGAATATATATTAAATAATAATAACAATCTATTGCTTAGTATGTCGTTGCAGAGTTGTACTTTTTTTTTGCTGAATAGCAACAGAAATTATACAAATTGTTGTGGTCATTCGATTTAGAAAACCATACAAATATTGTACACGTTTTTGGCATAGTGAAAAAATAATTTCTTTATTATCATTACTAAAAAGAAAAAGCAGCTCTGCATGCTATAATTATTTATAAATAAATATACACAAATCGCTCAAAATTAATTGCGCAACATTTTTTTTATTTCTTATTTACCTGAAACCACATAATTACAAATATTGTGGGAAGTAAAAACACCACGTCCGGAAATAAGTGAGTTCCTGTGTGTAGTACGACGATTCAACCAAGCAAGGCTAAAAGAATTATCTAAAGTATCTTGTGAAGGATATGAGGAATATATCTCGACACATGTTTTTCTTTTTGCCCCGCTTCTTGTTTCGGAATTGTGGCACCTTTCTTTCTACGCGTCATCTCCCACGCTATTCGTGAGAGCTGCAACTTTTAAATCGATCTAGTGAATCCCATAACATATATGTATATATATATATATATATAATCGCACACAGCGTACGTCTGCTTAAATATGACGTGAGACTCGGCGTCAATGCGATCAAAGAAAGTTCCGCTGATGGTGTTGGAGGAAAGCATTTCCTGCATGTGTTCCGGCTCATACAATTTAATTGAGACTTCCACGTATATTAATGTCGCATTATTTTTTATGGCTTAATGCATTCGGTAACGTAAAACAGAGATGATAGCAAATTTGGTGTAATTTCGAAAAGGAGGAAGTCACGAGTACCGTAAATATCCGCTACCTTTTTTCACTGATTAATAATAATAATAATAAAGTAACTCGTGAATTTTTTCAACTTTCTTCTCCAAGTTTAATAAACTTCAGCAATACATTTCTAACGGACGATCACCGATATTAGTACTTTTAAGCAAAATAAATTGCCGTAGTAATACAAAGTTCTTCAAAGCTATATTCATGAAACTGTTCCATTGATTATCCTTACAAAAATAGAGAACGTGAAAAGTCTCTAAAAATAGAAAAACGGATTTTTATTTGCTAAGAGAAAATTTATTTTTTCGCAACCAATTTATTTTTTAATTAAATTTATCGATAGGAAATTATTATGGTTATTAAAAAACAATGCTTCCGTCATAAGCGATGTAATTTTTTTTCATTTTTTTTTTTCTTTACGTCCTCGAATTTTTATTTAATCGAAGTTTTGGTTGTGCATGTGTAAATCACGCTCGAATAAATAAATAAATAAACAAATGAATGAAGAAATAAAAGTGGAGTGAAAGTCTGTCAAATAGATATAATCTGGACTCAAATCTCAAGCCGCAATGTTTTCTGGTTCCATGTCGGATCGTATCACTTTAGTGTACGGACCGATTATTATTATCGTGAGCGAAATCGCAAAGCCGGTAGATAAAATGAACCGGCTATCAGTGCATCGGGTTTTCGCCGCGGTGACCCTGCATAAATGGGCCAATTCTTCATTCCTTCTCGATAGCACACCGACGAGACCACTCTCGAATTTGCATTATGAACGTCCGTCCGGATCTGCCGCGGACGTTTGCGTGTTTCTGGACAAAACCATAAGTCATACTCAACACCAGCAGCGAGAGCTACTGCATATGATCGTAGGATCGATGTTTGGCAAATAAAACGTTGGTCCGGAGCGGTATATGGCATTCCTATTGTCAATTGTGTGATATGACGTTAAGCCCCATAGACGTATTATCTGTACTTTGTATGCGTATATATATGGGCGACTCCATGGCATTTGAAAGTTATAAATCTGTGATAGTTTAATACAAAAGTACATTTTGCATGGAATGTCCGGTACTGAAATTCATATTAACGGCGCGCCCGCTTCTTTAATTGGAATCCCATTAATTACCATTCTTAAATTAATCTATCTTTTCGTAGCCCAGAAAAAAAGGGACATTCTTCATTGAATGACACATACATTAATTCATGACAGAAGTCCTAACTCTTCGTCGCTCAAGCGAAAATTAATGAACATTTTTAAATGAATAATCTACGCGTAGTTGAGAACAAAAAAATTTTCTGCATCAAATTATTGATCATAATCATTAGAAACAATGCTACAAATTCTTACTTATAATTATTTACTGATTTGCACAAAGTCTGTAGACTCAATTTTTCAGGGTACTGTAATGTAAGACTGCATGAAAGATATCAACGGAGGCGGTTGGTTATGGGCCAATAATGTTCGCATGAGATTCTCAACAATTAAATTCATACCAACGGTACTTAGATTGAAAAGGCTTAATCTACGTTTCAAAACTAATATTTTTTTTGTAGCTTGGTAAGAAAAATGCGATTTTACTTTTAAATTTAAATGCGAGTTTGTTTGGTTCAATGAGAACTCATCAACATTTTAAAATCAATATCCAATTCCTAATTCAGTGAAAACAATAATTTGTCTTGCAGACAATTATCAATCGTAATTATTTGTGACAATGTCATAAATTGTTACTTAGAAATATTTATTAATTTCAACGAAGATTGTAAGAATCATTTTTCAGCGCATTTTCATGTAAGACCGCATGGAAAAAAATCAACGAGGCGAAAGGTCAATTAGATTTCGCATGGAATGTCTCACATAGTCACATTCAGCAGGTCAGATACATATATGCGAGAATTGGATCAGTGTGTCACGCACAACGTACGTGCAACAACGATGCGACTTTTCTGCTGCACTCAACCCCTCCTCTCCCCCCCCCCCCATACGTAGGCCCCATACACTATGCGACACACACACACACACACGCACACACATCACTGCCGAGAGTTTCGTGCGGGCGAAATTGCAATTGCAAGGTCCACGAGAAATTCATTACTTCATGTATGCTCACACACAACGTACAAATAGTAAATTTGTAAAATTGGAGCTTCAACCTTGCATGCAAAATTCGAAAAAAAAAGTTTTTTTCCCCTTTTGACACTAAAAATTTTTTATGCACTAAACATTCTTAAAAAAATGTACAAATACTATCGATGTATCGATTAAAGGTCCTGAACAAGTAATGAGATCCGTCATGAAATACTCTGCGAAAAAAGTAGATTTATATAAAATATAATATGATTATTGTTACTATGTCGTACTAAAGTCATACATTTTTGTAGTATTACGTCAACGCTTGACTAAGTTTTTTTACGACGCACATTAGGCTTACATGAATTTGTGCCACCTGCACAAATATTTTTTGATGCTAAAAAACTGCCAGGTCTATGTACCGATTATGTAACGTTCGTTTATTTTAAGCTTAATGTTATTGCTGTCATTTGCTATCGTGAAATATTGTCACTGCTTGTATCTTCCTCATACACAAGTGGCGTATTAGCATTTTAAAAAGGTCATAATACCGGGAAGAAATATTACTAAAAATAAATATGCTTAAATTATAAATCCATTTTGCAAGTGTCATTTTTTAAACATTTTTTATGGTCGAGGTTCGCAAAGCCTTATATATTTTGCCCTTTGTTTTTTGTCGCTTTCCATTATTGCTTGGTATGCCACAGGGGCTAGAAATCAAGCGAAACACTCTTCACGAAGTGACTAACAAAAAAACAGACGACAGCGGGCAAAGTAAATTGAAAGCACCCTCAGTGAGTTCGCCTCGAAACACATTTTTCGTCGTTTACTGTTGCCACTGAGATTGTTTCCCATATGACGTCCTCCCATGGGACTCGATTCCGCCCAACCTCGTATTTTCGTTATGTATTTTTAAATGTGTCTGTGGGTACAACAAAAGGAAAAAATAATCCGTTGTTCGTAGTCCCGCCGACGACCAGTTTTTTCATTATTCGCTGACGACTTTTGCAATATAAAAAGTACATGTATCCGAAAATGCTTCACCAACCGAAATTGCCATTTATGTTGAAATTTAGTACGTTGCGATAAGAGCAAGGTACGGATTTGACCTTTTTTTCCTTTCGTCAATGTATATATTAGGGTGTGTGAAAAAATATATATATTTTTTAAATTCCTTTTAAAACTCTGCAAAAGTGTATACTTGGACCGCCAAATACACTTCCTGCATGTGAAACTGCCGGCGGAATTTTTAAAACATTTTTCTATTGGTATTTACGTGAAGAAATAGATATCGATTGAGCGACCTCTAAGAGCGATTTATTCGCGGTTTCCTATAACACAAAGTATTGTGAGGTATAAAACTAACGTGTGAGCTGTGGCAACCTAAAGAAACTAAAGAAATGTAAAAAAAAAACATAGAAAAACTGAATTATTTTATGGATTAACGCTCGAAGCATCGAATCATAATTTGTCCTTTCTTACGATTCACTTGCAATTTGGTATTTAGGGGTGTTTGAGGTCGCCAGTTATTAATCCAAACCTAAACTTCAGTAATTAAAAATAGGGAATCCAATATGACGGACTAAAATGTAAAAAGTTGCGAAAATCTAGACTCTGAGTTAGAATTCATGATTAGTGACCTCAATAGCCCCTGAGTACGTAATTACAAGTGAATCTTACGCAAGGGATATCTATGCTTTAGGTGTTAATCCTTGAAAGGAGTTTTTTCGCTTTTTTCAAAATTTAAACATTTTTCGTCAACCTCGTCAAGGTTGAAACGCTAGTTTTAAACGTCACAATGTCAAGCCTGTAATCGCTGTTCAAACTGGTGGATGGAATGGTAACTAACAGTAGCTACCGGGAGCTATGGGCCACGCTGAACGGGATTAAATCGTCCAACCGTTTTGAAACTTCAACAATAACTAAAAAAAACGCATAATTACATTGTCATGGGCGTATTTCCCCTAGATAAACAAGGTTTATCTAAGAAAAATATGATTATTGTATTTTGAAAATACACCGAGAGAAATAGATACTAAGATTTTTAATATCCGATATACTAAATATTATATACTATCGGGTAGTATTTGGATAGTACCGTGTATTGTGTGTATTGTAAGGGTTTATTATACCGAATGTACTTGGTACAATCAGATATTAACCATTACTATAATTATACTAACTGCTGCACTTCAGAGAGTGATCCCTATACGAAGCATCCAATATACTATTCGATAGTATATTTTTACTGTCGGGTAGTATCTATTTCTTTCGGTGTAGTAGTCTTTATAGGGTATCATTCTTAAAGACAAAATCACTGTTTTTAGTGAATAAATGTAATTGTGAAAACGGGACAAGTACATTGAATATGAACCTCAGTATTTGAAGGTTTTAGAGATCGCTGATTGCATTGTGAGGTTTAAAACTAAAGTTTCAACCTTGGCGAAATGGACAAAAAATTTTGAAACAATCGAAAAAAAATATTTTCAAGGATTAACGCTCCAAGCATAGATATCCCTTGCATAATATTCACTTGTAATTAGATGCTCAAGGGTTATTGAGGTCATTAATTATGAATTCTAACTCAAAGTTTAGATTTTGGCAACTTTTTGCATTTTAGTCGGCCATATTGGATCCACTATTTCGAATTTCTGAAGTTTGAGTTTGGATTAATAATTGGTGGTCTCAAACACCCCTAAATACAAAGTTCCAAGTGAATCGTATGTGAGGACAAATAATGTTTCGATGCTTCGAGCTAACGCTCGAATTAACATCCATAAAATAAATCAGTTTTTCTCGGTTTTTTTTACATTTCTTCAGATTCTTCGAGTTGCTACGGCTGACACATTAGTTTTATACCTCACAATACTTTGTGTGAAAGAAAATCGCGGACAACTCATCGTTAGAGGATAGAACAATGTTTTAGAAAATTATGCCGACAGTTTCACATGCAGGCCGTGTATTTAATGATCCAAGTATACACTTTTGCAGGAGTTTTAAAGAAATTAGAAAAAAAATATGTTTTTTGACACATCCTAGTATATATATATTTTATTTAAATATCATCAAGCTATAACTGGGAAAAAATTATTTGATATAGTCAGAGATACCATGAAAGTTGATTTCTAAATAATAACAGTTTTTATTCATCTGGTATATTGTTTTCTTGATAATGAAACACGGTTCGTGAACTTTTTATATGTTCTTGTAAAAAAAAATCTTTTATCACACATTCGAAGCTTTAATATTAGGTAATAAATTAATGATTCCATGGAAACAGCCCAAAAAATTCTGTAAATCTTCTAATGCGCTAAGAAAATCCATTGAATTTTATTCTACAAAATCTGTGAAACAATTTCGCAAAATTATCGAGAAGTTATAAACTTGTCGAGAAACTTTAGAAAAAACAATAATGTCATAGAACCGTTTTTATACTCTTAAGGGAGTTAACCAGCCATAAAGAGCGATGGCTAATTGATAATTTATTTTATTTTTCCATAATGTTGTTTACTACACGTTAGCTGTACCGGTTGGTGAATCAAAGTGGCAGTCGAAGCGCGACGGGTTCGCGCAGTGCCAGCTTTTCAAAGTTGTAAAGCGTATACGTTTTGATAGCAATTATATACGTTTTTGTGCGGATGTAATTATGCTTAGTTACTCTAACGAATGAAATACAGCGTATGCATACATGTAATATAGTTTTTGCTTATATTAACCTGTGTTCCTCATACATATGCAGAGGCTGCGTCACTGTTATCACAGTGTTATCTATTTCTTGGGGAGCAAAGTAAACTACGACGAGGAGAAGAACAAACTTTGTATATATCATTTCGATTAATTACTGTGACAAGGTTTACTAAATCTTCTAGCTGAATTACATCCGGAAACATACAAATGTCCCATCAAATTGAACAAATGGTATTCTTGTATGTAATTTATATTTTTAATTCCAGTTAAATTGTTATTAATTACTGCGCCATTAACTGAGCCTTTTAGCTGAATTAAATTCAGAAACACACAAATGTTCCATCAAATAAAACAAATCTTATCTTTATAACGTAATTTATATTTCCGATGCCAGTCAAACTATTATTATAAAATTACATCAAAATTATTATAAAATGATAAGACTCTCAAAGCGGAAAATAATTTAAAAAATTCTGCAATACATGAACACTTAAAGAATTTGATTTCCTCCACTTTTTGAATCTTGTATACAGATAAATATTGAAAAAATTAATCTAAAATTCGATAATTGAATTATGCGCAAAAAATAAAAAGCTTCGGTATAACTCGTCTTCGAGATATTTGTTGAAGAAAGCTTCTTATTCTTTTTTTTATCGTCCCAGTATCGCCGCCAGACACTTTCCTTTTTCACCTCTAACCCAAATGGTTCAGTCCATTTGGGTTCCTCCTATACATTTTCTTTTCTTTGAAATTCTCATGACAGCAATATCTTAAAAATATCGGAATTTTTTGTCGTGAATATGAATGCTCGGAATCGAGGGTCTACTTTCCAAAAGATTGGAACCTCTCGGGACGTGGCAGTTTGCTTTTTCGTTCGTGCTATCTTCCTCAACGTAGAAAATTCTCCGTCGAAATCCCGTGAGTCCTTTGAGTCTCGGGATATCTCGTACGTATATACCATATACATAAATACACATGCCTCCGTTATGCCACGCTATAAAATGGTATGGCGTATCCACAGCAGGTAAATTGTACAGTATATAGAAGACAGGACACGCACTGTAAATGCAAAACTTACGAGTGCAGAGGAGCGCGCGGATCTGTCCAGCGTGTAATTTGCAGGCATAACGTGCGCGACGTTCCTGTAACAGCAGTCGACGGAGAAGCTGCGCCAGTCCATTGCTCGACTGGAGGATAGTGGACGAGAAAGGCCAAGATAAAAGAGAAAAGAACGAAGAGGAAGACACTGATATTCTCCCGCAAGCATGAAGATGCTGTTTGCACTGAATTTTTCAAATAAACTGACTATACTGCAATCAATGTTACATCCCGAGAAATTATGGTAAATCTGGTGACCAATTTATAGTCACTATATAAGTGATTACATAAGGTGATGATAACTATAGGGTGCTTTTAAGTGATTATAATTTATAGTCACTATATAAGTGATTATATAAGGTGATGATAACTATAAGGTGATTATAAGTGACAACTAGAAGTTACTAAGTCAATGACTATAACCGATTATAAAGTAACTATAGAATCCTATAGTCACTTGTAGTCACTTATAATCGCCTAGAGGCGAATTTTCCATTTTTTTTTGTTCCATTCACCTATCTTCATAGTGAAGTTAACATTTTTCAAGTATGTAATAATCTCAGTAATTACTTACTTCTTATGTGAACAATGGTTAAAATAAAAGCACACAATGCTGATGTTTTGAGTATACTTTTTATAGTCATCAAAATTACTTTTGTATGACAACTATTCAGTAATGCTTATTATTTGGCTGTTATCGAAACTATTTCAAGAATCAGATAAACTAATTAACTGTTACAACTGATCCAAGTGAGTTACGGTAGTTATGATTGATGTAATTTCAGAAATAGTTGGATTTTTCTAGCAATTAGTAGTTGTCAGGACTATCACTATTATTTAAGGGTACTATAAAATTGTCTCCATGGGACTCAGCAATGATGAGATGATAGTGAGCGGGCTGGCAGGCACTTTAGCAATGAACTTGTCAACTTCATCAAAAACTAACAATTCTACGAGCTTCTCAGTTCCCATGGATACGTTGGTGAACACGCGAAAGGACGATGGGTTGAGGAGGAATAAATAATAACCGAAGCACGCAAGTTCCCGGGCGGAAATAAGAATAAGAGTAAAAAGGATATGTGAAGGGCCGGCTTGTGTGACACGTGATATGCAGCAGGGGACCAGGTCCTGGGAAGATAATCTTGAAATTAATTCTAGCCTATCAGTTAAAAGCCGATGAAAAAGGTATCGGGTTTCTTAAAAGACTCTCCTTGCAGAAGTAAACGGATGCTCCCAGATAACTCCAGAAATGCTATCCAGAATTGTGTGTCTGGCCATAACGGTATCTACCCATTGGTGTCCATTGGTTTTATTAAAATTATGATTAAATGATGACATCCAATTTCCTGAACAGCTGATGCACAAAAAGAGTAATTACAATCCACTTCCAGAAAGAAATAAATACTTTTAAATTACTTCAGAAATTCCTACAGAATACTGTGTCCACTAACAATGGTATCTAGTCTAACCATTTGAGTACAGCAATTGGCTTCATTGCTACGAACCTTTAAAACTGAATCCTGTCTCCTGAAGATCTGCTTACAATTATCATTGAAAATTACATGCGGTTTTCTGAACATCTGGGTGCAGAAACATAGTGATTGCAAAACACTTCTAGAAAGAAAGATATACTTTGAGGTTACTCCACGAAGCCTACCAGAATGTTGTACCCGTCAAGAACGATTGTCTAGTCTACTCATTTCAATACTGATTTGGTTCCATTGCCTCTATTCTTTAAAATTGGATCCTGTCACCTAAAAATCGATTTTATTACGATTATTCTTGAAAATTACATCCAATCTTCCGAACATTCACCTGCGAAAAAGGGAAATTACAAGACACTTTCAGAAATAAATAAATATTTTCGGATTATTCCACAAGGCTTACCAGAATGTTTTGCCAATTTCCAACGTCGTCTAGTCCACCGATTTCACAGTACCCAATCGGTTCCATTGCCTGTAAACCTTCAAACCTGACTCCTGCCTCCAAAAATTTGTTTGATTATGATAATTCTTACAAGTTACATCCAATCTCCTGAAAACTGTCCTGCATAATGAAAGGAAGTACAAAATTACTTTCAGAAAGGAAGAAGTCCTTCATTGGTCCCAGGGATGGACAGTACTCGAATAAAATTATATTCAAAATACATATCGGTCCGATTAAGGATATTGCATGATTAACATATTTTTGTAAAATAACGAAAAGTAAATCGGATCGATTAACAATTAAAAATCGTATTATTGGTCCTAATTACGAATTATGCGCAGTTATTCAAATTCAAAAGTATTCAGAATACATATTTATTCGTATATTGCCCAGCCCTGATTGGTCCGAACCGAAACTGAAGCACATCGTCTAAAAATTTGATTGCAGACTCTTACGAAGATGGACTAAGGGACCATTGAAGCTGTGTCTGGCGATTATTTTGTAGAAGCTCCGAGCAGTAACGGTGTCTGCCTTGCCCATCGGTATTCCTCATTAGCTCCGTCTCTTACACACGTATGTAAATCTTGTGCGCTGCCGTATGAAACGAGCATCGATGTGAATAAGTGCTGTGCGACCGCGTGGAGTGCAGCCTCGAGGCTAAAACTTGTGGTTCGTTGACCCAAACTCTTCTCCCTTCTTCATCGGTTCTCACTCCGTCCTTCGTTTTCTGGTCCCTTGATCCTCTTGCCTTTCTTTCGCTCCAGCTCACCTGACCATCGTTCATTTTTTTTACCTCTCGTTTCTTTTCTCTTTTCTTCGGTTTGGGCCGCACACAACATTCGAACTACACCAGAGCTGGTGATGCTGGTGCTGCAACGCGAAACGGAGAAGAATCGCCGACGATGTTTCATGTAACCCACATTTTTCACTGTAGCCGTGTGGCCCTTTCAAAACCGCACGTTTCTCGCGAGTACATTTTACCAGAGTATAAACCAATGAAAAAGAACGAGCCATCGCCAGACTCTCTTCCCAGTATGAATTAAATTGATCGACCCATTTCGTTTCGAATGGGAGGAGAGACTGACGATGTCCGATTCGACTCGCAGTCATGGCCAGGATAAACCTTTGGGCTTCCTGGTCTCTTAACGTTCCTCTTATCGCTGACAGGATCTATAATGTTGAGAACCAGTAAAATACTATGAAATTGCGTGGGAAATTTGCGAACCCCATATTTATATTCAAATCGACCTTGGACGCACCCTGAAGACCACCCACCGGAAAGTCAGGGTTTTGCAGCAGTTTGGGGAATGAAATTAATGATTTTTCTACTTTAATGTAGTATCTCACTAGAAATCTTCCGCTGAGTTGAAATACGGAAGAATTTTTGTGAGACTCTCAATAATTCATGATGTGAATAATTGCCATTTTTTGAAAACGGTCCTTTCGTGGAAGATAAGGACTGAAAAGAAATTGACATTTCGTCCAAAAATGCAAAGTTTCATCTCATCGTAGGGACTACAAAACGTCAAACTACAATTTTTTTCTAACATTAAAATCAGTGATAACCTTTCTTTGGTTCAGCGATTTTCAATTTTATTCCTTCGTTCGATTGAGCTTGCTAAAACAAAGAGATCTTGATTTCATAGCAATATGTGCCTACATTTTTGCGCTCGCAGTATCGCATTCAAAGATTGCCGAAAAGTGAAATGTGCAAAAAATTTTAACTTTCATTGCTCCACATTCGAGAAGTTGCTAAAAGAATTCAGAACTCAACGAATCTCGATATGCTATATGGCATTTCATAGCTTTATGAACTGTGACGGATGCAAGCATGATCTTATTCCTTTATTTCTCCAAGTACTAGTTCTTCTATTTTCGGCTAAAATGTTCTAAAATTATAATTTTTTTAATGTCATACTCGTGTATTTTGACATGCTGAATATGAATCCACTTTCCCAAGAAATGTTTATTTTTCATAGAAATCGTAGTGAGGAAGTTCCCTTAAGACAATGGCGAAGAAACTCTTTGGTTTGTTCCGTTTTTCAAGATATAACTGTATATAGAAATGAGAATTCGTAAGGGTGAAATATAGTGACGTCGATTGATCGTCCGCTTGCGATAGTAGGCAAAACCGATTTCCTGTGTATTCTCAAATCGCGATACTCACACGGATTGACGATCTACCGCGCGAGTCTCTTTCTCCGTGAGTCAACGATTTTCCGTTATGTATATCTACTGGAATCTTTATTTACTGTATAAGCTCCCGCTTTCCATCGATCAATCGTCGCGATATCCGTCGCTTTATCAGCGTCCCATTCCACGTAATGGATGGCCTCGTTATTTTGATTCTTTTGTCGTGTTGTCAGCTCCGAAATCATTCCTAAATGTGGAGTTGAAGGCTGGAAAAATACACTGACGTGCTGGAAACAAATATGCGATCTTTTGCGATGAATATTTATGTCGAATGTCAACAAGTAATCTTTCTGGCTGAAAGGAGGTCCGAATATTTGTATGAGTCTCAATTGTTTTTTGTAATGGGTTTTCATTCGGGAAAAATCTGTCATTTTGAACGAGGTCAATTTGTAACAAAATTGTGATTCTGTCTAAAGAGTAATTTGAAAAACTCAGCAAATTAAGATACTGAAACCTGATCAAATAACAATTTTGAATTTGACCACTCATAAATTCAAGATTTGATCAATTACAATTTCACGTTTTGAACAACTGAAAATTCTAAGTTTGTTCGATCAAGAATTCAAGATTTTATCAATTAAGAATTCAAGATTTTATCAATTAAGAATTTTAGATTCGACCAATCAAGAATTCGAGATTTGATCAATGAAGAATTCAAGATTCGATTAATGAAGAATTCAAGATTCGATTAATGAAGAATTCAAGATTTGATCAATCAAGAATTCACGATTTGATCAATTAAGAATTCAAGATTTGATTAATCAAGAATTCAAGATTTCATCAATTAAGAATTCAAGCTTCGATCAATCAAGAATTCAAAATTATGATCGATCAAGGATTCAAGATTTGTGATAAATCAAGAATTGAAAAACGTGATAATTCAATAATTCAAAATTGTGTCTAATTACGAATTCAAGATTCTAATGAATGAAGATTCCATCTCCGATTTTCAAAATAGCAATCAAATCGCATGTACCATTCCATTTTATTAGCTCAAAACTTGGTTATGAATTCGGGATATTGAGATCAATGATTAAGACAGTGAAGATTTGTTCTGCGAGCTTCGTCAAAGGCTGGATCAGAGAATCATTCCATCGTTGCAAAGGACCGGCCGTTAATTGCGGCAAGAAGTTTCTTGAGTGCTCCAACTCCGTTCAAGGGAATGAACTGATGGGAATACCTACCTATCTACCTATTCTGCCAATCCGTTTATCCAGTTCTGGGATTGACTAGGATGGGGTGGCGTTAGTTGTTGAGAAAGCTCTCTCTCTCTCTCTCTCTCTAAGTGCAAAGTGCATTCCGAGTGATCGCGGACTCTTCGGATAATTCTCTTGTCATCAACTCCAACGAACCCTTTCCCATCTTCGTTTGGCTGCAACTTTAATCGTAATGGACTCGAAGCTCGATTAAATTCTGCTGCTACAGCACCAATTACGAAAATCGGGTCTGTCTACGTCACCACCGGACGAAGATTGTTCTTCACCGCGTGGAGTCTGGTCTATAGTCTAGGCTATATGTACAGTGCGAACCGGGTCGCCTCTTTTTTTTCACTCCACGACCAGTTTTGCCTTCTATCCATCGGCGTGTGAACTCGCATAATATACGTCGTTTACATTCCCCTCTTTTCTTCGTTCGCTTCTAGCACACCCGCGCACTTCTCATGCCAGGCTCTTTTGTCTTCGCATCTGCGTGCGCGCTTTTGCTTCTCCCTATATATATATATATATATTCATCGTTCTTCTCTTCTTGCACCGGCAAACAGCACCGATGGTGCCCTTTTCTTCGCGAGTTAAAGTTCACGGACGAACAGACTCTACCCATCCCGAGTCTATTTCGTATTATTCGTTGTGTTCTCTTTGAACATTATTGATAATACTCAGGTTAAAGTTGCAAACAATTCCAAAGCTGGAGCTCCTACACAATCATAAAATATATATAATTATTTCTTCACCCAACGAAATTTCCAACAATTAAATAACATTCCCATAACTATTGGTTTTTATCTAAATGGAATAGAAATGAAGTTTGGTAAAAAAAATCAAAGATTTTATTTCAATACAGAATTAAGTTTTTTCGAAGTGCTTGGGAATATTCTTAGGAATATTTTTAGGAACACTCGGATAAATATTCGGAGGGGTATACGTATGGATATTCGTAGACATAATCTTAAAAATATTCTTAGTCATGATTTTATTATACTTACCATATTATTTTAAGTGAAACTTGATTCAACTTTCGTCGACAATTTGTCGAAGTCAATCCCACAATTAAGTGCCCCTGCGAAATGATACTAACGAGTAAGTTAAACTACAGTTAGTCTAGGTCTTGTCTGTGTCGGGACTGCAGAAGTGTTCGTATATATACAGTACCTTAATACCCTGACCTTAGTTGCCTTCTTCATGGCGGACTACAACCAACCCTGACGTGCTTCGCATTCTTTAACCATGAATCGAGCCTCGCTCCTCACGTCCAACACCTAACCCTCCAGGCTTAAACTCGCTGGTTCCCTCTATCTCCACTTCTTCGTCTATGCAACTTTTGCTTTCTTCACTCCAAGACTCTTCCTCTCTCTTTTTCATTATTTCTTACGTCCTCTTTCTTTTTTCTCTTTCTCCCATAGCTCATCACTCCCAAAGCTGTAGAATGAAATACATGAAAGGATAACCGCTGCCTTTCTTGTCCTTAGCTTTTTTCGTCTCGAAGATCTTATCTCGAATTATCGCCTCAAGGTAAATCATTCTCAAATATTAGTCATCATATCTTAAATCCTTTTATGTACTCATCGATGCTTTTCTGTTATTCTAATTTTTGGAGTTGCCAAGAACAAAAAAAAGAATTATAATTTCGCGAGGAACTTGGTCGAAAATAAGTTCAAGTTGGTGAACTCTTATATTTATTCACAAAAAATGTTACGGTCCCAGGTTTTTTTTGCGATTTATTTATGAACGTAACAACTTTTCCTCATTTTCATAAATTATCACAGAGCAATGTTTTGAAATATAAACGAGCGACATGTCATTTTTACGACTATTGGAATTGAACTGTGCATAATTATTAACAAGAGTAGAAAATTGCATGTATTTTCGATTGTTTATGAGCCACAGTAAATAGGTACTGCTAATATATGCTCGTAAGGTTGAGGTAATAAACATTCCAGGAGTTCTCCCTACGAGAGTTATACGAGAGTGAAAAAATTCTATGCATTTTAAAATATGCCAGTCTCGTTAATAAACATTCTGTGCGATACGACACCTGTCGCTAGTATATCGCAGAAACGAGAGGGAATTTTAGTACCTTTTCCCACCGTCTATTCCCTTTGCGCTATTTCTCTCTAGAGAGTTGTACCCGCTAGTTGGCGCACTTCTCGTTGCTTCGCTTTATATTCTTAATCTCTTCATCCTTCATCTCTTTATTTCGCCCCCCTTTTTTCATCCTCGCTTTCTTTCTCAACCAATTAACGCATGAAGCGCGTACACTTCGCCGTCGAGTCGGCATTCCTCGCAGAGTTTTCAACTTTGAAATGCTTATAATTGAACTCGACTCTCAACACTCGACTAAAAAAATCCTTGCTGAAGATTCCCTTGAAGCTTGTCTGTTTTAACTCCACTATTATCCTCGCTTTCTTTCGTGAGTACTTCCAGCAATAAACATATTTGCTCATTTGTATTATAGCGTTTAAGAGTACTTTACATGCAAAAAAAAAGATAAAAGCAGTTTGAATTCTTCAAATATTTTTAAAATTTTTCAATACAATTTTAGTAATGAAAGATACCATATAAACAAGTAAAACAAAGGGCTGAAAGACTCGGAGGTCGATGGCCTATTGCTCACACAATTAACAAAGCAAAAAAATTACAACCCAAACAAAACCACAATTGTAAACCGTGAAGCAATAAAAACATTACTACTACTATAAGATAAACATATTTTTTTTTTTTACTATAAGACAAGATTTGTAACACCCGGAATGAAAAAAAAAAATGAATTCTCGAATTGAGAACAAAGCTGATGATTAAAATTGCCAAGTTGCTTCGCCGTTAATTCTGTAATTCTCAATTTTGATTATTACGCTTAGCTTCCACGTAAACTCTATGTATATTTCATCGCTAAACACTAATTTTCAACTCATTATACTCCTTAACTGATAGTTGATACCTAAACTCGTACAAGATCGGGAATACTAATTATTCAGAATATTCGAAAAATTTCAAATCCCATAAAATTTGAATGTTTCGATCGATTTTTACAAAATTCAGTACAAATTACAACTCATAATAGTCAATTCGTGGACGAAGCCGAAATGAATACGAAAATTGAACCGTGGTAAGTGATTATCGGAAAAATTCAAAACATCATAATTTTGTAACCACTTATCGGATTCGCGCCGAATTTTAACTTAGCCATTTTCCACCTAAACTTTGCTTAGACACAAAATGTCAGGCCGATATCTTAACAATTTCGAACGCTATCGTGCTAATAAGAATCCATACATACACACATGGATGCATTTCATCCGAATCATGTTTCTTGACGTTTTAGAGCATTCTGCGCATCTTGAGATAAGAATCTAGAAAAATAAATTTCACGAAAACAGAGCTTCCCTTACGGAGAACCAAAAAATAATACAGTGTTCGGAAGTTAAATAAAAAGATATCCACAATATTAACAGGAAGCAAAAAAGATAAATCAAATGTTTAGCCTCGAGGTAACAACGCATTTTCCTCGAAAACTCATCTGCTTGCATTCTGCCTCCTTCTCGACTCCTTTTTAATGACTTACGACTTTATGACTCATCTCCATGAAAGACAGTAGACGAGACGTTTATACGAGACGTAAAGCACACGCATTTGCATCTGCTGCGCTCGTGGAAGCAGATTCATAATCTCGTGAGAATATTGCGGACTTCTGGGAGACGGTAGTTGCCGTCTTATATCGTGAATATGATTATCGTCGTTCTACCAGTTCCGCACTCATCATCTATGCTTTCAGTCCTTTTTAATTCCACAGGCATACAAAGTCATGTCAGCTTAACTTTGCGTTTCTCATTGTCTCCTGATCCTGACGATGTGCACCTGGTGAAAAAGGTACTCAGCAAAAAAAAAGGACTCATACAGAATCAGCAGATTTGCAGCTGTGACAAAATTAGGTCGAGTAGCTGGTTTGGAGTGTCATCAGAGCTTCATACAGCTTTTCCCCCAACATCGACCAAAATCCGCCAATTTTATGTCACTTATTTTTTCTTTTTTTGGCTCAGGATAGATTCCACATGCATGAAAAAAAATCAGCTCTGGTGATGGTAACGACATTTAAATATAAATTATTATGCTTGATAGTTATTCATATTAACAATGAATAAAAAAATGGTTCCACGAACTTTTTGAGAATCTGATTTTTGAAAAAATATAATGAGTTATCTGATGTTTATAGAACTTTTTTGTTCTAAAAGTTATCATTTCTTCGATTTTGCCTCTTCGCTCGTCTAATTTCACTATTTTTTTTTTAATGGTAAAGTGATAGATATTATGGACACATGGTCAATCTATAAAATATTACAATTTATAAAATAATTTATAAAATATATACAATATATTAAATATTTTAAATATATTGAATCTACGGGAAAGTATTTGAGTGCAAATTATTGCCGAATGAATGTCTTTCTATAGTCACATATCTTATTTGCTTTAAGTAGCAGACCACAAGGTAAAAAGATCCGAACGATTACTTACAGTATTCCGTGTCATTGACAACCACCACTCAACATGAATGAGATCCATTACAGCGAGTCTTTATGGGACGGCCGTGAAATTTTTTCCAAGCTTTACTCGGAATTTTTTTGCTAGCTCACATTATTTTTCGCCTACCTTGTCAGCTATCTGGTTTTTGACGAGGATAAACAAAATGTATATTAAAGCAGAAGGACTATACCAAAATACGCATAAAATATCAATGTCAGAAGCGACATTCAATATCCCAGGAGATTTTCCTTTATATAAGATAAATAAATTATGTAAACCATTTCTAAAAACGATAACATCTCAATTAATAGTTTAGCAAGCACAAATTAATATCCTTCATTAAATATACACCATTAACATCAAATTGAGTAAGTCATTGACTTTTTTACGAATTAAGATAAAAATTATCACGTTACACTAGGAGTGATATATGATAGCGTGAAAAAATTTTGAATTGCTGCTCGCAAAGTTTCTCCAGCTGACACGAAATGGTCCATAAATATATAAATATTTATATATAAGATAATATTGTGCAGTCGATAGGCAGACACGCGAGGTCGCGGCGTCAGAATTCAAGTTTGAGGCTACAACACTGGTCGTCGATCTTCGAGGCGTGGACGGGCGACGTTATGTGTAGTCACGAGCACGATGAAGTCAGTTTTATCCATGTGTTGGTGTCCTCATCTTTCATCGGTTCGCTTTTTCTTCTTTTCTCATCGGTCCACTTCGTCTTCGCCGTTTGTCAATTATATCGAGGATCGATAGGAGAATTCGCGCCAAGTTTCACGAGTTTCAAGTGCGCAGCTGATCCATTGGCTAGATCAAACGAGCAGTTTATCGTTTTCATCGAAGCACCAGTAACTACTTTGGCGATGGGAAGAAGCGTTGAGAAAGTCGCCGACGGCGACATTCGATAATGGAGTTTGGGATACACGGGAGCTCAACCACCTTCGTCATCTTCTTGGACGTTTATTCATCTACCTACGAACTTGCGTTTTGCTAGACCGCAGCAGAAACTCGTTCTTTTGATTCCAAGACGAATTCGAACAAGTTTCCACTTACTATTAAAATTTTTTTTTCTAATAATATGATGGAAATACATACAAAATCAATGAAAGAATCGAGTTGACAAACTGCAGAATTATAGCCTGACAGGCAGAAGACTCAAAGCTCGACAAGCGGAAGAATTACCGCCTGGCATGTGGAATACTCAAAATCTGACAGGCAGAATACTCGAAGTTTGACAGACTGAAGACTCAAAGTCTGACATGAGCGAAAGTCTCAAAGTCTGACACGCGGAAGACTCGGAGCCCGACAGGCGAAAGAGTCAAGCCTGATAGGCGGAACACCCAAAGTTTGAGAGGAGGAAAACTCAAAGCTTAATAACCGAAATACTTAAAATATGATAGCCAGAAGACTCAGAGCTTGATAGTCTGACAACTCAAAGCTTGACAGGCCGGAGACCAAAGGCTCGACAGGCCGAAAACTCGAAGCTTAACAGGCATGTGACCGAAAGCCTGACTGGCGGACGAATCCAGTCTAAAAGTTGAATTTCGACAACGTTTAATAGTATATTACGATACTAGTGCGATAAAACTTTTTCGCAACGAGTGTGAGTTTGCAGCACGAGCCGAAAGCGAGTGTTGTAATCACACGAGAACAGAAAAAGTTTCTCGCACGAGTATCGTACACAATTTTATGCCACTAGTGCGAGAAGTGCCGGTTTCACGCACGCAAGCGAAGCGAAGTGTGCACTTCACGCACACTGTGGTATAACATATCTTATGATATTTTACGTACAATACTTTCTGCAACTTTGAATGCTTCTTTTTCTGTATACTGCAACTCAACAGAAAAAAAATGCTACAGCATGAGTATCTTTTATTGTACACTTTATCAGTAAACCCTCAGAGTATACACCTGAATACTCGTACGGGTCGTAACTCCATTCTTATCCGCTGAAAATCAGTGAAAATCCGCGTCTTTCTGCAGCAGGTTGTCCTACTCTTTAAGAAATATTGTAGCCTTTCCTGCCTTCTGCAATGACAACAATGAGAGATCTTAAACATCATGAGAAAGCTGGTTTCGTTGCGCACCACAGCCATGAAGTAAAGAATTCTCTCATTTTCTTAAACTCCTTTTCTTTGTCAGTCATCCACTTACCTACGTGACACACGACTCTTGGCCGCGATTAGCCGACCCAACCAGCCGCGCCAAACGAGCCACGAAGCGTGGCAAAGCATCGTTGCTTGTTGCACAATCGAGCGCATACGATACATCACGTCGTATTTACGTGGAATGCGCTTTAACAGTGACGACAACATCGAGTAACGTCGTTTTGCATTGAAAGATAACAGTAATACATATCGACCTTAAAACCGACTGTCCCAATTCTTCTATCCCTTAACAAAAAAAATTGTATTTTTTTTACAATCGTGTTTACTCGATATTTTTCTGGTTCTAACTATACTGTAATAACTGTACTGACTGTCTTGAGCCGCTTTATACTCTTTATGACAGGATCTTTTTCTCACTTCTTCCTCTTTTTCAGTTCAAATCGATTTCTCTTATAATCCTGGTACTTTTTTACTTACACTTGAGAAGGAAAAAAGACATTCCACGCTGTATGCGATGCACGACGACGATGATGCGCGTATTCTGCACGTCGGTATGGAAAACACGAAGCTACAGACGCCAACAGAATAGTGTATAGATCGCACAGGGAGAAAACCTATACTGATCTTGTTCATGGGTGGCTGATTCGCCTTACCATGCCGCTGCTCGATACTATTATTCCTCAACCATTTACATCGATATTATTCAATCGCTCCAACCTGGAAACTATGTCAAAATGCCACAACCGCACATAACGATTCGAAGTTAACGGCGCTGTGATTTGCAATTCAAGGGGAGACTGATGTGATTTGAACTTTGTAACCTTAACAAGCATTTTCGGTCAAAAGTGTATATACTTTTCAGGTTGATCTTAATTAGAATTTTCTATAAATCTTGCTTGAGTATTCAAGTTTCAATATCGATCTTTAATTTTTTATATGTCTTCGATATTTGAATTTCAAATTTTTCATGTATGAAGGATTTAAAAACATAGCGCTTTTGCATTGTTACAACGGAAATCATCATATTTCTTGCATTAAGAATTCAATTTTTGATATGTTTTCGTAGATTCTGAAATGAAAAACAAAAATCTTTTCATCGAGACAAATCACAATAGTGTCCGTTGAATAACGTTTTTATTCATAAAAATCTATTACTTGTTTCCCCATAAATTTATAGTAGAACATTTTTAATTAATAAAAAAAAGCCAATGGCGATTTGATTTTTTAGAAACAAAGTATTTACAAAAATGTAAAGCACAAATAACTGTCGAGTGGTGAACAACTGGACCGATTATATTACCCGCGGATGTAATTCCGAACGTTTGTTCAAGCGCAGCGAAATTCTCGAACTCTTCGAGAGTCGTTGAGCACAAATCGTGGGAAAATTCAACGAGTTTTGTTGCATACACTTCACGAAACCGAAAAATACTGCTTTGAAAAGGGTAACAGTTCGGATTATCCGAACTTTGCGTAGTGATTTTATCACGTTGCACTTTTTTAACATTTTTTAGTTTATTTTGTACAGTCTTGTCTCGAATTTATTCGCTTTTCCGATAGTTCCACGATTTTCTCTCGGATGATAATATCCCAAGTTTTACGTATCGCAGATGTGGGAAACCTTGCGACATCCTTTACTACACCAGCTCGTTCAGATCGTTGTCCGGTAAGAAAACGACCTGTCCCAGTGGATTGCCGCACAAAATATGCGAGTACGACGTGGTCTTGAGAATCGCTGCCTAGTACAAGCCGAGAAAGAGTCAAGCCACAGGCAACCAAGCGTCTAGATTGCTTATCCTGCGATCCTGGATTATCCTGGATAAGTGTCGGATCCTCCCCGTTGTGCTAGGAAATTCTCGCGCATACCTTTTTTTTCTCGATCCAAGAAAAAATGTGAGATATGATCTGAAATTATGGGACAATGAATAGTGCATGCGTTGGGACTTAAACCTGAGTAAAACTACAAAATACTAGAAATAAATGTGACATTTGAGAATTTAACAGTCAAGACCTATACCGTTGAATCTTTATTTATTTATATTTTCGACACTTTTCTGAATAAAATTGGAGAAAAAGTAGCTTCTCCAAAACATTTAACTTATATGTGTTTTCATAACATAAAAATCGAGTATACATTCCTAGTAGAATTTCACACTTTGGCATTTTTAAAAATAAAAGTTAATTGGACAAACAATGAAACGAAAAATGTCCTTAATTGGAAAAATTCATTTTACTCTCATTAAGTTGAAAAATTTAAATAACGTTTTCAATAAAAGGTCTCAATAAAAATTCCATTTTAATGATTAAATATCAATTCGCATTAAGAAAAATAGAATATTTCCCACCTTTCGTTAATACAATAGTACAGAAAAATTAGTGAGATGGTCAAGATCGTTATTCTAAGTTCATTGAGCCCTCGAGGGTTATGTATATTGCACGCTTCATGGTCGAGTTCAAGCTTACGTGAATTGAAATAGCGATCGTTGCGCGCCCTGAACTCGTCAGAATTCGCTCTTTCACGAGTTGTATAATGAGTCATTAGCAACCCTATTAGAGCAATAATGTCTCTTAACCTCTGGGGGTCTGTTCCATATCCGGTTGGACTCATCGAGCACAGCAAACGAGCAAATGATACTCTGCGCCTGTATCCACTTACATCATCTGCTTCTCTTGCACTGTATTTCTTAGTATCGCATACATGCAATGTATTATCTCTATATACACATACACTATATATCCAAAACAATTAATGAGATGCCACAACGAACGCGCATCATTCGAATGAAAAACGATTTTAAATACATTCTTACTTAATGATTACAAATTATGGGGCCAACGACAAAAATTATAGAATTTTTAATTTTTCAAAAAAATGTCGTGATCGCTCTAACTTTCGGAAAAGTTCGCCAATTTAGCTAAATAGGTCTTCATAAATACAGACACGCTGAATGATGTTTGGTCTTAAATTTCAGCGAAATCGGTAAAGCGGTTCCATTTTATAGAATTTTGAATTTTTCGAAAATGAATTTTTTTTTCTAAATCACGTCGAATCTCAACAAATGAACCAAAATGTTCTAGTCGAAAAATACCATACAGCCCTGCTACGTACGAAAATAGGTGATGATAGAACCTTGGACATTGCTTCCTCATTATTTTTCGATTCGTACAAAGCTTTTCCTCTATGAGGAAGCCAAAATCTATTGAGGAGGCTCGGTGACGACTATCGAAGTCAAATTAGTGCTAATTTTTCATAATTGATTCTTTAAAGTGTAATGCATTAAGAAACGATAGTAAAGAGTGATTTGTATTAAATCATGTATACCTAATCCAGTGAAAGATCAATAGTGACGAATTTGCATTAAGATTAACTGATTAACATTTATTTGTAATGGGATACATTTTCGTTGCCTTTTTTCCAAGCAGTATATGGCATGACATTTCATAATGTTGATCGTTTAAGATAATTCTAGCGCTAAGATATTTAGTAGATAAATGCATGATTGTTAAATATATTGTTCCAGTAGCCCTATTTATGGCATCTGTAAAGTTTCAACGTATGTTAACGATCGTTTTATCGAAAATCGGAAGTTAAAAAATTGCATTTTAATATAGCTGGTATAGGAAATAATACGTGTCCATGTCAGTATTTTTCGATAATACATTGCAAAAATAGTACTTCAATAAACAATTGAACGGTCATTTTTTTTCACCAGATTGCAGGCTTTCAGATCATAAGTGAAAAATATAGAGTAAACGAATTTCAGAAAAAGATTTATTGAATTATTGCAAGCGAAATTAAATGAACTCATCTGGCTGCCTCAATATGGCCGACGCAACTGCAACTTGGCAACACCGCGCTGGGGAGACACGTGACCGCTTCATTCAGTAGATAGGTCGAAGGACTTTGCGTTTTTGTGTATGCACATCATAAACGTGAGGACACTTGTAGCACTTTACTCGTAGATTACTCGCCAAACCTCTTATTATTTTGCTCTTCGTATATTGTAACGAAAGTGGAATCTTGTACGATGTACACCACAAATTTTTAGCGAGTGTTTCAAATTCTACGATGCGTCGCCCGTCATGCCCCGGAGATTCAGCAGCCCTAACCGCCTTTTTCAAACTTTCTCGCTTAGCGATCGAATCTAACAAATTCTACCGAGCTTTTTCAATCTTTGCCGACACGAACTTACCTTTTCGTTTTCCATGAGTGGCATGAATGTTATGCCTCGCCATTATTAAAAAGCATAGGTCGGAAAAAACTCTTTACCGGTTATGTCGGTTAGGATCCGTCAAACTATTGTATTTTCGATCTCCACGATGCGACGTTGCCAAGTTTACAACGGTGATCTTCACGTAGTGAGTAAAATTCGAGTACGAAAATAAAAAGAAAATGTATAAAACAGAAATACGTACTACAATAGGACCCTAAATTCATTACCGGATAATATACGAATATTTGCAATATGAATGTATATCAATGCAATTCCTTTCAATAGTGACATTAGAATAGAGCTTCGCACGACGAGTCTGATGCTAGAACTACCTTAATAATTATAGCCTGTTGTTTATAAAAGTATTTCTGTTTTCGTTAAACAACAAGCTAAAATTATTGAACGATCGACATTACAAAATATCTAGGCAGTCAATTCGTGAAATATCTTTTAAGAAACAAAATGAGCCATCACGCAGTGTAATCGATCAAGAATTACAGCTAATGTTTGGAACAAACCAAACAAAAATGTGTCCCATTCAGAAGAAAAGTTAATCGGTTAATCTTAATGCAAATTCGTCGCTATTGATCTTTTGCTGGATTAACTATACATTCTTTAATACAAATCACGAATAAATTACGAAAATTTAGCACTGATTTGACTTTGATCGTCGTCACCAAGCCTCCTTAACATACTTCCTCATAGAGGTAACTTTGTAAAAATCAAAAAGTCATGAGGAAGCAATGTGCAAGGTTCTACTTTGCATCTTTATTTCCCAATTGATAGAAAAAAAATCATTCATTAAGAAAGTAAAGCGAACAAATTCCTGCTCTCACTATGGAATATTATTATTCTAAATTACTATCACAAATATTTAAATATAAATTAACCGACAGCAGTGGACGCGCGGTCGGTGTGTGACTTCGACGTTCTCCACAGTTAAGCAGCATTATTTGCGGCCATAACTTGGATAGGTGACCGCTTAGCCGCGCACTAGTCTGCGCGTAAATTGTTGAGCTCAGTAAAATGAAGCTGCCTGTATCGGCCAGGTTTTCCGCAGTTTCCCTGAGCCTTCGTGCAAATGTGATGCAGTAGTGCATTAGAACGAGTGGCTGCGGACAAAACTAGAGGGGTTTCGAGGAATGAAATGCGGAATAAAAAGGAGAGGATAGGAAAAGCCAATTGGCGTACTTGAGGAATTACCAATGTATATAAATATAAGTTTTCATTGAGGGTAAAAGAGGCTGTTTTACAAGAACTAGTATATTGAATTTAATATGTAAGAGCGATGGAAATTTACAGTATTTTCCGCTAAATCATAAGAAAATTAGAAAATTGAACATTAATTTTTAGAATTTGACGAAAATCGAGTATTATATTTAACATATCAGCTAATGAATAAAATTTACGGCAATGTAAATTTACAAGCATCTTCATCAATTCAGGGTCCTGTAACACTTATAGAGGACACTCTTTAAACTTACTGTTTATTTATTTTGTTCTCAAGGATTTAAGCGGGTAACACAGCAGAATCGAACACCTTTGGGCATGTCTGCTGAAGAAATGACGGCAGCGATGAGACATTTATGCCCGTAGACTAAATACATATATGCAGTGTGTGCACACTTATATATAAATGGATATACTATAGACGCGTAGTTGGTCACGAAACGCGATCAGAGACTCGACAATCTGCTCACGTTCTCTTCGGTGCCGACTATGGCTTATCTTTCTCTCACTCTCGTAAAACAATAATATCCTCGAGTTCCCTACTAGAGACCCCGAGGTGCTTGATGCCGAGAACTACTGACGCTCGTATAGTTTTACCAGAGAGCAAAGTCGGTCTCTAAAACTTTTGATACGCTGATCGCCAGGTGACAATTGTAACACGAGCCTCAACTTATGATCCTCTTGTATTTTTGCCCGTTTAGATACGCATAAAGGAAAGAAAATTTGGAAAATCACGTTTTTCTAACTATACCATTTTTTCATAAAACGATTTTTCTCATAATATTTTTTTCCAGAAAACAAATGTCTCCATAAGAAAATTTTTTTAATGAAACAGTTTTTCCATAAGATAATTTTATTTATAAAACAATTTTTTCTGTATAAAACAATCGCAGCTTATCAACCGTAAAGAACATTAACTTGAATTAACTGCTACATCAAAGTCCTCATATATACAACGAATGTGGGTCTAGTGACATACACAAGTCGACTCGTTGCGCTTTCTAGGAAGAACCTGACGTCCCTGGCAATCTTCGTGACCCTTGAACTCCCGTGCTAGAGGCAAACGGTTTGCGCATGCTAGCGTGAAGAAGTAACCTTCATTTTACAGTAAACATATACCTAGTATCGTGTCAGACCAGTGAATACTGTGTGTAAGAAGGTACGGAACGATCACGTGCAGAACCACGGCCAAATAATGACCCTGTCTGCTCTGGCTTTTCAAATATCCTGTACACTGTAATTATACGAGATAATACTTGCGAATATTACGTATTAATTGTATTTTTCAGATAAATACTCTGCTCTGAGGCTCTGTGCTTATTTCTTAATTAATTTAAAAATCATTAATCGGTACGAAAACAAATGAAATCGTGGAATAAAAAAATTTGGACCAAAATGCAAAGATTCACTTAAATCGCCGTTATTTAAATAATAATGGCGTATTGAATGTGACTAGTGGTTATTCTGTTCGTAGTTAATCAATAATTGTTTACTAATTTTCAAAGTTGCATCAGCGAAAATTGCTAATTTTTGCTCCGTATCACGATATTTGGTAGTCTTTCAAAGTAATTTTACTTAGAGGAGCTCTTCAAAAGGGTAAAGAAATGAATCGTTTGTCCTAAAAAAATTGTGACTAATTGAAAATTCCAAATCTTGGAAGCCCCGTTTTTCAGGTGGTCCAAGAAAGAAGAAGAAAATCAACTATTTTAAACATTAAAAAAAGGAACTAATCGGAAATTATCCGTTAATTAGGACCCTGCCATCGTGTAATCAATAACTCAAAAAATTCCGTTAAAAATGAGAGAAAACGTTTAGTGAAATTAATTGAATCGTATTTTCTGTTACTAAAATATCTATGCATTTTCGTACTAGTATGATAGAATACACAGTGTTCATTATTAATAATATCATGTCCTCGAAAAACTAATTATTGACGATAGCTCAATGACGAAGGGTTCTATTTATTTTTTCAGCAGAAAAAAAGTATAATGGTTACTGCAGCGTAAAAAACCTGTTGGGATTCTGGGTAGGAAACCTACAGGCAGGGCTATAAATAGATTAGCACATGACTTGCTAGACCACTCGGTCCCTCAGCGCGGTCTAACGTTCGTTACACTTGCATACTATGAGGCTATAGTACCACAGTCAAGTCAAGTACCCGTTGAGTTCACTATGTATAGTAGAGTAATGGTATATCATTTCTTGAGCACTCTACAACATTCTCGGTTGGAGTGCCAAGGCGTTGGAGCGACGACGTCTAATGAATGAACGAGTGAATGGACGAGTGCGGTACGTATATATACAACACGAGTCTCGTCACGGTACGATTATTTATTTTCACGTTCTGAATCATCAGAGAGACCGCGAAACCGCGAGTTTATGTTTGTATCACTTTATACTCATCGTGTACATTAGAATAGAAGAAGAAAATTGATAAGAAGGTCAAGGGGGTAAAAAATAATTCCCTTGAATTATGCATAACAATCCTATAACAAGGCATTGTGTTGGGTAATAATTAACAAACAATATATATCAAGAAATTAAAATGAATGAATCAACGAGTGAATGGACGAGTCAACTACGTATATAGAAGCTGTCAAGAAAATATATAAGATCCATTTGAGGATAGAGGCAGAATGGTCTCTTAAACATTTGCAGGCATTTCAAACGTCACGGTGCGATAATTTTTTTTCATGTTCTGAATCATCAGGGTCCGCGAAATGACGACTTTATGTTGGTATAGAATTGTGTGATGACATATACCTGCACTAGAACATAAGCAAGAAATTGATAAGAAGGCGAAAGGCCCGGAAAGCTATTTAGAGGGCAGAAAATGATTCCCTTGAATTATGCACAATAATCACAATGACAAGGCAATTCTTATTTTATAATAATTAGAAAAAAAATTATATTGAACGGTATCGAGAATAAATTTAAAAAAAGGGTAAATGGACGAGTGAAGTAAGTATATAGAGGGTGTAACAAAAATATATAAAGTCTATTTGAATATAGAAACAGAATGATCTCCTCAGCTAAAAAAATGTTTAAAAAATGTTTATACAACAAATATCTGTTGAGATATAAGCATTTCACTTATCATCGTGCGATTATTTAGTTTCACTTTCTGAATCACCAAAGAGACCGCAAAACGATAACTTCATGTTTGTATCACTATACACGCATCGTGTGCACTAGAATAGAGGCAAGGGAATTGGTAAAAAGACAAAAGGGGGGGGGGGGGGGCTATATGGGACCAACCTTGTGAGCACTATATGTCGATGAAGTCACTTCCGATAGCGATGATGATGCTGATGATGGTGCTTGAAAAGCAAGGCTAAGGCGCCGTAAAAGAAAAAAAAATGGAGACCGGCGTACAAGCGATTTATTATTAACATATTTTCAAAGCCAGCAAACATAGGCCACGTGTTTTTCTATTTCTTTTTATTTCTACTCTTTTATGCACGTCATCCAACGAGAATGGTTTTTACTATTTGTGAAAAAAAACAAACACAAAAGAAGTAGTCAATTCTCATTAAGGTGGCCACCTCGACACGTGCTAGTCAAATCAGTACTAAACTTTGAGAAGCGTTTCTAGAAGTGTTTGCGGTTCAATTGAGTGTTCTATAAACTCGATTAGGCATCAGCATGTGTTCTCAATATATAAATAAATCAACAACCACGATTTGAGAAGAGAATAAACTATGATATATGCAAATGTTCAATAAGATGTTTCTGTCATTCAGTTATATATTAGAAAAAATCATAATATTAGACCGATTATGATGAACAGTAGCTCTGCTTGTTCATTGAAAGTTACTCTGATGATCTAACGAAGAGATTTTTGAGTAATATGATTTATACAAAAATTACAAACGTCAGTTTATCCAACTTAACCTAAAATTAAACATACAAATGGTTGTCTTTTGAAAAAATAATAACACTGAGAAATCTCTTCGTTAAATCGTTGTAGCATCTTTCAATGAACAAAATAAGATATTGTTTTTCATAATCGACGAATATTATGGTTTTTTCTAATATATAACTAGATGACAGAAACATCTTATATAACATTTGCATATATCAGTGTATTATCTATTTAAACCGTGGCCGCGGATATATTTACATATCAAGAACACGCTAGTGCTCAAATTGATTGTTAAAACCTCCAATTGAAGCACGATAATTTGTTGAAGTGCTTTTCAAAATTTAACACTGATTTGACTAGCACGTAGCGAGAAGACTACGTTAAATTTTCATGACACTCATGTTCACGGTGTTACGTGATGTTCAGTTCAAAAATGAAACTCCAGTTTTATCCTTTTTGCTCAATAGAAAAAAAAATTAACTACCGCGCTGTTTGATAAATCAAACACGTTTATGATTACAATTGAAAACTCAATATTATTATTGTACAAAACCGACCTTCGCATTATCTTCGACATAAATTTTTGCCCAACATCAGATTTTATAAACGCAACAAAAAAATGCTTGTGAGAGAATGTTCGTGTAGATGATACTAAAATAAAAGCGAGAAGTCTTCGTACATCAACACCGAGTCGGCGACGCGATTCACGACGTTCTGGGAATTCCACACGTGATGCATAAAGAAAAACAATTATTGCCTGCCACGTGTTGTTATGTCATACATTTTTAGCAGCAGAAATTATCGAGTGAAGTAGACGCTGTATATTACTTACACTGGTGTTACTTTGGTCCGTGTGCATTCGTTGCCGATGAAACGACCTCTTTGCCATTGCGGAAGGTGAAAAACATGACATCATCCTTCTTGTCTCTGACTGGGAAAATGAGTTTCTAACACACCGCAGAACGACTGGAACTCGGCCAGCATTTGGAACGCGGAATATTCTCCGAGGACAAGCGTTTACTTTGACGCCTTTCCGCAGTGGGAACATTAGCGCTGAAAAATCTTTCAAGGTCACCGACCGTGTCTCGCATCTTCGTATTACTGCGCAGAAGTCAAAGCCGATCACCCGTCTATGTACATACGATTGATATTTATTGCTAACTGGTCTTAGAACACACACGACTTATTTGCAAAGTATGTGTTATTCTGCTTACAAACTATTCCTTCATCTATTCTTTTTATTCATTTTTTTAAATCCGGAAAAGAAGAAATGAAAATGTTATGTGGAAAATAGCAACGCCTTAAGACCGGTGTTTTGGGTAAGAAAATTTTAAGGATTAAAGTAAACGAAACGAACTCCCCGACGCGTTTTCCAAGTAATAGTGCTTTACGAACTAGTGCGATAAAACTTTTTCTGACGAGTATGAGCTTGCAGCACGCGCCGAAGGTTAGTGTTACTATCAAACGAGTTGAGAAAATATTTATTGCACGAGTATCGTATGAAATATTGTTTCACAAGGAGTGAAAACGCGGAATTATGCACGCGATCGTAAAACCGCGATTCTCGCACCGAGTGAAATGGAAGTTATTTTTCTGCTCTTTTCGGTTGCACGAAAATCTGAAAGTGGATAAAATACTAGTTTCAATAAAGCAAATGAATATTATTATTCACTAAAAAAAAATTCTCATAAACTGTGATTAAATAAAAATTTATTGATAATTAGAGCAAACTGTTTCACAGAATGTACTCAAATTATTGGCAAAGTACTTTTTAATCTGCTTACGAACTATTTATTCATCTATTTTTTTTTTTTTTTTTTTTCATTAAAAGAAAGAGGAAATAAAAAAGTTATGTGAGAAATGGTGATTTCTTCAGACTGATATTTTGGGTAAGAAAATTCGAACGATTCAATCCAACTAAAGGTTTTTTTTTTAAGGGGTTATATACACTTGTAATTTTCAAAAAATCGTTTTTTTTTTTTTGTATTTTCTGAATATACATATATTTGAGCATACACACTCAAAATTTTATGTCAATCAGACGAATATTTTCGAAGTTATAGACACATTTATGAAGGCGCGTTAGGGAGGCGCGTCTCACAGTCGGGGACCGGCGCGCCAGAAACCACCAGAAATTGTGTGAAAAAGAAAGTGGAAACGGTGGAAAAAAAGGATGGAAAAAAATAAAAAAATAAAACTCTCGGTGGAAAAGGCAAGCTGACAGCAAAAATGATCGACAAGTTGACAGTTTATTATGGCTTAGCAATTAGGAGAAATTGTGATTCGGTTGAGAATATGAGGAATGCAATCTGGGCCACATTTTATCATTACTGCTCGACAGACGAAAATTAACAACACGCAAAGTGTCCGATCGGATTGGACTCATGGTGCTCTTGGCAGCGGGCAGCAGCTGCTGATAACTTATCAGTTTATAAGCATGATTATCAGCCATTTCCACAAGAAGTTGCTGAGGCCCTGAGGCCCATTTATGAAGATCTCAGCAATGAAAAATTATTGGAAAGATGTGTGGGTGGTTTCACCCAAAACAATAATGAAAGCTATAACCAACTGGTGTGGAAGATCTCTCCAAAACTGCTTCCAGCCGGATCAAAAACGGTGGAAATGGCTGCATATATAGCTGCTGGCATCTTCAATGAAGGGACAGGTGCCCTTTTATATTATATGAATGCAATGGGCGTCTCACTTGGGTCCAATGCGCATTCATATACAGATAAAGAAGATGCGCAGCGCATCAAGATCTCCGACCTGAGATCACACGAGAGCACCAGAGAGGGAAGAATGGCTCGCAGACAGCATCAAATCGAATTATTAGAAGCTGCCAACGATGCGAACGGATTATTATATGGCCCTGGAATAGATGACTCCATGTAAGTTGAAAAAAAAACAAAATTTACCACATGTAAAACGCTTTTGAAACTTTAAACGCGTTTTTCTCAAAACTATGTTTTCAAAATCGGTGATCAAGATTTCTCGAAAACGGCTGAACCGATCAGTCTCAAATTTTAACACAACCTTTTTAACTAGATTTTTTAGTAATTAATCGAAGATTTTTTTTCTCCGATAAATATTTTCCATTTTATAAACAATTTAAGGCTTAAATTTTCGTTCAAAATCGAGTCTTTTATTTTGAGAAGCCGCCATTTTGTCAAAAATTATTTTTTCGCTAATTCCTTCGATTAAATACTAGATAATGTATTATATTAACGAAATTTATTTGGTTTTTTCATTTCAGATAATCCGGTCCAGAGATATCGTGATCACCGCAAAATTGTTTTTTTTTGCGGAGCTCTAGGAGATCGGCGATAGCAACATTCGCAATGATTGTTTTTACAAATAAAAAATATGTTAATATATTATAAGGTTATTATAATATGAACACCAATTTTCAAATTAATAAATTGAATAGTCTGCGCGAAAAAAATTCTTGAAAATCCGTCTTTTTAGAGCCTTCTAACTGTATGTAACCCCTTAAGTCTCCCCGAATGCGCTATATCTGAATGGAATATCCTCAGAGGATTTATCGTCGCATTACACTGAGAAGAAAGTATAGTATAATAGTAAGTCCAACTGAGCCGATATAATTCCCAGCAGAAACGATCATATCGATTAATACTGGATACTATGCATTCGATTAGAAGCTATTATCATTTCTGCAGCTATTATTTTTGTCATTATCGTAACTATAAAAAATACGGCTTCCTCTTGAGATGTATACTGTATGGTAAAAGCATAGCATTGTTGCTTGAACAATGAATTTTTCTCTCAGGGGACGACGACGAAGCGTTTACTTTGACGCCTCTTTGCAGTGGGAACATTAGTGCTGGAAAATCTTTCAAGGTCACCGACTGTGTCTTGCATCTTCGTATTAGCTACGCACAAGCCAAAGCCGATCAGTCATTTATGCATGATTATCATCGCTACGCATAAGTATCGCATTACGATGCATGGTAACAAGTATGCTCTTCATAAAAAAAATTGCAACGATGCTCGGTCTTTTTATTAACGAGTGTGTTGCATAGAAATACCAGAGGCACAAGATTGGCGCCTGCTGAAATGATTAATTAATCAGTGATCAGGGGGGCGGATGTTAGTGATATACATTTATCAACTCGCGTTTGTTAATTTATCAATCGTTACTGGAAATGATAATCATGAACTGCAACGAAATAGTTTAAAATAGAAGATACCATTACAGTTTAATGTGTTGGTTTTGCAACAGAACTGTTTTTTTTTCAACTCAAATAAATCTAAAAAATTAAATAGATTGAATGAATAATATTATTTTTTGTTTTTCCAATTTTAAAAAATTCTGATGGGGAACATTTGCGTTTTGAGAACGAGTGGCTTATCATTATGAAGACTGATTGACTCCGTTAGTGAAAAAAGGAAAAATAATGAAAAGTCAACAACTCAACAGTTATCACATTAGAACAAAAACTTCCACCATGTCGCAAGTTTTAAGAATTATTAATAACTTTTTCGATTTTTCATAACATATTTATGAAAATGCGTTCATTTTTCTATCAGTCGGAGTTGGAAATGATAATCATCAATGTCATTTTGGCGTCATCATTTACTATATTGATTTTGCAACAGAACTCTTTTAATTTCTCAGTTACATAGAAATAAAATAAATTGAATAAAGTACATAATTTTTTCAATTTTTTGTTATATCAGTAGAATCTTGATGTAGTCAAAGTTCTGGTTTGGAATGTAAAGTATTCTTAATGCACAGAGCGGTAATTAGAAGCTGTCTCGAGCAATGCCTTTGAATATCACGATTTTACGTATGGCACTAGTCCAAAGGGTTCACGGTCGCCTTTCATTGCCGCTAAGTTTTAAGAGAAAAGCGAAGAAGATTCGATTCAGCAACATTGCTGCTATCGCATCGCTGACTCATTTGCTCACTCGCCGCCGCCGCTCATGCCAAGATTTTGCCACGACTCCCGAGAGAGTCTTGAATGCTAGAGTTGATTACTGATTACGCTTCGTCGGGCACGAAACGATCATACTATCGCCCTTCCCCAACAACGTGTACCAACCCGAAGATGTATAAACGGTAGGGAAAGAGAAGCTCGAAAGCACGGCAAGATAAAATTCCGAGAAGAGAAGCCAGGTCTCTCGTTAAGAGGTATCCTTGTTAACGAACTGGACTCCCCGATTCTTTCTCCAACTGAAAGTTTATTTTTTTATTCTTCTCAAGTGCACGAAAATCCGAGAGTGAATCAAAATTAGTTTTAATAAAACACTTAATTAATATTATACACTGGAATAAAATTTCTTGATAATTATTGTAAACTCTGTCTCAGAATGTTCCGACTTACTTTTGCAAAGTATTTTTTATTCTGCTTACAAAAAATATCTTGATCTAATATTTTTTATATTTATTTCATGAATTCAAAGGAAAAGAAATGTGGTAAAGTTATGTGGAAAATAGTGACGCCTGAAAACCGATGTTTTGCATGTGAAAATTCAAACGATTAACGTAAATGAAATAGCATTTGGATATTTGAATGCCAATATCTGGAAATAATAATTGTAACTATTCGCTGCAGCGCAATGACACCGTTATGACACTGTTATTTGAAAAGGATCGTGGCTGTGAAGAAAGGAAAGAAGTTCTCAGATTAAGATGCCGCTCATTGTTCTTAAAGTCGAACGTTCAAGGCGCAGAAACGTGAAGGAATTCATATACACGCGATTAGATGCATACAATATCTATGCATAATTACACGTACATCGTGTATTATCAGTAGATACTACATGTGTATAATCAAAAAACAATTATTTTCAACCAGTTATCCAGTCTTTTACCTCCAATTGACGATAACATACAGTAAAATATTTCCCTGCTGCTCGACGTTCTTATTAACATTTGTTTTATTTCATTTTTTTTTTTTCAACCACAAGTTTGTTGCCAAAAAAAGCTAAAGACACTAAGAACATTAGTTTTTTTATTAAGCTGAACGTGAAAGGATTAACAATAAAAACTGTAGTTGATAATTGACGAAAAAGTGTATCTGACAATTTTTTGTTTGATGAATGAAAAAAATATAATTGAACCCACAAAAACATGTTTGACAAAACATTGTCAAATTGGCGATCGACGGTAAATAGCCTATGAGATAGGCTTTAACATTTAGCAAAAGTCAATGTTTTAAATGAAATATCGGTACATCCATTTTTTACAGAAACGAGATTTTTCATCCATCAAATATTGACGTGCAACTCCGGACAGGTCAGCATAATAGAAACTGCATTGAACTCTACTCACAGGCACTGCCGGTATAATTTACAGCGTATCATATTCAGGGTGTGCATCGTGTTCTCCACTTCGCTACCCCAGAGTTTCGAAACTTCGTGCCTAATACCGGGGATATAATTCGCGGAGATTAAATCGATGTAGGGCATAGCATTGGCTACCGCAGATTAATATCTAGGCAGCAAGAACCAGTGGATGTTTGATCGGTCAACAATTTAAGCTGAGCATCGACCAAACGAGCCGAAACCTCTCGATATCCTGAAATTACAGTTTCAACAGGCAAATATTTCACCTATGAAAATTATGGTAAAAGCGTTACGTTCGAATATCGGAGAATATAACAGCAGAGGCGGCTCGCACCATATAACGATTTATGGTAGTGGCCAACGGAAAATTCGATAATAATAATAATTGATCCTGCTTGCGACTATGAAAATGGTAATTATAAATAACTGAGGGGTCCAAGTATAGTTCGAGAAATTATCGACTTATTTGACGCTATATGCAGTAGCATTGTCGTCGGGTATTCGGTTCGTGATTTGTCTTCTGCCACCCGAGCCAAAGTGGTGACTATATCAGGCTTTCTATGTCAGTTCTGCCATTTTTTTTTGGCTCAGATTTTTTTTTGCATTTGGCCTGATTTTATTACTTCTTGATATTTCTTATTGGGATTTTCTTCAGATTTTTTATACCCCTTGTTTTATAATGAAAAAAAAAATGCACTCCTAGGATATTTATAGTATATTAGGATACGAGTGCGATAAAAATTTTCTGACGCGGGTGAGTTTGCAGCACGAGCCGAAGGCGAATGTTGCAATCAAACGAGTTGACAAAAAATTTATCGCGCGAGTTTCGTATACAATTTTATTTCACTAGTGCGTGAAGTGCGATTTCTCACTTATTGATCACTCACACGCTCCGCGACCCTTCGCGTGCGAGGAATTGCACTTCTCGCACGGAGTTGCATAAAATCATTTACATGATGCTATCTTAACTTTCCGAGGTAACCGACACTGATGGTTGCGCGGTCGGTGTGTGACTTTGGCGATCTCCCGAGTTGAGCAGTATTGTTTGCGGCCATCATTTGGATGGGTAACCGCTCAGCCGTGCACCGATTGGCTCGTCAACCAGTAAGTGGGAGTTTAGTTTTTCTGAGGCCTCGGTGTATGTTCTCAAGTAAGTTACTTGCGTGCATACACTGGGAAGTCAGTAGGAATATACGGCCGTCTGTACCGGTGCCCATGGCAAATGCGGTACAATGTAGCTAAGTCGGCAGCGGACGCATTGAAAATTAGGTTAGTTTAGTGAAGTGCGGGTAAAAAGTGATAGGATTAAGGATGGGAAGGGAGGTAAAAAAACGATTGAAGCCATACCATGGAAGGAATGAAAAAATCTTCAAAAAAATCTACCCTCTGAGGTATTAATTTTTATTATTTTTGTACGGATACGAAAGTTACTTGAAAAACTACGATTTTCATTGTTCTGTGATTGAAATTGTATGTATATATTTTTCTTTCGGGAAATATAAATAATAATAATCATCGATAAATAAACATTTATGTAAGCAGTTGCAGCTTCGAAGTATGCATAGAAAGTATTCCCAATCGTACGGATATCTGGCTAATTACAAGAATTTCCTGTAGAGATTGTACAAAAATTGGCTGATCTGGCAATGAATGCCGAATATTCGTATTTATGAGGGAATTTTGTGGGCTTTCGAGTTATTCGATGAGATTAAATTGGCCAGTCGTGCTGGTAGCCAATTGAAATCCAACAGTCTCTCTCTCCCTTTCTCTTGCGAATCCGGAGCAATCCCTTTAAATTGAATTGAGTGTACGTGCCTCGTGGTAAACAGACGTCGTACTCGTCGTCGTCGTTGCTCGATTGGCGAACGCTTGTCGCCTCTCCTAAAGCCAGACACACTGCTTGGAACTCCAATGCGTTCGTCGCTGTGAATTCCGCCCAGTCTCTCGCTTTTGCTCACTACAACTATTGTCCTGTAATTTCCGACCGGTTGCCTCGCGAGACCACTGCGTTTGACCAATCAAGTCTTCCCAGGGGCATAGGTGCTGGAGTGTCCTGCGAGGAACGAGGGAACCGAATGTCAGTTAGCCTGGGAAACAAATAAAAAGAGTAATAAGTTACGAATGATTTTTCTTTCATTGGATGACTTAACTTTGCTCTTTTATGCACTGCATTGGCGAGGATTGTCTTCTCAATTTGAAAAATTTCTGGACAAACACCGAGAACCAAAAAAAAAAGTTTTACTTGTGCCGTTCACTTGAAAATAATTGACTTTTGACAAAAATATTGGCACATTCGTGATGAGCGGGAAATTTCCCATGGAACAGGTTTTTTAAATTTTGTAGAAGACGTTATTTGTTTTTTCAACTTTGGACCCCCTGAGATCAGGATTACCAATATTCCTGAAGTTCAAAGGGCGATAACTTTTTTTTGGATCAACCGATTTCCAAGTTTCTTTTTTCGTTTGAAAGAGCCCACCGTTGCAAAGAGCATAGAATATTCAATGATTGTTTTATTAATCCATTTCTGAGAGGAAATGAAGTAATCATTTTATCGATAAAAACCTTGCATTAAAAATTGTGGTAGTAGTACCATCGGAAACTGTTCTCGGAAACTATGCATGTAGGAGCATGAGCAAGAGCTTGGTTAACGCACGCCACTTGACCATGGAACACGGATAAATCCGATATATCGAAAACCGGTATACACGGAATTCCGGGCGTATAATTGCTAGTAAACGTGGAAGCGCCTTTACCGTACCTGACATTATGCACGGAAGCGAGAGAAATTCCCTCACACTAGGATCACGCGATATCGATTTCCTACCCTGCGCCGGAAGAAAAAAACCGGATATCCACCGGATGTGTACATAGAAAAAGAACTTCTCTGCGGTTAATTTTAAATGTCAATTTAATATGCACGAGTATCAACTCAACAGGTAAGGCTATATTTGATTCGTATCGATGCAAGGAAATTAAAATATATTGTACTTGGAACTTTTTTTTACAGATGCTTAAAGCTGCTGCAACGAAACCAGAAATTATTTGCCTTCCCATTATTTTTGGCTATTATTTAAAGTATTCTCACGAGGTCAAAAATTGAGATATCCGACGATATTAGCATGATTAGATTTCTTTTGAGGAACACTTACAAGTAAAAAAAAATAGAAATCAGTCTAATCTACAAAAATTTACGACCAGTTGATAATCTCAAAATTTGTTAAAGTTGTATTTCCATGAAACCCAAAGTCGAGAAAAAATCGTCTTTTACTCTGGTCGATAACAGAAAAAAAAGTGGAAACATTAAAAATTCAAATTTCCCTCGTGGTTTCACTTTTTCATAGAATTTCGGAATACCTGACAGAAAATCCGCTCCACTGTCTACATGAATTAACGAGAAGCTGTATCGAATCGATGCACAAATAACGAGGTTTTTTCGATAGTCGTCCATTTCAATTTCCGCGAAAAAAAATGAGCAGCGTCACTCTCGATATCCCAGAATATTTCACGTTTGGAGCAGGTCTAGCCCAACATCAGTTATGAACCGCGCTCGCTCTCGTGGATTTGCTAATGAGATATCGATCATCGATGCGCCGGAGCGTAGCTGTAATAATTTCATTACGTCGGGGGTTTTAACGGGGAATTTATCCATCCGCGAAGATCCAGCTCTGCAATTAAAATTCCAATGATTAAATTGTCAGAAAATAATAATAGTGTAGCTAATTCTTTACTTAAGAATGAAGCTGACAATTAAAAAAATCTTATCATGTAATTTACAGAAAAAATATTTCCCGATTTCTAAAATCAAGTTAGCAAAAATTAAAAAATTAAACGAACTCTACAATGTCGTTTCCCACCCTTACAAAAGACCTATGGCAACACGTCGGATAATTATTTGATATTCCTGCTCATAATTTCAAAAAATCAAATGACGAAAGTTATTGACTTTAATAGGAAAAAAAATACAGCAGTGAGCAAAAGTCAAAGAACTCAACGCTATTGTTGCAGACATAATTCCACAGAGATGTCGAAGTTATTTCAACGCAAGTGTTAGACTAACGGACGCTGTATGGCTTGTGTAACAATCGGGGACGACAACGACGCCGACAGAGCCAATACTCTCACCGGGACTCAGGGAATAATCTACCTAGCTGCACTGCTGGGAGCTGCAACAATGCGCAAAGCCTCGATCCACTCTAGGTTCCGCACATACGTTGCAGAATCTCTCGGCCACTGCTGCACTCACGAATCTATCATTCACGACTCCTTGTGACGTTGACGTTGAAACTCGGAGAAATTGCGATAGTTCTGGCAACTAAATGTGACAACTATTACTAAAATTATCTGAATATTGCTGAGCGATACTACACTGAAAAAAAGATATCTTGGAATTTACAAAATATCTTGATCAATTCAATGAATTGATTGTGTTGCTAACTTCCATGACGATATTCATTTAAATGATGTATATCCATAATTGAAATTATAATATGTCATAGTATATTTAATAAAATATTTTTTTACCAAATGTTTGTTTCACCAAAATGTATAAACCATCTATATTTTTTCAAGTAATTTCAATACACTTAATGATTGTTTTTCTTATCGTAGGCAATAATTCTTTATTAACTATTTTGATAAATTAATGGTAATTATTGTAAAAATCTAAAAAATGTTATTTGGGAATATTTGTACTAACGAATTATTCATTTATGTTGCAGATCGCTCTATCACGGACTTAATACACTTAAAAGCGGACTGAAGAGCGTTCTGATTTTCATCTTGGTGTAAGTGTGCACACAAATATATTCTGTATAAGCATAGAATCGATCTCCGCGCTATTCGTGACATATCACGACCGTACGTGCACCATTGGTAGAATCTTCACGTCTGAATTTATGCTATCCTCGCTCGCGAGAAATCGCCATAACTCTCTGCAATGCCGGAATACATATCGGACGCGTTCGAAGCAACTCCTTGATTTTAATTGAGCCCGGAAATCATTGTAATTAAAAATGAAAGTGTCAATTCCAATAGCATGAATATTTTAAGCACATTCAAAATTTGATTTACAATTGGTTGAAGTAATTGGTTCATAATTTCGGATTTTCAAATGCCATACACTGAGAGAAAAATGTGGTAATTCAAAAAATAATATAGTTGGACTGACGATAATCTAACCATAAACTATAATTCCCAGGAGGAACGTCTATCTTTGATAGTTATAGCAAATATAAGAAAATAGTTGGATCAACCACTAATATAATTCCCAGGATGAACGTCTATATTTTATGGCTATAGCAAATATAATTATAGTAGCAATCATCAACATGATAATAGTTTCAAAAACTATTCTAATAGTTTTAAATATGCCGTTTTGTTGCATATACGATTTCAACGTTTGTTTCCAATAACCTTACAAGTATCGTTCATTGAACCATATTATCATCGCTTCAACCATAAAACATTGCAAGCCTTCCTATATTCGTTTTACCATGTGAAATCGTTAAATAAACGATATGCTTTTCTCTCAGTGTACTTTGCCGCAAAATAAATAATTCATAACCTTTCTTCTCATCGGCAAATTGAATTAAAAACAATTTATTAGTTGAATATACTATTTATTAGCTACAATCTCTAAAAATTATGATTTTTATTATTTTTAATTGCGACTTTTAGTACTTCACATAAAATTCATTGTATGCACGTACTTTGTAATAAATTGGATGGTTCTTGGTGTACGCGGTTGAACCAAAGACACATATATTACCCTGGGCTTAAACTTGTAGTTCTCCTATTATATGTTAGTCCACTGAGCATAAGTTATGCGTTTGGTGAGCGTACCTATATCCATATACATATACCACCCTGATAGAGTTTGTGGGTAGGTAGGAGGTAGTAGTCATACCGTCGCACGATATTTGGTCCCGACGTGTTCCGATTTGCTTCGTAAACTGGGAATAGTTACGATACATTGCATAAACCACGACTCGGGTTGTTTTGTCCACAGCGGCAAAGGCAATGGTGGGTTCGTTTTGCCCACGCGCTTAAACAATTCCACAGCAGCAACCCAAGCAGCATCGAATAGATGATAGTGCACGACGATAGTAGTATTTATGTAGATTCCACTCGCAGATATATTCGTTCATATTTTCCCAGCGTGGTATTGCATAGACGGCAATATTTCAAAGCTCAAAATTGTGAAAAACTCAATAAACTTCGTTTTGAAAATTTATTAAAGTGAGTATAGAGAAAATTGTCTGATACGTCGAAAAAAGTGAATGCTGACGCTTCACTTTTCTAGACTGTTAAAAATGTTTGGAAATTTACAATAGTGAATTTCATACGACAGCTGATGTGTTAAGTGCAATGGATATGTGTAGCAAAAGTATATATTTTTATGTTGCTTTATTATTCATATTCGTATTTTTGTATTCCATTTCCTAATTTTCGTGGAGTTGAATAAAAATTACTGTAATTTTCCATCTCGCTTGTATGACAATTTTTTTTCGTATATTTTTGCAGTCGACACAACTTATTCCGTATGTTTTTCGGGGTTACAATGTGAATGTTGAATTAATTCGGAGTATTAGCCATTAAAAGTGGTCCCTTGAAACGCAATAAAAAATTGCAAGATATATTGTTGACAGTGTAGAATTTTTTTTTATCGTCAAATATCAATTAAATCAAAAGATTTAACAGAAAATGTCACTCAATAAATATTCTAGGGCGATTTCTCCGCGTATACGAGTGTTCGTACTATGTATTACTTATATAAAGATCGTCATGCACTGCATGGCACTCTCGAACAAACACAAAGAATGAACGTGAGGAACGTGTGACCGAGAGTCGTCTGAGTCATAGATTCAGATAGCGTTCGTTTACTATCGTAGCTACATCTTTATAGCTATAGCAGGACCGGTCATTGATGAACAGCCAGCTCGTCATCAATGATGTGAGCTATTACGAGCTCTCTCACCAACCCCATCAGCATGCAGTGTGTCTACCATATTATTCAGTATGGTTCGCTGCATTACTCATCCAACATCCTTATTAAAAACAAACCCATTGCATTAATTGAAATCATTGAGTCAACATTTACTAGCGTCATTTTTGTAAGCCAACACGAAAAATAAAAAAACTTTTCGTCCGTTTCAAAAATATCACATCAGCTATTGTAATCTTATAAAATGCTTCAAAGGTTTAAGCAAAGTTACAGTGTTGACAGGGAATATTTAATATCCCAAATTATTCGAACATTCACGTTGTAAACCGGAAAAAGACTTTTCTGTCGACTAAAAAAATATACGAAAAAATGTAACACTTTTTAGTCCGCTATAAGAAAAGACAAAAATAGTACTTTACAATACTAGTGGGGTAAAACTTTTGTCGACGAATGTTGATATCACACGACTTAATAAAATCGTTTGTCGCACGAGTATCGTACAACATTTTATTTCACGAGGTGTGAGAATAAGAATTTACGCGCGCGAAGCGTGCGTAACATCGCGTTTCTTGCACCAAGGAAAATAAAAAATATTTTTTTATTTCCTACAAAAATGTAACGTGAGCTATATTAATCAAACAACACTTTGAAAAAGTTCGAAAAAAGTTACTGTATTGACAGAGAATGCCTAATATATGAAAATAATTCAACATTCCCATTTCCAACCAAAAGAACATTCTTCTGTCGACTATAAAAATATTCAATCAACCGTAGTCTCGATAATACCTAATTTTCAAGAGGTTAAAAAAAAGAGTAACTGACAGAGAATGCCTTATATACCGAATGGATTGCAATACAGTAGTGTCTGGTATCGTCTCGAATATACAAGAGAAGCAAGCGAGCCTCGTCAGAGTGGAGCTAATTAGTAGAGCTAGCAGAATGTACAAGGACTGAAAATTGAGAATCGTCGCATAGTTGAAAGCCTCACGAGTGTCACGAAGATAGTTTGTTGCACTGTTGTGTGCCCCACTGTCGAGCTGGTTCACCACCTGGAGTTTCCTCTCGTGAAACACGAGGATAATCGAGATAGCTCGTTTGCTTCCTCTTGCTGCGAATGAAAGAACGATATAAAGGGTTCGGGGAGAGAGACAGGCTACGACGAGATACACAGAATAGCAGCCAGATTTTAATATAGTAATACGAGTACGTGATACGTCAAGGAGTTGCACCGGTCTCATTAATCACTAGGCATATAAGTGCAACCGGGGAAAGTAATCAGCGGAGAATCCGTACACGTATTTGTAGGAGTCGCTATATACTCAAAGTATCTATGTAAATATATATGTATCCATGTGCGTATGTACAAATGTATATATGTGCCACGAATATAATAAGCTTCGTAACTTGACGTTGAAGAATGTGGCGACAGAATTTACGTTCAACATTATCCGAATGCTCTAATGGCTACGAAATAATAGATATGAATTAGCCATTTTTACAATCAATTCAAAATACTTTTTAAAAAATTTCCGACATCTCGGTGTCGGATTTCCAACACTATTTGAAATTCGGAACAATTTTTATAATGATAAAAGCAGTGTTATAAAAATCAAACACGTCGATTTTTTATATTATTATTTTTTTATTAATGTTATATACGCGAGATTTAACAAAAATTTAACAAAAAAGTCACACACATTTTTATTTTCTTCAACGAATCCTAATATTGCAGAATTTTGTTATTGTAAAACTTCGAAAAGTTTTAATACGATGGTATAGAAATCTCATGAGATGTTTGAAGTTTTTAATATTTCATTCGACTGGCTCTATTTGAGGACTGTTTGATGATTTGATGAAAAGATTAATCCAGATTTATGTAGGACAGTTTAGCTCAAATTGACTAAAATTTTTTTTTAAAAATCGGGAATAATATTTTTTTCCACCGAAGGTATCGTCACTTTTTGCCGAATAAATTTTCTAAAGTTCTGTTATGGATAACAAATCCTTAAAAAAAAAATTCGAATGGGATTCGGAGCTTCTGGCCATTATTAAGGCCAAGTCATTTCGTTTAAAATTATTTTTCTTGAAAACTTCGTTATATTTGAGGCAAGTTGATTTCCTTGAATGATGTCCATGAATAACGAATGGTAAGAACAATTTTTGTAATGAGATTACAAATCTTTGAAAAGATACAACGATTTTTTACAGTAACATAATTTAAAATGTACCATGTCATCATGATTGAAAAAAAAATACTTCATCCATTACAAAAATTTCTCTAAAAACTCGTTATTCACATACATAATTTGAGAAAATTAATTTGGCACAATTATGGCGAGGTTTTAATAAAATCATGATTTGAAAAAATAGTCAGCAATTCCGAATCCCATTCCAAAAAGAATTTGAAAAATTTGTTACCCATATACAGAACTTACGAAAATTAATTGGGCTAAAAAGTAGTGGAACTTTCAATAAAAATATATATATTATTGATAATTTTTTCGAAAAAGTTGCATTAATTTGAGCCCCCATATAAATCTGTATTAATTTTTTCGTGATAAGGTATTGAATACCACATATTCCCATTTTTGAGCAATGTATGGGCACGATATAACTATCCAAAGATAAGTCATTTGAAAAAATTAGAAAATTCTAATATCTCATGTAATTTTTATTTTATCGTATTGAAACTTGGTCAAGTCCTTACAATAACGAAACCCGATTTTTTAGATTTACTTTGAGAAAAAAAATGTTGATGACTCAATTTGGGTAGAATTGCTGATATACACAACTTTTTTTTTTTTAATTAAAGAAATTTAGTATACAATTGGTAAAGAGAGGTTGGTTGATTATTGTCGAATCATTGATAGTCTTTGAAGTTCATGAGATCTTTTCGTCGCTTTGTTCAAAGGTTTCTTTTTTTTTTTTACTTTTTATCGTTATGTTTTGTCTTTTTTTCAATCTAGCTCAGACTCTTTGTGTGTTCGCATACCACCTTTGGTGTAGATTCAAACAGCTCGCTGTATGTCCTTTTCTGCAATGGTAACTGAACGTTTCAGAACGTTAATTGGCCTCTGTTAACGTTATTTTTTTTCTTCTCCGTTCGTTCGATTCAGTGAGTGTGTAGTGAAGGTGGGCCCGCGGGGAACTGGCTATACTCAAGCGTAATTAGACTTTCCTGGCCCGAGGGCCTCAAACGGCTTCCATCCGCACACCGTTCGAGCATATATGCGCAAAGTGCTCACTCCGTATCCCAGCAGTTCCTAACTGTCGAATGAAAACTGAGATTCTAAAAAACTTGAAAAAAACACTTGATAGGTCTGTTGCGTATCTCTGGATATAGAAACTGACAGACTTCCAAAGAATTCCGACACATATTTTCATTCGCCGCAATAGCAACATTCCAAATCCCGTTATAAAAATAACATGACAAGTGATGCCATTACAATTTTGATTAAAAAAAAATGTCATCAAAAATAAAATAAATAGGCTAATTTTTTCAAACACATAATCGATCGTTTTTCAATTTGGACATGATTCAAATAAAAAGCTATAATATTACATCCCTAATAGAAAAAATTAAACAATTGAAAATCTCTCTTTTAAAAAGTTCATGGGTAACGGATAGCATTGTTAGCAGCTTATTCGAGTTATGATTGGTTGCGGGGAAAGTCCGCGAGAAACAAGTTCAGTTTGGTGTCAAATTTGCCATAAGAATAGGACGTGCGCTGCAACGTCCGTGACTTTTAAATGGTTATAAAAGCGGAAAAGAATTTTTGAGCACGCGCGCCAGCGCGTGTGATTAGCCTAGTAAATATATACTTTTCCTTGTCAACAAATGATGAAGAACTTTTTGGTATTTTATTTTCATTATATTCTATGAGCAAAATCTTTCCATGATCGTAAAGTACTAAAATTTTTGTAAAATAATAATTTTTTATTGAAAATGAATGTGTGATGCACTCTTAAGCTGTAATAGCCAGTTGTAAGCGCGGGCAAGTAATAAAAGCGAGAAAGAGCGCTCTGGTTATTATATACTGGTATTAGAGAGTCCGCGAGGCCTGCACTCCTGGTCACGACGTTGGAGACGACGACGAAGAAGTCGTTGCTGCAGCCACAACGCGACGATTACATGATCATGCTTTATGACCCGTTTGGTTGTAGCAGCACGTGCCAGGGTAACCACACAGCTCCCTCGCTATGTAAACACTATTGAGAGCTGTGTACGCGTACAACATTATAAAGGGCTTTCGTTACTTACGTTGTTATATACGATAATACTATTATACCACGATTTACAGTGCAGTCCACCTTCCAGAATATCGTAAAGTGTGATTAGATAATTTTCCACTATCTGCCCTTTTATGCCTCTTGTCACACTGAAGTCAGGCCAATTTAATAAGTACTGTACAATGTTAATATTTCGAATACATAAGGCTACATGTGAATGCTAATTTTAATAAAAATGGTTCGGATAATTAATAAATTTAATTGCTAATGAAAATAATTTACTGTTGATTCATAAGTAAAATGATATTTTTAGTACTTCGAATGATAGTAATCGAAACAGTAATAATAGTATATTGTGCAACAGGTGCGTAATCAGGTTATTTCCGCACGAGTTGCACATACTTTTTTTTGTAATAGCGGTGCGTAAAACGAGATTTATTCGGCACGAGTGCGTAAAGTAAGCGAGCGTGCGTAAAGTGGAACTTCATGTACGGGCGGAAAACGAGTGCTTTACGCACGTGAAGCCGTCCCGAAAAGTCGACTTTTACGCACGCTATTGCAAAAAAACTTTTATGATTGTGGCATCCATAAATAAAATTTCAGGATACATTAGAGAAGGTGAAAAAATTCGATATTTTTCCGAAATTCACGTTTATTTAGTCATTAATCCTGCAAAAATGGAATATTCATATTGCAGTATTTGTAGAATAAATTAATATATGGTGTGACTGAAAATAATGTGTTGTTCCAAATTTTTTTAATGATAATCACAGCAGCGACGAGCGCGTTGAGGCGGGGCCAGTTAAAATACTCAACGGTGCGTATAAGAGGATCAAGGGCTCTGAAAATAAGGTTTCTTCTTGTCATAATTGCTTGACCAATGAAATGTGTAGCTTGTGGTCCTGCTTTATAACTCTGATGCTTGGTGCTGCCTTCGTGTAGCATCACTGCCGGTGCAATTAATTGTAATGCAGTGACAAAAATACCGCCGTCTCAAGAAAGAATGAACGAGTGCTGCTACATTGGAGTAACGTAATTACTGCGGGGACGTGAATGAGCGCAATGAAGAGTGGCGTCATCAACAACGGGAACGAACACCACGACGAACGGACATATGACGCAGGCAATCGTAACGTGGCAAATGTCTTAGCATAGTCGGGAAAATGTTACTATAGGAACAGAGAATATAATCTTTCAAATATTTATTGTGTTGAAATTTCATTTTTGCAATTCCGACTGTTACGCATTTAATCTCTCAAATTTTAATTTCTCAAATTTTAATTTCTCAAATTTTAATTTCTCAGATTTTAATTTCTCAAATTTTTATTTCTCAAATTTTTATTTCTCAAATTTTAATTTCTCAAATTTTAATTTCTCAAATTTTAATTTCTCAAATTTTAATTTCTCAAATTTTAATTTCTCAAATTTTAATTTCTCAAATTTTAATTTCTCAAATTTTAATTTCTCAAATTTTAATTTCTCAAATTTTAATTTCTCAAATTTTAATTTCTCAAATTTTAATTTCTCAAATTTTAATTTCTCAAATTTTAATTTCTCAAATTTTAATTTCTCAAATTTTAATTTCTCAAATTTTAATTTCTCAAATTTTAATTTCTCAAATTTTAATTTCTCAAATTTTAATTTTTTTAATTTTCAAGGCTACTACCGGCTTCACTCCTTGAAAAATATTGATTTTAATATGCTCCGCGCATCCTTTTCCAGCGAAGAGCCCGCTCGAGAATATCAAAAATTTCGAGTGCCATTATCGAATAATTCATACGATGAATATTCATGCCTTGCTAATTCTCAGTATCGCTCCTGATGCGTACAACGACGATGTTTTCATTCGTGAATTCCCTTGCATCTATCGTTGAGGAGTAATTCGAAGAAACGTCGGAAGTTGCTGGGTACGAGCCTAAAGAACAGGGCCTTATTGACGCTTTTGAACAACAATAGCACGTCAACTCAGTGACTAAAAAACTTTTTTCCCCCTATTCGGTAGTCATTCGCTTCATGATCACACCACCGCGACGTCGACGATTTGTTCATACGACCACCATATTGCCTGCTCGACTTAACGATCCATAAAATAAAAGTGCATTATTCATGAGAGTAAAAATAATTTCTTTTGCTTCTGTTAGCCTCCGGAGAGAATATTTTGACGATTTTTTTTGTTTATGGGTCCCGAGCAGTAAATCCATCACGCATCCTAACATTTGTTTTTTGTTATAAGAAACGTATGCATTTTTATCTCGGCGGCAGAAAACAAAACTGCCCCTGCTCGTAATTCTTTAAAGCGTGCCATATTCAGTCCATACTCTTCCGGTGCCATTTTTAAGTCGGTTAGTTGCTCGCTATTTCAATTTACGGCGGATGAACTCTTCACACTAATTCAATCAGTGTTAATTCTTCAAAACTATTTTGAATTCCATTTATGTTTGAATAAATAATTTGCGTTAAAACATCGACAAATTTTGTTATGAGTAAAGAAAAATGCCTTTAAATTTGTTAATGATATCTATATTGTTGAATATGCATCCTCATTGAGAGTGAACAAACACGAAAAAAGCAAAAATCGTACATGCTGACGAGGCAAGCAGTCCTGTAGGAATATATTAAATTTCGAATATGCATGACAATCACTTTCTCCCTAGAGGCTGGTTCCCCATCATCCATGTCACTTTACACCAATTTCCATACAAAATTCTATAAGTTTATACAGCAGCTTGTCAGCTTCTATCGACGTGCTGGGTTATGTAGAAAGGTGAGAGAATGACTCTTCCGGGCAACGTCCTCTTGTTCAACTCTCAACTCTCCTCCATCCTCTTTCTTCGTCCGCCTCCAATAACTTTCTCTCCGTTTCTTTGACTCTGTCGACACGACTGCGATACCTATTATTTTATTATCTACGTTAGCACGGCTATTACGAATGTTGAAGTTGTCAATATAATGTGTCAAACTTTTTATAGACAAGCAAAACAAATTTTTTTTCCGTATCATTTTTGGAAGAACCAATTCTTTCTTCAATTTTTTTCAAGCTTACAGTAAAATTTGAGCAATGGAAAAGTTATTGATTATTTGTTTGTTACTTATATTTCATCGAAAAATATGTTTGTTCCGAATTGAATGAAATACTTACTAATATTCTGATCATCGTGATAAAATAACGATACTTAATTACTTGTGAATACACAAATAGAGTCAATTTTTCAAGAATCGAATGCTTGCGATTCTGCGGAGTGCCGTTAAATATCGGTGTACTGTAGAATGAGCTATGACAATAAAAACGTCTATTTGCCTTGCGGCTTAAGTACACGAGGTTAGAGAATTTCCGAGCGTTGGTGCAGAGGTTGCAGTGCGTTGACTCTCCATACCCTCAGGGAACTCTTGATGGTGCGCCTCACTGTCCCGGAATCACAGTTTGGTGAGCAGAAACGGCGATGCTTAGAGCTCAGAGGCACAGGAAAGCGAACGGGATACAGAGCGACCGGAAGTCCTACGCTAGGTAGCTTACTCGAGTTAGGCTAACTTCCCAGAGGTACAGAAAGAAAAATATATGAATAAAGGTACAATTAGCGGAGTTTTTCACGCCTACGGTGCTACGACAAAAATAGAAAAAAAATATATCGCAAAATAATGTTTTGGAAAAATGTATCGGAAAATAATGTTTTGGAAAAATGTATTGTAAAAAAATGTTTTGGACAAATTTATCGGACAATAATGTTTTAATAAACTATCAATGAATGGCTTACTCAAAAATTTTCAGAGCTTTTCAATTACTGCAACAAAAATGATTTGCGATAGAACGATGGATGAAACTATGGGATATATTTTTCGATGCTTCTCATGTCTCTATTTTTAAAAAAATTATAATTCCGTTGGGCTATATTAAAATGCCAGAGCAGTCATCCTAACGCCCGAATGTTGTTGTTTAAAATTTACTAAGACCGAATTGTTTGTTTTAATTTTTCTCATGATATGACAATATCCATTGGAGTCAATTTACATTTATAAACATATTAAAACAATGACAAAACGACATACTTTTTCGAAAAAGTAACGAGCCATTTCCATCGTCCATTTTCTTTCTTTGTAGATCTTAGTCACGGTAAAACTATTGCGTCTCCCATTGTCTCCTGCTGAACGGAGAGCTATTATTTGCAATGCTATCTGGATGATACCGAGAGAAAGAATAAAATACCGGAAACGAGAGAGGAGAGACAAGAAAATAATAATTTTCCATTATTTCCTGTAGTACTTTTATCGTCACGGCATTTTTTAAATTAAATTTTTGGAGATCAATGAAAATTTCAGAAAATTTCGAATTCGTTTCTATTACATTTTTAACACATTCTTTGTGGGAATAAAACGATCATTTAGGACTATTTACGAAATAAATAAACAACTAAACCGCGACAGCAAATTGTCACCACTTGCGATTTTTCCTTAGAAAATCTTTGTCGCGTTAAATCGTGGTGTCTCGCATCGTCTCCTGCTAAACGGAGAGTTATTATCCATGGAGCTATCTAGGCGATAGCGGGCAGAAGAGTAAAAGACCTAAAGAACGGAAAACAACAGCGCGATAGAAGAGACAACGCAGCAGCCCTTATCGCGCTCTCCGCACTCAAAACAATGCATGTTATGGGGAGTATAGTACTTTATGGTACTGTACCCTGACCACGAGAATATAATATGGACAATGCCCTTCCGGTGTGCGTTTCACGTTTCGCATGCTGCTGCATATCACGGCGCACTATATGCGCTGCAGTCTTTGACACACGTGAGACCATTCACCGCGCAAAGCTCGCGTTACAATTTGTATCATTACATCGGAACTACACATATAGCAGTAGTATGGCACAATACGTGTTATGTATTAAGTGTGTTGTACGCCACAGGATTCGCAGTCTAATATTGTGATATTTATATATATATATATACACGCTATATACATGGAACAGCTGCAAGCGTAATATAGGACATTCTGTGGGTTAAACACGTGGGCACATAGGTATCGTTTATTTCTGCCAGCACATTATGCGGGTGAGCTGTGAAAGTTACTTTCCTTCTCTGCATACTTATTTTATTCCATTATTCTTTTGTTTTCATACATCGTTGAATTTTGAAGTAATGGAAAAATCTTCAGGAAAATACTTTTGCGACTGTTGAATCGTGAGAACGAGAATTTTTTTTCTTTTTTCCCCAGAAACGTATTTTTTTAAATATCAATTATCGAAATGAAAATTTGGTGAAGGATTATAAGTCTGTGTGGAGAGGGTTCGAATCGAAGATTTCCTTCGGTTCGGCGGACTGTTTCCGACACAACGAAAAAAATTTCAGATGGGTGGGACCGAAAAAAAATGATGGCCAGTTAGAAAAGCCAAATTTGCGTGATCTGGGAGGGAATTTCTGGGAGGATTTGAGTCGAAAAAAATGAAATGTCAACTTGTACTATATTTTGAAAGATTATTCGTTCGAAAATTTTCCCTCTTTTACCAAGAAGTCATTTTTTAGTTACATATCTCGAAAATTGAAAAAATTGATTTTATCGACAGAAACACTCAAAGTTGAGAAAAAAGTAAAAGTATTAAAAAATGTGCAATGTGAGAATATGAATAATAGGTGAATATAAGCAGATATTTTTAATGAATTACATAAACGGAAGATGCGCAATAAGAACTAGGTCGAAGATATGTAAATGATTTCGATGATGGGCGGTGGCATAATAAGTAGAGAGAGGGATACAGAAAAAGGGTAATGAATGTGATATCTATGTAGGTGAAGTGACCTGCATAGCGAAGCATCGTTGTGACTTGCGGAATTTGAAAACCGTGCGGCAACAATGGCTTCAACACAAATTTGTCGGGTTTCGTAAGCTCGTCATTTTAGTTTGGTTCAGATGGTGTACAGAATGGATGCGGGCAAGCCGGTTTGAATTACCGTTGGGGTATCGCAGTTTGCGCAAGTTTCAAATAACAAGCGTACGCTGAATAGTTGGACGAAACCGTAGAGCGTTTCTTCATTAAAATCATGGATTTAGGCAAGAGTTTTGCCGCAATATTATAATCTAGTATCTATTATATTGTAATTTAAGATATTCGCCTGAAAAAGTTTTAAACTCAATTAAAAAGTTGTGAGACTTATCGTAGTAATTAATAAGTGAGTATATATACATTAGGGTATGTCTAAAAAAAACTTTTTTTTCACTTGCCACAGCAAAAAATTACAGTCAGGATCATCATATGGGTTCTTGTTAAAGGAAAGCTTCGTACAAATTTTTTTAGAGGTAGCTCTGCGACCTTTTGTATTTTCCATTTGATTAACACGTAAGAAATCGAGTCTTCTGTTTGAACCCATATGATTATTTTTGTACACGATGGACGGTGCTATGTATGCTATTGCTTGATAGTTCTAAGGATTTACTTCGATTCCGTACATGGTGAAACATTTTAGGCCGCTTAGTTCTCGAGATATTCAATTAATTCTGCGTAATCAGATTTTTTTTTGCTTCTTCAAAAATGGCTACATAAGACGAACTGCCATCTTGTTTAGTACAAATACAGTGAAAATTTGTATAAAATTGGCCAAGGACATATGAAAAGTATCCTTCATGCGATGAAGCCTGATTTTTCAATATTATTTTTATTAACATTATTTGACAATAAAATGGTTTAGTAAATGAGCTAATAATTTTTTCAAATTATTGTACACTATCGGAAATCTCGCTTCATGCCATAATATCGAGCCTCGTATAAAGACAACACCGTTTAAATTTTTTAAGAGGTACCGTGAGGAATTCCCTCTACCACTTGATTCATAACAAATTGCTGAAAAGGGAGAGTATGATCATCTTTCATGCCACCTCTTGCATCTACACGGTGTCGCCTGTTACCAGTCTCAATCTTATAGCATAAACTGGAATTTTTTTACGTATATAGTAGAAAAAACAACATTTAACATTCTAATAAGCATGTAATTATTAAAAACTTACAATAATAACAATAGTAATCACAAATAAGGCTCAATCGCATGATAAACAGTTTTTCCATGCTCTTGAGAAATTTAATACAAACTTTTACAATAGTCGTAACAAGAAAGATGGCAGTTTGACTTGGGTAACCATTTTGTACAATCATTTCAAGTAGAACTACTTGAAGTGCAATTCGTGCAGTATTTGGATTTTTCCCGCTTTTGTCAAGCTCGGAAAAAAAATTCAAAGTAATTGTGCCAAAACTCCCATGTTATTTAAATGGGAAAATGTTTGTGCTTACAGGCACGTTTTCCCGTAGGATAGAGCTCTCAAATTTTAACCAGGTATTCTTGAATGAAGTATTTCGAACAAAATGAAGGGGCGTCTCGGACAAAATCGCTCAACATCGAAATTAACGACCACTCTAATATATATATATATATATTAGGGTGAGTGTGTGTGCAGATTTAGCTTCTATTGTTCCCGATTGTTCATTAGATAAAATAAGTCCCTTGGTGATCATTACTATTTTTTTTTAATGCACTGGAAGAGTCAGGCAACCCACGCTCGGAGTGCAATGTAGGTACACTTAATTAGGCTTCTTCTATGTGATCAGTGTCGATTACAAGTCATCGTTGATTGCAGACGAGAAGGCACGCAGTGAGAACTTTCTGCGACAGAAATTAATTCGATGCATTACACGATGTATCGATTATCTTAAGAAATACTCACGCTCCTTGAAGACAATAGAAACGCTGCAATTTTCCGGTAAACGATTTTACGAGGCAAGGGATAATTAGTAGAGGGAAATGACGATGATCGGCATTTATTGTTGTGCTGTTTGTAGAACGAACATCATCAGTAATGAAAGTGAGAAATCAGAGCAAATTTTCTTTTTTTGTATAATAATTGTTAATTGGAATCAATTATTTGCAGTCTGTATTACTAGCCCTTAAACTTTTTTTAGAACACCAAAAACATATTTTTTTGCTTCCATTTTTTAAGACTTTTTTTTATAAAAGCCTTTAATTAATCTGCTAAACAAAAACAAGAAAAATCTTAACTAATTTGTACTCTAATCAGAAACAGAAAATGCATCTCTTTGGCGACGTAAAATGTGGCGTGAACAAGAAACTAATCAAAATCATATCAATAACGAATCCGATCGTGAAATTAGGTAAAATTATTGTGCATACACTTTGCTACGACGATTATTGCTTCTCAGCTACTCAAGTAAGCTCAGGTCAATGAGAACCGGATTAAAGCTATAGTATATGTATATCGCACGCTGTATACCAGATACATACACAGGATAATGTGGATCGTTCGTCAGCACGAGCATCGATCACGACTCACGTCTCGACGTCTATACGTCATACAGACATGGCAAGTTTCCTTACATCATCGTTATAGAGTTGCGCTAGATTTAGAGTAACTCTGCTAGTCAATTTGATGATCAAAAATGCCCAGTTTATCATCCGTTTTTCTAAATCACAATGATCACTATCTGATCCGAAATCCAAAACATTCTCATTGATATAGAATTTACGTAAATGAGCTTTTTGATAGCAGCCAGAAATCTTAGAAAGTAGGATTAAATTTGGTATGACTAAAAATAAGATCCTATTATTAATCAACATGCATAGTTCTTACCAAAGAGATCATGACATTGTTATAAGATCACACAAATCGGTCAAACTCGATCATCCGGAGCCTCTCTGTTGGTATCACAATTACGACATTCAATGGTAAATAGGAATTTGACAAATTGACATTTTCGCAAACCTAAAAAATTAATCATTTACTTCATGGTGCATTTTTTAGGTGAGATTGAACACGAGAAAGACGAAGTAGTGTGAAAGTTCAGCTTACAGGAAAAATATTAAGACATTAACAAGAGAATAAACAAATATGTGGGCATTACCTCAAAATCACGATACCCAATTTAAGTTTTACAATAATCAGATTAAAGTGCTCAGCACTATGTAATAAGTGTCATCAGTTGGAAAATAACAATTTGATCGTGGGGATCACTTGGTTAATGCTCGGTACTTGCGTACATTGACGACGATGTTCCTGAAGTTTGTATCCGTTTGTATAACAGACATGACAAGAAATCCACCCTAGTTTGGGGTTTACGACATGGTTTTCCTCATAAATACTTTTTGCTTCGAGTTTGTACGTCGAAATTTACGATGGGTCGTGGAGTTTCGTGCGTGACATGCCGTCAGAGCGATGAGGCAGCTGGGACAGGACCTTCGTCGGGACAGAAACATATAGGTGGGCTTTTGATAAGAGCAGGAGCCGGGTCACTGCTATTTATAGGTCGCTCTCATGCTCCGTGCATTCACTTTGGTATCTAAGCACAGCCATACATCCACGGGAGATCAATATCCGAAGCATTCAAGCCGGAAACTCACTGATGCACGCGATTCTTCGGTTCATCGAGACCACTTACCCGACAAACTCATCAATCCCTACTCCAGTTTTCAAGGGAACAAAAATAATTAGGTTACAATATGGTGATTGAGCGACAAATATTGACCGGCGAAAATATGGCTCAAATTAATAGTGATGTCCCTTATGGTTCGGAAGTTGATTATTTTTTCCTGGCGCTCTAATAGCCATTCTACTCATTGTAATAAATTAAATTTTACAGCTGTTAAGCCTCAGATGTCAATCATGGTCTAAAATATGGTCTGAGACATGGTCCGGTACATAGTCCGAGACATCGTCCAAAACATGGTCTGAAACATGATATTAAATATGGTATGGCACATGGTCCGAGAGGTAGTTCGAAACATTGTCCGAGATATGGACCGAGACATATTTCAAAACATGGTCTGAGACATGGTCTGGTACATAGTCCGAGACATATTTCAAAACATGGTCTGAGACATGGTCCGAGACATATTTCAAAACATGGTCTGAGACGTGGTCCGAGACATATTTCAAAACATGGTCTGAGACATGGTCCGACACATCATCTGAGACATGGTCCGGGATATGGTCTGGAACATGGTCCGAGATATGATATGGGACGTAGTACGAGACACGGTCCGGAACATGGTCAAGAAAATAGCCGTACTTTGAATTGCATTTGATATGTTACTCTGTCCTTGAGTTTGGATCGTAGTTCCCATGAAGTTGCTGATTCGTTCCCATTCAACGAAAAGAAAAAAATGAGAACCATGAAAAATCAATTTATTTTTTGCTAATTTTCGATACAAATCAAATTAGATGAATGTAACGCCTGTGATAAGACTCTGTCATCTTTTCCAAAATCTTATAAGCTTGTTATTCATAGCTATAAATACAGTCGCAAACAAGGAAGCTGGGAGACCTTATAGGAGATATCGATCATGTTTCTAACCTACAGTTTTTGCAATAGCATCCCCTCCTTCCCTCTATCTCTCTCTCTCTCTCTTTCTGTGTCCATATATTTTCAATTTCATCTTCAATACCTCAGCCACGCTTGTGCTCGACTCTGACATTTAACAGGACGCATTCTCGTGGCTCAGAGCTAACACAACTGCAGTCAAGACTTCTCCAAGGAACTCCGAGAGACTGGCGCGCGCCAGTACGTGATAAATAATGATTGCCGATGCGCCACTCGTGCCACGTTATACCTTACCTACATCTTATATCCCTTCCTACCATCACTCTCGACAGTTATATTCATGACTGTACTTTTTCCGTTTGGATGTTCTCCGCTTTCTCTCTTCCTTCGTCCTCTCCATTATTACATCCAGTCTTGCTTTTTCTTTCACGTTACCATGAAGAGTTTTCGTTTTTCACCTTAACACTCAGGAAGTTCACCGGTGAAACTGAACTTTACAACCGTAGCAGAACTGACTGGCGGAGATGATTCGCTTGTAATGTCAGGAACGAGACATGTTGTCTTTGTGTCTCTCCACTTTACGTATCACTCTTGTGCTCCTCTCTTGGGACAACTCACGCGGCAAGTACATTGTGAAAGAAACACGACTCTCGGGAAACACACAGGATGTTGGCTCGCGGGATTTTTATGAGTCGGCTTTCAATTCCTGGTTTTTTTTAGCAGGAAGCTTGCGTGTCATTCCACAAAGCTTTTTTTTAATTCAGTGAAAAATATTTCACATGCGTTATTCTCTGGCAATCAGAATTGTTATACATTACTTCTGAGTCACTTCTGAAGTAGAGTTAGAGCGTCGAAAATTGAAAGTTTTGCAATCTCTGTCTCTTCTTATTTCTTAGCTATTCTTAAAAATTGTATTGTTACTATTCTCGCTGTTTCAATGAAAAAGTAAAACACACACACACACACACACACACACACACACACACACACACACACACACACACACACACACACACACACACACACACACACACACACACACACACACACACACACACACACACACACACACACACACATACACACACACACACACACACGCACACGCACACGCACACGCACACGCACACGCACACACACACACACACACACACACACACACACACACACACACACACACACACACACACACACACACACACACACGTACACACACACACACACACACACACACACACACAAAATATCGAGTTTCACTAAATTTAGAAAACCAAACTGGTCTGAATTTTTGTGTGTTCAGGGATAAGGTTACTTAAAATTAACTCGAACGAGTAACAGCCAATTGAACTCACAGTTTTAGGTTGAAAAAACTAGAATTTTTGGCGATCTGTGTTTTCCGATAGACGCCGTTGCTCACTGTTGTCTACGGCCCATTGTACCCCACTTTCCCCTAGTTGCCATAACCCACCGAGTAGTTGACGCTATATGAACTCTTTCGAGTGGTTGTCGGAACCCATTTGTTAGTTTCTTCAACTAATTTTTTCTTCAGTGTAAAAGTCGAAATTTAATTTTCTTACCCTGAATCCCTGAAGTCCAGATTGACAAAATTCTGAATTTTCAATTGGCCATAACTGTGTTTTGATTCAACCAATTTAAAACAAAACCAACTGTTTTGTTTCCTGACCTGCATACATTATTGCAAACAACCAAAATTAGAAGAAAAATTACGACTTTCTGTACTCTGTTACGTGACCATAATTTCCACTGAAAATTTGTCGAGTACGTTATAATTATTACTTTTAAACTGCGGCAACTGCATTCTCCGACATCCTCTTTCCGTATCTAGAATAATTCAGCATGATTGTGAGGATGCTTATGTTCATGTAGGAAGTATATAGAAAAGACGTTTGCTATTTATTCGACGGGACATTTGTAGTGTCAGAGGTGTTGTTAGTTCCTGGACAAATTAAGTTGAATTAGAACGGAACGGCAATCTGTGGCACGAGACTGACGGGATGTCCAACCACTTTTCTGTTCTCCGCCATTTTCTTTCACTAGCCCGTCTGTTTATTTCAATTTTTTTAATAAGTACCCGAGCGTCTCCAGCGTTTTATTAACGGTACATAATGGAACGTATACTCCACTAGTCCAGTTTTTCTGCACTATACACTTATTATATACTGCTACGCATCATGTCGAGGCAAATTATACTCTTCTGGCTGCTCGAGTTATTACGACGGCAAACATAACTCGGATGTAACACGTAGTATAATAAAGATGCACTAGTTAAATAAGTTGTTAAATATGAGTGCTTATATTTGCATATTAAAATCTAATAGTAGTTGCTTTATTAAAATCAAGTTTATAGTAGGATATCTATCGTTTTTACTATTAAAAATATCAAATGAAGCTTTAAATAAAAACAATTCCTCCCGTATTTCAACTACAGAGAATATTTACGACAGTAAATGGACTTTGTTGTTTCGGTGCTTCTTACTTTTTCAGATAAACTTAATTTTATTACAATGATTTTTTTCGACAAATCTCCAATAATTATTTTTTGTAATTAATGAATTCTTTTGAATTACGAATTTAATTTACATATTCCCATAAAACAGGGTCACTGGTGTGAGAATGGTACTATGCTAATTAAGCAGCTACTTAAATACCGGAAGTAACGGCGGATTTAAAGCAGGACGAATTATCTTTGTTTCGTAGGTCAGGATGAACGGGCCGGTCTACGCATCCTCGTGCCCAGCACTACAATCCAATCTCTCACTGCACAGCTCCTCCTACTACAGTGATTACAGTGGCACTGCACGAAGACGATTGTCATCTACTGGAGAAGCTGATACTTCAGCCACGTCCAGCTACGAGGGAAGCGACAGTTCTGAAAATAGCGATGAAACGCGCTTAGATCCCGTCAGCCAAGTTGAACGGGAACAGCTAGAAACGTTTTTCCGAGGCTTAAAGTCACAGGTACAAAAAAAATATTTTTTAATATAATAATTATTTCAAAGTACAATTCTGATAAAATATACAATCCAAATTGAACGTGGACATGTAGAAATGTATTGCCGAAATGTAGTCACAGATAAACAACTATTTAAAAAAATAATTTTCAAGGAAATATTAGAAAACAATTTCTAATTGAAATTATACATTCTAATAGATAATAAATGATTGAAAACATATACATTAAAAAATCGTTATTCTGGGGTGTAGAGTCGCAGATAAGTAAATATATTTTCTATATGGTATGTTTTCGAGCTTTGAAGTTACACGTGAAAAAGGAAATATTGTGGAAAATATTTCCCGTATAAAAAAATATATTGCAATTAACTATTAAATAAAAAAGACGGAAGCGGATTATTGGAAACACATTTGTAGAAAAATAATGTTTTTCCTGTTTATAAAAATTGAAATTGAAGGCTGAATGCACCAGTATTTAATCGGTTACCGGTAAATGACGAATAAATTGTTGAAAGTTTATGAAAAATTTTGAAGTGTTAACTGAAAATTAGATTTTGAATTTGACTATTTTTTTTGTTCAGCCACTCCGCTTATCTACGTATTATCGCTCAATAATTCTCACCCTCATCTCACTATCGACATCGAAACTGGACTTGCAATTCGAAGCTCCAAAACTCCCTCTGACAACTTTCAAAGGGTCCTGGAAACGCCATTTGCGGAAAAGACCATTTTTTGCACGGCCGGATCCAAAAATCCCCCGAATCATACGTCGATCTGGTGGTAATTTCACCTTCCACAAACCTTTCTCTCTCGTATAAAATTTTGTGCCAGGCATCAATTTTTACTGCCAAAGCAATCACCATTCCCAAAGCGCTGAAGTACATTTACTCTTATCAAATTCAAAACACGATAATTTATAATCGGAATTCCCGGTAACGAAAAGACGGACTCCCTGGCGAAGAGTGCATTTTCTACAGGAACACTCTTTAACATCCCGCTTCATTTCTCCGATTCGTACACCCGAGTCAACGGAAGAGCCGCCGAGTCCACCACCCGTGCCCTCGAATTGAGAGGAACGCATGCGCAATGGCATTCATTACTTCGAGACTTTTTTTGAATCGATAAAAAAGTCGAGGTATCGAGACAAAAACCTTAAAATAGAAGTCATCACAACAATAAAGCGAATTCGAAGTATCCGTTATAATCTTAACTCCAGTTTGGCACGGATATTTCCGTATCATAATATACTATTGTATATTATATTATACTATTGTATATTATGGTACGAGTGCGATGAAACTTTTCCTGACGAGGATGAGTTTGCAGTCAAACGAGTTGAGAAAAAGTTTCTCGCACAAGTTACATATACAATTTTATTTCACTAGTACGAGAAGTGCGATTTCCCGCACGCGAAGCGAAGCGGAGTGAGAAGTGAGCACTTCTCGCACGGAGTTGGATAAAATATAGCAGGGGACACCTCCTGCCCTTGTGGAAGTTAACCCCCCTCCCCTCCCTAATTACCTCTATCGACCCTCTCATCTTCTAACTATCTAAAACAATCGTTTAAATCCCCTTCGATTTCCTAAAACGCTGCGACCTGCAAGTCTATAACTCTTCTGTACTGCATGGATCTCTACAAACATCTGCACGCCATATTTCTATTAACGCATACAGCACACAGCTCAACACCGACTTTCTGCACTCATTAGCAGAATGTTGGCCTCGTGACAATCAAGAGAGCCGTTCTCAAGCCTAGTGCCATTCCAAGAAAGAAAAACAGAAGCAGAAAACTATTTTTTAGCTATCTATTGCGATTATCTTGCCGCGAAAGCCAAATTTAGACTAAAAGTGTAGCTTGGATCGGCCTGATGATCTACTGGTGCCATTGGATTTTCGGGATGTAGTATTCATTTTTATATCCTGTGCGATGAAAACACGATATTTCTATATTTGCACCAAATAATTCGACATTCCGGCCTTTCGTTAAAGTTTTCAACGACAGACTGGAACTGTTAGATTTGATAGAAATCTATAATAAACAAATCGTTCTGCTTAATCGGTCATTTAATGGTGACTTTACTGTACAAAAGAATTAAAAAGTAACAAACAGTTTGAATGAACTTTTTCAGGTATTCGTGTGTGAATCACTGGCGAACTTGTACCTGGGTAGCGCATCGCAAACTGAACGGTGGGAGCTGCGATTTACTGGAATTCCAGTAGTCGTGCTTGATCTTGGAGAGACACGATCGCGATCGAAAAGACGAATCCAAATACTGCTCGCTGAGCGAGGAACGTGCTTCACTCTGTGGCGCGAGACTATCGACAACCTGTCGTCCTACAAGGTAAATGCATTTGCGTGTAAATTTTGTTCAGTCTCGACGCGATAGTGAAACTGCAACGTTGGAGAATTTGCTATTCCAATTAGCCTGGCCCTGTACTCGATAATCATTTACCTTGCGCTTCATCTTGTCATCACTAATTCAATAGCATTCGCTTTGGAGACCCATGTTTTTGTTACTCTCAACCGGACAACTTCTGTCGAACTAATATTGACTATTTCAACGACCGTGACTATCATTCCAAAGTGCTCAGAGCAGCTGTACAAAACTGGAGTCTCATTCGTTCGACAGATAAACTTTAGTTTCGAATTAGGCTTTCCACAAAACTTAACATTCGTTTATTGATTTTATTAACCTGAGAATAATACTGAGGCGTATAAATGTAATCCTAACGTCGTGAATTTTCACCTGAAAAGGGTTGAGATCGTAAATTTATCATTTTTCTCAATATTGAAGCTCTTTTTCTTCCTAATCTTCGGAGTAAATCACTTCTAATGTTTATAATATTAATCGCATTATTGACTTGAAAGTTATCAATTTGCATATGCAATATGTAGATTTTTTAGTAGTTATTAAACATCTGTTTATCCTACTGCAGGATATCACTTAAACAATTGCAAACATTATTTTTGTTGCAATGATAACAAAAACTATTTCTGTGCAAAAATTATACAAAATTTCTGTTTGTAATTATAATTACAAAATTCACTTCTAGTATATCCAACCAAGTATAAAAAATGTTCATTTGCTCATAGCCGCGGATGACATTAGATAATTGGTTTGCCGTCAACATCGTTGAGTGAATTATAGAGTCAACTTAGTTTACTGAGTCTACTTGTTCTACTAACACGTGCGTCGAACCTTCTCTTCTCCGTCGATCATAACATACTCTCCGGAAACTGTATGCTGACTTGTCACTCCACCAATTGGAGCCAATAACCCTCAAGACCGGTTTTTTCTTTATCATAGTCGGTAAACAGTCTGCACTGAGAAGCCGAACGATAATCAATATTGATTCATGAAATTTTTGTAAGTCAAAAAAAAATTTTGTTTGCTGGATAAAAGCAGACCATTCTACACCTACATTTCCATTCCACCATGGTCGTCAATTTTCCCGTGAGACCTTCGATTCACTTGGAGGAAATATCAAAACTTGTGGGATCAATCAACTTCATGCCGCCATAAAGACATTCCAAAATATAATAATTTCAAAGTTAAATCTGCCATGAGTAATATTCGGATAGGAGGAAATAACAAATTCTCATACTTAATCAGCAATTATAAATTTTTCCGTCAGAAAATATTATCATTCATTATTCAAAAAACAATGAACTCGCATGTGTATTAATGATTTTCGAAAAAATGTGAATACATTCATTTCCGCACGATAATCAATTATAATTATTCATATTTAAAGGAATTTTCATTCGAATGAATCCCATTTCTTTATTAGCATTATAATTAGAAGAAAACTTCTTGATATTCACTATTAGTTTAGACACTATTTGAAACTATCTCATTGCATTATGATAATAATGCATTAATGTGATAAAAATAGTAGGAATAACAGCCACGGTTGACGATTTTCTCCTGAGAGCTTCGATTGACTCGGAGGAGGTATCAAGGTTTGAGGGATCAATCAACTCCGTGCCGCCTTGAAGAAAGGCTGATATACGATATCTTGGTAAATGTTGTGTACCGAGTCTGAAGCGAAGCGCTCCTTGCTTGGCGTTTTATAATCGATAAGATACGTGAGAGCAAACACGACACTCCCATAATAACCACTCGGAATTCTAGACGTCTGAACTAAACTGATCAAAAGAGGAAACAAAAATTTGCTGTAAACATACAAAAAAAGTTTTATAAATATTTCTCGCGGCTCCAAACAATAGTAAACGTTTCGAACAATATCAAATGTCTCGAACGTTACCTCGTAGACTGTTTGAGACATTTTGTTTGCTTACGCTGATATTCATTTGTACGGTGTAAGCAAAAATATGCTGTAAACGTTTGGAAAAGGGTTTACAAATGTTTCAGCGCTTCTAAACAATCTAAAATTTTTTAAATAACATCAAATGTCGTGACCGTATCTCGTAGAATGTTTGAGACATCTAGTTTTATTTTACTGCTGATATTCTCTTGTGCACCCTGAGCAGAGAAATTATTACGTAAACGCTTTCATAATAATAATATTTATAAATATTTCCAGCGGCACTATATAATATTAAAAATTCCGAACAAAACCATATGTCTCGAATAGATGTTTGAAACATCTTTTTTTTTACCGCTGATGTTCTGTTGCGCATTTAAAACAAAATAATGGCAACTGCTACATTTCACTAGCTGGAGTCGATGAGCCGCGAAATAAACTCGATGATTCGGAGACTCTTACTGTTACGCTTTGGATTATTTTCGCAACGTTTACTCGGGAGTTGATGTCACTAACAGGCCTGTAAGCGGTTATCGTTAGCTGTCGGTTTCAGATTCTCCAATGGAAATCCAAAACCGTGATCGCTTTCAGTGTCAAGCAGTATCATAGTTTGCTAGATTTCAAATTGAAATGGCCAAGCAAGTTTTCAGTAGAGAGCACATTAAAAATCAATGACTTACGAAAAATTAGTTTTTGTCAATATTTCAAAGGATCAGCAAGCTGGGACTTATAAAAGAAACTTTTACGTAATTCAAAACGTGGGAAAATGTAAATTATTTAAAATTCCGTTAGTGACAGGAAAATATCAGAGATTTCCAAGGAATTAATGTCATTCAAAAATTCCCTGAACCTCAAATAAATGTTTATATTGTAATTTAGCATCTATATTTTACAAATTAATTCCAAGCGAAAGAATTCACTCCCGAAATAAGTGTCCATCTTTTTATTAGTAACCATTTTTTTAAATATCATTCCAGTCACCAAATTATTAAACCCACGAATTAATGTCCAAGTTTTTACAGAGCAACTTATATTGAAAATATAATTCAAGGTCCAAATTTGTTAAGTCCACGAATAAATTATTGTATATTCAATTATGACCTAAAATTTAAAAAAATTGTTTCAGGTTTCCGGGCCAGCTTTTCACACAATGTGTCTATCATCCGACCACACACGTCTGGCCGGTCTGAGCTTTGACAATTCTAAAGCAGCAAGTGATCTGTGGCAGCACATAGAGCGACTCGTTTCTTGTCCGGAGAACATAAGTCTCTCAGCTCCAGGAAAAAAGAAGAAGAAGAAGCAAGCACAGAAGAAGGTTGTCCTACCAGCAAAGAGCAACATCAGTCAACCCTGTCAGTTTCAGCACGTGACCAGTGTGGACGCGGCTGACAGATCGCGATACTTTTCACTCCAAACTCTGGTGCCAGCGCTTAGCGAGCTCGAAAATTCGCTCGAGGCAACATTCTAAGCCTCAAAACGTCTTCCTGATGTTGCTACTGATGCAGTTGCGGTCTATACAGCTTCAAAAAAATCAAGACTTCAAAGTAGTTTTACTTAATCACTCTAACACTTCTAAGCAGACCCGTTCTGTTTTTTTTTTTGTTTAATATCGAGATCGAGTCAATGGTTATAAAGCTTTTAAGTCTTAAATAGCGTTTTGGCCGGATTTAAACTCGAAACAAAAGTCATTCGGCGACGATAGGAATAATGGTAATAATTTTAGGTTGCAAACCTTCCAATTTACTTTTATAAATATTTATTGTACTGTTGCCTTAATTATTAATTCACGATAATCGTATGCAATTTTTATTTAAAAATTCAATTGACTTTATATCGAAAGGTTAATTCAAAAAATAAATTCTGCAGGTTATTGTTGCGAAATAATAGTTTTGCAGAGTACTGCTACTGTAAATGTTTATTTTGAAAATTCATAAGCCCTTACAACTCGGTAAAAAAGTCATGTCAGTTTGCATGAACTTCGTGGCTTTATGGACTTTGCAAATATGATAAAGTATGGTAATCAGCCATTTTCGTCGTTTTAATACGTTCGTTTACCGCCTAGTAGCTCCATTGCGTTACAAGGTTATAAACGTCAGATAGAAATCAAACTGACTTAATTTATTCTCCTTATTAACAATTGAAAGAAACTCAGAGCAACAGATATAACTTAAGGCATTTATTTCTGCAGTAAAAATGTCGTAAACATTTGATTTACGTTGTAAACCGGAAGTACAACTTCCTAGACCTTCAACTATCTGGTAATGAAAGTTTGTATTTAGAAGAAAATGGCTGAGATTCTACAGTAAATTGATAAATTCTTGCTAATAACAATAAGCAACTTATCCCGACATTTTAGTTATCATCAACTATCTTTAAAGACACACCTACGAAAATTGTAACTGGTAATAGATCTGGTAATAGAACACCTAATGAAAAAGAAAAGCAAAATCTGCAGAGCACATGCGACAAACATTATGAGCCCAATCAGTTCAAATAACTTTTGAGGAACTTTTTCACTCTATCAAATTTTCTATAATTTGATAGAGGTTATAAAAAATTGAGAGCAAAATAAACAGTGTATTAATGGCCAAAGAAAACAATGTGGCTGATCTGACTAAAATATCTTACATAGGGTTCTGTCAAAACTATAAACTGTCTATATTTTTTCTTGACATTTACAATTTCTGCAGGTGTGTCCCCTTTAATATAACGATAATGTAACCGCGACGGTTCGAAAATTTTCGCAATGCGGAATTTGACTTGTCTAGACTGCGGAAATTGTTCTTGCAGTTGCAAGCATTGAGTGTAATCAAAATGTACGAAATACATATGTACGTACGCATATATATATGTATATATGACGTACAAAAATGGCAAATGTGGCAATTGAGGGCCCGGGCTTTTTAGAGACGCGTATTATTCGGGACGCAGCGAAGGAACGCCAGAAGTTGGCTTGAGTAAAATTGAGACTATTTTACGAGGGGCTAATTAAACCCATGTGCAACTCGCATGTGTTTGTCCATTCTGTACCAAGAAAACTGGTACATCTGCTCCGGTTCCGTCTCTGGAATACTAAAAGCCAAGATAAATTATTCCGCAACGAGCTTCATCTTCATAGTAATTCGTTGCCACTTAAAATGAAAGTGTTACTTAGGATTTGTAAAGATGCCTCCGTTTAGAAAAAAAAAAACAATAAGAATAATTTCAGAATTACAAACGTACATAAATATCATCTGAGTTAAACAATATTTTATTTTATCATCTTTGCTAAAAAAAGATTATAAATTTTTTTGACTAAAAATATCATAATCGATAATTGAAAAATAATAAACTTCCATTCGTTCGTAATTATTGAAAAGTTTAAACAATATTTATTTCCGCACGATAATCAGTTATAATTAATTATCTTCGAATCAATTTTCATTCAAATGAACTCCAAGTTTGAACAGTATTACAATCGGAGGACAACTTTTTTTATATTCTTTATCAATTGAGCCACTTTTTTAGACTATTTCGTTGCATAAACGATAGATAATAAATTTATGTGAACGAAATAATTTGAAAAGCCAGAGAATACTCAAGTAGTACACACATCTGGGAATTTTTCGTTATAATCCAAGAAGATGGATGAAGACGTGATTTCGATAATAAACATTGTATATCCATTTTTGTATAATATTCTATGAATTTCAAAGTATTTGAGGCGCAACAATTGATGATGATGATATCATTGCAGTATCGTTTGTATACATAATAATATATAGTATAAGTGAGATTGCAACATCCGCGAAGAAAATGAAGGCATAGAGGTTCAAGTGATTCGTTTAACTGAACTACTTTGCGAGTAGCTAGTGTGCGCTTAAGGCGGAAGTATTTTCTAGCGTTTGTTCATTACTTCAAACGACCGGTAACTCCCCTTGGACTGGCACGCCTCGGGCTCTGACATCTCGTCATATTGCTTACGAGCGATTTGACAGTTTATGCAGTTGTGCGTTTCGAAAGAAGCCCTCATACAAATAAACGTGTACGTAAGTTTAATGAAATCTAAATTTAATAGATATCTGAGTAATTGTAGAACAGAAATTTAAAAAATGCATGTCTGACTCGGAAAATATCACAAAATCGTTTTATGAAAAAACATTGCTTACTGAAACTAGCATTTGTAAGGCTATTCCGAGTCTTATAAAAAACATTCGAGCGATAACCTACGAAAATGTGTATTAAAAGTGCATGTAATTTCGCATAAATTTGCGATCCGATAAACAATTAATTGTCTATACAAAATCTACGTAGATTTTGTGCTAATAGAGAATTTGTTTGTTGGCTGTCTACAAAGTATTTCAAAAAATTACAACTATAAAATGTAAGATAGTAAATTTCTTTTTTTTAAATTATTTTCTGATTGTAATTTCCATTCCATTTAGGAATAAAATTCTTTATATTGTTCTTGTCAAGCAAAATTTGCTCTCGCGTTAAATTTTAATTGGTATTTCAGTTACAATATTTAATCAGTACATGTAGTGTAAGCAATTTGAGGTACATAATAGATATGTAATAGAATATTTCCTTTGCGTAGATAAATAATAGTGATTAGCACTATTTACTACAGCCCACCTGTCCTTTATAATCATGTAAGCAGTAAATAAACGTTGTAATTTGAAAGAAAATTCCGAATATTCGGTAAGAATTTTTAGGCTTAACTTAGGTATATAAAATAAAGTGAAAATATATACATATAAATAAATATATACTGTAATGGTACTTCATCGACGATCATCAAACAATTTGTTTCTCTACGACTGTGATATAAATATATTTTTATCGTTACGTTATGTAACATGTAGCCCACAGTGAATAATCATTTTAGCGTATAATATTATGATTACTATTGTTATGTATGTAATAACTGTGCTAATAATAAATAATCCCCAATAATGAAAATCTTTACTCCACAAATTCTTTGAAGACTATTCATATCTTGGGAAGGAAAAATTGCACAAAAAAAAAAACAATTGATATTTCCTATGTATCTATCAATTTAAGTTTAACTTTAGATTCATACGTAACATTTTTTTCGCGAAAAATAATTAAACTTATTATTCATTCAATAAATACGATGTCACTTTCACTCGAAATTCTCCAGTATTTACTGCGGTTCATGTAAAACCTTTAGAAAAAAGTGGCACACAATAAATCAACTTTTTAAGCAGTAAAAAATCCTTTCTATTGAAAATAGCGAAATAAAAACTTTGGGAATCGTCGTTAACCAATATTCTTTTTTGCCCATTACCGATTTAGTCCATCTGTCGGTATGCAAGAAAATTCAATTTCCGAGCGCAGGTCGCGGTGTTATTGAAAGTTTCTCCGATGCCAGGTAGTCGATCTTCTGTCGGCACACTTACCGACATTGAATATTATCATGCTTAATGTGAAATTTGAAAAATAGAATAACTTTGAGGGCTGAAGGACTCCGGTCGATGGCCCATTGGACGGAAACGCGTTAGTTATAAGTGAAAAAAAAAAACAAAACAAAAATGTATATGAGAACACTGTAAAAATTCTGTCCATTAAATGTCTTGTACTACTGCTACTAGAATAACTTTGGAAGAATCAAATATTTCGTTTGTAAATGGCAAATCAATGTTTGTTTCACTAATTTATTATTTTAGTACTTTTCAAAATGGAATGTTTTTTTAATATAAAAAAAAATTTATTGGAGATTTTTTTGTCGTAAAATACTGGCATCTTGGTTAAATGGAAAATCAAAGAATCTAAACTAAGACAGTTCAATGTCTAATACGCTTCATACAACACGTGGGTCGTTGCAGTTGCCATAGTCATACTCAAATGCATAAAAATTATACATATAAACAACATTTATGACGCGCATATTGCTCTTCGGTGTCGAAGAGAAATGTCCGATTACCGTCTTAGTGTTTGTGCGATAATCGAGTCCAGGGCGTGGTAGAATTAACAGTATTATGCAGCAACCTCTTTAGAATTCAGTAATGTTCAAAGTGGTTTTAAAATGTTATGCATTATATAATTATTTCTATTTAATGTACAATTATCATGAATCATTAAATCAGAATTATTTGCATATCACTTAAATTAAAAACCTTACTTGAATAAAAATTGATAATAAAACATTAGAAAACAAAAATTAAGAAAATCATATTTCCTGTTGTACCATAAAATAAATTTTAAATCGCACTTATATATTTCGATTCTACGCCGATTCTTCTACAGTGTAATAATTAGATAAAATATAAATATCAGAAGTATTTGAATTATTGAACAGCAGAGTTTAGTTAATTTAAATTGAAAAAATTATGGAAATACGTAGTTTCTAAATTTAATAGATAATCTTTTAGACTGTATAGGAGACTCGAGTACATTATTGTAGTGTAATACAAAATATATCAACTGCATAGAGGAAGGCGTGCGATCCGTTCGCGGTTGGAAGCGCGAGACGATCGCGCTGGATGGAGAACCAAGGACTCTTGGGGTCGCTTGCGACTTTCTGGGAGAGTTCCTGAGAAAGAATAGACGGAGAAAGACGTAGCTTGGTATAAAACGCCCTTCTTGAGTCTTCATCGCGCACTCTTGCTTTCCGACCCCGTTCGACTTCCTCGACATGTGGGGATTACTAGTAAGTTTTTAACAATGTTTATTTGTTCTGAATGTCTAAAAATTAAATAGTTTATCAACTCAATATTTAATCACAACAAACTAATTTTTTATTTCTCAAGTGAAATTTAATAATATTGTGCGTGTATTTAAAAAAAATAATGAAGAACTACGGAAAAAGAAAAAAAAAGGAATATAAATTTTTTGAAAAATCGAAAAATATTTAAACAACGGTCCTAATGAATAGTCAGTAACTTGATGAATAGATGAAATGAGAGTTTTTGAATTTACTCTGACAGTTATTTTGTTACGTTAAGAAAATTTGTTTTTCTTATTTATTGCTCGGTGTGAAGGTTCAATTTGCGTTTGTACAGATAATAGTTGCAGCGTTGGCCACTTCGGCTTACGGTCAATCGTATCATCGTTCGTCGCAGGATGCTGCGATTCTGAGTGACTCTCGTTATCTCTCAGGAGATGGAACTTTCGGCGCCTCATATTCTCAGGAAGATGGAGTGGAATTCAAAGAGGAAAGTGACGTGAATGGCGATCGAAAGGGATCGTATTCTTACGTAGATCCGACGGGTCATCGACGAACAGTTTTCTACACGGCGGGGAAAAATGGTTTCCAGGTTCGTGACGATTTCGAGGTCAATATCCACTTTTTATTACTATTTTAAAAATAATAGTTCGATTTAATTATGTAGCTAATGATAAAACGATTTAATCGAGAAATTTTCTTGTATCACAAGAGATCACAATTTCATTTCTGCATAAATGATTTCACACTGTTCATGTTTCTGGAAATGTTCGATGAATGTAAATTCTGTGCACTTGTCAGTGATATTGTATTTTGCATTTATGTTCCATTTATTTGATTACACTGTCAGAAAATACTGGACGTTTTCATGCATTAACTCATTAATTAAATTTAATGTACAATTTTTATATGAAAGTAAGATACTTCTGCAATAAAATCCAAGCAGATTTAAAGAAATTAAAGTACTTTTGCAGTAAAGATGAAGAATATTAAAAAAATTACTCTACCAAAAATAAATTTGTAATCGCAGTTATATGGTAAATTAAGTGTACTATTTTATGAATAAAAACTTCGAGTACGTGTACATGAAATTTCAAGTAGATTTTTTCACGACATATATGATTGAAAAACAACCAATTGCATGTAAAATTTCATACCAATATAATTTATTCGTGTTTTTATATTGTGCGAATTTTTTTAAACACTTAATCAATTCAGAGCTAACAAATAGTAGTAAAAAAATGTCTTATTTCAGGTAGAAACATTTTTCACTGCTATTTAGTAGACTGTTGAACATTTTCTTAAATTAATCTTACCGAAAAGTTTATTTATCAACCGATATATTAAATCGAATACACATACAAACATGTATCAATTCGAATATATCTATTGATTTTGCAAATATTTTTTAGATACTTAATTTCCGTATCCCGTAGTAAAACATAGTGTAATTTTATGACTCTGAAGATTTCTGCATCTGCAAAAAAAAGTTTTCGCGCCGTTACGGCGCAACGCAGCGGCCGAGAATTCTTTCGCTAAGGCCCTTTTGTACGTCTTGCGAGTCTCTAGTGGCGCCTTTTTTCGTTTATTAATTTTTTTCACGATTTTGAAAAATTGGCAGCCATTTTATCCTCTTTTTTAAAATGTTTCAGCCGAACAGCTTCAACAGTGCACAAAGAAAAAAACTTTGTCCACGGTACATTTTTACGCCTTGTGATTCTCTAGTAGCGCCTATTTTTTTTTTAAATTGGCTCTCATTTTCATTAAATCAATTATTTCGATGCGTAATTATTTATCCGCTCTATATCTATAGTGCGGATTTGGAATCTCTTTGTACGGTTTCCCCAGGTGGTCCAAGCAACTTAAGTGCGTCGACCGTTTGCAGTTATCGCATTCAACCCAGGTTTTAATCTTTCGGGTTTCAATGCAACCACAACTCAAGCGTCGTTCTGACACGTTTTTGTCAGCTCGGCGGAGGGGTGATCTACTGAAAATCGTCCAGAGTCTAAATATTGGGAATTGAAAATATTCTCATGGCTTTTGGCTGAATTAATCTGCCACAAAGTTGCTCATTCATAGCAATTTTTCAAAATCATTTTAAAAAACCAAAAATACGCGCCGGCAAACAATCGCAAAACGTAAAACGTAAAAATTTATCGTGGAAAATGTTTTTTTTTGTGCACTGGTGAAGCGGTACGACTGAATTATTTAAAAAAAAGGGACGAAAGTGGCTCCAATTCTTCGAAATCATAAAAAATAAAAATAAAAATAGCTACCGCTAAAGAATCGCGAGCCGTAAAAACATACCGTGGGAAATTTTTATTTGAGCACTGGTAAAGCTGTACGGCTAAAACATAAAAAACAAGGGACCAAAGAGGCTGCCAATTTTTCAAAATCATTTTTAAAAAATAAAAATAGGCGCTACTAAAAAATCGCAAGACGTACAAAAGTGCCTTAGCAGAAAATTCTCGGCCGTAGCGTTGCGCCGAAACGGCGTAAAAACTTTTTTTTTGCAGATGCATAAATCTTCAGGGTCATTTTATTTTTTCATCTTCCTTGCATATGAAATTAAATACACCAGTTTCTATAAAAGAGATTAACTCTTCCATTATGGGATTTATAATAAATATTGTAAAAGTGTAGTAAAAAAAGCCATAAATTAAATTTTGGTTAAAGATTAAATTTTCTTACCTCAGGCGACTGGAGATCACATTCCTACGGCTCGTCCGGTCGTAGCGCCTCAGCCGGAGTACGAGCCACTTCCGCAATACAATCCACCTGACTATCAACCACCGCAGCGTCAGTATCGCGCTCAGGCTCAACCGCAATCCCATTACGCTCAAGAGTCAATTTACCAGCCGGCGGCCCGGCCTGAGTACTACTCAGCCAGACCTCAGCAACGTCCTCCGCATCCTCCAACTCCACCTCAGCCTCAATATCGCCCTGAGCCTCAGCCACAGTACAGACCTCAATACCGACCTCCCCCTCAATTGGCGTTCCGTCCGGAGCCAGATCATCAGCCTCACTTTCAATATCAGGCAAGACCACAATATCAGCCTCCTCAACCTTCACCTCGGCCACGACCTCAGTACAACGAAATAACGACGCCGGCACCGCGCAGATTTTATCCTCCTGGTAAATTGGATTTTAATAGAACACCGGATGGTTTCTCTTACACGTTCAGTAAGAGTTGAATCTGAAAACAGACATTCCAAGGTAGTGTTTGAAATAAAAAATTTATCAAACTGCAGCGAATATATATTTAATTTTGTGATTATTTTTTTTCTGGACCACATAACGGAACTTGATTTTGCAAATTCATTCCAATTGCTCATATTAATTGTTTCAACATAACACTTCAATGGATATTAGTCATTTGAAAAATGAAAAATGCAAAAACGGAGGTTTTCAACCGGAAACAAATCTTTACAAATGCGAAGCTCTGCTTTCGTTGGAATCTTTTTAAGCTCGAACTAATTCATGAAATTTCTTATCGAATTGACAAAGTTTTTTTGCTCAATATTGTTTTATTTCATTTTAGAAATTTCGAACATTGTGGAAATAAAAAGGTTATTTTCATAATAAAAATATATTATTATGGAATAAAATTGCATATAAAAAATGAAGCCAGATCATCAGTGTAAATCACAATATCAGCCTCCTTAACCTTCACCTCGACCACGACGTCAGTACAACAAAATTGCGATGACTGCACCACGCCGATTATAACCTTTTGGTAAATTGGATTTTGATAGAACTCCGAACTCCAGCAAATTTTCATTTTATTTTTCTCTGGACCATATAACGAAATCTGATATTGAAATTTTATTCCAATTGGACATATCAATTATTCGAACATAATACTCGAATAGATATTAGACATTTGAGAAGTTAAAAAACAAAGACGAAGATTTTTGATCAAAAAGAAATTTGTAAAGTGAAAATGCACACATAATAAAAAAATTAAACACGTTCGCTTTGGTTGGATTATTATTTTCAAGTCAGCAGCAATTCATAAAATTTCTGAATAAACTTACAAACTAATTTTTCTTCTCGAGAACATTTTTTAAATCGTTTCGACAATTTTGGAAAATTGCGGAAATGGAAATTTCATTTTCACAAGTTAAAATTTAAAAAAATTGTTATTGAAAAGATACATTATATTTAAAGCATGAATTTGTATTTGCCGTGAGATACCATGGGAAGTAAACACTAAAGAAATGTGGATAAAAATGTTAACCGGTCAATCCATTAATGTTTGAAGTCCAACCATCGATGTTATAAGAAACATCTTTACTAGTTACGATCACGATGTCCTTGGTTGGATATATCAATGAAGCATACATTTTTTTACCTTGGGCCACATCTTGGAGAATTTGCATCCATATTGCATCGATAATCATATCAAATATCTGCAATGCTCATAAGGGAATAAGAGAATAAGAGAATGCACAAAAAAAGTCTTCGGAATCCTGTAAGGAAATCCGAGCCCGTCTCATATAAATAGGTAGCAAAAGTTGGAAACCCATTAATTAGTGCTTCACCTAGCTGATACAATTTTTCCTCCTTTATCACAATTTGAATCCTTAAGAAAATAAAAAATAAAAATAAATAAAATACAAAGCTTATGCACTTTTTTCGGATATTATAGAATATACTAAAATAAATCAGATTATTTATAAGTGAACAAATACTTCGAGTTGAAACGTAAAGCAATGTTTACAACGCTTCTCACCATTGCGATACTCGATGGAATGCTTACCAGTTGGAAACGTGTGCCAATCCCTCGTGCCCGGGTCAATTTACTTTCATCTTGTAACCTTTGTGATCTACCTCCGATGATGCAACGATATTTCCTAGCTACGCCCAATACTAAGCTAAAAATATTGTACGGTAGTACGACCCTTGTCATGGAATCCTAGGAAGTAAGACCCAGTAATCGTCTCTACTGCATTTTTGTAATTATACCATGCCGCTATTATTCATTGCATCATACATGCGAAATGCATGAAGAAAAGCGCATTGTTTGGCTTGAGAAATTCGTAACGAAATGCGAGGCATTTGTCGTTGCACTTTTTTTTTAAATAATGAATATGTCTGTGGGCGGTCATCCGTGACACAGTGCATGCACATGTATGACGAGCTGCGGGCGCGGCACTGACCACGCAAGGTGATCCACCTATTCAAACCGGGTGTACCTACTTTGCAGACAACCTGCGTGTGCAAAGAAGAAGGAAGTGCAAGTTGCAACGATGGCGAGATGCATTGCTGAACGAGACTATGCTAATTTTATTACTATCACTTTAACAGGTTCACTTCTGCTGCCTGTTCAACATAGATCCGGCAATAATGATAAAATTTAAGATTCTGGTCATATATAGTTCTTACCTTTTGACACAGCTTTTCAATTGTAATCATTTTTTGATTCCTCATAGAACGCTTTGTTTTCATCAAAACATTTTTTTTCGAGATTTTCATATAAGGACACGTCGAATAGTCGAAAACATCGAGAGTAATGATTTGACTCTAGAACCGTTGAACGGATTGAACTGAAATTTAACACAGTGAAGCACCAACAGCCCGTCTTTGACCGTTGCAATTTTTCGCAGAATGTATGCAGGAATTTACATTTGATAGCTTTCTTGACCTTTCGATAAAAGAGAGAACTTTAGGATATTTCGCTCGATAGTTATTCACAAGTGCAGGTTCGTTTAATTTCAATTTTACAGAGTTTTGAACATATGGAAAAAGGTCTTCTCGCTCTATAACTTTCATAAATTAAATGATATCAGTGTAAATTTTTTTTTTGTAGATTCAACTTGAATTTAGTCGACACATGAACTACCAGAGTACAAGGTTTCCATGATAAAAATCCATCGACTACCATTTGAGCATGAGCTACCATGGTACAAATTTTACAACAACCAGTGGAGCGCTCAAAATTCTTCGAATTTTAAAATGTCTTAAAAGTTAACAAACCTGCAATGCAGAATCTTGAAATTTGGTTTGCAAAGTTATTATTACAAACATATTTGACGATACTTCCTCCATGAGTAACCGAAAAGTGATAAACACACTATCTCATAGAAGTGGGTTCGTTGAATTTGTAAAATAATAAGGAAGCAATTTTCAAGGTTCTACTTTGCAGGTTTTTTTTGTATATTCCAGAAATTCCAAGCTTTATATTTACAATAATTCTTTCGCGCAGCCCGATAGATTGCCTATTTAATTCAATTTTCTAATGGATTTTGTTGAAACTTCAACATTTATGATAATGACAATGTAAAAAAATTATAATCGTATTCAAAGTTCCGGATATTGTGAAAAGCGAAAAATCTGAAAAATTCTTTTAAAAATTTCTAGTGATGACTCAAGAATTCCATGAGAAAACGTAAAAAATTTCAGGAGAATCGGTTTTTGAGGATATCAACAATACAATTACTTTTTAAAACACGTTCATTTACACTTTCGCGAAATTCACAGACTCTTATTTCTTAGCTCAATAAAATGACATAAGAAATGTAATAGCTTTCGTCAAGCGATTTAGCAGATGCGTGTTAAAAATGTATTTTAATGAATAGAACCGTTAGACGGGATCGTGAAATACCAGAGCAGTGTTGAAAGGAATTCCGTCGATTAAATGGTGATGATTCTTTCTTTGTCGATCATATTTATTTATAAAGGTATAGGTGAGTATACATCGTATATTATGATTATGGCAGTAATATACTGACTCTGATTAGCTGCGTGTGACATCAACAGTATAAAAGTAGTTAAAAACAGCTGCTAGAGGCAATCGTCAAAGTTTTTGCGATAGCTCTCTCTCCACTCTCTCTCTCTCTTTCTCTCAACAAAAAACAAATGTATATAGTATACCTAGTATCTATAGTATCCTTAATATATTTATAATAATAATATTAATGTCACGTGCTGATGTGCCTCCCAATTTGCTTCGAAAGTGAAAAAACAAAAGAATAAAAAAAAGAACAATATTACGCGAGTAGAGGAGATATCAATAAGTCCCAAAGAGAAAGGCACTATGCGTCTATGAAATAATTTTGTCAACGTCGACGTTAGGTACACCATGATTTAATTACAAATAATACAGCCTTGTACCCACTTTTATGCCGCAATGCTAGGCCATTCAAAAATCAAATTAAGCAGCGTTATAAATCTCTAACACTTTATCAAATACAAATGTATAATACAATTTGGTTAATAATTGTTATTCCATGATGATTCGCAAAAACTCCGGAAAAAATACTTAAATTTTCCCCCTTAACTGGCTGCGGTTAAGCAGAAAAAAATATTTCTAAATAGAGTTCCCCTAATAATTCGGATTTTTTTGTATTACCTCAGAATAAATGAAAAAGATTCATTAGAAAATAAAAAAGGTGAACATAGTTATCACGGCTTAACAATTATTAAGACGATTATACTATAAATGGTAATAAAATGCCATAAAAGAGATTTAAAATCTGGCACTCAGTCCCTTCATATTTCGATTCATGCTCCAAAATATCGAGCGGCAAGCGACTTACTTTTTTCGTCTCTTTTTTTATTTTTTTCTAAAATACGTTTAGCGAGTGGCCTTTTTTCGCAGCGAAACACCGACTTACATATAATTTGTATTACTCATAATCTTTATTAGTTTAATAGTATAAGGAAAATCCGACGCACAACATTTTGTATTTCATTGCACAAGTAAACGCAAAATGACCGTATTTAATTGAGAAATCTTAATTTTTTTTATAACACCGTTCCTTGTTACTTCGAATTTGTTTTTCACTTTTTTTTTTTTTTTAATTGAAATGCTTTTCCGTAACTAAATAAAAATCGGATAAACTTTGGGCTCGATAAATTGAAACCCACAAAGATCCTTAACTACCTTAAGGCTTGTACGATTCTTACAACAAAAGGAAAAGTCCATACATTTTCACTAAAAAATTTTAAGTCGAATTTTTTTGGAATACACACCAAATCAAAGGTGCCATTGATAAAAAAAAAAAGGGAAACGTTTTTTTTCACCTAATACTATAGCTGCCCTGATGTGACAGTAAGTCTTAAAAAAAAAAATCTAATGATAAAAAATATGAATCATAAATTTTGCTCGGTATTCAGTCATATTTTCAGCTACTCGTTGGTAAATAATCACGTGACACAGGAGGCACGACAGCTTATACATTTCATTTCTTATCGCGTACCCTACAAGGTACCCTAAAACATTTTTTTTAAGGGGTTATAAGTATTCAAGCAGCCGAAAAGAAGCATATTGTTGCGATGTTTTTTATCGTAATTATATATTTCTACTGAAATTTGGTCCTTCAAAAAGTATTATCTGAAGGCCAAACCCTAATATTTTTGGTGTAAAAAAATCCCGAAATACGTTTTTTCGGCTGCCTGATTAGGTACAACCCTTAATAAATCTCTTGGCGGAAGAGACAAACGTCGGATAAGCTAAATCGCTTTCACCTTTTGGAAATACTATTTTTATTTCCGATGCAAAGTCGAGGATACCGTAGCAAATTCTCAACGTAATACAGTGATTTCAATAGTCGTTCGATTTTCAATGTCATGCATCGGACACCGGTGAATCGTAACTTGGAAATTAGCAATCAAGCACGCATAACGAAGAAACGGGAAGCTATTTTTTTTCGTAAATTCTAATCGTAGGAACGTACGCTAAATAAAATTCACTCACTGAATACACGGCAAAAAAATAATTCTTATTTTTAATGTCTGAGGCAGACATTCCAGTCATTTATCTCTTACTGAACTTTTTTGTACAGTATTGAAAAGCTTCAATTTTCAAGTCTACATACCCTTTATTTGCTTCATAAATAATTTTGGAATTTTTTTTTTTACAAAAAGGCGAATAAAAGAATCTAGTAAAAAAAGACCACGAAAAGAAGGGCCAATGGAATAAAAGACCTGAGTGACAGAGCTAGCCTTGACTTACCAGTGCGCGAAAATAACGCATTCTGCGTTCGATAGGAGGAGGCAATATGAAAAACATATATTGAGGCATTATGGGAACTTCACTTCCCAAACTCCCGCCGGGGTTTCGCCCCGGGACCTCCCGAAAATTGATTCGTCCAAAAAAATATTAAATAGATCAACGAAAAATTAGAATCAGTCAGAAGTAAGAACAGTTCGATGTTTAAAAAAACATCTTTTTGTGTTAATTAAGTATTTGTGGGATATGAAAATATAATAGACATATTCCAAAATTTCGGTGTTACATTTCAATGACTGAAAAATCGACCTCAATTGGAAGAAAGTCTTGCCGGTAAATCAAAAGTCAGTTCGTAGCTTACATGGTAAGCCGAAATTACGAACGCCAATAATAATTGATTAAAAATCCAATGACATTCTCAGATGCGAAGCTTCGATCGCATAGTCGAGTGATTAATTCGTCGGTTAGATCCAACGTTGTTCTCTAATATTACAATCACAATATGCATGCGGTATGACGCTGATGTATTGTGCCAATGTATGAAGTGTGTATGTGTGTGTGCACGCGAGGTCGTGAAGTTGTACTATGGTAAGACACGAATCGACGATACGCGATGAAAATGATGATTATGGGAAGATAAGTTGTCCTAGCTGCATAGTCCTGAAGGATCGACGGGTCCACGTGCAATGAGATCCGCCGTTGATGGATCCGCACCCTGCTTTCCGGCTCCATGTTGAGATTGGCTTTGTTGCGCCTGCGGCTCAAAATGCGATCTCACGTGAAACATAAATTCCGGAAAGTATGCGGCTGCATGTTGTGGCGGGGCGGACGCTTCCAAGTGCGATCTGTATACGAAAAAAAATTAATTCAAAACAATTAGCAACATTTAAACGGACGAAAAATTGACTTAATCCAGTTGTTCTGCTGTACCAATTATTTCATTGGTACAGTAGTAATGATTTGATTTGTTTCAACACAATTTTAGTAGTTCTAAAATGTGGCTCAGATTGCCATAAATGCTTCGGAGATATCCGAGTCTTCCCGGAATCTTATTCTTCACCACGATTGATTGTTCAAATGAAAGTCGAAAGCTACGGACTGCAGTGTGCCAAAACGTACAACGTACCTGTATTTTTTTTTTAATCGCGATTTTGCTATCGACTGCGTCGCAGTACATCTTCTTGATGATGTGAAACTTACCGACCGATATCAAAAACTAAAATGGTCTTTTTTCAAGGCTGCCAAAACTTCGAAGCCTGACTAAAATAGAATGCCACTGGATCTATCAGTCCTGCCGTAGCATCTTTTGGGTCCTCAAGTTTCGACACCCTCGAAAAAGGACCATTAGTGTTTTTAATATGGACTGAGCACGGGTAAATGGTGCAAGGGAAAGGTTTCACATGCCCTTGAGGATGTATGATACAGCCCCACGAAACGTGAGTTTCAGAGAAAATTTCGAATATTACTTTATGAGATAATAAAAGCTACAAAGTAGAACTTTGCAAATTTGCGATTTCGGCTCCCGCATAGAGAAAGCTTTGTAAAAAAAAAAAAAAAAAAAAAATATGAGGAAGAGCTTTATGAAGTTCTACTCTGCAGTTTTTTAAAAATAAAAGTACAAATTCTGAGAAATTTGGACCGCATATCAAATTATGCCGAAACTGTGTACCAAAATAGTACTCATTCGATATATAAAATTTAAGTTGGCGATTTTATGTTTTGCCAACATTAGGACAATAACATCATTTTTTTTTTAAGTTTAAATTCTAGGAAATCTGAACTACGAAATTGGAAAAGCAGTTCAGATTTTGAGAAGTTTTGAAATTTTTTAAAAATTCACGTTTTTGCCCTAACTTTCTCAAAACATGAGATACTGAACTCAAATTTCATCCATGAAATCGGTACTATTCAGCGATGATTAGTACATAGTTTCGTCATAATCGGCAATGTGCTATAAATTGTCCAGAATATTACCTTCGAGAAAAAATAATGTTATTGCATTAAGTTCAGCAAGTCATAAGATAGCTAGCGCTAATTTTATACATGAAATCAGTAGTATTCAGCAATAATAAATACACAGTTTCGTCATAATTTGTTATTTATATTTTATATTGTTTATAGTTTATATTTTTCAGAAATTTAACTTTGGTAAAAAACAATGGTTCCAAGTTGAACTCTGCAGCTTTTTCCGTGCATTTGGTGATTGCATTTCAGAATTATTATTATGCGGAATTAATATTTTCAGCACTTTTTAAATGCTTGATTTTTTTTGACCCATCGAGAAGTGTTTGTAATTTTTTCTTAAACACACGTTTGGCGGGTCTTTACCGCTCGTACATCCTTAATAAACCTCAAATTGCTTACTCATTATTTTTTGCTTCCTACAAAGCTACTTCTATGAGGAAGTATTATGTTGATCAATTTTGACTCCCTCATAGAGTAAGCTTTGTAGAAAGCAAAAAATAATGAGAAAGCAATTTGCAAGGTTCTACTTTGCAGACTTTTTTATACTCGGAAGACATTTTTATAAAAATTCAAAGTGTCGTAAAATTTTAACCGCTAGACCGATTTGTATAAAATTGTTACCTAAAAATTGTGTAACGATAGTCCATATGTAAACTAAATTGAAACCCGATACCTAACAATTTGCATGAGCAAGTGCTCGAACAAGATTTTTCAAATAATTCAAAAGGCCATAAAATTTGAACTACTCAACCGGTTGGTGTCGAATTTGTACCAAACATCTTTCTAAATGGTTGTCCAAGTGTGAAGAAACTTTAAAATGAATCTGTGAAAAGTCGAACAAATTTTTTCTTCGTAAAGCTTTTTTTTTCGTTTTGTTCACCAAAATCGAAATTTTCTGACACGTCAACAGTTAATTAGACCAACATCTTAATTGAAACCAATAATCGTGAAATCATATCGGCAATTGCAGCTGGATATTTCAGAATTTGCATGAGTTATACTATTTTCAGACATTTTTGAAAAAATTAAAAATGAAATAAAATCAGAACGGCTCGACAGATTCTCGCAGAATTTGGTACACGTAACGTTTCACGGGTAGTCTATTTATGTTCAAATTTCAGCACGGTGCCTCTTTAATTGCGAAAGGTATAGCGTGAAAACGATTTTTTTTTAATTTTAAAAATGGTGTAGAAAAAAAAATGTTCAACCGATTCGCGTCAAACACAATCCCAAACGTTGTTTTATGATAACCTACTTGCGTGCCTAATTAGAAGAAAATCCGTAGTAGGAAATTACGACAGTTATCGTGCGTACAAGAAAATCTGCACATACACACGCACACACGCGCGCGCGCTTTGTAAAAACGACTTTTCTCGATGTTTTAGAACATTTTGAGTGTCCTAACATACAAATCGCGAACAACAAATTTTTCACGAAAAAAAAGCTTCCTCTATGAGGAAGCAATAACTAGAAATGCATCTGTGGACACAGTTTGAAATTAAAAAAACACTCATGTAAACAAATCTCCGATATAAGACAATAACAATAATAATAATAACAACAGGACTCGATAAAACATATAAAATGTAAAGAGTAATGCTTGCCGTGCATGTTGCATCCATTCTTCTCTCGTCGCGAGTTGCCTTCCGCACAATTCGCACGCCCAGCTGACTGGCTCTTCTTTAGGCTTGTGTATCACATCCTGTCGTGACTGTTGTTGCTGTTGCTGTTGACGCTGTTGTTGTTGTTGCTGCTGCTGCTGTTGCTGTTGTTGCTGCTGCTGTTGTTGTTGCTGTTGCTGCTGCTGTTGTTGTTGCTGCTGATCCGTACTTGGAGCAGTAGGCGTTGAAAGGGGCATAACCCCCGGTCTATGCCTCAGTTTGTTCATATGAATGACTAACTTATCCCTACGAGCGAATGCTTTGCCTGGAAATAACGGGAAGAGGATTTCTCAGTGCGTGTCCGTTGTGTGGTTTATCGCTCGACTGAAGACGGCGTTCAATTCATCTCTCCGCACATTTGAGTATTTACATTCAGTAGATATACATATATATATATATATATATATCCTTATATATACTAACCACAGACTTCACACGAATACGGCTTCTCTCCTGTGTGTATACGCATATGAATAACAAGCTTGTCTTTACGGGCCAAACCCTTGCCACAAACGGTGCACGCGAACGCCTTTGTCGTCGGTTCGCCAGTGTTCGTCGCCTTAGACACGGATCCTGGTCTCGACGAGACGTTGTTCGTTGTACGAAGCGGCTGGTTTATCGTCGGTGGCCTGTTTGTCACAAACTGTTGATCCGTCGCGCCTGGAAATACGGGCATAACACCGCCACCCGGACGCATCGCAGCGGAATAATCTGGCGACCTGCATCAAATAATTTTTTTTTTTTTTTCCAATCAGCCATACAGTTTTTTTTTCATTAAAATAACATTAGAAATTATCACGTTCATTTGAAAGACCCTATACGTATTTCATGAATAATTCGTTGTCTATTATTGATTTTAGAAATTCCGACCATATTGATAAGGAAAGTTACAAACGATACGAGCCTTTATCAGCTAAAACTTTTCTTCCGTTGAAAATCTATTTTTTAAATGTTATGGTCGACAGATTAATTTCTCATGGGTGTGAGAATTTTTCGACTACAATCTGCGAATGATTATTATAGTAAAATTTTTTGGTTAACCGAATTTGTGTATTCTTCGAAATTCTTATTTTTATTTTCTGTTAGTGTTCTTGAAAAGTTTAACCCTCGATATGCACACTGTCAATAATATTTGCAAACTTTCTTTACAGGAAATTTTATTTTACAGATAGTACGTTAAATTTGATGCACCGGTGCTGTAAAAATGCGTATTGTTATATTGAATTCCCTAATTTTCATAGAATTCAGTAAAAAATTCTGTAATTGTACATCTCACTTGCATATCAAACTTTATATACCAGTTTCTGTAAAAGAGCTTTCTTCACCCGCAATAACACAACATAATAAATACCGTATTATTATTGTTATTATTACTGATAAAAAAAATATTCGCACCAGGTTCCAATGGAGCAAAGTACACGAATTATTACCCCACCATTTTTTCTTTATTTAATTAGTTCATCAATAAAACGCTTCTTCCAGTCGGGTGCTTTTCAGTTTTTTTAAAACTTAATACTAATTTTCCACTAACGGAAATTTCATTCAACAGCTGAGATAGTAAGTTTGATGCATTAGTACTGAAACTATAAATTTTGTCGTTGAATTTCCGAACTATCATAGAACTTAGTAGAAAGTGTGATTTGTCAGTAATTTTACGAGTTTCTGCAAACGTGCTTTCTTCACCAGTAATGCAACATTACCCATAAGTATTTAAAGGGCGCAGTCAATACGGTCTTGTTGTTGTGACCTTCATTGAATTTTGAACCTTCATTTTATGGTTCTATCTTTGACCAACAACCACAATGTTTATTGGATTTTTTTAAAAACAACTTATATACTGATGATTATGTATAACAAACACATTGAAGGCCCTAATTTAAAAATCTGCCACAATTCTCATGAAACCTGTGTCAGAAATCAATATTTTCAAGGTTATATCTATAGTAAGCCGCGCTTCAATTTTTCACGAATTTTTTTTAAAACCTTAAATGCAAAAAGTTAGATGCGTAAGAATTCTCCTACCGCAGGCTATCGCTATATACATCGAAACTTCGGAAGATGTTTGTAGATTTTTTCAGAGCAATGTTTTTTTTAAATTCACACATAATTTTCCACAGCAAATAGTAAACATAAAACTAGGAAATAGAACCAGCACAAAAAACTAAAAACGGAAATTTAATACATCTAATTTTCAAAAAAGTTTTTAACTTCATTTTAAGTCAATAAGCTTAAGCATTTTTATGCAAGATTTACGGGCTGAAGGACTCAAGTCGATGGTCCATTGGACTAAATTTATCGAGATTGTTCGAGATGGCTCGAACCAAAATTTAATTACTTATGTACGCGACTCTTATCACCATTGTATGCACTGTTCAATACAATATTTGTTCTACTATTACGAAGAAAATTCCTTTGAAGAAATCTGAAATAATTCTCGAAAGCCCTACCATCTATAGAAATATCGAAGCGATAGCCTGCAGCGAAAGGATGGTTATGCATCTAACTTTTTTTAATTTTCGTTTTGAAGAATATTCATTAAAAAATAAAAGCAAAGTTTGGCCCATTTTGGATCTAAGCTTAAAAATATCAATATGTGCTAGGATTTATGAGGCTCTTGCCAGATTTTTTAAGTCATAGCTTTCGGTATATCGTTATTAATAATAACAGGTATATAAATTGTTATGAAAAACCTAATAAAAATTGTGGTTGCTGCTTAGAGATAGAACAATAACATAAAAAATTGAGGATGAAATACAAGATGTCGAGGGTTAGTCCCAAGTTGCGTTGGTATGGAATGCCCATATACAGCTTCTTTTATCCGTAATGTGAAATGACACTAAATATTTTCAACAGTGCAATAAACTCCGTATTTATTATTATTACTACTGATAGAGAAAATATTCCCACCAGGTTCCAATGGAGCGAAGGACACGAACGCCATCATCGTAACCCAGACCATCATCCGGCAGCGTGAATGTGGGATTAGGCGGTTGGGGAGCTGTCGGTGGTCCAGGTCCGGCTAGTCTCGCCTGCGCAGCTTGCTGTGCCATGTGCTGTTGAACTGCAGCGTGAGCAACGGCGTGCGCTTCAACATAGGCCGTGCGTTGTTGCTGTTGTTGCTGTCCACTGCTCGACATCTTGTCCTTATCCTATACACAGAAAAAAGGTCGTTTATCAACCCGCTTGTAACTCATTCATTCGCGTCTCATTCATACTAAATTGGTAGTTAGAAAGTGGCAATAGAATGAGCATTCGGAAAATAGAACACGGAAACAATTCCAATTGTCTCGTTTGTCTACAACTATCATTATTACGTCACAATGCAAAAATGGCGCAATCGAAGTACATAACGTGACGTTATAGAAAAAAAAATTAATCATGTTTGAATTCTGTTATCGTCTTACTGGTCGACGCTGAATGCCATAAATCCTCTTATCAGTAGTATCAACGACGCACATTGAATACTATATAGAGGGTTACAAGCTGTGACGGTAATACCCTTGCAACGCGCATTCGCAAAATCACATTCAAACGATGACGCTTGACATTCGGTCGGTCATAAATCTGTGCTTACTTAAATTATAAAAATAGTTTCTTTAGTTGTACAGTTGTATCTGAGAAAAAGCTTTCTAAACGTTCCTGCGATCTAAGGGATAAAATTAATGCTGTATCATTGTTAACAATTTTTTTTATAGTTTTTTAATGAAAATTCTTGATTTTCGGATGAAGTAAATGTCAAATTCAGATTCGACGAGGCAAAATAAATGAGTATAGCAGCTAAAAAGAAGGATGCAAAAAAGAATTTTGAAAATTGCTTCCTCATTAATTTTAATCTTTCGCAAAGCCGCATCTCTGTGGTCGTTTATTCAATTCATTTTTTGCTTTCTCACAGAGGAAGCTTTTGAAACGAAAATTTTGTACTTAGCAGGGCTGAATGACATTTTTACTATGAAAGGAATGTCATTCAATTTGTTGAAATTTTACTTGAATTAGAGCAGAACGAACATTTTTCAGGAATTACAAAATCTTATAGAAAATCGATCTACCTTCTCGATTTGTTCCAAATTTAATTCCAAAGGTCACATTCCTTTGTTTAATTTCATAAAAACAACACATTTATTTGTTTAAGTTCAATACCAAATTTCAGCTCGACAGCGAAAAAATTTTAGCAGCTATAGAACATGCATATTTTTTAAAATATTCGATGTGTGATAAAATCTGAACCTCTTTACCGACGTTCACTGAATTCGATATCTACTGCAACTGGATATCAATTTAACCTTGCAGCAGGTTTGAGCCGGTTTGGTCGAAGTTAACTTTAATAATAATTAAAACAATTTTTTTTTCAGCAATTTAAAATTCTATAAAATTAAAACTGGTTTATGGATTATGCGCAAGGTTACCCATCGTCATTTTTAGTAGTTTATTTGTCAAAAACTAATTAGTTTTTTAGCCAGGTAATAGTGGTGTCTAGAGAACATACACATTTATCGACGAATTGGAAGTCTTATAAAATCTGTTAAAATTTTTTTTTTTGAAAATGTATATATACTACACACACACACACACACACACACACACACACACACACACACACACACACACACACACACACACACACACACACACACACACACCTCTGGACATTTTAAACCACTTGTTATCTCTCAACATTTTAGACTATTTTGACTATCCTGTCATAAGGAACTCGACATTTTTCTTTGTTTAGCGAAAACAAAGGTTTCTCTATGAGGAAGTAAAAGAAAACGAAAATCGAAGTCTTCAACTTTTCAGCCATCATTCCAAGTTTCCATAAAAATTTCTATAATTTTGAGGGGAAAAAGAAACTACTTCGGCTTCTGTTTTCTTATTAGTAATGAATGAAAGTTCAAAACGCTGTATAAACACTCGAAAAGTTCAAAACGCCGTACGAATTGGAATGCGTTGATTTTCTCATTCGTTTACAAGTTTTTAAAGTTCGACCAATCAGAATTAAAATTTTCTGCCCTTCCCCTTATTTTCGGTCATCTTTCAATATCGCTCTTGCAAAAGACAAAGATCGATAATGATATTGGTATCATTCTCTTAGTTTCGGTGAACTGTTTCAAATGAAAAACAAAAATGGAAAACCGAACATCTACAAAGCAAGTGTACTGTCTATTAAGTATTCCAAATATTTTTGACCCTTACTTTTGCTCGTTATTGCAAAACTCACAGATTCTGCTGCTGATAACTCAAAAATGATATTAGAGAACTTTAAAAATTTAAAGGAAAATATTTCTTTTTTCGTAGCTTCCAATACAAATTTATGAGTTAACCACGAAAAATTAGCATAAAATCATTCAAACACATTTTAAATCCAATCCGCAATTAGCACAACATTTTATAAAAAAATCTTCGAGGTCAAATTACTCCCAAAATTCTATCTCATTAGCGCAAAAAATTTCATGTAAATTCAGAATCCTCTGAGCAGGGAAATCACGTTTTTTTTTCCCTACAAATTCCAACGATTTGTTAGCGGGGTCATGTGAGAAACGAGTATGAAGGAATTCCTCGTGTCATCGAAGGGCAAGCATCGGTTGTGCTTCGCAGCACCGAAGCGCATCGAGCACAAGAGAGAACGAAGGTCTACGAGGTCTAGACGACGCGCAGAATACCCACAAACCCACACAAATACCCACAAACGTTCACGCGACTCTTCCCTCCGCGTGTATCGATCCACGAGCAACGAGGGACCACCGCGGCCGCGGAGGATACCAACAGGAACGAGCTGTGCACACACTCCGAAGAGCAATAATCCGCTGGAACAAGGCGTGAGAAAGCAGCGGCGAAGAGCGTCCTTCTAGATCGTCGTTTAGTCGTCTCAAAACAAAGCATCAATCAATTGTTCTTCGAGCTCCATCACAACATTCTTTCCATCATTCCAACTCACACATTTTTTCGCACATTGCACTATGAATACAATGTCACTAAATTTTCATTTGAACGAGTAACTGTTAGATACCATAGATAAGGTTGAGCTGATGGTGAGTTTTTTTTAGATAGCTGCGAAAATGTCGTCGCCGGTAAAATTAATTTGAATACAAGATTACTGAATGAATTTTAATGAAAATGATTGCCACTATATTTTCTTAAATATAAATAGTTACATTTACTTTTATTCCAGTAACGGTCAGCAAATTTTATTGAATGTAAATAATTGTCACTAAATTTTATTTTGAAACGAATTGAAAAAATTATGTTATTAATAGCAGTTCAACACAAGTGTCGTAGAACAAACAAAAAATGACTAATTGTTCGACAAATAATCTAGTGCTTTGAGCAGACTTTTTAATTGAGTAACGCTGCAAAAGAGTCGTGACCGAAAAACTTGTAGAAATTGTGTCATTTTGTCTCGTCTCTTCACGTATTTTCCGTAGTTCATCGACAGAACGTTACTCAATAGAAGAAAAAACATTAGTGGTTACCTAGATAAAATAGAGAAGATTTCGTAGCTTTGTTTAGTCGAGCAACGGTGCAAAAGTATCGCTATCGTAAAACTCGTAGTAATCGTGACCCGCTTCGCAATGTGTCTTGTATTCACGTATATTCACCACGGCCGTCGATACAATGTCACAATTTTCCAAAAATACAAACAAAGGTTTACCTAGGCAACTTAAAGCCGGTTTCGTGGCTGTCTTAATCGAGCAACGTTGCGAAAGTGTCGTTACCGGAAAACCCGTAGTATTCGCGAGAACTCTTTGCAGTGGGTGCGAGCCAGTGAGCAATTTTTGTAGGAGGGGATGTAGGGGTACCTGGCGAGCGAGACCTCGCCGGGAGCACTTCCGTCCTCTGTTCGGGGCCACAGAATGGCTAATACGTAGTTGAACGATTTTGATACAAATCGAAATCCAATTTTCCGCCTCGAGGACTTGAAACAAAGCGCCTTTTTCGGCGCAGAAATCTCAAGGGAATGTGTAATTACTCGTTAAAAAAAAAACAATAATACAGAACGACTGTCTGAAAAGTGGAAACAAAAATCAAGTCTCAAAATCTTTTCTTTATTTTTTTAAAGGCTTTTTGTGTTAGTCGCCAAGTGATTCGGAACTAATAAGATACAATAGTCAAAGAGAAAGGATAAGACGACGAGAGAGTGGATAGGACGTATGCGGGTGACAAGGGAAGCGCGGCCGATTGGTGGTGTCGCTGGTGGTACTAAAGCGATATCGAGGGGCACTCAAGAGCGAGGCTGAGGCGACGCACACACGGCTTCGGCGACGACCGGAATGCACCAGCGTGGCAGACGACGAGAGAGGAAAGACTGGCGCGTCCGATGAACGAGCGAGTCGCCGAAACGGATAGAGAGAGAGGAGAAGATAGAGAAAGAGACGGAGAAGAAGAGAGAAGCACAGACGCGGAGGAGAGGGAAGCGAGAGTGCACGATGGTGAAGAACGAGACTAAGAGGACAAACCGAGAGATGCAGACGCAACAGAGAAAAGAAATAATGGAAATCAGAAGCATATTCGAGAAAGAGCTCAAAAGTTGAGAATCTCCGACAGAAGGTCCTTCCACTGGGAGAATCTCACCTCGAAAATACTACCGGTAGTCGTCTATATCAACTTTGTTGGGAAGAGAATCCCGTCGTGATTCTCGTCGTTGACGATGTCCCAACGGGTCACGAAAACGTGGCGCGATAAAGAAAGGGACGCCGCGACTGCATCGACTCCCTGTCTGCCTTTTTATTGTTGTCTCTCTCTTTCTCTCACACACAAACGTCGCTAGGACGCTTGTGTGCAAGCACTCACTTCTCGCCACTCGTCTGCCAGCCAGCGCAGTGCGTCGGCCCGCTGACCTTGACACTGACATTGAGAGGAGGAAGGGCTGCTGCTGCTGCTGCTGCTGGTACTCGTGCTGCAGCCGGTAGGGCGTGATAAGGGGGGGAGGAGAAGGAGGAGGACCACGACTGTATGAGTGTAGGGTGAGGAAGACACTAGAGGAGACTAGACTGGACTAGAGAATGGGGAAGTTAGCTTGACGGGAGAATGCGAGAATGGAAGTGAAAGGGATCGGTGAGGTGGCCTATTAGGCTACCACAAATGACTGCAACATTATGCTTATGCTACTTGATGGCTTGCTCGAAGTTTTGCAGCCAGTGGCACTTCGGACTGAATGGTGTACATTCGTGACTACACTCAACAAACATCGTGGCAGTTATCATCTTGATTTTTTTATACGTTATTGGTTTTTCCTTCCCCATAAGGAAAGCTTTGTTTTTGTAAGAAAAAAAAATTTCCAGTTGTTTTATCCCAGAATGGTCAAAACGGTCTGAAACGTCGCAGAAGAGATTTCAATGTAGTGTCTGTACGTGTATGTTTTAGGGCGGTTCAATTTAAACTTTGACATTTGTCTGGTTTTCCGTGTCAGAAAGCAGTGTCAAATACTTTTTAAAAAATCCTCCTGAATCATGAGTGTGTACAAATAAAATATCGAGGTGCTACTGAATTTTTTGCACAAAGGAAACACAATTTCTCATTTATCTTTTTAAACGTTCAATTTAGGTTTCTGGTTGGTCTACCACGTGAAGAGCGGTGACGAATGCTCAACATAAAATTCTCCTAAAACTTCAATACATAGGAAATATATTTACAAGTCACTCTAGAATTTAAAAAGAAAATGCGTATAATATCACTTCCATCATCTATGAGTTCATCTAGTTCATGATAGTTTATATAAACATTGAATTTTGCGTTAGTTTTGTAGTCCACGAATGAACTACCATAGAGTGATAATTAATACCGAATTTTGTAAAAATCTATGGAACCATAAAAATTGTATGGTATTTCGAATTATTCGAATATTCTGAAAAATTAGTATGTCCGTTCTCGTACGAGTTTAGGTATCAAATATTGGTTTAAGAGTACAATGAGTTGAATATTCGTATTCAGCGACGAAATACAGATGGAGTTGAAGTTGGTTTAAAAACGGTGATAAATGTAATTAATCACACAACAAAGCTTCCATTACGACGAAGCTAAATAAAAAATTAAATTTAAAAATAACTCAATTTCCAGGGCAGCTAGAAATTAATTGAAAAGCTACGCGTGACAATTCTGATGGTCAATTCTTTTTATGTGCTGTAAATAAGAGTGAAAGGAACCTATGCTGAAATTTGTGAGCATGTTTGCCGGTGATTTAAGATAAAATAAATGAATTCGAAGTTATGTCATTTAGCATAAGTTCTTATAGAAATTAAGTTGTCATTGGTCCTTTATTCACTTTTGACTGTGTTTTGAGATTAGATTCATGAGATACACACTCATTCATAGATTTCAGGAATAGGAGTATTGTTAGAAAATAAAAAGATGACGTTATGTCAGGTTACTGTAAATGCAGGAGAAGGGAATTGGGAAGATGAAGAAGACACTAGGCAAGACTAGAAAATGGTGAGGTTGGCCTGACGGGAGAATGCGAGAATGGAAGCGAAAGGGATTGGTGAAGTGCCTATTAGGCTACCATAAATGCCTGCAATATTATGCTTATGCTACTCGATATTCTTTACAGCCAGTGGCACTCCGAACTAAATGGTTTACATTCGTTGCCATACCCAGAAACAACACGATAGTGATCATTTTGATTCTTAGATAAATTTTTTTCTGTATGTTGCGAATAAGGATAACAAGGAATTATGGTTAAAATATTAAGCATGGTTTTCGGATATCGAAGGTGAAAAAAATTTATTCAAAGTTGAAAAATTTGGCATGCTCTCTTATCGAACGAATGTTATGATTGCTCTTTCATTTGGTTTGGTCTGTATTTTGTAATTAGATGCATAAGGTACAAAATATTTAACTTTTTTCCGGATTTAACTAATGTTGAACGAAAGGTAAGTTACCAGAAGTAAATCTACAATTATGGTCCTAAGCCTGACAGTCGCCTTCGAATATTTAACTTTTGAAACAATCATCGAACCTTCATTCACCAATTGCCATTTTCCCAAATTCCCTCGCTGTCAATTCGCCACAACAGTGGTCCACTTCTGAACCGTACTACAACGAAACCATGCGATCAGAATCCCACAAATCCAGTAACCACATGAATAAATTATTTCTCCAAATGAAAACAAACAAAAAAACCGAAGCCTCGAGTTAAATTTCGACAGATTCCTCGAGCCAAGCAACGAACGACACTATCCTTTCTGTCCGTAATAACCGACGATTTGAACTTTTAAGAAAAAATTTCGTGGTGACTTTAACTATTTTCAACCAATGTTCTCACAGACAAATTGTCACTCGAAATAATTAACGATAGTGACGTTACCCGATTTGGACCGATGTAATTTTCAAAACATATAAATTACTTTCGTGTTTCATGTAGCGGGTATGTTACTCTTTTATATTCATATTCGACTTTACTCGACTCTAAGTCCCTCTGTCGTCTCCAAATATTCCATTTTTTTTTTAAATCATCAAATTTTCATCCACCAAATGCCGGTTTTCTAAGTTCCCTCGCTGTGGTTTCTTCAAAAAAAGTGGTCCACTTCTAAACCGTACTACAACCAACCAAACGTAAACGATGCGGTCAGAATCCCTCGAATCGGGTAACCACATAAATGAAGTATTTTTCTATAATAAAAAAACCAAAACGTCAAGTTGAAGTTCGACCGACTGCTCCTCAAGTTCAAGCCTAGTAACGAGCGACAGTACCGTCTATCTTTTCCGTCCCGCTCATTCTCCGTCGCTACCGCCTTATTTTATTGCGCTCTCTCTCTTCATCCCCGTGGCTCAACCGGTGGCTGCTCTTGCAATGCTCGAGCTCTTCTCGAAGCTCGAACGAAGTATGAAGCCAACGGTTGCTGCACGGGAACAGGTTTTCTTGGGTCGTCGAGCGCGAAGACGCGCACCTGTGCATGCCCGGGTTCTGTTGGTCACAAGATCAGCCGAGATCGACTGCCACTGCTGCTTCGGCTGCTATCCGAACGGGTCTCTCATTGGATACGGGAATTGTAGGGGCAGGGGACGAGTTGCAGCGGTGCTCGACGCCCACGGAGTAAAACACGCTGGGCGTCGGAGGGGCAAAGGGTGATTTGCTCTGCTTGCACTATAGTATATACATATATATATATGCTATACTGCTACTGGTGCTTATTCCTCCGATGGTGTCTGCCACTGTCGGAGAAGGGGTTAGGAGAATCGAACGGCGAGACGTCGGGCGAATGGAATGGAGACTAAGAGCAAACGAGGGAGAAAGATAGACGGTATCGTCAAAGAAGAAAGCAGGACTCTACCGTGACTTTCGCTTTCCGTCCGCGACGCAGCGGCGGCAAGGCCCGCGCCGATCAATAGCAAGCCCGACCACCAAGCAGTAGCACCAGCCGCGAGTGACGATTACACTCTCGCTTTACGTCACGTATATAGCCACGTTTTTTACAGACAATCCAATTATTGGCAACTCATGGAATCTGAGTCACCTGAAAATAATGAAAATTAAATACCACAATTCCATATACATTTTCACATTGGTTGCAGCCTCCCGACAAGGATACAGAGTGGAATGTTTCCATAAGTGATATTTATTTTTGGAAAAGAATTTTATTACGGTGCAAATATGTATATATTTGCGCTTGTTAATAAATGGAAGTTGAATTACGCTCCACGTCGTAGGGCTTAGTTTGAAACGCAATTTATTGAAGGGTATAGGAATTGGTAGTTGTACATGTTTCACAGAAGTTACAAGTAATTTTGTTGTAAGTTCGTACGCAAGAGAAAATTTACTGTTAAGTTGAGGGTTTCTTTTTAAATGATCTTCATATTGAGCCCTTTTTTTTGGGAAAAGATCCGCGGATCGCATATATGGAAAACAACCCGTTAGGGCTTCGTAGATTGCACACTTTGGGAATTTTTGAAGGTATTACAGGGTTCACGTCGCGATGGGCGAGATCCCTACTAACCACGTGTATCACGAACCGCGAAAGGATCCACGTTTCAGCTAACGCTTATATTCTTTTAAAGGGATGATGAAGTCGACGTGGTAGGGGGAGAAATTAAAGGTCCCCGGCTGTTCGAAGGCCTACGTACATTTAGAACGAATTGAAAAAAACTTTCATTGATATGCATAACAATATTCTAATCAAATTGTATTTAAAGTACAGTTCGTTTTAAATTGCGGTAAATCATGTCGAGAAAGAGTGCTCTTCTATTAAAATTATCGTTTCCGGTTTAAATTAATTTTTTTTCGCGGCATCCCGATTACTTTCTTTGGGATATAAAATTTGTTTTACTATAATTCTTTCATTGTACTAAACCGAACTATATGCGCGTTAGGAAAGGTACGACCTTTGCTTGGAAGGCCAACCACTATACTCGTCACTGTTTTTACCCTTTAGGTAAAAAATTCACGTTGCTAAGTCGACAGGACAAACACCACCCGATTGAAGGTCAAGTCACAATTTTTTTGGCTATTTTTGTCGCCTTACCTGACTGTTAACCGATGCTGCGAGATTCTTTACGCTATCCACGTAATTTTTCAGCACTGTATCGGTCGTCATGCAGCTTACCCGAAATTCGTAAAACATATCTAATTTGTAGATACACTTTTGGCAAATGTTCTTTGGCAGAGCATCTTCCTTGGATATCTAAAAAAATAAATGAAATTTTTATAAATATCATTAAAAATAATTTCCAAAAGATTGTGATCGTTCTTCATAAGGCAATACTTAAAAAAATATTGCGCATGGTACTTTTATGGTTAGTAATAAAATAAATACTGCCAAAATAAATAATATTGCAAGTAACGCTTTTTGGCATCACAACTTCATATTTGTAACAGTCACAATGTGTAACAAAATCATCAGACGAATGTTCATAAAATATCTTAGAACACAGAAAAATGGTACCTGTAGTAATTTTTCATATTCAAAATTTCAGATTTGACACAACAATGTTACAAGCAGTTGATACAATGTTTTTTACCTACTGCAAAGGAAGTTTGTTTTATTTACGTGATAAATGATTATAACTTTTTTGTTGTATGTAGTGTATAAGATAGCTGATTTTAATGGACTGATCAAAGTATTCTTTCTGATAAAATGGGAACACTGTCAGTATAATTTTATCCCATTTTCTTTAGTGGAAGATGTTCTATCGAGGCAAAAAAAATATAATACATTTTTAGCAATTACATATTTGTACGATTTTTTGTATCATGTAATGACATTATTAGATTGAAGTATCAATATTGTAGCAGTCCATGAAAAGTCTTTCTGCAGTAATTATTTCAATTCAGGCTTGAAAATTATGAAAAATGATCAAAACATTGTTATGTACAATAAAATAAATATTAATACCAATTTCTTATTTTTAAAATCCACATAATTTTATACATTATTTTTTTGTACTGCATTCTGACCCGCAGTACAGAATGGAGTAGAATAAAATGCAATCTGTTTTTCCGACTGCTTATTGACCTGTTACACAGACTAATTGACTCAATGAGGAGCATCTCACTGCAAACATATTGCATATCACTCCGAAGCAGTTGAGGCTCCAAACGAAAAGGATTTTATTGCCAATTATTGTCTTAAATGAAACGGAACTTAAAGCTTAAGAATTCTATGTGTCATATTGCAATCTTTTCAAACACTTTATGTCATGAAATAAGCAAAACAGCATGAAAAAAAAGCTTTTGTTGGACATGTTAATAATTATTATTAATTCTGCAAATACAAAATCAATTATATATCTTTGGAACAATAATACTATGTCCTTAATATTCTCACGAGCAACTATCAATAGTCTTATGCAACAAATAAATATACAATAATTAATAATAAATATGAAAAATTAAAAACATACTGCAGCTGGAATACAAGAACGAATTTTGAAGTGCAGTTGACGTTGCTCGCCTTCCTTGTCAAAGATCTGCAATTGATTATTGCTCTTAAGGGAGCAGAGTCTGCATAATTCGGCGAAATTGAAAGCTTCGTTCATTGCCATTGTTTCGATATCTCAAAAAACACACAAACGTTCGATTGAGGTTATGATCGAAAACACTGTCGCTACGATTCGATTTTTTTCACGATTAATAACAGATAACACTTTAACGACGCACAAATATTGTCACCGTCGGCCAGACACCTCCTATCGCGACAAGTATGTCATAATCCCAGCTTTACTAATTTTATTCACGTAAATTAGAATCTATAACCGGAAGAGTTGAGGGCCGCCATATCTAAATTTCTCGACTGACTGCTCGACAGCTTGTCGATTTATTCGGTAATTTTTTAGCGCCATCTTGAGGGAGAATTGTAAAATTTGTGGGAGTCATTCATCGGTACTACAGAATTCTTCATTTCCGCCCTGATCCCATATTTAGGTATTTTTATATGCAAACTTTACTTGGAAAAGGAATTTTTCTTTGTCTTTGTAGTTATTCTATGGAAATATATACAAATTTCTTAAAGAAAGACTTTTTAATAAATCATGTTCCTGTTTTACATGTTGCAATTGCAAACTACTAATTCCAAAATTATTTTTTTCATTCCTTGTATTATTTTATTCCTTGATTATATGCAAATTTAAAGCTGATCAGAAGATGCACAAAATGATTTGAATAGTTGAGAAAACTGATTTGGATGAAATTTTTTTATGTGTGTATGTTTGAATTCTCGTCAGCACAATAGTAGTCCGCAATTTTTAAGATATCGGTCTGCAATTTGGTACACATGTAAAGTGTAGTTGCACAAAAACTGAAATTAAATTTGGAACAAATGCGTCAAGTGGTTACAAAATGATAACAATTAAAAAAATTTCGAACAACACTCATTACGCTTAAATTGAGCCCATGGGCGGCCTATTTAAGACTCATATTTGGTCCCGAATTTTACAAAATACGATTGAACCATCAAAATTTCATGGGATTAAGAATTTTTCGATTTTCTGAAAAAGTAGTTATCGGGTTCTAGTACGAGTTTAGGTATCAAATATTCGTTTAAGAGTACAATAAGTTGAAAATTTGTTTTCAGCGACGAAATATACATAGAGTTGAAGTTGGTTACAAATCAGTGATAAACGTAATTTATAACACAACGAAGCTTCCTTTACGGGGAAGCCAAATATAACAATAATAATTGAGTATAACAGAATTTTCAAGAAAGCTAGAAATTTGAGGGGAAGCAATGTGAGAAGTCCAATTGTCAGTTTTGTTTTGTTATATAGTAATAATTGCTACATTTATCGTCGACAAAATATGCATTCCGTCAATATGTATAAATGGAACATTTATCCCCCACGAAGTGTCGAGCGTGTTCGAAGGTTATCAAAAAATCACGAGCCGCTGAATAATTTATTGAGCATGCAAGTTACGTTACTTTGTTAAAACATGAAGAATTAATTGTCATCGTTGCAGATGAACACGAGAGTTTGCAGTACTGCTTTATCCTTATTGTGCAGCTTTTCAAATCAGTCCACTTTCAGTATTATGTGTTAAATCCAAGTTTTTCGGCCAATTCAATTTTTTTTTAAGTATTTAAACATGACGGTGATAACCAAGTGTCGAAAAGTTCTTGTATTCTTACCGGGAGTTGCCCTTATGTGTTTGGGAATATATTTAATTGTAGCAGAGCCGCACGAATCGATAATCAGCATTATGATAGGAAAGGTTAAAATACGATTATCATTATAGATGAATTTAAGAATACAGCAAACAACGACGGAAATGAAAATGAGCAAATAAAACGATAAGTGTTATATTTGTCTTTTTTTTTTAATTAGTGGCAAATTGAAGTTTCATTATAGACAAAATCCATAGATATAGCAGCGAAGATTTTTCTGTTTTGCCAAGAACGAAAATTAGTACTAAAATGACTATAGCCTAAAAAAAAGGAATAGAATACAAAGTACGGCCTATTTGTATTTTTCTCGCAATTGATTGAGCTTTCAAATTCAATGTCGCGATCTTGGATATCAGTCGTTCCACCAAATATTGACAAGAGTTTGTATCTTCCCTCTCAAATTTAGCAGATTCGCTGAAGGTATCGAGTGAGAGTCATTTAAAGAAACTCATTTCAATGCAATTACAATTGATGGTTACTGAAAAACGTAAGATTTCGATGACCTTGGAAATATCTGCATTCGTCCTTAATACGATCTTAATAGCGGTCATAATTTCTATCTTACAAGTATCACCTAGGGCTAATTTTTTTGTCTTGAAATTCCCTAGATGCCGTTATTTTTAGATTATTTTTATCAACCTTCTTTTCGGTGATTACAAGCAATAGAAATGCAGATGTAATCTTTGACATGACGTAGTTCCTTTAATTTTAGTCCTACGAGAACCTTCTAAAGCTCGACAGTTTCGCCTCGAATTTTTTTTGTTGCCGTAATTTTTATTCTTGTTCATCGTGAAAAATGCATATTGTTTTATAGGGCGCCCCTAATTTTTATGGTATGAGATTCATCCAGGGTTTGCGCCTCTTTTTACTTGGTCAGATTGTAGATAATCACTGGATAACTTGCGTACGATAAAAGTTAGGGGCGCTATATCATGTCAAAGGTTACACATTTATTTTTTAACTTGCATCGCTGAATCAAAAGGACTTAAAACACTATTTTTTATTTATTTATTGGTTTTCATTGCTTTAAAAAAGGCGAAACCAAAAGATAGTATTTTTTTTTAACTGGTACCTTTTTTAAATAGGAATACGTCGTGCATTTTATATTTTTAAGGAACTATTAATTTTGTATTGAAATACTATTTAAAAAATCGTAATATTTCGATACCTTCAGGGTATCTGTAGAAAATATATCGACTCGAGAAAATATATCTGGCAGAATTCAAGGGACCTCCGCGAGCGAGAAAGGTTCAAACTGTTGTCAATAAGCCGCGGAACGACCCATATGTTGTGTTTAGAATTGTTTACAAATTTTTTCAAATTATAGCAATCTCACGAGGCAAAAATTCAGATTTAACGACAATTTTCAGACCGTTCTCTTCGGCTCGGAAAGCTCTTCCGATGGGAAGAAAATATTGAAATTCTGTCAAGCCGCAATAAAATTATTAATATTCTTGAAAATAACGAATCCTTTGGATCCAAACGTTTCTTGAAAACTAAACGTCGAAAAAAAGCATTTTTAATACATTTGGATTGGCTATCTGATCAGAGATTTTCCGCTGATCAGTAGAATGCCAATATTTTTGCTGATACCTCAAAATTGTCGAGTGAAAAAACAAACAGTTTGAAGTTTTCTATGTAATTGAACTGAATGTGTTTATTGCAGTTTGCTTATTAACATTTTTACAGGAAGCAGAACTTGTAAAGGGTCGTGCATTATATGAGAAAGTATGGTTGGACCTTGACATCCAATTTCGTGTCTATTTGTTCGACGTTCTAAATGCCGACGACATAATGGAAGGAGCAACCCCCGAATTAAAAGAACACGGTCCTTACGTTTACGAGTGAGCATTAATTGTACTACAATTTTCATATTATTTTGTATAATACATTTTTTATAATAAAACAAATTTCACTATTTAGCATGAATGTAAAAAAAGTAGTTCTGAGCATTGACGAAGATAACGACGAAATAAACTTCAACACAGTGAGAACGTACCATTTCAACAAGGATTTATCCGGAGGAAGCGAAAATGACGACATTACTATCATAAACTCTGCTTACATCGG